>OY796884.1:23299265-24499265 GCA_963680785.1 Diplosoma virens
GTCTAAATGAAAACAAACCAAACTGAAATTATTTAATTAACTTATTGACTAGCTCGAAATCTAAAAATAAACTCTTCAAAAAATCAGGATTTTTAAAAAATACCTAAAACTTTGCTTTCAGGATACGGTTTTGCTTGGGGTAACAAACAAAAATAAAAAAACCAATAAATTCACTCTTTTATCTTGAACGTTGCTAACCTCTAAGAAAAAGGTGTGGACATCAACGATGTCAAAGAAAAAGTATTTCACCAAAAGTGTCTTTCAAACCAATTTTATTTTACGTGACAATAGCTTCACCTCCGAAGTGTTTCACTCACGTGCGACCTCGCAAAAGCTTCGTTACGTGAAGTTCGAAAAACGCTTGCTTAAAAAACTAGTTTTATTGTACAATATAGTAAGCAGAACAAACATTTTTAAATTTTTATTCTATTTTCATAACAGCTTTATTTAAGCAATTTCCCACTGTAAAAGAAATCTTAACATTTCAATGTAATCTCACTCTACGAACGTTTTTGTTCGTTTTTGAACCTAATCAAACTGAATTTAAACATTATCAGACCCACAAACCAACCAAGAAAAAAACCGTCAAATATTCACACGTTTCACCGCTAAAAATAATCACATTTTCGAAAATAAAATAAAAACAAGAATCCTTTTAAAATTAAAAATTAGAAAAATTAAGTAAAAGATAAAAACAGACACGTGAACGTCAACAAAAATAAATAAAGTGTAAAATTAACTAGATTGTATGGGTTGGTGATGATGACATTAAGCAAAAAACACAAGAAAATAATCAAAAATGACAAAGATAGTGTTGAAAACAAGATTAACAGAAGAAGAACTGTGATTATGACGCAAAGTTCAACAGTTGACTTGAGAAATAGATTTATTGCTGTTATGATACAAAAAAACTTGGTAAAATAGACAACACTGTGGTTTAAATAAAACTTTTCATGACGATCTGTGTATTTTTCAAGGTTTGAGCATGAACTTTTGCTTAAAAAAGCAATAAAAACACTATTATAAAAATTTTTCAAATTGTAACTTTTATCCAACATTTCATCATCAAACAAACTTATAAATGATGAAAAAGAAAATTTTTTAGCAAATTGTGATAAATTTTTTTATAACTAAAGACAACAATACGTAAAGTCGAGAGAATTTTTTTAAATGAAAATCTAACAGACCAGTTGAACGCATAGAAATTGATATGCTCTACAATTTACATGCATAATAGATTAAGAAAGTTTAGGTTTATAAATCAAAATACACAAGTTGTGACTTTAAATTGAAAAATAAAAAAAATTTCTTGGCTTTTATTTTCAAAACAACAAACTTAGCTATTGAAACGTGAACAAAGTAAAATGTAGGTTTGTTTCGAAAAGTTTGCTTGTAAAAAGGCAAAATTAAATCATGCTGAAGGGTAATGTTTCTAATTTTTTGAGGCACAAATGGTTTCAACTAGTTAAAATTTGTGAGGTTGACTGATTTTTATCATAAAGTTAATTTAAAGCATCACATTTAGGTCACATGATGAATAAACAGTTCCTAAAAACAGATATTGATTTGTAAATCGAACAACTTTTAACGCCAAATTTGCTATTTTTCAATCAAGACGGTTACAACTTGAGAAAATCTTGTGAAATTTTGTAACGCTAAACACCTTTTTAATGCAAAGTAGATTGAAAACATTTAAGTTACAAGGTGAAAAAACTCTTTAAACTAAAACTTTGCGACTCTTTTTACTTTGGAAAGAAAAAACTAAGTAAAATGAGAACCGTGTAAAAGTCGAAATATTTGCTTCTGTGCAACAATTATACAAAGAGTTTGACAAAATTACAACATTTGTGCAATTAAGAAACCAATTGTGATAAAAATTTTGAGATTGAGTTGTTGCTATGTGTTAAAAATAGTAAAAATCTAACACAAAGTAGAATTTTTTAGGGTTTGGTTCTAAAAACTAAACTTCTGCAACGAAGAAACGTACACTTTTTAGAAATTTTTAGATTTTTTTAAGCTAGTGTTTCCTTAACTTTTAAGACACTTGGTAAAAAGGTCGGTCTCTTAAAAAGTTAAATTTTTTCACGTAGAAGGAATCTAGTGTTTCCATACAAAAAACTTTACATTGTGCGATTCTTGAGAAAATTTTAAATAGTGATAATTTTAACACCTAACCACAAAACCTCCCTGTGAAAAATGAATAAAATTATATTCGCGGATCGATTTTTAATATCAATTAAGGAAGCTTTTAGTTAAAACGTTTATTTAGAGAAAGAAAAACTAAAGTATTTTTGGTTAAACTAGTGCAATAATTTAAAACTTGACTACAAAACGTTGTTGCGGAAAATGAAATTTAAAAGTTTAAGTTTTAATATCCGTTTACGTTTTCTTTGACATCGTTGATGTCCACACCTTTTTCTTAGAGGTTAGCAACGTTCAAGATAAAAGAGTGAATTTATTGGTTTTTTTATTTTTGTTTGTTACCCCAAGCAAAACCGTATCCTGAAAGCAAAGTTTTAGGTATTTTTTAAAAATCCTGATTTTTTGAAGAGTTTATTTTTAGATTTCGAGCTAGTCAATAAGTTAATTAAATAATTTCAGTTTGGTTTGTTTTCATTTAGACATAAGAACTAACTGCGATAGGACTTGATAGAATAAATCTTAGTATATTTTCAAAAAACAACCGATTTTTCTTGGAATTGGTCTTACTTATACAAACCTTTTTAAACTTACGTTGGTCTTATTTGATTTCAAATTTTATGTTAAGTTTAGAAAATTTAGTTGGTAAAATGAATTAAAATGTTCAGTTTTATGATGAATTTTCTTATTAAAAGTGAAAAAATGTAAAACTTTTTAACATAAACGGTTGTACTTGACTGGGGATCAAACTAAGCGGTGTTTTGAAATCAAAATATGTTTGGTCAAGCTTGTAATAAATTTTCCTTTTTACTGAAAATTGTTAAAAACTATAAAAATCAAGGTGTATTATAAAAATTTTCGCTTACTCTATTTTTACTCTGGAAATTAAGGTAACCAGATTTTCAAACTCCGATCATGAATATGTCAGGAAACGCAATACGCTATGAACAGGATACGGCCAGCTTCTGTGTAAGAGAGAGAATTTGACGCAATTATCAAAAGCATATGGTCACGCTTACAGAGATTACGGGTAGCTTTCTTATTATTAAAAGTTTATAAAACGACCAAAAGATTAAACGTAGTTGGAATTGAATTCGTTTTTGAAACAATTAAAATGTTAACACTAGAAATTAAATTCATACAACATAAAAATAATAACTATGTTTGAATTCGGTTTACTAAAGAAGAAAGACGAATTTTTTATTATGAAACATCTGTTTATTGAACACAAATATCCTATCAATAAAAATTTTTGTTTAAAAATTTTAAGAATTACTTTGACTGCGAATAAAAATCAAGGTTGCCAAGAAAAAAATTCAACAAGAGTGTAACAAAAAAATCAAGGTTGCTTAGAAAAAAAATTGAAGATAAGTATAATAAAATCAAGGTTGCCAAGAAAAAATTGAGGTTAAGTATGACAAAAATCAAGGCTGCTTAGAGAAAAAATTGAGGTTAGGTATGACAAAAATCAAGGATGTTTAGAGAAAAAAGTTTTAGAATTAAATAAAGGTATCTAAAAGTCAAGCTTTCTTAGGGAAAAATTAAATGTAGGTATCTAAAAATCAAGGTTGCCAAGAAAAAATTGAGGTTAGGTATGACAAAAATCAAGGTTACCAAGAAAAAATTAAGCATAGATATAACAAAATCAAGTTTGTCTAGAAAAAAATTGAAGGTAGGTGCAACAAAACCAAGATCGTTAAGAAAAATTAAACAAAGGTATGACAAAAAGCAAGGTTACCAAGTAAAAATTAAACCTAGATATAACAAAAAACTAAGTTTGTTTAGAAAAAAATTGAAGGTGGGTGCAACAAAATCAAGATTGTTAAGAAAAAATTAAACAAAGGCATAACAAAAATTAAGGTTGTCAAGAAAAAATTAAACAACGGTATGACAAAAATCAAGGTTGCCAAGAAAAAATTAAGCAAAGGTATAAGGAAAATTGAGGATGCCAAGAAAAAATTGTAATTAGGTATAACAAAAATTAAGGTTGGTTAAGAAAAACTTTTGAAAAATTGAGCATAAGTACAGTATAACAAAAGACAAAATTGTTTAAAGAAAAAAGTTTTAAAATTTGAACAAAGGTATAACAAAAATCGAATTTGTGTAGAAAAAGAATTGAAGATAGGTGTAACAAAAATCAAGGTTGTCTAAGAAATTTTTTTTTTTTTTGAAAAATTGAATAAAAGTACAAAATCAAGCTTGCTTAGAAAAAATTAAAGACAGTTATAAAAAATCAAGATTGATTAGAAAAGATTAAACAAAGGTATGACAAAAATTGAGGTTGTTAAGAAAAAATTAAACAAAGGTACGACAAAAATCGAGGTTGTTAAGAAAAATTGAAGATAGTTATGACAAAAATCAAGGTTATTTAGAATGAAATTCAGTTTAGGTATGACAAAAATTAAGATTGTTAAGAAAAATTAAAGATAGGTGTGACAAAAATCGAGGTTTCCAAGAAAAAATTAAACAAAGTTGTGAGAAAAATCAAGGTTACCAAGTAAAAATTAAACGTAGATATATCCAAATCAAGACTGCCGAGGAAAAAAATTGAAGATATTTATAACAAAAACCAAGGTTGTTTAGAAAAAAATTGAAAATGGGTGCAACAAAAATCAAGTTTGTCTAGAAGAAATTGAGGTTAGATATGACAAAGATCAGGGTTACCAACAAAAATTAAAGATAGGTGTGACAAAAATCAAGGTTGCCTTGGAAAAATTAAGCAGAGGCTTGACAAAAAACAAGGTTGTTTAGAAAAAATTGAGCAAAGGTATAACAAAAATTAAGTTTGTCAAAAAGAAATTGAGGTTAGGTATGACAAAAAATCAAGGTTAGTTAGAAAAAATTAAACAAAGTTATGACAAAAATCGAGGTTGTTAAGAAAAAATTGAAGATAGTTATGACAAAAATCAAGGTTGACAAGAAAAATTAAGGTTAGGTATAACAAAAATCGAATTTGTGTAGAAAAAGAATTGAGGATAAAGTGTAACAAAAATCAAGGTTGTCTAAGAAAAATTTTTTGAAAAATTGAATAAAAGTACAAAATCAAGGTTGTCTAAAGAAAAACTTTTAAAATTTCAACAAAGATATAATAAAAATCATCGTTGACAAAGAAAAATTTTGAAAAATTCAACAAGGTGTAACAAAAATCAAGCTTGTATAGGAGAAAATTGAAGATAGGAACGGACAAAAATCAAGATAAACTTTTAAAAATTCAACAAAAGTATAATAAAAATCGTGGTTGACAAAGAAAAGTTTGGAAAAATTCAACAAGGGTATAGCAAAAATCAAACTTGCTTAGAAAAAATTAAAATAGGTATCTAAAAATCACGGTTGACTAAGAAAATGTTTGAAGAATTAAACAAATGTGTAACAAAAATCAAGGTTGTCTAAAGAAAAACTTTTTGAGAAAGTGAACATAAGTATAGCAAAAATCAAGCTTGCTTAGAAAAAAAATTAAAGATAGATATCTAAAAACCAATATTGTCTAAAGAAAAACTTTTAAAAATTCAAAAAGGCATAATAAAATTATGGTTGACAAAGAAAAATTCTGAAAATTCACCAAGGATGTAACAAAAATCAAACTTGTTTAGAAAAAATTGAAAATTGGTGTAACAAAAATCAAGCTTGAATAGGAGAAAATTGAAGATAGGAATGACAAAAATCAAGATAAACTTTTAAAAATTCAACAAAAGTATAATAAAAATCATGGTTGACAAAGAAAAGTTTGGAAAAATTCAACAAGGGTATAGCAAAATCAAACTTGTTTAGAAAAAAATTAAAATAGGTATCTAAAAATCACGGTTGACTAAGAAAATGTTTGAAGAATTAAACAAATGTGTAGCAAAATCAAGGTTGTCTAAACAAAAACTTTTAAAATTTCAACAAAGGTATAATAAAAATCGAATTTTTCTAGAAAAAATTGAAGATAGTTGTAACAAAAACCAAGGTTGTGAAAGAAAAATTTTTGAAAAATTGAGCATAAGTATAACAAAATCAAGCCCGCCTATAAAAAATTTGAAGATAGTTATAAAAAATTAAGATTGATTAGAAAAAACTAAACAAAGTTATAATAAAAATCAAGGTTTTTTTAGAAAAAAGTTTTAAAATTGAATAAAAGTATCGAAAAACCAAAGTTTTTTAGGGAAAAAACGAGAAATTAAACATAAATATAACAAAAATCAAGACAAAGTTTGCAATGCACAAAGAAACCTATACAAACAATCCCAGTAAAAACCCAGGGAATTCCCCATGGGAAAATTGTGTATTGACCTGATGTGTCCAAACTTACCCTTTGCAGAACATATTTTGATAGGTTTTTTTTCTATGGAGTGCTTAAAAAACAGGAAAAACTTTGTTTTATTGCTTTAAAATCTTGCAGAATGTCTTGAAATAACCTTATGTTATGTTTTGAAGTCTTGGACCAGAAACGAACTCAGGACTACTGCTGTTCTTAGGGTTTGGTTTAATATTATCTTGGGTAGGAGTCAAACTTAGGACCACCGTCTCTCTTAGGCTTAGAGATTGTATTGTCTTGGTAGGAATCCAACTCAGGATGTTTCTCTTAGCATTAAGATTTCTTTTATCTTGGTTGAGAATCAAACTCAGGACTACTAATTTTCTTAGGTTTAGGATTTATATTGTCTTGAACAAGAAACGAACTCAAGACCACTGACTTTCTTAAGGTTAGAGTTTATACTGTCTTGGGTGGGAATCTAACTCAGGGCTTCTGCCTTTCTTAAGATTTAAATATATATTATCTTGGTTGGGGATCAAACTCAACACTACTGGTTTTCTTAGGGTTAGGATTTACATCTTCGCTGTTTTGGTTGGGAGTCAAACTCAGGACTTCTGTCTTTCTTAGGGTTTGGTTTTATATTATCTAGGGAAGGAATCCAACTCAGGACTACTGTATGTCTTAGGTTTAGGTTTTATATTGTCTTGGATAAGAATTGAACTCAGGATCATCGTCTTTCTTAGGAATAGGAAAAAGAATAGAAATAGGATTAGGAATAGGAATAGGATTAGGAATAAGAATAGGATTAGAAAAGGATTAGGAATAGGAATAGGATTAGGAATAGGAGTAAGATTCGAAATAGGATTCAAAATAGGAGTAGGATTAGGAGTAGGATTAGGATTAGGATTAAGAATAGGATGGGATTAGGATTAGGATTAGGAATAGGATTAGGAATAGAGATAGAATTAGGAATAGGAGTAGGATTAGGAATAGGAGTATAATTAGGAATAGGAGTAGGATTAGGAATAGGAGTAGGATTAGGAATAGGAATAGGATTAAGAATAGAAGTAGGAATAGGAATAGGAGTAGGATTAGGAATAGGAGTAGAATTAGGAATAGGAGTAGGAATAGGAGTAGGATTAGGAATAGGAGTAGGATTAGGAATAGGAGTAGGATTAGGAATAGGAGTAGGATTAGGAATAGGAGTAGGATTAGGAATAGGAGTAGGATTAGGAATAGGAGTAGGATTAGGAATAGGAGTAGGATTAGGAATAGGAGTAGGATTAGGAATAGGAGTAGGATTAGGAATAGGAGTAGGATTAGGAATAGGAGTAGGATTAGGAATAGGAGTAGGATTAGGAATAGGAGTAGGATTAGGAATAGGAGTAGGATTAGGAATAGGAGTAGGATTAGGAATAGGAGTAGGAGTAGGAGTAGGAGTAGGATTAGGATTCGGATTAGGATTCGGAATAGGATCCGCCACTGCTCTCTAGCGCCACTAGCGGAAAATGACGCCAAATGACGCATTACGTACTACTAACGTTCGTGCAAGCAATTAAAAATTTACTAATTCCTTATAAACATAAAAATTTAGATATTTTTAAAAGGTTGTTTTCAGTGAGTGGGATCGCAAAATTGCAGATGATGCAAAAAATTGAAAAAAACAGTTTCTATTGTTTGTTCCCCAAAAAAAATTCGAATCTGTACAAAACTTTACGAAATCGACTTAGAGGGGAGCTTAATATCGTTTTTTGTCCGTATGCTGCAGCGGGGGAAACTCAAATAAGAAGCCACGAAGTTTCAAAGCCGGAAACAACACAAAAAATTCTCAGTCTCGATGCAAACTCGCTTTATTTGCACACCATGGCCCAAAACAATACAACAGGATATTTTTGCAGATACAAGGAAACAGAACATTATTGACCTCATCCTTGGAATTTGATAAAATCATAATAAAAAATAATAATAGAACTCGCACTGTAATTGAAAAAGTTAATTACCGGTAGCTGTATAGAAGTCTTTTTTGAAACCTCTTAATTAATTCTATTGTTTGCTTTCGTTGCCTTTTGCGCGAATCACGTGCAGTGATCTTAATGTAATCTGATTGGTTCACTTACGCGTGGCGAGCACACTATAAATTGAGATATCGGTAAATTTAATTCCTTTTCAGTCGTTGGTGGTCTACTGGTTAGGTGATTTGGTTTAGTGTTATAGTTTGAAGAGTGAGTTTGTAGATCGCAAGCGAAATTTGGGAAAATTTCGTTTTGCGATTGCATCGTTGGCCGCACGTTGGCTGCATGTTGGTTGTATCGTTAACTGCATTGTTGGCTGCATCGTTTGGGCAGTATTGTCGACTAAATAATTGTGGTCGTTGGCTTGTGGAAGCCTGTTATATTTTCATATCGAAATTTTCAACTTTAACATATATTATAAAACCATAAGACGTGTGTGAAAGCCAGCGGTGTGATTGGGGAAGGCCCAGATAACTTCCCTATAGTTGAAAAAATTGAAGCCAAGAAGAGAGGGATTCGCTATGCGGTCTACTTTAAACTTTTGAAATTAACAGCATTAAATACAGTTTGTTGTCGTATCAGTGGCTCTGTCACGCACCATGAAAAGAAAAAAATTTTATTTGAACGCAATTTAATGTAGGAGAGCAGTATGTGTCAAAATACAGTTATAAAGTTGACGGGTTTTGCGAGGAAACCGATACAGTTGACGAATTTGATAATTTGTCTTTGGCACGGTTGTGATGTCTGCAACACAAACTGAAATCCAGATGGCAGCCTCAGAGAAACACATCACAAAAAAAATCCTTTTGCAGAAATCGGAAAAATGACCAAAGAGGAAAAACAAGCGCTTACTGCAGTAGGTTTGCGAATGGTGTCCATCCGAGAATGTGAGTGGTTGAAGATGTAAAAACAACAGGAAATTGCTTCTTTTATTAAAAAGGTTAAAGTGTGTCCAACCCAAACGCCAGCTTTTGTTCAAAAAAATTCTGGAAGGAATAAAAAGAAAAAAATTATACGGTTTTCTCATCGTCGGTATTTACACCCCGGAAAATTCAAAGCATTACTGTCGAGATTTTCACTCCATCATAAAAAACACAAACATTTCAAGAGAAAATATTGGTACATATATGCAGAAAGTAGCGGAATAGCATGAATTATTAAAAAACCAAAGAAGTATCTAAAAAGCCGTTATTTTGGAAAAGAGTTTTTAATCAATACAGAAATGGTGGAATTTTATTTAAATCTTGGTCTTAAAATCACGAAAATCATGAATTTATCGAATTTTAACCACAAAAATGTTTGAAAAATTGGTGGATGAAATAGTCAACTCTCGAAGAGAAGCCGATCTGGATAAATCGAAAGCGGTCATTGCATTAACGAACAAACTCACAAGAAATTCCTTATACTCGGCTAGTTTACTACATAAAAAAACATTGTAATATAACATATTACTCAAAAGACAGCATCAATAAGGCAATCAACGGCCCCATTTTATTCACCTCGACGAAATTATTTCCTATATTTACCAAGTAAAGAGTTTGAAACACAGCATACGTCATGATTTACCGATTCAAACTGGCTGAAGCGTTTACTTAATTCGAAACTCCACATGTTAAAATTCTTCTACTGTTTTTTAAAAAAACACATACCCGAGCGTTGTTTTGAGCTGCGACACAGACTCGATGTATTTTGTTATCAGTCGGAGTTCTTTAGCGATTGCGTTTCCGATAATTTAAAATCAGATTATTTTCATGCAAGACTCCGTTGGTTGCCGGCAGAGGCTTGCCCAAAACATGCAGAGCGATATATTCAAGAAAGAACCATTGGTCAAAGGAGTAAGATTCGAAATAGGATTCAAAATAGGAGTAGGATTAGGAGTAGGATTAGGATTAGGATTAAGAATAGGATGGGATTAGGATTAGGATTAGGAATAGGATTAGGAATAGAGGTAGAATTAGGAATAGGAGTAGGATTAGGAATAGGAGTATAATTAGAAATAGGAGTAGGATTAGGAATAGGAGTAGGATTAAGAATAGGAGTAGGAATAGGAATAGGAGTAGGAATAGGAATAGGAGTAGGAATAGGAATAGGAGTAGAATTAGGAATAGGAGTAGGAATAGGATTAGAAATAGGAATAGGAGTAGGATTAGGAATAGGAGTAGGATTAGGAATAGGAGTAGGATTAGGAATAGGAGTAGGATTAGGAATAGGAGTAGGATTAGGAATAGGAGTAGGATTAGGAATAGGAGTAGGATTAGGAATAGGAGTAGGATTAGGAATAGGAGTAGGATTAGGAATAGGAGTAGGATTAGGAATAGGAGTAGGATTAGGAATAGGAGTAGGATTAGGAATAGGAGTAGGATTAGGAAAAGGAGTAGGATTAGGAATAGGATTAGGATTCGAAATAGGATCCGCCACTGCTCTCTAGCGCCACCGCGCCTGCTATGACGTCATATGCGCCTGCGCCTGCGCCTGCTCTCTAGCGCCACTAGCGGAAAATGACGCCAAATGACGCATTACGTACTACTAACGTTATACAATCCAAAAGATTATAGTAAATTAACATGTCACGCAAAGTTTTTCAACCTTTTTCCAACCACGTTTTTTAAACAAGATAATATTCTTCTGTCGTAATATTGGTTTTTGTAAGATTAGAATAGAACGCCTGGTGATCCAGCAAACCGCTTTGTAGTTTTTCCAAATTGTCCACAAACTCATACGGAAAATGAAATTTTTCCAGCTCGCTTCCGTACGCGAGGAAGAATTTTCTGTCGAAAAAGCCAGGAGCAAGAAAATCTTTGATGTCCAAAAATCGTAAGGTTGGTGTTTTAATACAGAGGTATGTGTTTGCTTCTTAAATAACAAAACCAATTTGCTCCAGCAGGTGCTCAATAAAAATCGGCTTGACGAGATTAAGATCATAAGATGAGGAATTGATCCCAACCACTATCAACTCCTTGCAGTCTGAATCAAATTCTTTAATTCTCTTTTCATACATTTTCGCTGTTTTCTAAAGCTTCAAAAACATGTTCGAATTTTTCATTAAGCTGTTGGTAAGCAAAAAGCGATATTGCTTCCAAATAGTTAATTAAATTTCGAATCAATTCCTTTTTGGCACCAGATGTGATAAAACAATTTCTTTATTCGAAACCGGGGACATTCGACGCAATTTCCACCCTAATTTGAACATGGCTGGGTACAAAGACGAGCTTTGGGCCATTTTTCGGTAGATTTTCACGAGCCAAGTAAGCTTGAAATCGTAGCATGCGTGACACGGATAAAAACAATCTTGTTTGGGAACGCATATACCAATCTGCTCCAGCTCCTGTAAGGTTGCGATGAATGCCTCCGGGGAAATTTTCACAAACTGTGTTCGTGCACGTTTTGGTGTGATGATAACAATGACAATTTCGATATCATAACTTACTGCAATGAACACATTGATAGACGCGACAATCTTTTTCAAAATCGATAATTAAACTTAAATGATTTTTGCATACGTTCAGTTTCATTGTTTGAGGATATAATTCGCGGCTGGGTTGAATCGATTTGGCTTTGTTTTCTTTTAATTCGTATGCAACGATATTAAGCTTGTAAAAATTTTGAAGAGCTACAAAATCAATTAAGTTAATTCCTGCAAATTCGTTAATTTCAAAATGTCTGCAATATTCGTGAAATAATTCTTTTGAAGTACGATTACAACGACGTCAGTCAGAACCGCTGAAAATAGCCAGACACCTGAAAAAGCAAAGATTATTTTCTGCAGAAACCTTCGCAAGTCCGCGATTATTTACAATAAAAGAAGGTAATTCGATAGCTCTCCCTAATGGCCCGTCTTGCAAGTGATTGACATAGAAGGCAATGTTCGATATCTGAACTATCTTCCGCTTGGTATCTGGTCGCGTTATGTTGTGCATAAAATTCTCTTCAGCAATGGATTTCAAAAAATTGAGCAATTCTTGTCTGTTACTAATCAACAAAGCGGTTTTTAACATCAAGTGCTTGGTATAAGAAGCATGAAAGTATCTCAATTTTTCTGTTTCAATATTTTTTAATATATACGCCAAACATTAATTATTTTAAACCGATTTTTTGTTGTTTTAAAATGATTCCGATTAGTTTTTTAATTAACTTCTTCAAGTTTTTGTTGTAGTAAAAGCTAAATATGCTCTGCACTTTGTTATTCCTGATAAAGCTTTGAATACTTGACCAATATTTTTCAATAAATTCTTTTAAATCAGAATCTGACTCTTCAACCTCCTCTTCTTGTATAACTTTGTGTTTCAATTTTTTAGCCGCAGGACATCCTATAAGAACCGCTGCTTCGTCTTCAACTTGGTGGGCCCGACGTTTTTGTTTTTAAAGACTTTCTTTCAGGTTGTTTGTTGACTTCGCTCGACGATGTTATTTCGTTTCTGGTAGAGCTTGCTTTAAAACCATTTCTACTCGACGTTGCTTACTCGTTTCTGGTGAAGTCTGCTTCAAAACTATCTCTACTTGACGTTGCTCACTCGTTTCTGGAGACTGCTTTTAAATTATCTAGGTAGGTTGATTATCGTGGTTGCTCTGGAAGAGAATCGAACCCACGGTTGGTTGCAATTTTGTTGCTCAGCATAGGAGCACGCGACTTCGGTGCTCTAGGAGAGAATCAAAGCCACAACTTCGTTGCTCAGCATTAGTCATGTTTAAACGCGGCTTCGTCGCTCTAGGTGAGAATCAAACCTGCCGCTTCGTTGTTCAGCATAAGTTATGTTTAAACGCGGCTACATCGCTCTGGGTAAGAATCGAACTCGCACGTAAACGGAACTTTCTTTCTCTAGATGTGAATCAAACCCACAACTTTGTTGTTCAGCATAAGTTATGTTTTATACGCGACTGCGTTGCTCTGGGTAAGAATCGAACTCACAGGTAAACGCAACTTCGTTGCTCTAGATGGGAATCAATCCCGCAATTTTGTTGCCCAGCATAGGGATATGGTTGGACGCAACTGTATTGCTCTGCCTGGGAATCAAACTCGTGGTTCTAGTTAAAGCTAGGGTTACATCTAGGGTTAGAATTATCCGCTAAAAGTCGCTGTTGAGCTATCCACCGCAGATCCGACGCAATTGACGGCAAATGACCCAACCTAAACTATTAACACGTACTTCAACTTTAATCTTTTTCCGCTTAACTCAAAAAATTTTGCCCTTTAGCGACTTTTTTTACCCGTTTTTAAATGGAACAAATTTTTCGCTTTGTTTTTTGTGCTTTATGCTATATGCTTTACTTTTTCCGCGCCGGTTTTTAGTCTGAGTTGACTTTCACCAATCTTATAATGTGTCTGTGCCAAAATCATATTAGTTCCCGAATGTACGCCTTTTCCTAAACATCAACAGCAAAAGATAAAAATTTTTACTAAAATTCGGAGCTTTTGTATTTTCTACCTAAAATAGATCAAACATCAGTAAACCACTTAGGAAGTTTTTGAACAAAGTAAAAATTTACCTTTGGACACTATTTTCCCTTCGACACATTCATCCAGATTCTGGAAACAAGCTAAGATGACGTTTTTCAAGGTGTAAAGTTTACAATCCTTTGAATCGCAACCTGAAAATGCTATTGAACTCGCTGATAAAGCAAACATCAAATTAAAACAAATAACAATTAAGTACAGGGGAAAAAAAGTCGATTGTTGCATTTTCTTTTATTTGTTTTACTTTTCTTTTGGCGTTCAATCTGATGATATTCTACAAAAAACAATAGATCAAAAGATAAAGAAATTTTCAATTAAAAACAAAACTTTATAGCAATCGTAGGTCTGTGCTGGAATTGAAATAAAAACACCCGACTCCAACTTCAGCTACGACGTTTTTATTTTTGGCATCACAAACTGCAACTCCGATTTTTCGTGTCATAAAAGTTTTTGCGATCACTATTACAATGAATTTAAGCACTTTTTGTTAATTTACAGCTCCTTATTTTAGGATCGCAAGGTTTTTTTCAATTTTTATAATGTTTTTTTCAGAATAGGATTTGCCTATTTCATCATTCTTACCTCAGGCCTCCGTCTACTTAGGCCACTGAAATAGAACCAGAGATAAGCTCCTTATTTAAAGTTGTACTGCTAACGATAGCCCATTTCTTAGTTATCACAAAGGTAAACCTAATTTACTATATTGCATTTAGGAAAAAAGCTTTCTTTTTATTCCTTCGATTTTTGCCTATCGATTCACAAAAAAAATTAACGAGCACTTTTTGACATTTTTCATTCCTCATCAGCTTTATCAACAGAGGTGGATACCTCGAGACACGGTTTTCGAACTCTTGGTCTTGTCTCGGTCTTGTAACCGCAAAGTCTCGTCACGGTCTCGGACCATTGTTTCTCGAATCAAGGTCGAGACATTGCAACGATGTGCGCAAAGCTCTGAGGTTTTGTAAATATGTCATGATTTCTAGTAAAAATAGATTATTTGTAAGTTTTGTTAGCCATTTGGGCGTCATGGTCCTTTTTAAATTTGCATTAGTCACAATAAAATTAAACCATGGCAATCTTGTCAATCTATGCGAAGTCGGAAGATTTAATCTGCATGCGACTGCTAGAATTTTTAGAATGCCCACTTCGACTCCAGCTTCTAGAATTTTAAAGATTCCGACTTCCTACTCCGACTTTCTATTAAGGACAATAGCATTTTGCAAAATACGATTTGCCCAAAAATCAGGGTGGCCTTATTTTTAAAGTTATAAAGTGGGACGTTTGTTATCAGAAAAAATTCGTCTCTATAATTAAAATCTGTCTCAAATTTCTTGATTTTCGTGCCTAATAAGTAGTGTTCTCTAAAAAAATTAGACATTGGGAGTCGGAGTCGGAGTCGGATAAAATATTCCGACTACGATTCTTTGTACCCTTAAGAATTCGACTACGACTCCTTCTTAAAACCTCCGATTCCAACTTCGATTCGGCAGCCTTGATCTTTATGCATGGCTATCAAAACGCCTGGAAACCGAATAAGGTGCTCATGAAATTATAAAACTGTTCTTATCAACATTCAAACATCTTGCATTTCATATTTTTAATAGCAAAATTTGGTATCACAAAAAGCCACTTTATCACGATGCTTTTCATTGTAGTGTATTAAGTTCTATGGCATTATATTAAGTTGCATCCTTAAGCATTAAGCAATTGATGCGATTGCGGTTCAAAGCCTACTCGCTTGGTTCTGTTGTGTACCTGTTGAAAAATACTTTACGACACTGTTTTTTGCTTTAAATTTTAGTCTTATTACAAAATAAAAATCAAAAAAATATATATCGAGCTATAGGACAGATGATATTAAAAGTATCATATTTGGCATTGTGCATCACGCGCGCTGAATACGAGCTCACTGTCCGACCATTGTTTCGAGTTTTAAACTTTCATCAGAGACAGTCTGCTTATTTAGGTTTTGCCGCTTCTATCAGTTTAGCAATGCATCTGGTAGAAGCCCACAAATCTTAGATTTTTCTCTTCATATATGACCAGCTCTGCAACATAACCTGGTTAAGTAGACTGTCCCTAACGAGAGTTTAAAACTCAAAACCATGGTCGGGCAGTGAGCTTGGGTTTGGCGTACGTGATACACAATGCCACAGATGGTATTCTTAATTTTATCTGTCCACAGCTTGATATAATTTCTAGCATCTGATCATCGGCGTGCGTGATGCACAATGCCGCTTCTATCAGTACAGTAATACGCCTGGTAGAAGCCCACAAATCTTTAAAAAACAATACAAATTTCATCGGGCAGCAAAATTGTGGCATTCCGGAAGCAAGTTGGGTACATTGCTTGCTGTAAATTGTTAGGATCCAAAGTTTCATTGTTAAACAAGGAGAATTCCACTTTTAGTTGGCAAAGTTCAGCTGGCTTGATGCCTGAAAGAATCAATAACTGGTCTGTTGAAGTGGGACCAGGCATCCAAATGTTTAAGGCGTCATTCAAGACCCTATTTATGAGACAAGCAAGTGCGCTGCAAAGTACTCAGCTGTCGAGTAGACCGAATGCAGGGCAACAGCGCAATGCGAAAAGAAATTTTTTGCGCAATGCCACAAGTTTGTGACGAAATGTGAGTTCTTCGAGATGGTTACTGATTTTGATGTTGATGCCTTTTAAAAGTCAAACCCTTTTGGAAAAGAAGTCGAGTAGACTTGCAGTCAACAACATCATATCTCCTGCTTTAAGCGACGAGGAGAATGTTGTCCCGAGGAGGAGAGTGTTGTGACGCACGTAAAAGCTTATTTTAAAATATTCCATGCTTTTCGACGAGAGTGTAAAAGTGGATGCTCTGTTCAAAACCATCGATTTCTCAATTTTCTATTAAGTCTGGTAAATGAAACCTTACCACTCAAAATCGAGTCGTGTTTTATTTTGAGGCATTACAGCTTCTATAGAAAGTTTCACTTTCTGCATACCAATACGGCTTACCGTTGCTTTGGTGACCGGATGAAATATTCTTTTCGGCTGCTTTCTGATGGTGTTAAAAGATTCCTGGTAAATCGCTTCCACATCAGGTGAATTCAGCAGCAAAAAAGTTTTTTCGAATTTGTTCGTTAAAGCAATGTAATCACTCTACTTGACACTGTTAAAAACTCTATCGTTTAACTGGCATGCCTAGCACTGGCAAAGCAAAACTCGGTAATGGGAGCCTATTGGGCAAGGGTTAGTATTTAACTTGGAAAACTTCTTGTGATTTATAGTGAAGATTTTTGATTTGGAAAAGAGTTTATATATTTTTTTGTACTAATTGTTTAAACCAAGGTTGTGGAGTCAGAGGAATCATTTTTCAACTCCATCAATTCAAAGTTTTCCAATTCCAATTCCACGATATCTGATAATACAACTCTAACTTCAGCACACGTGGAAAAGGAGTCGACTTCTCTCTAAAACACGCGGCTATAGCAACTCCGACTCAACAATACAGTTATAAGCAGGGTTGCGGAGTCGGAGTCCCCGGAGTCGCAGGACTTTCTTTAGATTTGATAAAGTCGGAATTGCGAATAGGAGTCAGTTTTTTAGATTTGGTAAAGTTGAAAATTGCCTATTGTATTTGGTGACTTCATTGACGCTAAATTGTTTTATATTTTTACATTTTATCTCTATATTTATCCTCTTGACTCGCAGGAATGCGACGGAGGCGCTGTACATAGGCAAGCAGTTACCCAGACCTTCTCTCGGAAATGCCCAGATATTGCATCCGATAGAAATTTTTGGTTTGTTTTTTAGTTTATAGATATATGACTAAAATTTAGAACTGTTTGTCAAGACCGTCAAGCAGGGGAAGTGCCAGAAAAGTGTTTTTCCTAAGGACACAACAGAATGGCTTGAGTGGGATTTGAATTAGTATCATGTCGATCACAATTACGACGTTTCAACGCGCTTTAAGCACTTGACAATTAGGCCTCCATTGTTGTGAAATCAGAATCGCTGGTGTTTCTTTTTCTGTTCTTGCTTTTTTATTTTAAAAAAAGAAAAATAAACCAAGGTCTTACCAATGCGAGAACATAACACGAATAATGAATAATGGGTTTGTTGTTGTCTACCATTACATAAACGCACAATTATCCGAGGCACGACTATAAACAAAATAAACACAGATTACCTCACCACGGTACAATAGTCAACAAACGCTAATGGTTCGATTCCTATGGTAACAGCTGGAGTCCCACGGTTAGGAATGAAATCGAAATCGTTTTTTTAGATGTTTTAGAGTCAAAGTTTACATCGTAAATTTTTAAAGAGCTGGAGTCGGAATTGGAAAAAAATTTTTTCTATATACGGAAATTTATGTTTTGAGTCATTCAATCTTCTGAAAATTTATATTTTGAATCATTCAGATGACGAATAAGACTATAGCTTCCAGCAATTAACCAAAAATTGGAGTTCGAGCGACCAAACAAAAACACGAATCCCATACCAGATCCAGATCTAAAAAAGCGACTCCGGCTTCAGCACATTTAAAAAAGCTACTTCGGTTCCGACTCCAACCAAAAACATGTGACTTCGACTTCCTACTCCACAACCCCGCTTAAACGAAAACAACTTATGTAAAGTCTCGTCTCGTCTCAATCTCGAAGCACCGCGTCTCGACTCCACCTCTGTTCACTAACATTGTCATAATGACAAACGACAATAGTAGGCTGTTAACAATGCTTTTTTTGGCTTCAAGATAAAGACGAAAGCAGAGAAATCTTTCAAGAGATTACCGTGGCTTTTTAATGATGCTTTCTTGACCCACAAAGACATAGGTCAGAGGTGGGAAGCCTGCGGCCACCATGAGTTTTTTGTGCGGCCTCCATGGCAATAAAATTATCTGCTGCCGATAACTACAAAACACTACCTTTAGGGACGAAAATCAAGAAATTCGAGTCAGAACCAAACTGAAGACTTTTTTTAAAGATCTCTTTTTTGGTGACGAAAATAGAGACGGATTCAAAGTGATTACGCAACATTTTTAGGTGTTTTAACTTATGCGGCCTCCTTTCTTTAAAATAATAAAATACGGCCTACTATAACAAAAAAGTTTTCCACCTCTAGTATAGGTTACCTTGATGCTCAGTTCTACCATATATAGCGTGGTTAAAACACGGTAGAAAAAAATAAATTATTAAGTTTTGCGTCTTTTACTTAACAAAGGAGTTATAAAAATTTACTCTTAAACTTCAACTAAGTACCTTCAAAATTTTATAAAATCTGTTATCTTTTTTTCTCTAGCTTTTCTTTTATGTTGTTTATGCCTTATATCTACAACATTTTACAAGCAAAAAGAAAAGCACATTTTCACAATTTTGCCCTGATTCTTATTCTTTTAGTTTCACTGTTCTCATTTACCTCATCAGTACTTGCCATGGGCGTTCTTATCATGCACAATAATATCAGATTGCCTGCTGAGTAGTTTTAGTTTTCTTTCGAATTCCAACGTTTACGACTTCTCCGAAACGTAAAATAGTGTTAGTCATCAAAACAGCACGATTGTCGTTCTGTGAAGTGACAGCAAAGGCTTACATTTAGCCGAATAGTCTTTAAAAAAGTCATATCATCTTGTTGATTTTTTTTAGTTTTCAAAGAGCCAAACTCAATTCGGTTCAAAAGAAACGTTACTGTAAGACCAATTTTGCTTTTGAACAATTCCACAATTAAACAAATCGAAGTGAAAATAAGTCAACGTAAAATATTGAACTTCTACATTTTTTAGGTAATTTCGAGACTATTAAATCAGCCTTATCAAGTATATTTTAGTAATTATAGCTTACTGTGTAAAGAAGAAACGTTTATTTTGACCTCCAACACGCAGTAAATAAAACACACAAAAACGCATTCACACGTAAGCCTATTGATAATAAAATTCGGGATAAACCAGAGAGCACCGAGGTAGGCCTACAAAACAAACCTAAATTCAACTCTTACTAAACTTGGCTCTTTCTCAATCAACACCTCTTCACATAAAATTAGCAGAAAATTCTACGGTGATTCTGATTCATCTTTAGAATCTCATCCATATCACGTTCTAAAATATACCACATTTAGATAGTTGCAGTAAAATCAGAGTGTTACAAAAAAGCTGTTATTTGTTTCACACAAGTATAGCGCAATTACTTTTCCATTTCATTCATCTTTAAATGAACAAATAAATAACAACTTCATTGGTTTTATTAATTGCCTAAATATGATCTTTAAAAAATTATTAGAACTTAGGTGATTTACAGTAGCTATAGTTTAAACAAAGCGATTAAATGCTGGCTAAAAAACGTAAAACAACAACAATGGAAACTACGGTTGTAATATTAATCGATGAATGAAATTTATTGCTAAAGACAAAGTTTTTTACGCAGCTTGCTCGATTGTTTAAAAATTATGGATGAATTTCAAAAGTTCGCATTAAAAAATACGTTAAAATTTTGATTAAATAGACTGCACTGCACTGGAAAATACCGCTAAAAGATGCTTAAAAAATGCGTTTAAAAATAACAATTATCAGGGTACGAACAGAACAGAACAGAACAGAATTTATTGTTTTGCCTTTAAGATAAAAATAACACAGCGAGAAACAAGGAATTGACAAATTAAGGCATGGAAGCATCGAATAACCGTGAGGTTTTCTAGTCAAGATGCTTCCTTGTCGGATTATTAATTGATCGATTTCATTTTATGGTTTGTTGGTCATTCAAATTAATTAACTTATTAGTAGTGATAATATAACAAAAAGGTCACCAGGAATACGAATAATTACGGTACATAGTATGATAATATAAACACATGGATTGTAAAGTAATACTATATACGATAACATAAACACAATACGATAACACGATAATATAAATTGTAAAGTATACGTTAAAAATATGTAAATATAAAAATGTCAACATTTTGCACATAATTTTGCTGCTGCATAGGTAACAAATTAGACTTTATTATATATCTTCAATTTTTATAATTGTTGATTAGATGTCGCTTTAAATGCTTTAAATGAATTAAATGCAAATAATAAAATTTTTTTACAGGGTGTAATTTAAAATTATTGTTAGTTCAATAAGTATGTAGCGTAGAGGTGGGTTGCTTTTTTCCTGATCAAGAAAGTGTGTAAAGGCGAGATGTAAAAATAAGGTAAACCGAGTGTGTAAATCAGTAAATATATTTATTAACTGCCAGGGTGGTAAAAACTTTGTATTTTAAATCTACTTTGATGTTGATATTTTGAGACCAACTTTGAGCGTTTATTTAGTATTTTTTGCGGTCAGCCCGAAATATTTGCAATTTTTTCGATAAGCGTAAGTTGCATGGTTTTGCCCACACTGATATGGAGTTGCGTGGTATACGATGTTCCATCTTATTTATGGCGATTGCCCTGATTGTTTTAATTTCCAAACGGTTTTTGATAGTTCAGTGAAATTAATTTTTCTATTGTCTTTAAAGGATTGGTCATGGTTTTATTTTTCCGAAGTTTAAATGTTGTTTTACAACTTCCATAATAAAATTTGTCCGTTTCATCAATTTTTAAGGAGGTTTTGCATAGGCTACTATCGAATTTCTACAGCATTTTTTATTCAAATGGGCACTTCTTGGCTGATCTGCAATGGCATTGTTTGATGTTTATTTAGTTATCTTGATTGTTCAAACGTAAAGTGTTTCGCTTATTTACGTATAATAGATTTGATATTTGGCATACAACTGTAGCTTAACTTTTTGTAGTATTTATAAAAAATTATGTGGTATTTATTGCGGAGTGGAAAATGGTTGTTAAGGAGGGTAAAAAATTCTTTTATTATATTGATGCTGAATTTTTATTGAAAAGGCGATTGAACCAAATAATCTTTCTTGACCTGCTTTTTGAGGTTTTCTTTTGTTCTTTTTTGATGTTGGTTAATTTTTTCTTCCTGTATCCCCTTTTTTCAAGGGTTGATTTTGTGGTCTGAAATTTAATTAATTTAACTGCTCTGACTGGACGTCATTGAGCACTTTTTTGATAAACACCGAGCTAAAATTTTGAAATACATATATTTAATATATATACAAACATATATAAACACAACTGCAGATTATACATATATAATATATGTATATATATATAATTGCTCTGATCTTTTTATCGAACACTCCGCAGGGAAGATCGATTTACTCCGGCAATATATATATACTGTAAATATATATTTCTTAAAGGAAAACTTGAACACGACTTTCGTCCATTACATCGGGCGGACTTCTTCAGGTAAAAACCACACCCAATACACTATCTATTTAAAAGCAAAAAAAGCAATACTAATAATCCCAATAGTTAAAGGCAGTTTGTTTTTTGTTTTTAAATTTAAGTTTTGGACGGATCCTTTCTGTTGCGCCATTCTATTGTGTCCATGGAAAGGCACTTTGCGGCAATTTCCCCTGCTTGGTGGTCTTAGCAAGCAGTTCTAAATTTCAATCATATATCTATAAAACTGAAAAAACAAAACAAAAAATTTCGACTGGACAGCAATGTCTTGGCATCTCCCGAGGAAGGTCGGGGTGATTGCTTGTATTAAGTATAGCGACTCCGACGCTTTCCTGCGAATCAATTGGATAAATATAGAGATAAAATAAATGATGTTGTGTATTGTGTTTTGTTTTTACCTGAAAAAGTTTGCCCAATGTAACGGACGAAACGATGTGTATAAGTTTTCCTTTAAAAAATATATGCAGTACGCATAGACACCTTTTATTGTATTTATTGAAGTTGAACTGCCTCTGATTTATATTAGAAGAACTTTTGAATTTAAACTAAGTACTATCCGTGGTAGCAGTGTTAACATTAATGCTTTATATTTTTAACATTGTTTAGTTGCTGATATCAAACAGACAATTTTTTTCAATATACTAGCAATGCGTTGATTAAATCTTTGATTTTGGCTTCTGTGTTAGTTAAAAAGAGCACTGTCGTACCAAGCTGGCGCAAACACTATCCGCTCGAAAAATACCCACTATCTAGTTTGAAATGCCACTCTCAACTAATGAACTAGGGGAAGACCAAAGAAAAGATTTTCGCAATTAAAAAACTTTATTATTAGGGTTTGAAAACTGGGATCCTTATTTTGATATTTGTGCTTCTTAAGCAATTCTCTCTGATTTTAGCCAATAAATTTTTGCCTTTTTCTTGACGCTGAACGTAATAAAAATTATTTTTAATACTATATATTTGTAAGCTTTATTATTTCATATTTTGTTTTTAACTAAAATGCAATAGCATTAGCTGAAATAGTACAGTGACGAGGAGAGTGTCGTGACTTACCAGTAAGGTTTTTTGAAATACTCCATGCTTTACGACTAGAGAGTGAAAAGTTGATGCAAACCATCAACTCTTCCGTTTCCTTTTGAGTATGGTCAAAGTTGTAGCTGCCAAATTTGACTGGACTGCAGGAGAGCCTTGTATGGAAGGATTTATCATATGCATTCTAACAAGGAATATAGTTGTTTTGATGACCGCTTGGAATAGCCTTTTCGCTGCTTTTTTGTTGATGTTGCAAAATTCGTGCAAAGCCTTATCCACATCAGAATCGGTAACAAAGTTTTTGCGAATTTTTTGGTCAAAGTAATGCTGTGATTCCACTTGGTTTTGCGTAAGTTCTATTGCTTTTAATAGGCATGCTTGACACGGGTCGAGCAAACCTTGTTGATGCAACAAGGAAGACCGATGTTGTGACCTGGAAAACTTAGAATACGTCTGTCAGGTAAGCGACTTAGGACCGGCACTAGCAGAAGCTAGATTTGGATTAGTGGCAGGGTTACAGCGGCCAGAGTAAAAGCTTGCACATCCTTGGCATTGTATGGGAAGCCAAGAGCCCAAGACTATTAATACTTGCCCAGGTAGCCAAGTATTCACCGTCCGCACCTTTGCTTTCGTAACCCCAATCAACGCGCCGATACTTGAAATCGCTGGCGTAGACAGGGATGAGAAAACACTGGGGGTCCAGGGATTGCAGTTGCGTTGGTGGAGGTTCGTAGACGTTGATTCTTTTACAACGATTAATGTCTACGCAAAACCACTCAAGCACTAATGCCGATAGAGAATGGTACAGAGAGGTGGACTTTAGTCGCTCGTGGACAAACAAAGCAAGGTCAGGCTTCATACCTAGATTCAGCTAGTTGAAAGTTCAAGAATACCAGCTTTTCCTTACTAGTGCAGTGGGTCTCCTGTAGTAAGACGAAGAGTACCGCAAAACTGTAGAGCAAGGATGATGAACATTGATCTTGCCTACAGTAAGGCTTTTGATGTTAAGCTGGAAAGTAGCGAGTCTATGGGATTGTTGAAAATGTTCCCTAAAAAGAACAGTTTCTTCCTAGCATTGGCTTGTTTAAAAGACATTTACCGATTAGCAGGCCCTTGCTAAAGATCGGGAAGGGCAGATACATTTTCTTTTTGGCCGTTTTAGTTTTGGTTTGTAATGTAGACAAAAACAGACGTATTTCCATTGCCAGGATCCGAAGGTCCACCATTCTGATCAGCGATAAACTCATAGCATTTAAGCAGTTATTTGCTCAGCACGAACGCAAAAAGTTGGTGTAATTTGATACAGTTTGACACAACCCAATCCTTCTCCGAAAACATCAACTTCAATACAATTAATTTTAAAATGATTAATGGTATGGACGGAACCATTAACTTTTTCAATTTTCGGTACTGCACGAAAACCGTGGTTTATATAGGATTGGAAGACATCGAAAGTAACGGTGTCTCTGATGGTTGGAGAAAGTGAGCGCGCGAGTTTTCTTGCAATTCGTCATTTCCAATGATTTCTTCTTGCAGTTCGAATCCAACGAGAGATGGCCAAAATAATTCTCAAGAAACAGTCTGTTTGAAGACTACCATAAATTTGAAAGATTTAATGGTTCCGTTAATACCATTGGTTATAAGTTCAACGTAACCAAGAATTTATACAATTAATTTTACATTAAAGCGACGGATAAATGATTACAATTAGGTAAAGCTTACTCGTTAAACCCAAATCAATAAAACTGAATCTGCTTTGTAACCGCATCATTAAATCTATCGAGGGCAAAAGTCAAATAAATTCAGTTTATTGATAGCAACACATAACATTTTACAATTAAAAACCGCTTTTAAAAAATTAATTAACAGGAATTAAGCTTTCAAATACTATTTTTCATGAGTTTACGAGAAAAGTAGTAGCAAGCAGATAAAAGAAATAGCAAAATGATATACTTTATAATATGCGATCAAGATAGGAAACAACTTTTTGAAATTAAGCAGTCTATGCATACACGTGAAAGTAAGGAAAAACAATTGAAGATGAATTATTTTTAAGTTAAAATGATTGATAAAAAAGCGAATAGCTGATGATAATCAAAAAATTATACAAAACACAAAAAGAAAAGAAAAAGAAATTGTTAGACCTAAAACATTTAGACAACACTGCTCTCGAAAAAGGTACTTATACTGTAAGGAACTATAGTTGAAATTCTGCAAAAAGAATAACCGATAGTTTCAAACATTGCTTTTCGACTTGAAAATCTCGTTGAGATCATCTTTATAAGAGTGAGACAATGCAACAACAATCTGAACACCTGCAAAAAAACAAAAAAAACTTAACAGGTTTTATTAAACGTTTGACCGTAACGATGTTGAGCAAAAAAATAACCTTGTTTGCCAAAATTTATTAAAAGCTTCAGGACTTCGGCGTTCATGAGATCAAGACAATTGGTGACAATGTAATCCGGTCCATGGGCGTAGGCTTCATACAACGCTTCGACGGTCGATTTAAATGAACAACTAATACAACGCGTTCTGTTCAATACAATTGTAGATCCAGGATGGTAGCCTGCAATCTAGAAAAATTAATTTTTTTTAATACATCGGTGATCCTGACATTTATCTGTGGATCCAGTCAGATAATTTTCAAGGAAACTCAAGCTTGACAAAAAAGCGGCCCTGAATAAAATTTCAATTTCAGCGATAAAACTTACTAAATCAGCGGTTCGTAGTTTTAGACCATTTTAGGATAGAAAATTGGACTAAATTTTAGAGTTTATGATGATAATATTTAATAAAATACAAAAAATATTAAACCAATGCTTTACGGTAAAAGACGAAGCTTTTTACTTTTCCGTTTAAGTCGACTGCCAAAACGTGATGATGCTTTGATAAATTACTGCAGATCGTTCGGAGATAACTGTATATATGGTTGGTTGATGTTTTCTGACGATCGTAAAAGATGACGCGTACGTTAGAAACTTCGCTTTCTTCGAACTCTTCAACGTTAAAATAATGCACTTGATGAAACATTGTTATACCAATGGGCGAGCCATCAAGCAGATTTATTCTAAAAAGAAAATAAATAATAGAGATTCAATAACAAGTCAGAAGGCCTAAAACTTTTTTCAAGAAAACCGTTTGCTGCTTTCAATTAAATCAACATAACAAAAAACCCTTTCTGGACAATAAAGCCAGGTTCAATTCCATGTAACGTCAAACCTAAGACTTAAAAAAGAAATCCTTTTGTCTTTGTTACTTACAGTATGAGGTCAGGATCAGAGTCTAGAGCAGAGGTGGGGAACCTATGGCCTTCAAGACGATTTAAAAAATAATAAAATTATGTGTCAATGACTATTGTTGATAATAGAAAACCTTTTTTTTTAGAGATTACTACATCTAGAAATCTGAGTCAGATTTAAAACAAAGACCTTTTTTCTTTTTTTTAGAGATCGCTTCATTTTAGGAACGAAAATCAAGAAATTCGAGGTAGATTCAAAGTGATGACGTTTTATTCTTGGGAATCTCAACTTGTGCGACCTCATTTCTTATTGCCTAATATAATTTTGCCTCCCATAATAAAAAGGTTTCCCAACTCTGGTCTGAAGTTTACAGTGCCTCGATTATCCAAGGAGAAAGTCACTCCTAATCGGCAAAACTTAGCTGACTGGATGTTTGAATGAATCTGTAAGTGATCTGTTTGAAGGCAGAGAAGGCACTGTTTACGACAAAGCGTCATTTAAGATACAGTCTGTAAAGTGAGTATGTTTGCTGCATCACCAGACTAGTGTACAGTACTTAGCAGTACAGTAGACAAAGATAGGACAGCTGTATGCAGTGTTTTGGCGCGAGCACTACATCCTGAGCCCACAAGTTGCCTCAAAAATGTGAAGTGCCAAGATAGATTTGATGGTGACGAAACAGGAAGTGTTATCAACGATGTGGCCACCTTTTCAATGATTTCAAACATCATGGAAACCGGATCATAATTTTTTCCGATGAAAAGGCATTCACGGTGGATTCAGTTATTAACAAGCAGAATGATTGTGTGGATGGATTTGATAAGAGCATTTCTGATGTGTATTGTGTGTCCAGAACCAAGTATCCGGCCTCTGCAATGATACTTGAGAACATTTCTGATGTGTGTTGTGTGTCCAGAACCAAGTATTTGGCCTCTGCAATGATGCTTGGTGTCGTGGCGTCCAATTGTGAAAAAAGGGCACCTGTTTGGTTTGACGTTGGCTACAGGCTAACCACTGCTGCTTACAAGGATATCTTGGCCTCAAGAATCCTCCCTTGGGTGAAAAAAGTGACTAAAGACACTGACTACATCTTCCAACAAGACGGTGCCCTTGCACACACTGCAAATTCGGTTCAAGAGTGGTTGAAGACAAACAAGAATTTCTGGAAAAAAGACTTCTGGCCTCCACAATCACCTGATCTAAATCCACTTAACTACATTATATGGTGGCACATTTAGAACAGAGCCTTTAAAGTTTGCCACAGCAATACAGAGGAGCTCAAGTCTTCAGTGAACCGTGCATGGGCCTCTATGAGGAAAGACTATGTTTGTACAGTTTGTAAAGCCTTTTAACCTCCACTACAGCATGCTATTGAACCCAATGGAAAACACAAAGAATATCAATTACATATTTACAACTAAATAAATCAAGAAATAGCATTATTTGTTTTCTTAAAGCATAGCATCCTTTTACTAGGGCTTTGAAATAAAAATTACAAAGTGTGACAGGACTTTTGCAAGACCTGGTACAAAATTTTTTTTAAGCTTAAATGTTTCAAAAAATAACTTCTTAAATAAAAAAAAATATATTAAAAAATTTTTTTATAAACTTAGATAACATCTGAAAATACCACATAAAAGTTTTTAAACCTAAGTTTAGAATCTGGAGCATGTGAAACCCAGTGACACAAATATATAAATAAAATGTAAGGTAACAAAAAAAGCAATTCTGGTGGCTAAACTTAACTTTTGCAATTTTGATTTCTGTAAGTTGGTGGAAACTTGACTCAAAAAACTAATTTGCTCCTTAAATTTTAAATTTAAATACCAATAAAGTACAACAAGCATAAGTAATTTTACTAATTCAAAAAGATTCAAAAAAACTTTTGTTATGAATGTAAACTAAAAAACATTACCGAAAGGAGTGCAAATAACCATCAAGTCCATATATTGTTGGTGATACAGGCAACAGTTTTTTTATGAGGTCATTTAAAAAATCATCTAATATCAAAGGTTGATCAATCAATTCATGAATAGCAAACTTAATGAAAGGTTTATCCAACAAAACTCTAAAATATTTTTTTCTTCATAAACTTATTGAGCAAATCACAATAAACAATAAAATTAATGAAAGAAACCAAGTTTAACAAATAAAATATTCTTTAAATTTTTTGAAAATATCATAATTTTATCAATAAAAAATCTGCAACATTTTAGAAAATATCGTGTATTCAGGACCATAAGGCACACTTAAAACTCTTAAATTTTCTCAAAAATCAAACATGCACCTTATTCTCCAGTGCGTCTTATGTATGGTTCGGATTGTGTTTTATAAACCAATTTTACGTTGCAAACAGTGCTATTTATTTATATACCAGTAATTGTTATTTAGGTACACCTTAACTATGAGACCTACACATGTCTTATTTCCAAGATTGACATTTGTGCAATCAAAACCACATCAATTGTTTTGTAAACAGACCATGTTGTTATGCAAAAAAACTTTTTCATTCATTTGTTTCCTCATTTGATCATTTCAGTATTTTCCTGTTATCACCCCACAATCTATTGCTTCCTGTCATTTTCAATACATTTTTCTTGGTTTCTTCTTTATTTCACCCTGGTGCTGAAAGGGGTATTTCGGGTTAGTTTCACCAAAAAAATTTTCTTGGAGACCGCAAAAGTCTTGGGTTTTCATTCACTCTTTATTGATGGTGGGATGACAACAGGAAAGTACCATCATTTCTTTTGAATAAAATACAAGTAAAATACAAAGTGAGTTTTTATATTCATTTGATGCATCTTATATATGAAAATAAAAGCGCTAAAAGTTGTTTATTGATAGTGCACCTTATAATACAGTGTGCCTTATGGTCCTGAAAAAATTGTAATATAAAGCAGTATCTTGAAAACTTATTTTTTTCAAAAAAACAAAAATATACAGTACTGTGCAAAAGTATTATAACATGTTTATTTTTTTGGTAAAAAAATTGTGTTTGTACTTTGCAATACAAAATGTTGATTTGTGTAACTAATTTAGAGCAAACTTTTAAGATAAATTTAATTTTTGTTTTTAAATTAAATAAATAATTTTCAATAATTAAGTTGGTTTTTTTCTTTAAAATTTTGGGATACAGTAAAAATTTTAAAAAATAGTCTTGTTTGAATACTTTTGCACAGCATTGTATTTGAGAACAACATTATACAGTGGTGTAAATGATGATTTACATTTATAGCCAATAGGCTACAACCTTATTGTAATAACTTTACATATAAAATTTATGGCAATTAGATAAATGTTGGGTCTCTTTAAGAAGTCACAGTAAGCGATTTTTTTTTGAAGAAGGTGTTGCAACCATGCATCATTCTTCTAACTACTATATCAAATATTACTGTGTGCATGCTATAAGGTTTAACGTTTTGTTGTTTCTTCCTTTTTCTTCTGCTATAGACCTATATGTTTGTTTATTTCTTTCTGTTTTTATTGTGGCAGAGCAGAAATAAAAGATACTGATCCAGAATCCTCCTTTCAACACCAAGATGGAATAAAGAAAAACCAAGAGAAAAAGAATCTCTCATGAAGCAATAGTAACTGCAGGGGATCTGGGTTAGTTTCAGAAATAAAAATCACTAGTGTCAACTTTTTGAAGAGACCTCAAATGTTTATTTCACATGTCCAACTTACTTGACAAATGGTTTCCGTTTTATATCAAACCATAACATTTCAACTTTATTAAAGTCTTTTACATTGATTGACAGTAACAGGTCATTTAATGAATTAAAAAATTTTGTTCCAAACAACTTTTCAAACATACGCCGACTTTCATCATCAGAATTAATGATGGTAGCTAATATGTAAATAAAAAACATTAATAAGCCTTTAAGCAATTGAGAAATAATGTAATAAACTAATAAAATATGGCACATTATAAACAACCAAAAAAATCTATCTTCTGACCTATACAGGGTGGGGACTTCAAATTGTCATCCTCATATATTCATGATATATTCTATTTTACTTTTCAGATTACATAAGTGTATTGTTGGATAGCTATAAAATGAGGTAATCACCAGTGTTGAGTTTGACACTATGAAGAGAGCATACATGGAGTTATCGGAAATATCATTCACTGAAGCGGAAATGAGATGTGCCGTGGTCATGGGCCTGATTTACAACAATGGTGAAATGGACAACAGAACCATCACCAACACCCTCAGGGTCGACATGAGAACCATCCAGCATACTCGTAAGAAGTTGGAGGAGAGTAAGGATCCCTGTGGAGTAATCACAAGAGGTCCAAAGTCTCTGGACAACTGCCAGAAGTCGAGAGATGCAGATTTTTTCAAAACAGTTGAGGCCATGATCGACATTAACCCCTCCAAGTCCATGAGATCCATGGCTGCTGAACTGGGGGTTGATAAAAGGACAATTCAACAATGTGTAGATGAGGATTTGTGCTGCAAAAGCTACCAAATGCAAACTGGCCAGCTTTTGACCCAGGCAACCAAGGACAGAAGGCTGCTTAACTCCATCAAGCTCCTCAACAAGCTGAAGCACCCGAAGGAGTACAACATGCTGTGGTTCTTCTCTGATGAGAAGAATTTCTGCCAGGACTAGGCCCACAACAGGATTGCTATGTGCCCCAATGTTGTGCCCAGAGTGATGAAGACCAAGTTCCCTAACACGGTCATGATCTTTGGTATGATCAGGTCTGATGGGGATGTGATGCTGCTGCACATCTTTGAGACAGGCCTTAGGGTCAATACTGAGATCTACCTGCAGATCATGGAGACTGTGGTGTTACCCTGGATCAAGCAGGTGGCCCGAGACAGGCCCTGGGTATGGCAGCAAGACAGTGTGCCTTGTCATGTCTCCAAACACTCCCTTGCCTGGATGGAGGAGCACTGCTACAACTTTGTAACTAAGGACAAATGGCCTTCCAGTAGCCTGGATCTGAACCCAATGGATTATTTCTTTTGGGGCATTTTGGAGAATCAAACTAACTGACGCGCCTCATACCACCAAAGCATCTCTCAAACGCCTCCATCAAGGAGCAATGCATCTCCATAGACAGGGAGATGGTGAAGAAGGCCTGTGGGAGCTTCAGGACCAGGATTGAGTAAGTCATCAAGGCTTAGGGCAACTATGTCAAGTAGAATGTGTTTCTCACATCATATCCTTATTCTATTTTTTATTTGAAATAAATATCTTCAAAATTGACCATTTTATGTCCTTTTAATTAAAAAGCGAGCTATGGCGACAATTTGAAGTCCCCACCCTGTACCTATAACAAAAAACTCCATTATCAATTTTATTCAATATATCAGCAGTTCCGAAACATAACAATTAGATGATTGGATCAAGAAAAAACAGACACAGATTCAATTAAAGAAAGAACTTTTTTATTTTTTCAGATTTAGCATATTTTTATGATTAGGTTAAAAATGGCATTAAGAGTTTTTTTTATTTTTAGCTTCAATCTTAACATTGGATAAAATTAAATATGAATTAGTAAAAGTAGATTAAGGTTGGTCAGAGGCATAAGGTGACTTTTTTGAATGGTAAAGTTTAATGAAATCACTTATGTGTAAATAGCCAGTAGAAAATTTGTATCACTTTACAAATTAAATAACATCAAACAATTGTTAAAATGACAGTGATTCCATTATTTTATATTCCAAGAGTATTATTGGCATAGGTAAAGAATACGGACCCCCCTTGTAAAAATAATTTAAAATAACAAAAATAAAATAATTCCGAATGGCACATTTTTTAAAGAACTTTTCATTCAAGTTTAATAAGATTTAATTCATATTACAAAGGATAACATTCACTAACTTTTCCCGTTATTTTAAATTATTTTTACAAGGGGGGTCCGTATTCTTTACCTACGCCGCATTATTATTATAAATATATATGCACTACAATTTACAGCCTATACAACATTCTACACTTGGAGCATAATTGCTATAACAACTAGTGATGGGACGATTAATCAGCATCAAAATTTATCATGAAAATTTTGATTCTTGAAAACGATTTCTAATTTTTTTTTATCTCTATATTTATCCTTCTGACTTGCAAGAAAGCGACAGAGGCACGAATACGTAGGGTAAGCAATTACCCTGATCTGCTTCCAAAGATGCCAAAATATTGCTGTCTGCTTGTAATTTAATAGAGATATGACTTTATTGTAAAACTGCTTGCCAAGACCAAAGCAGGGGAAATTGTCATAAAGTGTCTTTCCCAAGGACACAACAGAATGGCATGAGTAGGTCTTGAACTGTGACCATATTGGTCATGATCACGACATTTTAACCACTCGACCACACTGCCAACAAATTTATTCCTGTATTGACCTTTTCTATATATACTTCTTTATCATAGAACATGCACATATGCGAAAAGAAACATTTTCTTTTTTAAAACAATATACGCTCTTGAACAAGCGATCCGAGTTTGTCTCCAAATGCCGACACCGGAACAAATTTAAATTAAAGAAAGCCTAGCCTGATTTAATATTTTCCAATTTTTTCAAATTTTATTTAATTTTAATTTTAATTTGATTTTCAGATGTTTAAACTTTTAATTTTGCAATCCTTTACCCCCTCCCCGTTTACGCCGTGTTTACTCATTGTTGTCGTGTTCCCACCCATTGTTGTCGTGTTCCCACTATGTGTATTCCTGCACCCCCTGGTCTCCTCTGTAGCCATTTCCTCGCTGTCCGTCCACGCCTCGCTGCTTCCTTCCTTTACAATGTTCTTTCTCTCCCACTATCTACCGCGCATTTGTAATTTGATCGCCAGTCAGTTTTTTGCAGCGTCAGATACGTAAATGTTTAGTTTGATTGCAAAGTTCTAAATTCTAAATTTTGAGCCTTACAGCTAGCTTGCTTACTCAAATGTTTTTAAATTTTTAAATTTTCAATTTCTAAATTTTTAAATTTTTAAACTTTAAATTCTCAATTTTATTTTATTTTAATTATCTACCGCGCATTTGTAATTTGATCGCCAGTCAGTTTTCTGCAGCGTCAGATACGTAAATGTTTAGCTCGATTACAAAATTCTAAATTCTGAATTTTGAGCCTTACAACTAGCTTGCTTACTCAAATATTTTTAAATTTTTAAACTTTAAATTTTCAATTTTATTTTATTTTAATTAACTTATATTTACTTTATCCGTAATATTATTACTTTTGGCTCTTAACTATAATAATTAGCCTTTTCGTGCGTTTTTTCTTAACTTTTCGTCTGCGTTTAGAATCACCTCCTGATGAGCCGAAAAGGCGAAACAGACTGTTGAGGTTTTAATAAAATCTCTTTGGTGGCTTTTGTAATTTAATTTAATGCTCTGAGTTTTCATTGAGCTCTTTACTGACAGTCTTGCCACTTTTATTATTATATACAGTATATATATAATTAACTTACAGACCACAAAATTTTTTTAATTTAACATTAATTTTATTTGCCCCAACAGACTGTTTCGCCTGCCTGGGCTCGTCAGGGGGCGGTTAAAAATCTGAAAAACAAAATAAATAAATAAATAAAAATACAGTTTAAACGAAGCGCTTGAATTCCGGCGAAAAAGCGTAAAACAACAACAAGAAAAAACAAGAGAAAAACTACGGTTGTAAGGTTAATCGATAAACGAATTTTATTGCCAAAGAAAAAGTGTTTTTTACGTAGCTTGCTCTATTGTTTGAAAATAATGGGTAAATATTGTGTAGAAAAAAATTTTTTTTCTACTGTGTAGAAAAATTAACTCCATCGAACTATCTAAAGCCGTTTGGAAATTAAAACAATCAGGACTATCGCCAGAAATAAGATGGAAAATTGTACAACACGCAACTCCATACCAATGTGGTTCAAAAACATGCAACTTATGCTTATCAGAAAAATTACAAATATTCCAGGCTGACCCAAATAAATTACTAAATAAACGCTCGGAGTTGGTCTCAAAATGTCGACATCGAAGTAAATTTAAATTACGAAGTTTTAATTACGCTGGCAGTTAATAAATATATTTACAAACTCGGTTTACCTTATTTTTACATCGCACCTTTGTCCACTTACTTGATCAGCAAATAAATCAATCCATCCTACACTACATACTTATCGAACTAAAAATATTCTTAAATCATACCCTGTAAAAAAAATTTACTGTTTTAATTTTTAATTCATATCCTAATAATTGTCATTTTAAACGCATTTCTTTAGCATCTTTTTATCGTATTTCCAATGTGCAGACTATTTAATTTAATTTTAACGCATTTTTAATGCAAACTTTTTATATTTACCCATTATTTTCAAACAATAGAGCAAGCTACGTAAAAAACACTTTTTCTTTGGCAATAAAATTCGTTTATCGATTAACCTTACAACCGTAGTTTTTCTCTTGTTTTTTCTTGTTGTTGTTTTACGCTTTTTCGCCGGAATTCAAGCGCTTCGTTTAAACTGTATTTTTATTTATTTATTTATTTTGTTTTTCAGATTTTTAACCGCCCCCTGACGAGCCCAGGCAGGCGAAACTGTCTGTTGGGGCAAATAAAATTAATGTTAAATTAAAAAAATTTTGTGGTCTGTAAGTTAATTATTTAACCGCTCTGACTCGACGTCATTGAGCACTTTCCTGATGAGCACCGACCAAAAAATTCTGAAAAATTTCTATATACATGTATATATATATATATATATATATATATATATATATATATATATACATTTATAATGATTATGATGATAGGTTGGTGGCAAATCAGCCATGGAAAATAAGGTGAACTGAGTGTGTAAATTAGTAAATTTATTTATTAACTGCCAGCTTAAATTATGAAGTTTCAATCACTCTGGCAGTTAAATATATTTAACTAATTTATACACTTGGTTTACCTTATTTTTACATTTTGCTTTTACAAACGTTCTTGATCAGCAAATAAAATAACTGGCCACTACACTACATACTTTTAAACTAACAATAATCTGAAATTATACCCTGTAAAAAGATTTTATTGTTTTAATTTTAATTGGTACCCTTATAACTGTTATTTTTTAACACATTTTTTAAGCATCTTTTTACTATATTTTTCTGTGCAGTTTATATAAGCCAAATTTCAGTGCATTTTTTAATGCAAACTTTTTAATTTATTCATTATTTTCAAACAATAGAGAAAGCTATGTAAAAAACTTTGTCTTTGGCAATAAAATTTATTTAACAATTAACATTACAACCATAGTTTTTCTTGGCAAATAAAACTAATCTTAAATTAAATTTTGTGGTCTAAAAATTAAATAATTTAATCACTTTAACTTCACATTATTAAGCACTTTTCTGATGAACATCAACCAAAATTTTTGAAAAACTTATTTATATTAGCAATGAGTGAATTGATCTTCACTGCTGAGTGCTCAATAAAAAGATCAGAGCAATTGATTAGAAAACTAATTTAGTCAATGTTTAAAAACCACAACAGTCTGTTTCATCCCATAAAATTAATCTGTTTCATTCATATTAACGTAAGAGAAGGAGTATCCTCTGTAACTGCATTTGTTATATTTTGAGCTATTTCTTTTTTTATATGACATCACAAGAATTACATTATTTGCTTGATTCATTTAACAAACTGCATATTTAGAGCATAAAATTTGAAAAGCTTAAATAATATTTCTAGTTTTAGAAATGATATAAAATTTTGAAATGTCCTTTTATAAACTATGTTTTTCAAAACTACATATCATCTATTAAAGTATGATTAACTTTATGTAATATGTTTTCAATAATAAAAATTATATTCTTTATTTTTCCAGTAAGCGCCTAACAATTCTATAGAATAAAACAGACTGTTGTGGTTTTTTAAAAATTAAATAAATTTTGTATAATATTATAAATCCTTTGTCTTTAATTTATATTAGTAGAATATATTCAAATATCCTTTGTAGAATAGAATCTTTCTATTTAAATAAGGATCAAGATTCTATTTCAACAGAGATGCAACAAATGTTTGTGGTTTTTTAAACAAAAATTAAATAAATTTTGTTTAAAAATATTGCTCTTATCCTTTCATTGCACACTTTGCAAAAAAGACTAATTCACTTTTTCAATCTATATAATGTTTAATTTAGAATGGCTAACAGTGCATTCAGAGAAAGGAACTACACATCAATTATCCAACTGATTAAACAAAATGTTTAAAAAAAAAAATTTGTTAGTCTATTTAAAAAACAAAGTGAATTTTAAAGAACAAGAATCAAAATCAAAATTGATATTGGAATCAAAAAATTTTGTTGGAATCAGCATAAAAATTGGAATCGAAAAATTGGCATTGTCCCATCATTAATAATAACACACTATTTGAAGTTTTTGAGAAAATTACTCATGTAGACAAGTTTACCCCAAGTTCTCCATTAATTGTTAAAGAATAATTTATGTCAAATTGTACAGTACACCTGAAGCATAATTGCTACAATAACTTACTATTTAAAGCTTGAGAAACAATTCTTTGGGTTGGCAAGTCTAGTGCAAGATTTCCATTAACTGTTGAAGGAACATTACATGTCAAATAATCCTTATACTTTTCAGAAAGACCAATAACTGTTATTTTTTCAAACATGTTTCTTTCAAAGTGAATTTTGACATTGTTCCCTTTTATATGAAACAGGTTTGGATAAGAGCGCACAAACTCCTCAACATCTGATTGCTTTTTTGAACCAACAGTTCCAATAATTTCAGCAGTTCCATCTTGATTTAAACAGCTGACTAACTGAGGAAAAGTTTGCACCGTCTTTGCAGCTATTTTATGCATAAAAAATGCAATTGATTTTACAACATAATCTTCAGCATCCACTTCAATAAAAAGTTCATGAACAGGTGAAGTCCGTTTAAAAACTTTGTCATCTTTTATTTCAAAATAAAATGAGTTCTTTTCTAAAAAATTGATAAACACCTTCTGATTTGTTGATTTGATTAAAGTTTTTACAGAATTAGGAGCTTGATTCCAATGTCCAGATAAAGCAGTCACAGTTAAAGAACCTTTTTTGGATAAAATTTCTAAAAAATATTTAACAGCTTCAGTATCTTTTGTAGAAAACTTGGCATTATTTATTGAAAAAACCTGGCCATTCTTCATAAGAAAAACATCATTATTTCTTTGAATAAACTCAGTTACTCCAGACTCAAATCCACATGCTTGAATGTATTTAGCAGTAGTCTTGTCACAACTATTCAACAATTCAATGGCTCGACCAATAGAAATTCCTTCGTTATTAGTAATAGCTGATAAAAGTATATTTTTATACCTTTCTTCATGTAAACGGGAACACACTTTGTCATGTTTACACAAAAAAACTGCTTCCTCTTTTTCTATTTCTTCAAAAAATTTCAAGTCTGAGACAGAATATAAAATTTTGGGACAGCCAGAAGTTTCTCTACAAAATTGTAAAAGTTCTTTCGCTTCGATGGGTCCTTTTTGTTTTAAGATATTAAGAATAAACTGTTTACTGCTATTTAAATCCATTTGTTACTTAAAATTTTTTTAAGTTTTGGTTCTTTTTTACTATCGGTTATCATATTTATTTTTAGAACTTTTTTTCTTTTCATGATTAAAAACCTTCTCTCGTTTTCCCACTTTTCTTTTTTACGTATTTTTTTTTTAAATAAATAGCGAAAAGTAATGTTTTTTACAACTTTATTTTAAATTAGTAAATATGGACAACGTGATGTTAATCCATTGACTCATGGTTAATCAGTCATACGGGCAAGCTAAGCTATCTTTTTATATTTGTTACCACTTTACTTTAAATTTGTGAACATGGACAACGTGATTTTAAATAAAAATATTTACTTTAAATGCTATTTTAGTTATGATCATGGTTATGATTTGTGCGACGGCTTAGAGCAGTGTTTCCCAAACTTTTTCAGCCTGGTGCCCCCTTGGCTTTCAGGTAGATTCCCAGCGCCCCCTTCACTTTTTTTTTAACTAAAAAAAGAATATTATACATAAAATATTTATTTCAAAAATAAAATAATTAATTAAACCATGCTATTTAATCTTCAAAATTACCCCTGATACACACATGCAAGTCCTTTTTGTTTCTTTGTTTCAAATTCAAAAGAACACTAAAAACACAAAATATTTCCAAAATAATGTTTTATTTAATAAACTATTCTATTTACTTTGCTAATGGGATGAGGTACTTGGTGTAAGGCAGTGGCGTGCAGTGACCTCTGATGCTGGTCATGTAATTGATATGCAATACTTTACGGATAAGACAAAAAACTGTCTGAGATTCTAGAACGAAGACTAATTTTCGTTCCAAACTCATAGTGCTCTCTAAAAAAAATCTTCGCTTGAAATCAGTCTCAGATTTCTCTTCTTTCGTCCCAAAATCGTGGTGTTCTTTATAAAGAAAAAAAGTTCATCACGTAAAAATTCGTTGGTCATCCAATGCATGACTTGCATGCCCTGACCGCACGCCACTAGTGTAAGGATACTAGTTTCTCCACATCGGGTTGGAACTTACTGAAAAGCAGTTGCAGACCCCACGTTCCGTAATTTTACGTCTGTTCCTTTGTTTGGATAGAAGCAAGGCAACTGTCGGCAGCGTGGTCGAGTGTTTAAAGCGCCGCGCTAATGATCAACATGGTCTCGGTTCAAAACCCACTTGCACCATTCTGTTGTGTTCTTGGGAAAGACACTTCACGGCATTTTTCCCTGCTTGGTGGTCTTAACAAGCAGTTCTAAATTACAGTCATATCTGTACTAAATTACTAGCGGACAGCAATATCTTGGCATCTCCGGAAGCAGGTCGGGGTAATTGCTTACCCTATGTATAGCGCCTCCGTCGCTTTCCTGCGAGTCAGAAGGATAAATATAAAGATAAAAAAAACTGCACTAAACCCCGTTCTACCAAATATGATGTTAGAAAGGCAATGAAATAAATCTTCTCCTTGTTCCACAGTACTGAATAGAAATAAGAGATCTTTTGTAACCAAAAATCTTGATATCATTTCTTGAACATTGACGTAGCTCAATGTCGTTTTGGAGCGAAGCTATTTCTTCCTCTGCCACTCCTGTTTCTACACTCCTGGATCTAAGAATGGATTCATTACTCAGAGTCTGGTATTTTAAGGAGTAAAATATCCTAAAATCTTTCAGACATGTCTTTTTCCAGCGCTTTCAGGTGAGTACAATATACTTAAAGGTCATCGTCTAATATGCTCTTCTCTTTATCCAGTTTAGAAAGGCTTGGAAACTGGTAGAATTCATGAAGGGCTAAGTTTTTTTTAATAACTTGCATTAAGACAAAAAAGTGGAGATAGTACATTTGACCTTGATAAAGTTGACATCATTTCCTTGCAACTGAAAATTAATTTCATTGAACTTTGTGAATATATCTGAAAAACAAGCAATGTCATTCTTGAAGTTTTTTAATTTGATTTATTTTATTATTCTCTATATTTATACTCCTGACTCGCAGGAAAGCAACGGAGGTGCTAATACATAGGGTAAGCAATTACCCCGGCCTGTTGTGGGAGATGCCAAGATATTGCTGTCCGCTTGTAATTTAATAGAGATATTACTGCAATTTAAAACTACTTGCTAAGACTACCAAGCAGGGGAAAGTGCCGTAAAGTGTCGCTCCCAAAAACACAATAAAATGGCGCAAATAGGTTTTGAACCCAGACCGTGTCGATCACAATCCCGGCGCTCTAACCACTCGACTACGCTGCCGACTAACTTTTCGAGTTTTCAAAGTTGATTAGTATCTTCGATTATATAGTATTTTCCCAAAGTTGCTAATCTCAAAGACAAATACAGTATCTTCTCAAAGTTGCTAATTTTTTCTGCTAAAATTTGCCCGTTTCATATAAATAGGTAAATTTGTGTTGTGAAAGTCAGCGTTTTGTTGTGTTACTGTTTTGCTTGTGTAACAGGAGTTAGAGTTTTAAGGGTTAGTGAGATCCAACGCCTTGGTTTGTGGGAATAGTGATTATTCTATTTAAATAGTTTAGCAATCTGGCTACGTAAATTTAGTTTAGCAATCTGGGTGCTAGACGTAATTCTATTAGTCAGTGATCAGATTTGTGATTTCTGTTAATAAACTTCTTTCATTGAAAGAAGTTGTGATTTGAGTGATTCAAAAGTCGGGTTCAAGCTTTCTATTTGAATTCTTTTTGCTAGACATACTGTGGTCCTTACAGTCGCAGCAGTACTATTTCGTGAGCCGGAAAACCAATAACAATGAGAGTTTATTACATTTTTACTTTACTAACCGTTGTCTAAATTTTATTAAACTTTTTAGGTTTTGAGTAAGAACATTATAAAACTCTAGTTGACTGCAATTTAATATAAAAAGAAGTTATTAAAGCGGAACACAAAAAAGACAAACTAAGAGGAGAAAAATACCTGAGGCAGCCAGAAACTCTTCACAACTGAGTTTGTGGTCAACACTAAAAACGGATGAGCAAGACGTCAGCATTCATGAGACAGAATACTACCCAACTTGTTGACGTTAACAGTTTCAACAATAATACCAATAAAGAAAATTCCGATACTACTAATGTTGATCAATCAGATCGAAAAAAATGTAGACAGCACTTCTGCCTGATTCTATTTCTTTATCTGTAGTCGTAGCTTGCTCTAGTTGACAACCTTAGAGTTTAACCAGTCAATTAGCTTATTCACTATCAACTATTTTACTGGTGCTACGATCTACTAGATCGTGATCTAAACAACACAAACAACAAAACAGCGCAATACTGTAAGAAAATTATAAACGAAACAACTATACACTGCAGCCTTCTAGCACTTATCAGCTATCTTTTTGCTGTTACTACTAAGCAAATCAAACTCTAATCTTTTGTGAATAAAAACGCAGGAGAAAATGCCAAAAGTTTTGACGTTGTTACGTCATAATATAAAAAATGTGGAAAACAAAATACGGGTCATAAGCTAAGCACGGCTATCGCCTACAGTCCCCTCTAAAATTTGTTCACTAAAGAAAAAATTTTACAAAACATTCTAAGATAGGCGTGTCAGACAATTACGGGTATAAAACGAACGAGCAATTATTACGTCACAATAAAATAAAACGGGCACAATATGATACAGAGTGCTCCGCTGAGCCGAACGCGTGCGCGCGAATTCGGTGCGAATGATCAAAATATATTGTTTTTAAATTGTTCAGTATTCGCCACCGAATATACAGTCCATGAGTGACCGAGTTTACAGTTCACAATTTACGTATCCTCGGTCAAATTCGTCTTCGTCGTCTAGCCGCATTGTGCAGCTTAGTTTATCATGAATAGGGATGTCTCGGTCACGATCTTCGTTTTGTGTGTCATCGTCTTCGCTATTTTGCGTCTCGAGCAAAACAATTTTGCGAATGTCTCTTGTACGAATGCGTCCATCTATTGTTCTAACCGTGACAGAACGAACCATGCCATCAGCGCAAGTTTTAAAAGCCGTCACAATGGCATATGGGTAGCGACCTAGGTGGAGTAGAGGCATCAAGTAGTAGCACAAGATCGCCTTCTCGAAGGTTTTGTTGAGGCTCCGTCCATTTCTGACGTTCTAGCAATACGGCATGATGGCGGCGAAGCCAACGATCCCACCATTCTTCTGCAAGTCGCCGGGTGTAAATATATCCTCGTCGGAATTTATCCTCGAAAGTAGTGTCACTCGGAGGTAATATTTTGTCACTTGGTTTTAGAAAGCCAGTCATCAAATCAATAGGTCGTAGGGCCTCTACATCATCTTCATCGGAAATGTTTTTCCCCAGTGGCCAGCAAATTCATTATGTATTCAGCTTCACGAAATAAAGTCATCAGCTCAAAATCGGATGGAGATCTCTTTTTGTTGTCCGCTCCCAACACTCCTTCTGTTACTTCCTTGAAGGTGCGAATGTGCCGCTCTACCAGGCCTTGGTGGTGAGAGCTTGCTGGAGTAGAAAACTCCCAACTAATGCTGAATCTTTTCAAGTAACTTTGCACATCCGCTGAATATCCCAACCTTTTCGCCATCTGAGTTGTGTCTCCATTGAGTTTGTTTCGGGCTCCAATGAACGTAGTAGCACAGTCTGCTCGAATGTGACGAGTTTTGTTGCCCGTGATGCATAAAAATCGTCGTAAGGCATTTAAGAAAGCAGTGGTTTTCAAAGACTATACTACTTCTACACGTACAGCAAAGGTTAGATTACAAACAAAAATACACAACCATCGTTTTTCCAAGCTGCGAGCTCGCTTTACTTCGTATGGACCTGCATAGTCTATTGAAATGGAGCTGAACACTGGCTGTCTGGGCTTTACTCTGTATTGGGGGAGGGGTGCCATCAGTTGTTGTGCTCGTGTTTTGCGAAGCAATTTACAAGTGAAGCAATCTGCCAGGTAACCTCGCACTGTTCTAGTTCCCCCAATGAGCAGTATTCCAACGTCCTGTCGCAAAGCAGCTACCACCATTTCAGCAGCTCTGTGGCCTAACTTTTCATGGCGGTCTAGGATAAAAAGTTTGGTTATGTCGTGGCTTGGTGGCAAAAATGCTGGATGCCTTTCTTCTTCGACTAAATCCTGACAATAGTCCAATCTCCCTCCAACACGAAGGATCCCTTCTGAATCTAAATATGGAACATATTTGCTGATGGTGTGGAGAGGTAAATTGGGCATGGTTTTTACATGGGCTAGAGCTTGCTGATAACTCTGACCTAGTTGCATTTGGGTAAGTATTTCCTTAAATGATTCCCACTGAGCAGCTCGGATTAGTGCCAATTTTGCTGTATGCATGTCTGATTTATAATCTGTATCGTTTTTAAAGCTCTTTATTCGGCTCTTCCATATTCGCACACACTTTATTACAGCACAGACAATTCCCATGGCTTTTGTCAGGGAATTAGTTTTTTTCAGAGTATACTGCAAGAAACCGGAATTTGTATTTTTACCATTTAGTGATGTACAGGGATTAGACGCAATTCTTTGAATGGAAGCACAAACTTCATCCGTTTTAACCTCATCCCAGTTTGACATCGGCATACGAAGAAAGTCAGGTGTCCCCTCGTCCACAAGTTCCACCTATCTGATAGTGACACTTTGCAAGGGCGCGTAGCAACGTCAGCAGGGTTGGAGCCAGAGGGCACATATCTTGGTGCTTTTCCTTGTGTATTTCTCATTATGAGATCTACTCTGTTGCGTTCAAATACACGCAATTCTAGATCCTGGTTGGTGCACCATTTTATCACTGTTTGAGAATCAGACCAAAGCTCATGTCGTTCTATAGGCAGGGTTGTGGAATCCAAACACTCTTTTAGCAAACGGGCACCCATGTCTACTGCTATGATCTCTTTTCGTGGCATGGATTCTCGGTTCATTTCTGCCTGGGAAAAAATTGAAGTCTTCGCTGCAACCAAACTGACATCACACTTATCATCAGTCTGCACTCGTAGATATACTGCTGCCGCAGCAGTGTCTTTGCTGCTATCAGCAAAGACATGGTACTGAAAGGTGCTGTCTTTAGATACATTGAAGGGAATATGACGTCGTGGTATCGATAAGGTTTCAATATCAGTTAAATCATTTATAGTAATATTCCACTCTTTTACGAGCTTAGTCGGCACTTGTGCATCCCAATCTGCGACTTGACGGACTATCTTTGAACAGCATAGATTCAGTCTTGTTTGAAATGGTGCCCACCACGACAATGGATCAAAGAGCTGATGGTTACAACTTACTGCTTGTCTTTTTGTAAAACTACCTTCTGATACAGGATGGAGACGAGGCCTTTTGACAGACATCATATCTGTGTCAGTGTCCCAAATTAGACCTAAAGTAGTTTGATGCTGGAGGCTAGATGTCGCACCACTGGATTCCTGCTGTATATTTCTGATTGAGGGTGCAAGGTCATCTTCACTGATTTCAGCAAGAATTTCTTTGTGACTGGCGTTCCATTTTGACAGGGTGAAACCAGTAGATTTGAGCAACTTTGTGACTTCGTTCACTACCTTTTGTCCTTCCTCAACACTATCCACTCCAGAAATGAAATCATTCACAAACATGTCTCTCTTCACTCTACTTGTGGCATCAATAGATACACTTAGAGTATTTTTTGCAGCTGTATAAATCATTGCATAACCAGCTATGCTTGGAATGCACCTAAGCCCATATGGGGCAACTTGAAATTGGAAGGCAGCAATATCACCTTGCATATCTGGACCATCAAACCAAAGGATTCTGAGCATATCACGGTCTTCCGGAGCAATTTGTATTTGAAAGAACATGTTCGTAATATCACTGGCTACAACATATTTGTGCTCACAAAAACGTATTAAGATAGATCTAAGTGATTGCATAAATATAGGTCCTCTCTCCAGCATATCATTCAAAGAAACGCCTCGATACTCTCTTGCCGCATCATACACAACTCTAAACTTTGCCTGAGAAGTGTTGAAGTGGGGTATGTAAAAGCATGGCTTGCTTCCATTGGATGCATTTTCCTCTGAAATTTCATCATCAACACGCACCAAGTGTCCATCCTTGATAGCTCTTTCTATCTTCTCACAGTATTTACTTTTCAGTGTTGGATTGGCTCTTAGTTTTTTCTTCAGGCTGTATAATGCAGCTTTAGCTTGTTGGTAGTTGTTTTGCAACAAACCAGAGCGAGGATCAGTCGCCCAAGGTAACCGAAATTCAAGATGTGTTTCACCATTCTCTAATTGCACCTCTTTAACGGACGAGTGATACCACTGAAGTATCTGATCATCTTTCCTGCTTGTAGACAATTTATTATCATTCTCAGAAGAATGAAGTGGATCCTTGATAAGTCGTTCAAAGTCAGACTTCCTATCCTCAGGAGCAAAGCGTATTGAGCCAGCTGGAGTAGGTGGGTGTGTGGGGTCAGCGACTGCGATAATGTCATCCGATGTTGGAACTTCATTTTGAGTGAAGGTACTAAGCCAGAATGTTCCTAATTCGTGTGCAGCTTCTTCACTTCCACCCCTTAACTGTGGTTGATTGCCAACGAACACGTGTTTCCATACGAAGTCACCACCTAACATTATATCAATCCGGTGAGGTAAACCTCCAAACCTAGGTAGATATTCAGCGAATGGCAGAACCTGGTCAACAAAAGTCACCATCTCAAAATTAATCGTATTGCCACTTGTCTTTTCTAATTCCAAGTTCCCCTTCATTGAGTCACATTGCATCAGGGATCCATCAAACAATTGATACTTTTGGCAGCTATCTACTGTCCACTTACCATAAATACGTTCTGCCAAATCTCTCGAGCACAGTGTACATGTAGCTCCAGTATCGATTGCACCGTAGAATCGCACTCTCTCCTCAATTCTTCCAGCACTGTTCCTAACAATTGCTGTTAATATCATCAAACCGACTTTGCTGTCAGTGGCAATTGTTTTTCTCAGATGACTAAGTCGATTTTTAATTGACCTTGATTTTGGTGGGACGCCATCGGGATGAGCCTTTTCTGATCTGTGCAGCAGAACGTGATGCAGTTCTTGGCATTTATTACACTTTAAAGTCGCATTACAGTCTTTCGAAATGTGATATGTTCCGAAACATACAAAGCACAACCGATGCTCTTTTACAAACTTCCATCGCTCATCTACGGTCATTGCTAAAAAACTTCGGCATTGGGAAAGAGCATGTGATGTAGTATCAGGGTGAATCCAGCATTTACTGTCCTTGTTATTAGTTGTTTCTACCACTGATTTTGTTCTGTCTGCAACGGTAGCGATAGTGTTATTCAGTATTTTCTGCTTTGAGAATGGCAAAGTCTTTTGCCTCTCTCCGACTCTTCTTGATGTTTTTTCACTTAGTTCTACATGCATCAGGTGTAGAGAGTCAATATGTGATATTTCATCGGTCAAAAATTGTAAAAACTTATCAAATACTCAAGTAGTTGCAGGATACTTGGCATCAAAACGACTTCTTAACTTTTCCGTAAAGGCGGTGTACAACTGCCCTAGTAGCGCCGGACGGTCAAGGCTAGAAACTTGGCCAACTGAGGTGACAACACCTTTCAGACTTCGCAAATCTGCCCGGAATTCAAGGAGGTTTTGTCGGTCATGATCAATAGAATGGGCTTGTCGCTTGACCTGTTGGGTGGCATGTTCTAAAATTATGTCCGGTCTACCATATACTTCTTCTAGAGTGTCCCATATCATATCACAAGCCTCACCTGGATCCATAACGGCAAATATATTACGAATAAACCTTTGAGCTTGACCTTGAATTGTGCTTTCAATCCAGCGGAGCAAAATGTCTGGCCTAGAGTATCGATATTCCTTATAGCTAGTCAAAAATCTGTGCCTGTAAGCTGGATATTCTGATACATCTTTGCCCGTGAAACATATCCCTTTTTCCTCCAAGAGTCCTCTGGGCATCATTGCCCACATTGTAGGTTGCATGTTTTCTTTATTTTTTGCTACGGGCTGGCTAAAGCAATCAGCCACCCCCAGTGCAGGCTCTTTTTCGGGGACTGGTAGTCTTGGGCGAGGGATTTCAACTTCATAAATTTTTGCTTTTCTTTTTATATCTTGCTTAGAGCCATCAGGATTGCCCATATTAATCTTTTCTGGAGATTGCCTTGCTGGTCCCCTCGTGGGATTAAGATTGATCTCACTTGTAATGGGCCAACAGCTAGTGAGGTCACTTGCCTCAGTTATATTCTCAAAACCATCTACAAGGTTCTTGTAGCTTTCTAGCTCTAATTCTTTTTTCCTTATTTCAATATTCTTTTCTTCTAAAGCAAGCTCCTTCACTTTTGTCTGCATTTCCAACTTTTTTATCTTTTGCATTTGGTCTTTAATAATTTTTATAGATTTTTGAGATAGACGAGACCCTGAACTAGTCGCAGTACTTACAGTAGCAACCGACCTGTCTTCTAAAGTTTTTGAGGCTCTTGAGTGATATCTCACCAGGTCCTCGCTCCCTCTTTCCTCGTATTCTTTAACGAGCTTACACACAATGGGAGCCGAGTGGGCTTCAGCATTGTCCTCGAGCCATTGGTGCAGGGCATTATTAAATATTGTATGTGCATTTAAACCATATTTTAACGTTCGATCAAGCAAGTTCTGATCGACTTTGTAGCTAAGTCGAGAGTAATCTTTCATAACTTGTGTAAGCATTTTTAAATCACGTGCATACCGGGTTAATGCCCGGTGGTTTCTGAAATGGATAGGATTGGGGTCATCTACCCATGACAGTCTAATGTCAGCAAGGATGTCATCTTCAGCATCCATGCTGGAACAGATATCAGGTTTTCGTAACATGGCCTTGCAAAGGCTAAAAACTACAACAAGCTAGTAGGTTTAAACAATACAGTCTAATTTTCCCAACAGTTTAGTAGATCGTAGTGTTGATCAATCAGATCGAAAAAAATGTAGACAGCACTTCTGCCTGATTCTATTTCTTTATCTGTAGTCGTAGCTTGCTCTAGTTGACAACCTTAGAGTTTAACCAGTCAATTAGCTTATTCACTATCAACTATTTTACTGGTGCTACGATCTACTAGATCGTGATCTAAACAACACAAACAACAAAACAGCGCAATACTGTAAGAAAATTATAAACGAAACAACTATACACTGCAGCCTTCTAGCACTTATCAGCTATCTTTTTGCTGTTACTACTAAGCAAATCAAACTCTAATCTTTTGTGAATAAAAACGCAGGAGAAAATGCCAAAAGTTTTGACGTTGTTACGTCATAATATAAAAAATGTGGAAAACAAAATACGGGTCATAAGCTAAGCACGGCTATCGCCTACAACTAAAGATAGATCGGATGCAAGCAAGAATGACAACTTTCCCACCATTATTGTAAACTCAGAGATCAAAAAAGCATTTATTATATCATGTCCCAAACAATCTGAAGAACCTCTTCCTAAAGATCCAATCCAAAACAGTTTTTATTTTCAACAAAATTATTATCATTATGTAGCACAATCAGGTCTAAAACTACGAAGATATTGGTTACGTTATTCATCAAGCGTGGGCCGTGTTTACTGCCAGCCCTGCTGGTTATTTTCTCATGAAAATGTTTCTCCAGGGACTTTATTTTATTTTATTTTTATATTTTATTTAATTTATTTTATCTCTATATTTATCCTCCTGGCTCGCAGGAAAGCGACGGAGACGCTAGGGTAGGCAATTACCCCGACCTGCTTCCGGAAATCAATCAATCAATCAAGGTTTTATTTTTTCGTCCTTTACACAGCAGATAATCATATTAAAATACACACATGAGGTCGAAAAAAAAGGAATCAGCGACAAAACGATATACGTTGAAACATGCTCCAATTCAAGGTTACAAGTTACATACGTTGAAACATACGTTGAAACAAGGTTACATACGTTGAAACATGCTCCAATTATTTAAAAATGCATGGTCGCTGACCCTGAACACCCACACACAAAAAAGGAATCAGCGACAAAACGATATACGTTGAAACATGCGCCAATTCAAGGTTAGAAAAAATGCATGGTTGCTTACCCTGAACACCCACACACTCACACAATATGCACAAAACAGCCCAGTAAACATTCATCATCGGGCCAACGTTGGCTTTAGCGCGGCTAGGTTGGGAGAAAAGTTGGCAAAATTGCCAACATTTAACCAAAAATGCCAACTTTCTGCCGATGATTTATTTTTGAGTTCTGGTTTGTTCTATTTGTTGCGTTAAGTACTAAAGTGGAAAAAAAATTAAATTTACGCTCAAAAAAGCTTTTTTGTCACTATTTCTTTGCTTAGTAAAATTCGCGTTCACAGATGCTGGTAATGTGTTGGGCCAACGTTGAAGGCAGCATTGGCTGTCTCCCTTGTGACTAAGTTGGTGATACGCTGGCAAGAAGTTGGCCAAAATTTTTTATTCAAAGACATTACCAGTTGTTCGTGTTAAATATTGATGCAAGCTTTTTACAAAACAGCGACAATAAGTAATGTACTTCTGCTACAGTTCTTTGCTTGATGAAATTTCAATTGTTTGATTGTTAAGTAATAAAACATTTTCTGATGAGGATAGCCTATATGTTTTTGTTATGCTTCAACGTTTAAAAAGAATAAAAAAAAATGTTAGTCTCTATGGTCTGATGGTTGAAAAAAATTTGAACAGTTTTTGGATGACAGTAAAAAGTCGGAAAAACTGCCAACTATTTGCCAACTCTGCCAACAAAATGCTTATGTAACATTGTTCTTCTTTGTTCAAATCTATATGAATCAATTTTATTTGAGCGGCATGAGCCCGGTGCGTGTTGCACAATGCCCATTTGATATGCGCATAATTTTATTTGAAATAGTTAAAATTTTTATTATTAATTTTTTTTAAACGTTTCTATTTGTTGAGGTAAAAATAATTCTTAGTTAATTACTTATGCTGGTACCCATTTCCCATGGAAATTAGTTACGTCCACCCATGTATGCTGGCTTCATCACCAACGTCAATCGTCGCTCAAATAACGTCAACCAACATGCAATCAATGCACTCGAAAACATGAAGAACGAGGACGAATATAACAACTACATCGCTAATAAAACCACAAATAAAAGATTTCCGTGTAGTTTAGATAAATATACGAATCTCAACTAACAACATCAGGGAGTCAACTGCTAAACGCGTCAATCGTTAATAAGCAACGCAACGAGGAACCGTCATGTGAATAGTACGAAGCTAAGTGGAACATTCCAACGGTTTGTTACTTAAGTTCGGTACAGTGTTAATGGTGCATGTTGGCACAATTGTACAAAATAGTAGAATCCACCTCACAGAACTCTGGGCCAATGTTTCTTAAGTTGGAAGTTAGCGTTTTGCCAACGTTGGTAAGATTGCTGAAGTAGTTGGGCAGCTGCAGTAGCATGCGCTGGTCATTCATAGTTAGCCAACTCTCTACAGCGTCTGGAATTTCAGTGTTGGCCAAACGCTGGCAAAGCGCAGTTTATCAGTGTTGGCGGAAAATGTGATTTTGGTGCACTCGACTCTGGGCCAACATTGGACGCCATCATCTTGCCAACATTTCTGCTGCTGGAAAACTGCCTTTCGCCAACGTTGGCTAGATGAAAAATGTTTACGGGGAGGTACAGTAGTAAACAATTATAAACAGAACACGAAAGTAATGTTAATTGAGCATAGAAATTTGTCGGCAGCGTGGTCGAGTGGTTAAAGCACCGGACTGATGATTTTAATATAGTCTCGGTTCAAAACCCACTTGCACCATTCTGTTGTGTCCTTGGGAAAGACACTTTACGGCACTTTCCCCTGCTTGGTGGTCTTGACAAGCAGTTCTAAATTACAGTAATATCTGTACTAAATTACTGGCGGACAGCAATATCTTAGCATCTCCGGAAGCAGGTTGGAGTAATTGCTTACCCTATGTATAGCGCCTCCGTCACTTTCCTGCGAGTCAGAAGGATAAATATAGAGATAAAAAATCTAAAAAAAATGTAAAAATGAAGCATCATGCCATCAACTTGTAAGTTAATTTCTAACAATTTCAACCAAATTTTATCAATCAAAATACAAGAAAAATTAAATTGTTTTTTTTTATTATTATTATTATTTTTTTTTTATATACGAGTATTTAATATTATTATTTTTTTTTAGTAACCCATGTTTAGGGAGGCTCACAGGTGCTACATCTTGCCCAAGGGCGACCTGGAGGAAGTTGTGACAGGGTTTTCTCATTCGTCCCAACTTATCAAAGATAAGCTCACAACCGGATGTACAGTACTTTATTCTCATACCCAGGAGATCAGTGACTAAAAGAAATTATAAAAACTTGCTGGTTACAACTTGTGAAAAAAGAAAACTAATGAAGTTACAATTCTTTTAAAAGCTGGTCAAATTGTATTTAGCTGTTTTTCTTTATATCATCTTCTATCAGGTATTGTTGAAAGTCTGAGCATTTGATCCATCTGAGGAGCATAGGTTGAGATGCTTCTTAAACCTGTAACAAAAAAGAAAACAGCAGTATCTGTGGTTTGATAACATGGGAAACCCTGTTAGCTGTATTAAATTGAAATACCAAGCTACTATATGAATAATTAAATCTATTTTAAAATAAGAACTTGCTTGTGATATTACTTTCTAAAAGATCAAAAAGACTTGTTTTCTCTAATTGTTGCTGGTATTTTATTCCAAATTAATGGGCCTTTATAACTTGATATTGCCAAGATAGTGATGCGATGCCAAGATATTGCTGTCCGCTTGTAATTTAATAGAGATATGACTTTAATTTAAAACTGCTTGCCAAGACCACCAAGCAGGGGAAAGTGCCGTAAAGTGTCTTTCCCAAAGACACAACAGAATGGCGTGAGTAGGTTTTGAACCGAGACCTGTTGGTCATCGAGCCCGGCTCCCACTCGACCACGCTGCCGACTTCTTACGCACTTCAAAACCCTTGGCGTACAACAGGTCTAAATGACTAGAGACATTTATCGCAACAAATTCGAAAGCCATGAAAGCTCCACATATCATGCGGAGGCGTAGCGTTGGACGAGTCTTTGCTGGAAAAAACAAACTTTTGGCAAAATGTTTTGGAAAGACTAGTGAATGTTACGTTGTTGTTGGGAAAGTTGTTGGGAAATTTATAGTTTGAGTTTGCTGCATATGTTTTTTAGAGATTATTATGAAGTTGGGACGAAAAGTAGGAAATACAAGATCGATTCGAGGTAAAGACCTTTTTTTTAGAGATCTCCTGATTTCGGGAACAAAAATTAATCAAAACGGTCTAAAAGTGCCGCGACTTTTGATGAATTTCAAAAATGTGCCGCAAAGGGAAAAATTGATCACTACTATTTTAGGGAAAATAAGTGAAATGCGAGATGAAATCAAAGTGAAGACCTTTTTTTTTTAATAGATCATCCGATTTCAAGAACAAAAATTAATAAAAACGATTTAAAAGTGCCGCGACTTTTGGTGAATTTCAAAAATGTGCCGCAAACAGAAAAAGGTTGAAAAACACTGATTTAGATGGCAAATATGACTATAGCTTCCAGCAATTAATCAAGAACTGGAGTTGAAGTGACTATAGAAACTTACGAATCTCATACCAGTTCCAGCACATTTAAAAAGGCATCTAACGCTTCAGCATATTTTAAAACTACTTTGGTTCCTAGAGGACTTTGGACTCTGACTCCACAAGCCTGGCTTAAACCAAAACTATTGATGTAAAGCAGTGGTTTTCAACCTTTTTAATCCCCCGTACCCCAAAAATATTTTAATATTTTCTCGCACCCCTTACAGTATATGTAATGATTTACTTAAGAATAAAGTTGAAAGCGACCTAGTAAATTTGCATAATTAATTTTTAAGAATGTACTGTATGAGCAAAAATGAAATATATGGAAACAAAAAAATACAATAAACTGAACATTGCATGAACTTTACAAAAAATTAAATTTTCATCTATGTATAATTTTTAAAAAAATCTAAAGAATTCAAATTCAAAAGGCACTTCAAATTTAATGACTTTTTTGCTCCTGTTTATTGCTTAAGAGTATTTCAAAACGTGGCACTTTGTTATTGATAGCAACCCGCATGTCTGCCTGTGTACTCAAGCGATTTCTAGATTTTGTCTTGTTTGACAGAAGGGCACTAAATCCAGATTGGCATAAGTAGGTCGTCGCGAATGGGATGAGCACACTTAGTGCTTTTTCACAAAGTTTTGAAAACATGTCCATTGCCAAGCACTAATATTGTTTCAGGCTTCCCAGGGTTTTGCTTTCAAACTACATTTCAAGAACATGATTTGTGTCAAATTAATAAGATCGTCCTTCAACTTTTCATCATTCTACATATAATCCAAATTAAATAAGTATGGATTTATAATCCATTTTTCAGAAGTTTCCAGTCCTCTTCCTTCAAAATAACCATGAAATGACTTTGAAGTATTTTCAAATGATCTACAATTTTTTCACATGCACAGGGAATTAGGGATCATCGTCATCAACCATTTCTACAAGTGAGGGAAAATTTGAAAGATTACCTCTTTTAACTCGTCGACACCAGATATGTAATTTTTCTTGGAAAGCATTTAACTTTTCACGGCATTTTAATATGTTTATACATTTTCCTTGCATAGAAACACTCTTACGAGTGAAAACATCACTTAAATAAGTTAGTATTTAACTGAATTTTTGTGATTCAATTTCTTCGGGAAGATTATAGTCACATTCCTTTAGCAACGCTTTGACTTCTTGGCGTCATTCGAAGAAGCACGTGAAAGCTCTCCCACGTGACAGCCAGCGGACTTCCGCGTAGAAAAGCAAAACTAAATGCTCTCTTCCAAAATCCTGAAAAAGCAACTTAAAGAGGCGGTGGTTCAGAGCACGACCCCTAATCACGTTGATGGTCCTCACAGAAGTATCAAGGACATTTTTCAACTCTGAAAGCAATGTTACTGATGCCAAAGCATGTCGATGAAGAAAACAGTGGGTACCTTACAAGTGCGGAATTTTATGTTTTAACAAAGCAAAAAACCCCGAATTATTTCCCAGCATAGCAGGGCCACCGTCGGTAAATGCAAAACCAATACTTTGAATATCTAAGTCATGTTTCACAAAAAAATGCCTCACACATTGGAAGATATCTTTTTCTTTACAATTCTTGTTCTCGTTGCTACGAATCTGCTGTATCCGAATGCGATTATTGCGCCACAACAGTCAAAAAGCGAAGGAGAAAGCCAAGCTGCCATGTATTGAGCATTCCATGAATTAACACAGAATGCGCTGAACAATTAACGCAAAAGGAACTGATAATGATATTATTTTTAATACAACACATAAAACTGAAAAAGCCATCTCGCACCCCTGGTTGGGAAATCCTGTGTTAAGAGAAGGCAAATTAGCAAGGTTATCTTTTGCAATTCGGCTTGACCACAGGGATAACTTTAGTTTGAAAGCTTTAAGTTTTTCACGAGCTGTAATCACATTCCTTTGTTGTCCTTGAAGTGATACGTTCAGCTCATTTAGGTGATACATAACATCAGCAATATAGGCCACACGTTAAATAAATTCATTGCTTTCAGAGATTCCACCAAATCAGATTTTTTTGTATTGCAAAAACAACTTGATTGTTTCTCAAAGTTCGAAAAAGCATGTCATTACTAGGCCTCGAGAAAGCTACTGTATATCAGTGTGGTACAGCAAGATGCAATGTTTATAGCTCATTTCGTTACAAAATAATTGAAAAATTCTGTGATTTGTATCTTCCTTTCTAATGAAAGTAACAATTTTTATGCATGTATCAAAAATATATTTCATACTTTCTGGCATACTTTTTGAGGCGATAAAATTGTTTTTTCAAAACAAAAGTAAATTGTTCAACAAAACCGTTTAAATAGCTGCTCTGTGGCCAATGATTTTCGTACCCCTTGACATCTAATCTTGTACCCCCAAGGGTACGAATACCCCCGGTTGGGAACTTCTGATGTAAAGTCTCGTGTCTCGTCTCGGTCTCGATTCTCCAAAGTCTTGTCTTGGTCTCGCTACCCCAAAGTCTCGTCTGGTCTCGGTCTCGAAGCATCGTGTCTCGACTCCACCGCTGGTGTCAGCTAGGTGAAATAGCCTATAGTTTATAGTACGGTATTATACAAATAATTGCAGAATTTAACAAGTAATTAAGCAAAAATGAGCAGACCTGTAAGCCGAAAACGTAAATACAACGACATAAACAGAGTTTTTGATGAGCAAAAGTGTATGCAATTTTTGTTTATTGGAAGTGCATGGTCTGGAAGAAACAATATTTGTTGTGAAGGAATATAACCTCAAACGCTATTATAAAAGCCGACATAAAGCCACGTATGACAACATCAGAGGCCAAGAACGTGAAGATAAAATTAACCAGTTGACAAAATCGGGGCGTCGGCAACAAAACGCTATCACATGACTTGGAGGGGATGATGACTCTATCAAAGCAAGTTATATTATTGCTCCAAACATTGCTAAAAATATGAAATCATTTAGCGATGGAGATTTCACAAAAGACTGCATTGTACATGCAGCGAAATGCGTCTCTCCTAAAACTTTCAGCAAAATAAAAGTTTAAATATTGCTATTTTAAGTTTCATGTTCAGTCAGGGTAACTTGAAAGTTTAAATTGAGTTACTACAAATGTCTTCAAATACTGCAGGAATCGCATGACTAAGGAATTTTGGATTCATAGTTGAGAAACATTGAGTATAATTGTTAACTGTTTATAGGAACTTTGTATTAAACTTAAGGGGCTACAGGGAGCCAAAAGAAGCCACAGGAACTCAACAGAGCACTAAAAGCCGCATAAAATCACATTCGTCACACAACCAAATGGATTCACAATGACCCCAAGGAGGTTCAAGAAACCATACGAAATCACACGAAACCACTCGGTGCCATAAACTAATATGAAGCCTCTCAATCCATACAAAACCTTATTTTGTAAAGTTGCATTTAAAGCTGCGTGGAGGCTTCGTAAAAAGCTTTGAGCAGCATAAAGTCTTTGTAAAAGTTGCCTAAAAATATGTCCAGCTGCTTACAGTCACAATAAATAGAGCTTTAAGGAGCTCTATAAATTTTTTAAAGTTTCTTGGAGCTTTTTTTCTGTTGCCGAAGATCCATGCTCGCAAGTTGGAGGCGATGTACCCAAGAAAGATAATAAAAGTCAGTAATTTACGCTATGAACTGTGGCTTACCATTGATTTTTAAAAGGGGAAGGCATACAATCACAATCAAATATGCTTAACGGAAAAATTTCTTCAAGCGGTAAAAAAAGATCTTCAGTTTAAATCTGTCTCGGTTTTGTCGATTCTTAGTTCCAAAACAATAGTGATCTTTAAAAAAAAAAATCTTTACTTGGAATCTGTCTCGGTTTTGTCGATTTTTCGTCCCAAAAACATAGTGATCTCTAAAATCTCCTAGAAAAAGAGATGAATGTTCAAGGCAAAAAAATCGATTCTCTTGAGATAAAATATTCCCAACTAAACAAACAATTTGTTGATTCTAAGAATGAAATTCACGTTAAAAATTTGGCTCAAGAACATTACAGTAAAAGAATGAACGTTTTAGAATGAACTACAGTTTTGATGCCGGCAAAAATGAGCAACTCTGGTGTTCACGGATTGTTTATTCTGGTTTTATATGTATTTTATAATCTCCAGTTATAGAAATTAGTTGTAGCACATCAGAACCGACGTCAGATTTTAGCCACAGTAGCAAAAGCGTTGTTTTACGATTAGTTAAAAATTAATGTTTATAGCTTTGCGAATGTTTTCGTGCTAGGTATATTTCATATCTGGTCTACGTAATTTAAAATTAATAACAATAAGATGAAGTTTATAGTCTACTAAATTCGATTGTCTGCAAAGCAAAGCCGTGTTTTCCACCTGACTGCCTCTTGTTTAATAATTGATACCGGACTGGAAAATTACCTGATTGCTGGACCTTTTCAGTTCGAAAAAGTTAGAATGCTATATACGATAATTTCTTATTAGTATGGCCAGAAGTAATCTTTTATATATATATTGCCGGAGTAAATTGATCTTCCCTGAAGAGTGCTCAATAAAAAGATCAGAGCAATTTAATACAAAATTTATTCAATCACTGTTTAAAAACCACAACAGTCTGTTTCATCCTTAGAATCATCAGGTGGTTACTAGAAAATTAAAAATATAGTTATTTGTGATAAAAAATAATAAGTGTGAAATAAATAATACGTAGTTAAATCAATTAAGCAAATAATACAATTCCTGTGACGTCATACAAAAAAAAATAACTCAAAATATAGTAAATGCAATTATAAAAGTTTGCATTCATTTAAAGGTGAGGAAAGGCGAGTTAAGGCGTGTGGTAAAAGATATAAAAGGAAAGAAAATAATTTACAAAGCAATAAAAAACCAACGAGAAAAATCGTATAAGATGAAAAAGTAAAGTGAGTAAAAAACAGTGCGAATGATAGTAAGAAATATAAGCGGGATTAAATGACGGACAAGAAAGTACACACAAAAAAGAAGGCAATTTAAGCATACAAAATCAAGTAGGTAATTTATTTAGTTTAAATTTGTTTTTGTGGCGTCATTTTCCGGTAAGTTCCGATCGTTTGCTGAGTGTTGTTGGTTGGTTTGCTTGTAGCTGGTAGTTTTAACTTTTTTTGTTAAACATAGGTTGCAGGATTTTTGTCCTGGTTTATAGGGGATAACTTAATTAATTATTTTCCAGTGAATTGTGAAATTGAGACCTGAATCTTTGGCATTCCAAATTGTTTTGAAAAGTTCTGTGGCGTTTTTTTGTTTATATTTTTAAATAATTGCATGTGGTTATAATATTAATAATTTAATTTCTATTTCACTGCAACCTATGTAGCTTTCTGTTTTATTTCCATGAGATATGTCTGCTTAATAAACCATAGATTACTTTCGGCAAGATTCTTTTAGTGATCAGATGTCTTTATTTTTGCAGTTGCATTGCTTTGATTGTTGAGAGCTTTCCTTTCTCAATTGCTTCTTGTTATGGCCGGTTATAATTGCTTTCATGTTAGGCATGCAGCTATAGCTAATTTTTATGTTATTTCTATTAAGAATTTTATGGAGCTTGTGTTGTGGTGGGAAGTGTTCGTCTATCAATTGTAGAAACTTTTTTCCGATGTTGTTGACAACATAGTTATTAAAAGGCGGGTTAAACCATATGATTTTGCGTTTTCTTAATTTCTTTTTTGGTTGTGCTTCATTGAATATTAAATCATTTTTATAGCTACTTTGTATAATTGCGTTTTTATACTTATGGTGGAATAGCTTTTTTGAAATTATCCAAGTTACCAGAAAGTTTCGATACTCTTTTTGATATCATATTTGGTAGTGATTTTTTTATGGAAGGCGGGTGATTAGAATTAATGCTTATACATGTATATAATTGCCGATCATTTGGTTTTCTGAATGGCCAGTGCTTTTATGTTTTTATATTAAGCGTGACATCTAAAAAATTTAGTGATTTCCGATTTCCGATAGAGTAAATATTTTTGATGATTTCCGATTTCGTGGGGTTAATTAGTCTACATTGAGGGTTGTTGTAAAAATTATCTTTGTGGTCTTTTATAGTAGTTATGTAAGAACACTTTTCGGCTAAGCATTCTATCCGGTTATCAAGTTTCAACTTTTCGGCCATATGCTTAACATCTTCACTAATCTTTTTGATTAGACTTTTATCTGCTTTTTTGTAAGTTTTTAATCAACAATTTTTGTAATTAGACACTAATTTTGTAATCACAATGTGTCAAGACATCCTGAAACGCAGAGGTAGGCAGTACCGTGTACAAAAGTACCGCGGTACTTTTTTGGTACCGGTACTCGGTACCGGTACCGAGTTAATTTTTTTATAAAGTACTGCGGTATTCCGTCTAATTTTAGGGTCATTGAAAGTTTTTTTTGCAAGCATTGCGACATGTTTTTGTTTTTCGTATCGATTGCAGCTTCAAAGTAGTTTCTTGATTTACAGTAGTATTACCACAAATTGACATTTGTCAAACTTAAGTGTTTACCAATACTTTCCCCATCCTGCGGTAGTAGTTACTAGTTAATTTTAACCCCTTCATATACACCCCTTGAAGGAATTGAGAAAAAACTATTTTTTGTTTTTATGAAAAGGGTATGGTCACCGATACATGAAACAATTACTTTTTTGGATGTGAAGTCATTCACATGCAAATTAATTGATGTGTACAATTGTACACAAATTTGTACGAACCCATGTATTTGATGCATTTTTTTGCTTTTTTAATAAAATTTTTATTGGTTGATGCACCATGTGTACAAATGATGACACTTAAACTTAAAAAATTATTGCCGCTTGTAAAACACTTTTTCATCCAACAGAGAGCTTCCAAATAAAAATATTGCTCCTTTTGGACATATTTTCGACAAGCTATATGACTTTTTCAACTTTTTATAGGGTGTATTAGAGATATAAAATGCATCCCTATTTTAGTACAAAATGTAACCCCAAAGAGATCCTTGAAAATCAAACTTTTACAGAACAAATTAACAAATTTTTAATTAATTAAGAGTGCTGGTAACTTTAACAACATGAACAAATGTTTATATGCTCCACTAAGCCAATAATTGTTTGCTGAGTTAAATAAAACTCAACTAGGTTGCATGTGTACAATTGGACACAGTATGTACGAAGGGGTTAAGTAAGGTCAGGTTTAGGAACTTTTTACGCACTTCATAGCCAGTAGCCCTTTTGCAACTTTTTATTTAGGCTTAGCTTACTCAGGCTAGTAGGGTAGTCTGGGTAGACTAGCATTTTAGTTATGTCTCAAATAAAAACTAAAAAAGTAAATTAAAAATTCCAATTTACTACAATATTTTGGCATCTCTGAAAGCAATTATTTGCTAGATCTTCTGGTTGCTTGCGGACCTGTATATACAGCATTAAATAAGCAGGTACGGTATTGCTTAAAAGTTGCCCTTAGTATAACGCCTTCAACGTTTTTGTACGAGTCTCTGAAGAATAAATGGAGTTGAAATACGATAAAAATCAATAAAAATTTTAAATCTTGAAAACGAATGATGGGTTTGTGTATGAAGCTTATTTTGTCTTATATTTTTCAATCAATCTTAATCATGTTATTAATGTGCAAAGAAAAAGAAACAATTTTAAAATTGGTTGAAAAAATATTGTTTTAACTTATTGGTTTAAATATCAGGTTTTGTTTTGACTAAATTGAAGAAAAATTATTAATTGCTTATACGCTTGAAGTTTTACATTATATAATTAATTGTATCATTTTTTTATACGCCATCGTCAGTCTATGTCATTCGACTCTGTGTTTTTCTTGAAATTTTATTATCCATTTTTTTGACCAATTTTAACAGAATAAAAAGAGATTACTGAAATGAAATCAACCAATAAAATTCTAATTAACACAAACAGTGACACAATCATTTTTCAGTGTTAATATTGAACTTAACGGAAAATGCACCAACAGAGGTTGTTTGACTTGTTTTTATTCAAGCAGATGACACATCAAATGTAGCAGAGTTAAAAGATCCCTGCTCCAGCTTTTTTCTTATATTTTTGTTTGCAACAAGAACAGGTAGTGGAAAATATTTTACAACACTAAGAACCGGTATTAAAATTTAGCATAAATGACTTGGCGTGAATAACTATTTTATTTTTATATGTTACTTTCTGCACAGTACAATATCTAGATAGGTGTGCGTTCGTTTTTCCTCCTTGTAAGTTTATGTTTGAAATAACTTTAAATAGAATAGCCTACTTTTCTTTGTTGCACTGAGCGTTTGATGAAAATGACCAAAAGATCGAACTATATAGATTCATTTAAAAAGTGAAGTCTTAAGAAATATTTATCGCAGTTTGCTTGAAGTGATCGAAAATTATAAAAGGACTTCCGCCCTACTTTTGAATTATGCTGCCCCCAGCAGGTACGGCTATGATTGGCTGTACCGATGTTATGATATCAATATTCAAATCTCAAAATTCGTCTTATAATTTAAATAATTCTGAAAGAAACAATTGTAACAAAATCAATATTAAAATCCCAAATTACTCTCGGTAGAAATTCATTTTGATGATAATGACTGTTTTAGAAAATGTTAGGTTGTTTTATACTCTGAAGCAGGGATGCTCAATCTTTTAACCATTATGGTCCAACTTTTGTCGAAAAGTTTATTGCGGGTCGCAATTGGTGCAGAAATCAAAGTATCTTCTTTTTTGTCTTTACTTATTTTTAATGTGTTATTTTTGAATGAACCTCCTTGATAACAGGAATTCGGACTAAAAATTTAGTAAAAGACCAAACAAAAAAGGTCACCAGTTTGATATATCTACGTGTTTTATTCTTATATAAAGCTCTGTGGGACGAAAATTAGCCTATTTATTCCGATTTTTCTGCGAGTCATTGGATTGATTCAAAGCATTACAATAATTTGATCGATTAACAAATTCTTTGGTAGGCTTCAACAATAGACTTTGCGGGTATCGGGTTGGGCAGCCCTGCTCTGAAGAAATGTAATAATAAACAATTCAATGTACGGTAAATTTAAAATCAAAAAATATACGCCAGAGCATTAGTCAAGTTCAACTATAAAATATTCTACTATGTAAGTTAGACTAACCTACTAAAAAAGAAAAAAGCCTGCAAAAATCCAAAAAAATTAATTTTATAAAAGTAATCAATCCTATCTAAATTTTTCAAATTAGACTTATTATAACATTTTGAAATAATTATAAAAAGTACGATGTGACACTTAAAATTTCAATTTTTTCTTAGAATGAATTATATTTCTTTTTATTAGATGAAAAGTTCATTTCCAAAATTGTTTAAAAATTCCAATGAATTTTGAAAACATTCGTTGTTGCTAAGATCGAAGCATTTTAATAATGAAATAGATTTCTTCTTCTGTAAACTGCAGTAACCTCCCTCAGGGGATTCTAACTATGAAAGAATTTTACTTTTAATCATACGATCAATCAAACCGCCGAAGTCGTTAACTTTCTGAAACCAATCTTTGCTTTTCGGCCAATTTACAAAAGTTGACTACCTTTCAAAACTTGCTTTTTCAATCCGAAATAATATTTTATTACAACAATTAAGTATCTCTATCCAAAGAGTATGAAATTTTTTTCTATGCAACCTTAAATAACACTTTTGTTGACCCCAGCTGATTTCAGCTTGACTTTACCCGATTCGTGTTAGCCGACTCGATGATGTGGTCAACATATCAAAACCACCGTCAGTATGCCCTTGCGGCTTAGCCGTGCTTATCGTAGTTGCGCTGGTAGTGTATTGTTTTCATTAAACTATATACGTTATAACATGTACAAAAAAAATTGTGCATGGTCACCGCACCAGTTGTGCTAAAAAAAGAGTGATTATCGTGTTTAATGTGCATATAGTAATTATTGTGCAAAAAAGAAAGACATTGTAACTTTGGAAAAAGTAGCATTTTTGCGTGCAATACGTCATATCTTTAGCGCTTTCGGCGCTAAATATGGTATATCACAAATTATAGGAATCAATCTTAGTGTAGTAAATATTTTCTGAAGGTAGCCTATTGCATTTGCAAGGAATATTCTAGTTGTCTAATTATAAAAATGGAAATATTTTGCATAAAATCAAAAATCCACTAAACGCCAGATTTCATGTTCATACCAATGCAAAAGGGACTTGATGAAATTTTAATTTTGTTGCTTTGCAAGCAAAAATATAAAAAATTATCATAACAGTTAACGGCCAGCGAAGGTTAAGTAATTTTACTAAATTACCAAAACCAGAGTTTCCCAAAATGAGGTCCGTGATGAGTGCACAAGGGGTCCGCGACGATATGACAAAATTTGTCAACATATATACTGTACCTGGTAAAGTAATTCATACCATGAAATCAGAGACAGATTCCAAGTGAAGACTTTTTTTAGAGAACACTTTTTTTTAGGGACGAATTTTTGTCTATAAACGAGCGTCCCGGTTTGCCCCTACGGAAATATGTATGCCTGTTTATAAGCATTTATTTTTTAACGGATTTTGTGTTATTTATTTTTGGTTTGTTTTATCTTTCCTCGTTGGTTGGGTAGAAAATTGATGTGACATAAGATTGGGGTCCATGATAAAAAAAGATTTGCAAATAGAGGTTTGTGACCCAAAAAGTTTGAGAATAACTTTGATTAAACCACTGTAATAAGTTATATGGAAATTAGTACGATTTTTGACAAACTTTTTTTAATATAAAAAACAAAGCAGAAGACAACGTATTCATTAGGCTTTTCATATTTTTCATATTTTATGCAAAAAATTAAGTTAAAAACATATTCACGCATGTTTTTTACATGCAAAGCATAATTGATTTTTGAAAATGAACAGTTGGATACGTACCATATATTGTTTTCGCTTTATTAAATACAATTTTTAAATGTTAAATGAAATCCAATGTATGACAGAGTTTTAGTTATTAACATTAATTCGTATTATTCAAAAGTACCGAGTACCGGTATCGCGGTACTTTTTCAGTACCGTACCAGTACCGCGGTACAATTTTGGCAAGGTACCGAGTACCGGTACCACTGTACTTTTAAGAAGTACCGTGCCCACCTCTGCTGAAACGACTTGAAACTAAACATGAGCTGCTGAGTAGAGTTAGTTGTTACTAGTAACGAGTCATGGATCTTCGAGTGCGATCCATTAATCAAACAGCAGAGCCTTAAATGGAAGAGTGCGTCGTCACCAAGAACCAAGAAAGCGAGGCTGTTCAAGTCAAAAATTAAGGTGATCCTGATCGTTTTCTTTAATGTTCATGGAGTTTACCTAAAATTCTTGCCACATGGCCAAACCATTAACCAGAACGTTTACAAAGACATCTTGCGGCGTTTAATGCGCTCAGTACGGGAGAAAAGAAGAGAATTTTGGGAGAGGAAGTCATGGCTGTGTAACGGTTATATTGGTAGGTTTGTATATATAAGTTAGCATATGCTTATACTCTACCACCACTTACATCTATAGTAGATCGAAAGTCCAGGAATTGATTTTTTTCCGTCTCTTCGAGTTCAGGAATTCAGGAAGTCCAATTTCATTCAATCATCACAATACAAGTTATTTAGCAACTTATTCTTATTTATCCAGAATCTTATTCAAATAGAATGATCCGAATCAGAAACAACATTTTACTTTCATAATTTTGCGATTGTGACTTCCTTCGACGCCAGTCAAAACGATACTGATCCCAAAAGAGCACGTTTCTTATTTATCACATGCATTTTAGACAAAGGCATTGAGAGTATGCCGTCACATGATGCTATCACATGCATTGGATTATGACGTAAGTATTGAGAGCTGCATAGTTTTCCCGCGCATTTTAAACAAAGACTTAACTTGTGACGTAGCGTTTAGAGCTACAGCTGCTTCATCATAACAATGCTCCTGCTCACAACGCCTTGGCTCACAACGTCAATTTCTGGCAGAAAATAGCATTACCTTCCTGGAGCAACCATTCTATTCACCAGATCTGGATCCCTGTGATTTTTTCCTGTTTCCTAATCTCAATGGAGTCATTAAAAGAACTTGTTTTCAAGACTCGATAACCATTACAACAACCGTAACAAAAGAACTCCGAGCGATTTTCGTGGAATCTTTCTAGGAGTGACTAGCAGCATGACAGCGGAAAATGGAAAAGGGCATCCTGGCTCAAGAAGATTACTTCGAAGGAGACAAGTTGTAATTTTTACGTGGCATTGGAAATAAAATAATTATTTGCACAGTCCTGTTACTTTTCAAACCGCCCTTAATTTTGTATTTTATATTATATGTATATATATATATGGATAGATATACTGAGTCTTTTCAAGAAATCACCGTAAGCAATTTTGCCTTTTTTTTGGTGACATTAACCCGGAATCCACCAAAAACACAAGAATGAAATAGAAAAAAATCAAGAGGAAAAAAAAATCTTTAAAAAGCGATAGTAACGACAGAGGGGATCCAGGTTAGTTTCACGAACGAATATCGCTTACGGTGAATTTTTGAAGAGACCCTTAAATTGTACTGCTTAATTAAACCAAATAAGCTTTGTCTTGTCTACTAATACTGGCCCATCCGACATTCACCTAGGCAAGCACCATGACTTATTTAAGAATTGATTCTAAAGTGCTTTTTTTGGAAAACAATGCAAATATTTTATATAGACTGAACATCAAACTTGCTTTTCTGCTTAAAATACAGTGTGAGTGAATGAATTTAGTATTTTAACTAGAATTGCAAAAACATTTAAAAAAATAAAGGTTTGAGGAGTTAAAATTTGCTTTAAATTTAAGTTTCTTGAACCATTTTCTATAACATCGTGCACATTACATATGCTCATATTTGTTGGAATTAATTGCTTGAACAGTAATTAAACACAATAGTTTTTTACATGAAACTGGGATACAGACTATTTATAAACTTTATTTGCAAACTAGCATGAACTTAAGTTGGATCTCGTTCACCATTTGCCATACTTACCTCATAAACTATTAAATTTTGGGGAATCCCCAAAGTTTGCAAGGTTAGTAATGGCAAAGGGTGAACAAGACCTCCTAAGTTTAATCTATATATGAAAAAGTTTTTTACTTTTTGTATGTAGTTCACTATTTTTATTATTATTAGTTATGTTTGCAACTCTTGTTAATTTTGGGATCATGACATTTGCTTACAACTTGAAAAGATTTAAACAGTGCTGTAATTAATTTAAACCAAGGTTTAGACTATATTTTGTAGTTTGCTTAATTACCTATTCATGATCTGATGCATGATATAAATTAAAACTAAGGCTTGTAAAATTGTTTTGATTAGAATTGGTACTGCATTTAATTTAATCTAATATTAAACTTTTGGCTATATTTGTTTCATATAATGTTTGTAGTGAATACTTTTATATTAATATACACTTACATAAAAAATATATTTTTCATATTAAATACATCTGGTTTTAATTTTTACGTTTTGATCATGAACTTAATATTAACAATAAGATATTCTATTTTTTTTAAAGGTGTTAGTTTATCACTTTTTTCAACTTTTCTGAATTTTAATTGATTTTTATAGTTATGGACAATTTTCAAAAACAATGTGTTTCAGTCTATGAAACAATTTCTAAAATTCCTGTGCTTGATGGTATTAGTGTTATAAGACAAAAATCAAAAGAAGAATTTCATTGGCAGGCCAAGTGGTCTCATCGAGACATTAGTCGAAATTTAAAGGTTAACATTGCTTCAAGTGGAACAATTGCAAAATCTGATTATGATTTAGTTTCCACTGCCAGTCCTTTTACTGCCGAAATAAAAAACGAAAAATTAACATCAGTTTCACCTTCTGAAGATTTGGTAGCTAAGCTATTAGAAATTGAAATTAAAAGTGAAAAACATTATTTTTTAGAAATTTGGAAAGAAACTTGCAAATTAAGTAGTTTGGATTTGACAGAAGAAAAAAAGCACGGTGCAGTTCATACAAATTCTACGTTTGGGTGTTTAAACTGGTCACATGATAACTCAAAATTACTGTACATTGCTGAGAAAAAATATCCTGATATTAAGTCTTACTTTGACAGAACTGACGAAAATGTAACAAAAGGAAAGGAATATGTTTACAAAGAAAATTGGGGTGAACAATTGGTTGCTGCATACCATCCAACATTGTTTATGTATGATGTAAAATCTAAAGTAATTACAGACTTATCAGAATATTTTCCCAACAATGTTTCACTTGGCAGTGCATTGTGGTCGCATAATGACAGTTGCTTGTATGTTTTGGCTTGGAAATCAACACCATGGAAATTAGGTTTAGTGTATTGCAAGAATCGATTTAGCACTATTTATAAGTTTGATCTGGAAAAGAAAACAATTACTAGTTTGACTGATGAAAAATTTTGCGTTTTTTCACCAATTTTAAGTCCAGATGGAAACAGCTTATTTTATCTTCAAACAATGCCACTTGGACCCCATGGGCAGTGTTCCAAATTGATGTGTTTGAATTTGAATAAATCACAACCAGCATACCAAATTATTGATGTAGTTAAAAGAGAAGTTAATTCAGATAAATTCCAAGGCTTATTTGTAGATGAGATAATCAAAAACTGTTGGTTAACCAATGGAAAGCAAATGATTATCCATAGTATGCACAGGAGTAATATTGGTCTCCTCTGTGTTAATGTTGAAACTGGTCAAGTTAATGTTTTGGAAAATGAAGGCATGTGGAAGATTTTAAATGTTTGCGACAATATTCTCTTTGCATCTTACTCTACTCCTAACACACCAACTATTTTTCGAGCAGGAATCTTTAATCCAAGTAAAATTGATTGGATTGATATTGAAGTACCTGTTCCTAAAATTAATGATGTTGAATATATTGTTCAAAAGCATGAACCACGTGAAAAAAATGATGACTTTTCTGATCTTGATTATGAGTCAATATTAGTTCGCCCTTCAGATGATGCAGCTATAACAGGGCTCATTGTCAATCCACATGGTGGACCTCATTCAGCATTTCCTGTTGGTTTCGATCTCTTCACAGCTTGCTTTGCTCAACTTGGTTTTGCTGTACTACGTGTCAATTATCGCGGTTCAATTGGGTTTGGTCAAAATTCAATTTTGTCTTTACCCAAACGAGTTGGACAGCAAGATGTGAGCGATGTCCAAAATGCAGCTGAAACAACTGTTCATGATTTGTGTATTCCCCCTGGAAAAGTTTTTGTTACTGGTGGTTCACATGGCGGATTTTTAACTTTGCACCTTCTTGGTCAATATCCAAACTTTTATGCAGCTGGTGCCACTCGCAATCCTGTCACCAATTTAGCGACACAACGAGGCACCACTGACATCATGGATTGGTGCTACTGTGAAGGAGGCTCAGAGTTTAACTTTAACTCTGTTCCTACATCCGGGGTCTTGCAAAAGTTTTTGGAGTGTTCTCCCATTGTGCACGTTGCAAAGGTCAAAGCTCCAGTGCTTTTCATGCTCGGTTCTGTAGATTTGCGAGTTCCGCCATCACAGTCTTTTGAATATGTTCATTGCTTGCAAGGTCTCGGAAAAACCGTTACGGTTTTGAAATATGACGACAACAACCATCCAATTTCCAAGATCGACGCAGAAGCAGATTGCTTTGTAAACATAGCCGCATGGTTTCACGATAATAGCAAGTAGTTTGTTAATAAAAATTTTTTATTGTGCTTTTTTGTTAAAACCGATACAAATCACTATCATAATTTTGTTATTATAAGGTGTTTGAAAACTGTTTTTATCCGACAATTATTTTAATTACTCACAAAATGTTCAAATCAATTCACTTACCGTATGTTCTTTAACATTGCGATTACCCGCTTGTTGCATTGTTGGTTCGTTATGTGCTATTCGTTTCAATGTAAATCTTGTTTAGCTGTTGTATGCATTTGCCAGTGCAGTAGCTGGTTTAGAGTAAAGTATTCACCATTCACCAAAGCATTGACAGCTGTTTTGAATTTGATTCAATCCGGATGGCCTTTTGCTTTTCAATGAAAAGCATAATTTATCTACTCAATTTATAAAAATTGTTTTGTTATGTGCCAGTTATGAAGTTTACGAAATTTTGTCGTTTCATTTTAGCAATCTAAACCTATTTAAAGAACTACGTAACTAGGCCATTCCATGTTGAAACAAGTATTAATTATAATCACTGTTAATTTTTCTAATGATTGAAAATCATTGAGGTAGATGTTACGAATTATAGCTTAAATTTTTTTAAATTACTATAACATAGAAAGCGTTTTATACGAAATGTGCAAAAAAAGACAAAATTTTGAACTGTATCTTGAGCTTCTTGAACATAACAATTATTCATTTGAAAAGCAAGTAATCTGCCTGCATTAAAAATATTAAGAAAATTCGCCCTTTTGGCACAATTAATAACTCAACCACCAACTATTTTGTGCTTCATGTGTTTTTCACTATTTTTAAAATAAATGCATGATTTGCTTAACGGCTTAAAAAACTTAAATTGGTTATGTGATTAACCATATTTGTCAGTAATATATTTTTGAGTGCTAAGATTTCGCAGATTACCTATCAGTTCCCATACTTACGAACGCGTTTGTGTGTTCGTTTCGTATTTCGTCTCGCAATTGTAGTTGTTTTATTTAGTTTTTTTAATTATTTGCTTTAGGTTTTCTCGAGCCGCACAAAAATTTGTCACGGGCCGTTGTTTGCCCACTCCTGCTACTAAAAATTTTAACAAGTTTTGTTCCTGTGTTTAACCCGTTTACTCGGGCAATTTTTTCTTCGTTTTTCTTCGTTTTTTCACTGCTGAATTTCATGTTTACTTCTACCGTTAAATGAAGGCTGCAGTTCTTCCGGTCGAGTTTGCTTTAAATCGGATTAGCGCAATCGATTTCGGATATTTCTGTTGTGGAAAAATGATTTAAAACAAAAGAAAACCGCGGTTTGCTGCGTCGAAAAGTTGAACCGGAATCATCTTGCTGCGACACACCCAGAGTCGCGCTGCCGACCAATTTAAAATTTTTATGTTTGAAATTATGATGTTGCAGGTTATCTCTTAGTCCAGGGGTCGGCAAACGGCGGCCCGCTGGATCCAGCCCGCGGAGCTCTTTTTAGAAACGCATACACTGATTTTAGCCACAGGTGGATAGAATTATATCGGGAACGCACAGTTTCAGGTTTTTACTTTGTTCATCTCGTAGGAGAATACATTAGAGCTCGAATCGAAGGGAAGACCTTTTTTTTTCAGAGATCACTATAATTTCGGGAGAAAAATAGCAAAATTAGGGTCAAATCGGAGTGAACACCTTTTTTTTTTTTAAGAGATCGCTTTAATTTCGGAAGAAAAAAAGCAAAATTAGGGATCAAATCGGAGTGAACACCTTTTTTTTTTAATAGATCGCTATAATTTCGGGAGAAAAATAGCAAAATTAGGGATCAAATCGGAGTAAAGATCTTTTTTTAGAGATCACTACAATTTTCGGAGAAAAAGTAGCGAAATCAGAGATCGGTTTAAAGCTAAGACTTTTTTCTCAAACTTTGGCCCGGGGAGGTCCAAAAAATCTAAATCCGGCCCCCGTCTTGAAAAGTTTGCCGACCCCTGTCTTAGTCCTTCCTTTTTTTTATGATATTTCTATTAAATTGTTAACTTTAAAATGAATAAGATGAAAATCTTACCCCAACAGCGATGCAACCGAACTACTGCATGTTTGTACTGTACATTTTATTCGGCTTTCGCCTTGGGTTCCGTTAATTAAAAATTTTTTGAAAACAAATCAATTCGAATAAAGAAAAGATGTTATAAGAATTAGATAAAAATCATCAAATTGAATAATCACGGCATAAATTTAGTTTTGTATTAATTTGTATGGAAATGGTGAGAAACTAGTTTTAAAATCACGTGAGGTCCATCATTAATTTGTATGGAAACGATTAGAAACTAGTTATAAAATCACGTGAGGTCCATCATTAATTTGTATGGAAACGATAAGAAACTAGTTTTAAAAATCACGTGAGGTCCATCATTAATTTGTATGGAAACGATTAGAAACTAGTTTTAAAATCACGTGAGGTCCATCATTAATTTGTATGGAAACGATAAGAAACTAGTTTTAAAATCACGTGAGGTCCATCATTAATTTGTATGGAAACGATTAGAAACTAGTTATAAAATCACGTGAGGTCCATCATTAATTTGTATGGAAACGATAAGAAACTAGTTTTAAAAATCACGTGAGGTCCATCATTAATTTGTATGGAAACGATTAGAAACTAGTTATAAAATCACGTGAGGTCCATCATTAATTTGTATGGAAACGATAAGAAACTAGTTTTAAAATCACGTGAGGTCCATCATTAATTTGTATGGAAACGATTAGAAACTAGTTTTAAAATCACGTGAGGTCCATCATTAATTTGTATGGAAACGATAAGAAACTAGTTTTAAAATCACGTGAGGTCCATCCTTAATTTGTATGGAAACGATTAGAAACTAGTTTTAAAAATCACGAGAGGTCCATCCTTAATTTGTATGGAAACGGTGAGAAACTAGTTTTAAAAATCACGTGAGGTCCATCATTAATTTGTATGGAAACGGTGAGAAACTACGTAGTTTTAAAAATCACGTGAGGTCCATCATTACTCTCTCTTCGTATTGACCTGGTTGCTGCTTTCTGTTCCATGCAGTGTCACCATTGTACGTAAGCAGCATGGGTCCATTTAGGGCAGTGATGGCAAGATTTTTCTTATGGCGTCAAGAAAACAAAAATTGTGTATTTTTTTCTTATCCAGTGTTACTCATAAACAATAATTAATTGAGTTTAGGCATATAATATACTTGCGGGCTTGCCAGTGTGTCTAAAATTTGTAGCAACTTTTTCCTGTGTGTCAGTGAGAATCCTCTCGCGTGTCATTTGTGATACGCCTATCATAATTTTGTCATCACTAATTTAGGGAGTTTATAGTGTTTTTCTAAGAGTACAACAAAAATTACTTGGTTAGACTTGGCATCAAACTCGCGTCTTTCTGCTCACAAGTTCAATCAATCAATCGAGATTTTATTTTTTTGTTCAGTACACAGCAGATATCTATATCAAAACTCACACATGTGGTCAAAAAAAGGAATCAGCAACAAAACGATATAAATTGAAATATGCGCCAATAAAAAGGTTACAAAAATAATTAGTTAAATATGCACGGTCACCGACCCTTAATAAACACAATATACACAAAACAAGCAGTAAACAATCATAAATAAAAACCAAAACACCAAAGTAAAGCTAATCAAATATAGAAATAAAGCAACATGCCGTCAACCTGTATGTCGATTTGTTATACTGTAATTTCAACTAAGTTTTCAATCAAAGTTTATTGTAAGCGAAATTAATTTTTAGTAACCCATGTTTAGGGAGGCTCAGAGGTGCTGGACCAGGCATAGGCAACTTTTTGTGAACTGGGGCCCGCATTATAGCCCACAATTTCCAAGTGACTGCGGACCGTACGGTAATTTCTGTAGTATTTGTACACATATATATAGCTTATATATATATAATGTATATAAAAAAATACGGTATATGCTGTGCGCTATATTAACGCGGAAAATAATTATTCAAATTTTTATTATTCTTATGATGAAAAATGAAAATAAGCAAAAAGCGCATCAGATAATCTCTGAGGGCGGCACAAAACATGTCTCGGGCCGCAGGTTACCCATACCTGTGCTAGACCTTGCCCATGGGTGACGTAAAAAAAGTTATGACGGGGTTTCTTCATTCGTCCCAACTTATCAAAGATAAGCTTACAACCAGAAGTAGTTTACTCTCATACCAGGAAATCAGTAACTAAAAGAAAGTAAATACTTACAGGACAAAACTTGTAAATTAGAAAAATAATAAAGTTACAATTCTTCCTAAAGCTGGCCAACTTGTATTAACTTTTTATCTTTTCATAATCTTCTATGAGCAATTGAGAGAAGCTTTTGATCCGTCTGAAAAGTATGGGCTGGGATGGTTCTTAAAACTGGTAAAAAAAATTAAAAAAAACAGCGGTATCTTTGGTTTGGTGACGTGGCAAACCCTGTTGGCTGTAATAAGATTTAAATACACAGATACTAAAGAAATATTTAGACCTACTCTAAAAAACTTTTTTTATCTCTATATTTATCCTCCTGACTTGCAGGAAAGCGACGGAGGCGCTAATACCTAGGGTAGGCAATTACTCCAACCTGCATCCGGAGATACCAAGATAATATTGTCCGCTTGCAATTTAATAGAGATATGACTGTAATTTAGAATTACTTGCCAGGACCACCAAGCAGGGAAATGTGCCGTAAAGTGTCTTTCCCAAGGGCACAACAGAATGGCGCAAAATAAGAATTTGCTGGTGATATTGCTTTCTAAAAAAAATAAAAGACTTGTTTTCTCTAATTGGTGGTGGCATTCTATTTCAAGATATTGAACCTCTATAACTTAAAGATTGTTTTGTTAAGTCTATTTTACAAATAATTATCTAAATTTGTATTATTCTTACGATGAAAAATCAAAATAAGCAAAAAGCATTGGGGAAACAAACTCGATCTATTTCTTTGTTTGCCGAGATTGTTTGCTTCTTAAACGTAATGTACTTTTGTTTAACATCCCTTCAAAGGCTGCAAGACTGTTCATACTGGTACTAATCGGCTAAATTTCAATTCATAGCCATATTCTTCTCAACTATACCAAGTCAGTCACTTTACTAATTTTAACAAGCAAGCTTTAAAGGTAGAACGTTTGAACTTATTCTACAAGCGGCAGAAAATCAGGCTGCCAAGACAAAAAAAGCTCATAGAATAAAGAAAAGTTTGTAGCTTAACCTTGCTTCCCATACCTTAAGCTAATTTTTTTTATTTTAATATTTCAAAGAATTATTTTTGGATAAAAGTTTACGGTACTCAATTTGTTTGTTTGCAAAAGATGAATAGACCTACTTCGTAGTCTGAACTGCGGTAGAAGTTTTCAAACTTGATACATTTGCATGGATTGTAATAGCCAAGTAGCTGGCCGAAAAATGTACATGTACCGATAACTGCTTTGTTTTATGATCCGCACCATGTTTGGCACGCAGTGGCATTTGCATATGTTATAAATTGATTGAACAAAATAAACCAGTTTACTCTTATAACAGTTATTTGCTCAAATGCTAACAAAGAAACTGATATCTGTAGCTACACGTTTGTTTTGGCTTTGCTTCGATTTGTACAGAAACGTGCAAATTTATATGGAACAAACATTTTAGTGCCACTTGTTAGATATCGTGATGGGCTAACGATAAATGCTTTACTGAAAAAACCAGGTTAATTTATGGCTGTTGATTTACATTTACGTATGTTAAAAACCATTTATATAACATCTTTTAAAAAGTTTGTTGATTACAGCACGTGGCCAATTGAAAATTTCAAATTAATCGTAATTCAAACTGTAAAAAATTTCTTTTTTATTTTAACTTTAATTTATCTTGCCCCAAAGCCAAAATTGTTTTATGTTTCCGATGAATGTCTAAGTCAGTATTTCTCAACCTGTGTGCCGTGAGAGGTTTTCAGGTGTGCCGCGAAAGATTTCGGAAAAAATTATCTAGGGACGTCGAATTTTGCGGTTTTGACACGTAAAAATAAGTGAGATTCGTAGCGAAGACCGTTTTTATTTAGTAAGAACTGATTTTGGGAAGGAAATTGACAAGAGAGAGCGTGAATTTAGGTGAAGCCTTTTTGTTTTATAGAGAACAGCTTATTGTTGCGCGAAAAGAAAGAAAATCAGAGTGGAAAATTATAGCGAAAGCGTTTTACCTTTCTTTTTTTAGGAAAAACATGAATTTTGAGATTAGAAGCAGGAAATCGATACATAAACATAGGTAATGATCTTTTTTTTTAGAGATCACATAATTTTGGGGGCGGAAATCAAGAATCCTAACTCAAGTGCGCCGCGAATTTCGAAAGATACCAATTATGTGCCACGGCCAGAACAACGGTATTTTAGAAATCAACTGATTTCAGAGACAAAGCTAAAAATTTGAGCCCAATTCTGGGTGAAGACCTTTTTTTTCTAAAGATCTCCTGATTTTGGAAACAAAAGTTAATAAAAATGGTCTAAAGGTGCCGCAATTTTTTAAGAATTTTAAAAATCTGCCGCAATCGGAAAAAGGTTGAGAAACACTAGTCTACGTCATAGTTAAAGAGTGAGAAAGAAATCAGAAAGCATAAATAAATTTAATTTAGCCCAATTTTATCTGATATAAAATACTGACCCACAAATAGAACATTAAATATTTTACAAAAAGTTTCTCTCCCTTCAAAAAATTTTTATTACTTCCAATAAAAAATTAAAAAGTACTTTTCAATGGCATTTGTCTCCTGACAGTCAACTTAAAAATCAAAATAAAACCTGTCTCTGTCGGATTTCTACCAATGAAAATTCCTCAACTAATCACACTGTTAGTAATAATAGTAGCCAGCGTCTGCATAACCAATCCGTTTATCCCGACCTGCTAATCAAAAATGCCAAGTAGGCTAAAGGTACTTGTTTCGTAAAATGCTTTTAGAAAGAGCACAGCAACATGAAGAGAATAGGACTAGAACTGAGGCTATGTCAATTACGTGCTTAAAAAAAAGCAAAGTTTGTATCTGCGGATCTTGCTGTTGTCTTGACCGAAACTAAAAACTCATGAAATCGTATAAAAGCTAAAAAACCAAAAAAGAAAGTTTTTTTTTCAAACGGACAGAAATATCTTGGCATTTCCGAAAATAGGTTCCCCTAAGAATAGCGCCCTCGACACTTTCCTGCAAGTCAGGCAGATAGGATTAAAAAGTAAATAGGATTATTATTCGAAAACCAAAGTTACCCAGTTCTGGGTTACAACGACTGTGTCGATTCAGTCTTAAACGAAACGAAGCTTGATGCATGGATACATCTTGAATTGAAAGTGGCTGCATCGTTTTCTGATTCGCACGATTTGGCACGTGACTCTATTTGCATAAAAGTATTTATCTGAATGCTAATGGAAGGAAACTAACTGTACTTTGCACTTTGCACTTTGCACGCTTGTTTCGATTTGATTTTATTTCGGATTGGGCAGTGCGAGTCTTTTTGTTGCTGTTAGTGATTGGCTGACCACAGTACCACGTGACGTTTCGAAGACGTTCGATTGAACTGATTTGCTTACCAACTGTCAATGTCCTTCAGCAATTTTAAAGTGATGAGTTTAGAATTGACAAATTCAACTGTTACTTCTAACATTATATATATAATGGATTAGAATAAGATCAATCGCTCGTCATCATTACATTTTTGTCATATCAACCATTCATTTTCTAGTACTGATTGGCAGGAGAGAGTTGGAAAAGTTAATATAAGAACAACTACAAGTGATTTTTCCGATTTGCTTTCGAGAATGCCGAAATATTACTTTCCGTTTGAAATTTTTACTTCAATTTTTGGGGTAATGTGATTGTAATTATAGCTTATTGTAAAACCTTCAAGTAGAGGGAAGTATCGTGATCGTGAGAGGCTTTTTTAAAAAGTCGAAACAGTATCATTAGAACACGAGTAAACCGACACTGTGTAGACCAGGAATGTCCAACTTTTGGCCTGCATAAAAATTTTGAGTGGCCCGCGCGGTATTTTCCGAAATGGCGTGAACTAAATAGGGTAATCGTGTTTCCAAAAAAATTTTTTGGCAAAGTAAAAACCAAAAAAAGATCTTTTCTTGAGTTTGAAGATAGAAATCGGATCATGTAAAAAATACACCCCCAAAATTACACATGTAAAAACTACACCCCCAGAATAAACTTAATAAATTATAACACAAAGATATTTTTATTCATAAAAATCTCTTATTAGTTCCAATGTTTTCTCGAAACAATCTTCTACAATGTTATCTCGCCACATGTATTCATTTAAGTAGTCTTGCAAAAATTCTCTTTTTATTCCTTTCATGTTTTTGCATCTTCTCTTGTTTTTTGCCCAGTACGATTCTATGTTCTGGGTGTGAACACCTGTAACTGGCTCTACAAAGTTAACGGAATGATTAACAGTGTGATGTTCAAATCCCAGGACTTCTAGATTATTATAAGACCTCCACTCATCACTATGAAAAATTATAAAGTAAAAATTACACTTGTAAAAAATACACCCCCAAAATTACACATGTAAAAAATACACCCCTGGGGGTGTATTTTTTACATGATCCTAGAAATCTTCTCTAATGGAAAATGAAGATAGGAAAAAATCTTCACTCATAAAATTCGGCTGGGATGTTTTATTTAATTGCCTCGCGAATATTTTTTATGAGTTGAAAAGAGCCTCGGTTTAAAAAGGTTAGAGTACGCGATGTAGACCATATGGTTGCCATCAGAACAATGCTCGTAACCATGTGACCGCGTTGCCGACGCTATTCAAATAAGGCAAACTAAATTGCAAAAAGCTCACACAAAAAATATAATTTTACGTCATAATCGCTGAAGTAAGTAAGGAAATAAAACTAATAAGCAAAGTTTAGTTTTCATTATCAGAAAAAAAACGTGAAAATTTTTGAAAATCTTTTGACGTTATTTCTGATGATTATCGTAAATTCTTGTTTTTGAATTTCAAAAATTTACTTGCAATCTTTAAAAAATGACTCAGGAGGACCCATATATAAGTTTTTTTAAATTTATGAAATTTTTTTGCTTCTGTAATTAGATAGACTAAAAAAACTTGCAACCTTTAAAAAAACGACTTATGGAGAAAGTTCTTTTGATAGAAACCTGTTCATTTTGCGACTTTTAACCAAAAATAGTCTTTTTCATTTTAATAGTTATTGATCACAAAATTGGTAATGTTCAAATTCATTCACAACAAAAATGAAGTTAACCAAAGTTAAATGTTATTTTTTTATCATTATCGAAAGTCCAACGAATGACAGATAAACCAAAATTCCTAAACTTAAATCAGAAACTTTAAAACAAATTTGCTTAAAATGCGCCATCTTAATGATAAGTTAAGATATGGATAGGTTACATAACTGTTTCGTAACTTAAGAACATTGTGTCACGGCAATCCTAATATCTGTTACGTAACCAAAGAAGGTAGACTATTGAGGAATAAAGTATAGGTTGCAAAAAAAAATAAACTTTTGATTTAAATTTTATGTTGAGTGTGATTTATGTATGTATAATGATTTATATATGATTTATGTATAATAAGAAAATTTTTTTATATCTTTTGATATAAGTTTGTGTCTCTCTCTTCTTTATCACGTGTTTCAGGATACCCAGAGAAAACAGATGAAAGTATATGAGCAAGTCCTAAAATTGCCAAAATCTTTATGGTAAGTCAACTGAAAGGTCAGTGTTAGAAAATTCTTTTGGTGTTAGTGCGGCTTTTATTGCTGATTAAAGTTGTTTTTTCCTTCTCTCAATATTTAAACAACAAAAAATTCATTGTGTTTTAATAGTTTTGGTTTGCTTTTTGTTAATTCAATTTTGCTTTTGCACAGCCAACATTTCTGTTTGTGAACCACTTTAGTTAACGTTAAAAATGCAAAAACTTGCGATCTTGTTGTGAAGATTAATTAGCAATAATTATATACACTACCAGCACATTTTTTTTTCAATTTTAAGGTTATTGCACTTGAGAGCCCATAATTTTTTTTTTTTTTCTGTCATATTCAAGTTTGATAAATAGCCAAATCTTTAATACAATTCTCAGCTTCGAAGCAAACCATTTATTTCACTGTTAGAGTCGTGATAAACAGCGGATTCGATTAAATATCAAGAAAAATAAAACAAAAACCTTTCTATTTGTATTGCTAAATATCTAATTTTGCACGATATTTACAGCCCACTTATGGGCTTGACACGATCCATGGTAAAAGGATATAGCTGTCTTTCAAATATTTTCGCTTCCAACACCCCAAAACGTTTAACCTTTTTGTGCAGTCTACTTACTGCTTTTCAAATAAAGTTTAAATTAAAAAAAATCTTTTACAATGACCTAAAAATAATATTTCATCTGCTTACTGTACTTTACAGCAATTGAAAACGTGGTATTAGGAAACCGCAGCAAACCAAGCTGTTCTTGCTTTAACTGAAATATTATTGCCTCTCTTTTTTCAACTTCTTGCGATTTACATTACAAGACATAGAATTATCTTAAGCTAAATAAGTATTTTTCTTTAAAGTTTGTGCTAAAAGATTTAAAAAATAAATTATATATTTTTGCTTACATTGTAGATTGAAATCTTTTCGTTAAAAGACTTTATTAAAAAATAAATAGTTAGTACTTTCCTGTTATCGCCGCACCATCAGCAAATAGTAAACAAAAACCCAAGACTTGTGGGATCTCTTGAAGAAATTTTTGTAGTAAAAGTAATTCAAAATACCCCTTTCAGCACCAGGATGATTCACTCATTCATTCATTTCATTTTATTTTCAATCATTAGTAAACAGTTTAACACTAAAAGTTATAAATATTGGAAAGAACAAGAAAAGGAAGAAGCAGCACCACGTCAGACGTTAAAACATGCATAAAATAATCAGAAAGTGAAAGTAAAAAACAGTAGAAAGCATGGCCGCAACACCTTAATCACATGAAAATATAAGAAATGAGAAAGAAAAAAGAAAATAGTCTATAATAATAATATTATCACACAAATTGAAAGATTGAAGAACCAGTGCATGACTAGCTTGCGTAATGATGATGGGTGGCACAGCTAGCCAAGATGGAAATTTAGCTCAACTGAGCATGGTGAGTAAAGAAAAACCACCCATAAAAAGAAACCTCACTAGGTCTGGAAACCTTTTCTGAATGCATCTGGTGACATACAAAAAATGATAAGAAGAATGAATACAAACAAAAAGAAATAATAAGCAGATAATAATAATAATCAAATAATAAACAGATAATAACAATATTAAAAATAACATAATGTAACATAAAAAAACAAACTATTATGCTAGTCGAAGTGATGGATAAAAAAATTATGTATGATTAACAATACAATTATAAATAAAAAAAAATAAAAAATTTTTATATTCACTAAATTTTTACAGACCAGCATAATAGCTAAATAAACATGTTAAAGAAAGTCAATAGCATTTAGTAACGGCACAGAAATTTATATAACAATTTTAAAAATGAAAAATAATTGCTAAAGTGAAATAGTAGACCATTGCCAAAAAGAAATTTTAGTTAAAGAGCAAAGATAAGGATGAAAAAGAGCCAATGTGATTTAGAGATTGATTTGAATTATGCAGACAAACAGTATTTAAGAAAAGAGTTCTTTACAGTATATCTTTGTGATAAGACTGGTGATCTTGATCGTTTAAGTTTTTCTTCCAACGATTGAATTTAAAACTTTTTGTACCATATCCATTGCCTTTTTTCCAGAAACCTGTAATTAAAAATATATAGGGCAGTGTCGTGTTTTAACACTAAAATTAAATATTATTCTTATTACTTAAGAGATATTTATAAACGTAACAGTAAAAGATCGTTTAACAGTAAAAGATCGATATAAAAAAGAAAGCAAGAGAATTGTATTGAAAATAAAAAGAAGCAACAGATTGTGGGGCGATAACAAGAAAGTACCAAATAGCTTTTACAAAGCCAAAACTGGACTTGATAAAATGGACTTAACCTGGCAGTTTTTGTCATTTTGCTGTATAGGCTAGTGCTGTAAAATTTCTAAATCTATTTTCGGTTAATTTTTTGCACAGTTTAAACAAATCTAAATCAGAAAAGTCGGTTTCATTCAGATCTTACTCGATTAAAAAATTACTTTTTTATTACTTTACTTAAAAACCTGGTGTTCGTATCGATTACATTTGTGCCGTTAGTGCGGGTCATTTTTGGTGAAGTTTCGGTTTTTTTTTTTCGGTTTTTAAGATTTTTCCGAAAAAACACGTTTTTCGCCCATGTATAAAACCTAAACCAATACTCATTAACGTGTGCAACAAATATAAGGGGTTAATGAGAATAGCCTATAGACCAGTGCCTTCCCAAACTGTGTGTCGCGACACATTAGTGTGTCGCTTTTAGTACAGTGGTGTGTCGCCAACTGGACTTGAAGCAATATTCGACATCAGCTATTTACAGTTCAACAAATTATGTTATTGGGGCTTTTGACCAATAATATATTTTTTGAAAGCAGCAATATATAATAAAAAATTTTTCGCTTATTCTTTTTAAGGTTTTTGCAAGCAAGCTCATATATTTCATTAAAATTGTAAGTTGAGAATTTGCTGTAAAAGCTTTTTGATTAAAATTAAATTAAGAGGTGTCGCCAACAACGTTCCCTCTAACAGCTTGATTAGTGCGCGAGGAGTGAAAGGCTGTATGAGCAGCGGCGGATATTCAAAATTAGGGACTCGAAGCAAGGATTTCATCTCTGATTTGCTTATTTTGTTCCCGAAATCGAGGTGTTCTCTAAAAAAAAAAAAAAGGTCTTCATTTCGATTTCATCTCTGATTTGCCATTGCCTATTTTGTTCCCGAAATCCAGGTGTTCTCTAAAAAAAACAAGGTCTTCACCTAGAATTAATCTCTGTATATCCCATATTTTGTCTCGACTTTTCGAAGTTTCGTGCTATTATCGAGGTAAAGACCTTTTTTTAGAGAACACCATGATTTGCAAATCAGAGATGAAATCGAAGCTAAGATCTTTTTTTAGCAATCATCATAATTTTTGGACTGAAAACTGAAAGATGAGATGAAAGCTATTTGAATATCCACCACTCTGTGGAGCTTGCTTCTGATTGAAAGCACGTATTTAGCTTGTCTTACCAATATTTATGCAGAGCGCGGCAAAACGAAAGTACTGACTACCAACGACTGCGCGGCCGCGCAGCTTCGAGGAAACGTTGGTCGTCAATTTATTTCTGGTTTAAAAATATGTCACTTACACAAAAAGTTTGGAAAGCACTTCTATAGACTATCGTTATCATCATACAACTTACAAAGACAAATGTCGAAAAAACAATCTCGCATTTATCCCAAGTTTGACAGCAAATGCGATCTTCAGCTTTGGCAAATCCTTCACCGAATTGCGAGTGTGGCGCCTCTGAGCAAACCGCAGACCATGTACTAACAGCGTGCTCTATACATCGGGTAGCACATGCAGCACGAGTTCTGACGGTTTTGGATGACGAAACTCGATGCTGGCGTCACTGCCAGCATCTGATTCAGGCAGTACAGCAGTCTGGGGTAGTAAAAGGATAAACCCTCGGCCCCAGTCCTGTTTGTGTCTGACTTGCAGTGGATACCCTTCAAACGACGACGACGACGACGACGACGAGCTTTGGCAAATATTTAAAAAGGATTCATGACACTAAAAAGGGTAAAAATGAACAGATTAATTATTTACACGTACAAATACTCTCTAGTGAAATTAAATCTAATAGCTATTGCTAATAAAATTGCTGCAATTAAAGATACGATATTAACAAAATTAATTATGCTTTTGAAGATTTTTTGAAGATATCAGTTTTTTAAATAAAACAGGAACTTTTTTTAAAATGCAAAACTATAAACTTAATTGATACAATGTGAGTGCCTTTTTCAAAAGTGTAACGACATGACAACACGCCGCGCAATAAGCGCAATGTTTTTTTCTAATTCAAAGCATCTTAAGCAAAATCTTGACTTTAGTGACGAAAAAGCCTGAGCTGAACACTTATTAGGATCTTTTTTGAAATCGGAACCTAAATGGCAGAAAATCGCACCCTTCCTGGGTTTTCCTCGAATTCGACTTTTGCCGTTTGTCCGATAAAGAACCTGGGTGATAACTTGCTTTCAAACTGCAACCAACAAAGCTTTTTACTCAAACTGTTGAGAGCAAACTTTTATTAAAAAATTATCTAAGTCAGCTGGAAATTACTTTTTGAAAGCACAAGCTATCGACCGTGTCACCCCATCTAGTTTTTGACCAATTCGGCCCATGCCCTTTCCCAAACAAGAAAACTGGCTAGTTTTGTGCTTAAAAAAATATAAAGATTTAATAAGCCTACATTGAAAATTAAGTATAGTACATAGTGCTTTTGCAAAACAAGGCTATGTGAATCGTAGAGCAAGCGAGCAAGATTAATTTTGTTTAATCTTTAATGCGCTGCGCAATTGCTGCATCTTGTATTTGTTTAATCTTTAGCGCAACGCAAATTCACATCGCTACCAAAAAAGTATGTAAGCATAACGCAACTTTCGCAATTGCGCAAGTCGACCTTTTGGCTACGTTATTAAAATTATTTCTTATTGTTTGGTTACTAAAATTTGAAGTTAAAATAGTTTTTCGGTCTTCCACTCGACTATTTTTGATATCTAATTTATTTCTGGATGAAATGTCCACGTGCAGCTTTTCAAATTAAACCATTATTTATAGAAATTTTTTATTGGGCAATGCAACGCTTTTTCTGATTAACCCAAAATCTTTTATTCTATTTCGCTTTCATTTAAAACTGGGATAACACGTTTGTTTTGTCTCGTGCGAGTCTACGCGAAGCGAAAGAAGACAACGAAATATCACTCTCGAGATAAACTTCTCACTTTTTTCTTCGTAAAATTTTGGATGGGTATAAAACAAGTGGCTTCAGTTTGGGATTTCAGTGCGAACTGTCTGTAAGTTATTTTACTTTTCTTTACGCATTTTCGCAGTAGTAGTTCAAAAAAGCTCATACAGAAGATGATGCATTCTTTCGTTTAATTTTTATAAGAAAGTTAATTGTTTCAAGTAAATATAGGCTATGAAAAAAGGTGTTTAAAGCAGTCCCTATCAATCTTTTGTTGCAGTATTCCCTTTTCCTCTTTCCTAAAAATTTGAATATCTTAATCTAAAATGTTGCAATAGATACTTAAAAAAAAACTTTTTTTGTGTGACTTCACTTGATCTAATACTAAAACATTTAATGATAAGATATTTTTTGACACCAGAATGGGGATTTTTCAGCTTTTTGTTGAATGTTTACGACAGGGATGATAGACTGTGGCCCGCGAGATACGTCAGTGCGGCCCGCATGCGTTAGCATGTCAATCCCATCTAACAAAATGGTGTTTCTACGGTTTGTTAACAATCAAAGTCTGATGGTAAAAACGTCGGGCCACCAGAAAAAAATATTAATGTTGGGTAAGCGCAAAAAAGCTAGTAAATAGATAAACCACGCTTCTCTATCTTGTTCGTCGTATGACAACCTTTTTTAATCTATAATAATGCAAGTAAAAATAACAAAAAAGTCTTTGTACGACAAACCAAATAAAAAAGCGTAGTTTGTCGAGACACTACATTTTTTTCTTAAATCAACAAAAAGTTTATTGCGGCCCGCAATGCGGCCCTCGAGTGCAATCAAGTTTCTTATCCCTGATCTATAATATCTCGTTTTTGCAATAAAAACGATCAGTATGTGATCAACATTTGTTGCACCCTTTTGCACCCATCAAAGTCTTGGGCCTACGTTTCTTTAAGTGTTCTCAACTTATCTAACCCGTCTAATCATTGTACACACACCTTTGTTGTTTTGAATGCAATGACCTGTCGGTTGTTTTAAAGTTTGTGGCATTATGACGACTCAATTCTTTGTAATAGACTAGTCAAGACCGTTTTTTTTTTTTGGTCTTCACTTTGAAGTGATGCGCTTTTCCACAGATTTCCCTGGACTGACAACCCAAAATTGAGGAAGACTAAAAAGAAAAACAATTGTTTTTCGCGTTCTGACATAGTTTCCTACCAACTGCGGCCCACAACTTCGACATAAGTGGCCCGAAGCTACGAGCTTGAACTACCCGGACCCATATAATTTTTAATTAGGCTTAGCATATGTCCAAATTTTGGCGAGAGAGTCCCGATCTTTAGGGCTTTGCCCGCTTAGTTCGCCAGAAATCTATGACAGATTTGAAGTGAAGATCTTCTTTTTTTAGGTAACACTATTTTTCAGACACGAAACTCATGAAATCCAAGACAGATTGGAAGTAATGACTTTTTTTAGGGATAACTACTTTTAAGAGACGATAGTTAAAAAATTGGAGACCCTTTTATTTTTAGAGAACTCTGCTTTTTGGGAAAAATTATTTTCTTTAAACGAACGCCACGGTTTACCCCTTCGGAAATATGGCATGCCTATTTATAGTAATAATGAAGATTTCTAAATTACAGTTGTTTGAGTTGTTTGAGTTACTTTGCGTACTGATCTTTTCTTCGTTGGTTGAAGAAAAAATTAACAGAATAGCAAGTAAGTCTATTACCGTTTTTTTATGACTATAAGTCAGCTTTTTAATAACAAAGTCAACTATTATTTTTTAGGCAATTTAAATTGTTTAATCATGCAATAAAATTTTAAATATGTGCCGGTTAGAATTATGGTAAATTATTAGTGGTTTTCTTATTTTAAAAAAATTTAAAACTAGCTTAATGCTGCCGCAATTTGCAAAAATAACTAGAATAGGTTTGCCATACGTCCGGTTTTTCCCGTACATGTCCGGAATTTTAGCGTGAACTGAAAACAATGTGCAATTTTTTAAGGAAATACGTTAATTTTGGGACGAAAATAGGGAAATCCGAGTTCGATTGGAAGGGAAGCAGTGGCGGATATTGGGTGAGGCGAATGAGGCAGTTGCCTCGGGCCCCCTTCGATTTTAGGCACCCCCCTCGAAAATAGCACATATAGTTTCAGTTAGCTGCAGATGATTTTTAAAGATCATCATGAAGTTGGGACTTTTTTTTTGGAGATCACCACGATTTTGGGAGGAAAATAAGGAAATCAGGGATGAAATCAAAGTGAAGACCTTTTTTTTTAGAGATCACCATGATTTTGGGACGAAAATACGAAAATCCGTCATCGATTGGAAGTGAAGATCTTTTTTTTTGTCTTCGTCCTAGATTTGGAAACAAATTTATTTTGTCCGCCTCTTCAAAAATTTTTTTGTTGGTGCGCCTATGTCTGTCCGGAATTCCGCCTATTCAGATATGGCAACCCTAAACTAGAATCTTTAAAATGTTGTGAGATCTAAAAACATTTGAAATTATTTCTTTTATAAATTCTGGCTCTTGTTAATTAAATATTATTTTTTAAAGGCATCACCGGCTAGACTATGAAATGCGGTAATTATTGAATTTTCAGTTATTCCACTAAATTTTCACTAAGTTTTTGAATCGTGGTCTTCCATTAATTATTTTTTTGAAAATTTTTTAGTACTTAAGACAAAACTTTTTATGCTTGCTTCGTAGTTTAACTAATACTGTAGAAGTTATTTCGCAACAATCAAAAAAGACTCCTTTATGCTTCTATTAGGCCTTAACTAAATATGATTTTAAACTGGAGTTTATATTCGAAATGGTAAAAAATTTATAACTTTACTTTTAGTGGGTAGTTTTGGGGAAAATATTTTTAGTGCACAAACAGCAGAGACAAGAGCTAAAACAAAAAATAGCTTACCTAAGTTTTATTTTAAGAAAACAGCAATAAGTTAAACTTAGCAGCTTTTTTATGCAATTGCAAGTTCTATCTAATTTTTTTTTTGTTACAATCCGATTAAAAACTATTGGAAATAATTTGGAAAAGCATTTTGAAATAGAAAAAAAAGCTAAAAAAACATTTAAACATTTTCAGAGCCAAATAACGTTCTAAAAAACAAGGCGATTGACTTTTTAGCAACGGAGCTTGTTTAACGCCCCCGTCGGCTCGATATTAAACTGTTTACAAAAAACTAATGGCACTGTTTTGGTTAAACTGTGATCTCCGTATATGATTAACTCCTATTCAAAGTCAATCAACTTTTATTCAAAGTCAATCAACTCCTATTCAAAGTCAATTTGGGCAAGCCTGTTTTTTAAACTGAAAATAAATAAAATTAAAACCGCATGCGCAGCGTTGGCCATCAAAGCAACTTGTTTAGTTAGGATAGTGGCCCGTGTAAGTAAGAGCGCCGTATTGACGGTAGACGCTATCGACACATTCAGAGTTCTAGTCTTAACCTTGTCATTTTGCTTGTCTTTCAAAAAGACTATTCACAATACTTTCTTCGGCTTTAAATTTTATTTATATCTGCAAATAAAAACTAAAATACCGAACAAAAACTTTTAACCAGGCAGCAATATTTTGGCTTTTCAGGAAGTGTGTCAGGAAAATCGCTTGAAGGTTGCTCTAAGTTTGCCGCCTCCTACATTGTTGAGCGAATAAGAAGATAAATAAAGATGATAGCCTAATTGCTAAATACAAATTTTGCAAGCTTTTTAAAAAATTTAGCCTACACAATCAATTGCTGTTCTGGTCATGTTGTCCTGCTTTCGCATAAGCATCTGACGACTGACGACTATTTATACACTGTCTAGTGACCAAAAGCTGTGATAGAAGAGTTTTCGCATATTGGTTGTTAGTTCGCGCATATTCGAGGCATTTCTTGTGGGTATCAAAAATTGAACCAAAGAAATTCTAAATCACTCCACGATTCCCAGCAGATTAACGCACCTTAACAAATCAAAATACTAAATGGAATCTGCATTAACAGAAGCCCTAAGCTATCTTTTTCATTCTCGTTTTCTTTATTATATATTTTATTGACTGGCCGAAGAGCGTCAGAGGGCGCTATACTTAGTCAAGCGATTACCCAGACCTGCTTTTGGAGATGCCAAGTTCATAGCCGTACCAGCCCAAAAAAATTTGGGGTCAATGAAGTTTTGCCCAAATTTTGTGACGTTTGCCCAAATCATGATTTTATAGTACATTTCAAATATGACGAAAAATTGTCCGAGATTCTCAGACGAAAAACCAATTTGGTCCTAAAATCATGGTGATCTCTAAAAAAAAAAAAAAAGGTCTTCACCTAAATTTCAGTCATTAATTTTTGCAGATCCTCCTAAATTTCCTGACTTTGCCCAAATTTCTTCTATCGCTGCCCGAAAAATTATGGTTTTGCCCAAATATTTTCTTCTCACTGCCCGAAAAATTTTAATTTTGCCCAAATCTTAGAAACTCGGGGGGGCAATTGCCCCCCCTGCCCCCCCGGCAGGTACGGCTATGGCCAAGGTATCACTTTCGGATAAAAATTTTTTTATTTGTTTTTTTACATTTTTAAATAGAAATTTGACTGAAATTTAGAGCTGCTTGCTAAGACTGCCAAGTATAGAAAGTGCATTGAATTGTCTTTTTAGGGACATAACAAATTGACCCGAGTATGTTTTAAATGATCTATTGTTATTATTATAACTCTGCTATCGTTCAGATTAATTGAATCTATTATTCGTTTAAGCGCGCGCTTCAGTTCACATTAATAGTTGTCGTGGTTGTGATTGAAATAGGTTATTAAATTGTGATATATTGATATTAATTCAATACAACTAGCGTTTAACCTTTATTCATTTAAAATAGCATTTAAAGCCTATTTTAATCACAATCACGACGATCGACCACGTTCGCCACCGTACGACGCTCTTAACCACTCGGCCGCGCTGGCGAGACTGATCCGTTATACAACTATTGGCTCGTTTTCACTACGAGCGTGGAATAAAACATTCTTTGTTTCTTTTAGTGATCTTTCCGCGCTGAAAATCTAAATCCTAAAGGCTCGTTTTCACTAAAAGCGTAGAGCGGAGTATTCTTTGTTTTGTTGATTTTTTGCTTTGCGTAGCGCTCGCTTAGATTTTAAGCGCGGGAAGGTGTATAAAAGATACAAAGAATGCTCCATTTCACGCTCGTAATGGAAACGAGCCTTAAGGCAGCGGTTCTCAAACTTTTTTCCTTTAGACGCTTTTGGAATAGTTTGCTCGACTTGCGACCAGGGCATGCTATAAAATGGAGTGGAGTAGAAATTTTCCATATTCCATATCTATCGAAATCTTCCGTTCCATTCAATATTTAAAAATCTTCCATTCATTCCATTCCATACTAAATTTCTTCCACTCCATATTCAATGCATTTTTCATCCCTTGTATTAGATCAAAAACCCTAAATTTCATACCATGTGAATTTTAATAAGTGTTTCAATAAGTCTAACCCAGGGCTGGGCAAACTTTTAGCTCGAGGGCGGTATTGAGAAGTTGATTTTGTTGGAGGGCTGCATTATAGTGATCTCTAAAAAAAAGACTTCATTTTGAATTTATCATGATTTTCTTGATTTTCGTACCTAAAAAGTAGTGAATTTGTCTCGGATTTTTTTATTTTGTTTCTAAAAAGTAATATCTCAAAAAGGTCTTCACTTTGAATTTGTCCCGATTTTTTTGATTTTCGTACCAAAAAATTAAAGATTGCTAAAAAAGGACCCAGATTTTGGTTAAAGACAAACAGAAATTAATAATTTTTTTAATTATTTGTTTGAGGCTTTTGCGGGCCGCATGGAAGATTGTTATAAGCCGTAGTTTGCCCAACCCTGGTCTAATTTGTCCAAGTGATAAATCTGTAATTTTAGTCTTTATTTTGATTATGTGCATTTGAATGTGTAGATAATGTAAAAATTTTATTGTTTTTTTTGTAGTTGTTGTTGTGCTTTCCATTCATGTTTAACCACTCTGAGACAATATGAACTTTTTAAGTATACGAGAGCGGTTTATGATTACATCTTATAATTATTATTTAAACTGCAAATACCCAAAGGGGCAACCAAGCAAGTTATCTATCCATTCATTTCCTAAGGGCGACACACTTCGCAAGCGAACTATGGTAAGCACTCAGACTTGAACTTTAAAACTGGCCTATATTGAAGTTGTAAACTGTTTAAACGCCAGTGTTGAAATATCACTAAAGTGATTTTCCTTTTTTTTTTCTTACTCTATTCATTTGAATAGACCTTTGACTACTTCTTTTTTTCATCATTTTATATGTCTGATCAAAGGCGGCTTTATTGACTAAACTTAGAATGTAAACTAGATTAAATGAGCAATTATGGAAAAAGTATGGAAGAATGAAAAATTCTTTCCATTCCATTTCATACTTTAACAAATCCATATTCTATACTGAAATTTTTCTCACTACATTTCGTTTTCCATTCCATTCCATTCCATAGCATGTCCTGCTTGCGATGCACCAGCTGTAACAATTTAATAAAGACACGTATTGTTAAAGTTACCTATATTGATTAAAAAAATAATAATTTGATGTGATGAATGCGCTTGCTTATATTATTAAAGTTCATCAAAGTCTTGAAGAATTTGTGAAGTGTTATTCACATTTTTCAGTCAAAAATAATTCGTGATCGGTAATTTTTTTAATCACTAGAAAATCCCGCTTCGCATAATTAGCACTTCTTTAGTGTTTTTTATTTACCACAATTAAGTATCTATCATTTCTTGAAATTAAAACTTTGCTGGGTTTCCTTATCAAACTTTTTTCTCAGGAAATAACTTTTATGGATGCCTTTGAAAATCGAAACGACGCATCAAGGCGTTGCGACGCATAGTTTGAGAACCAATGGACTAAAACATAGAAAAATATCGATGCGCTTTGTTTTGAAAAAATTGTTGGTTTCTACAAGTAGAACTATTTTCTAATCTAAACGATCTCGATAATAAAAAGGAAAAAGTGAACGCCAAAATATTTTTCGATCACTCAATAGCGGTTTATTTTTAGAGTAACTGTTGCACCTCTTTGGTTGTTTAATCGATAATATAGTTTAGGACGGCGATTTCAAAAATCCATTTGTAAATGATAGCAATCAGAAGCCGACATTTTACTATTTCGTTTGCAAATATTTTTATTTAAAAACAGGAAAGCTGAAGGTATTCGACTTTCATAGGTCCTTATCAAAGCATCTAAAAATTGTTGGCACAATTTAACAATAAACCAAAAACGACAATTACCTACAATTAAACAAAATATAAACATGTTCACACTGGTGCTATTAATTTAATTCAAAAACAATGACAAGTCAGTAATTATTATAACAAAGCCATATTTCAGAAGAAAAAAAAGGAAAAAAGCAATAATAATCACATGATTAAATTAAAATAGTTGTAGTAAAAAAACGAACCATTTTCGTACAATTGTTCATTTAATTTTGGTTGATTTTTTTTAATTAATAAAGCTTTATGAATATTACAATCGTCGTCTGATAAACATTTCTTAATAACAGCAAAATGATTCATTTAACTATCTCTGTCTTTTTTACTACAAGAATTGAATTCAATAATACGAGTTATGTACTCGTATGTTCTGTTTTTTACTTTTGTTTACGATTGTAATCTGATAAATATTTCTTTATAACAGCAAAATGATTTATTAGACTATATCTTTTTTATTACAAGAATTGCATTAGGCCTAATGAATGCAATTTTTGTAATAAAAAGAGATAGAGATTGTTTAATGAATCATTTTGTTGTTATAAAAAAATGTCTATCAGACTACGATTGTAAAATTCATGAAGCTTTATTAATTAAAAAACGTCAAACAAAATTAAATGAACAATTGTATAAAAATGGTTCGTCTTTTTTCCTACAACTATCTAAATTTAGTCATGTGATTATTTTTCTTCCTTTTTCTCTTTTTTTTCCTCTGAATTATGGCGTTGTTGTAATAATTACTGAATTGTCATTGGCAGGCTCCCAGTCCTGGGTTTTTTCATCCATATCTGGGCTTTTCTTGTCCCCCCTGGGTTTTTTGGTTTTTACTTTTAAAAATCCCTTCAAATCTGGGTTTTTTTTAAAAATAAATAATTATTTATTATTATTTATTATTTATAAAAATAAATAATTAATTATCATTTATATAAAAACGATATGAAAAAGGTCCAATTTTGCGTAGTATCAATGTGTTTGGAGACAAATGCTTGGTTCTTGCTCAGTATTCGCCAATTTTAATTAATTACCTTTTAAAGTTTGGGAAACCCCCAAAGCTTGCTAAGTTACTAACGGCAAACAGTGAATAAAACCTAAAAAAATTTTTTCACAAATTTAATGTAAATAAATATTTAATAGTTTGGTAAGTAATAGTTTTGTTAGCAAAAACATCCTTGATTTGTGAAACAAAAATTTGCAGCACACTCTGAACCGAATTGAAGCGATGTTTGTAATGTTTTTCAAACTTTTTTTCAAATTTTCAACAAATATTTCGCATGAGGTTTTTTTCTAAAATATTTTATTTTGCAATAATGAACTAACTCGTTTAAAATTTATTACATTTTTTGGGAAAATATAACATCTGGCTTTTTTTCGTATGCAATCTGGGTTTTTATAAAGTTTATCGCTGGGAACCCTTTTGAATTAAATTAGTAGTATTAATGTGAGCATAACTCTGAGAAAACTGTTGTATTTATTTTAGTTTAATTGTCGTTTACGGTTTACTGTTAAAAAATTGCTAAAATTATTAGATGTTTTGATAAGGACTTGTGAAATTCGAAAACGTTTAGCTTTTTTGTTTTAAATTTTGGAACTTAAAAAAAAATTTTGCAAACTAAATGATAAAATATTGACTCCTGATTGCTATTATTTACAAATGGATTTTAAAAATCACCTCTTCCTAAATTAGCTTATTTTTGTCTATTAAACAATAAATATTCACAAAAAAGGTCATAGTTTTAGTAGAAGGAAAAAGGGAAACAGCGACCAAACAATATGCATCAAAACATAAAGATAAAAAATGATAAAAGTGATATATATATATATATATAAACTGCATGGTCGCTGACTTTCTTCACTTTAAATTCAACGTCAAAAAATGTTTTCTTTCTCTTCATACTCAATCAAAGACTAAAAAAGGTCTTGAGTAGCATAAATGCTTACATAAGGTCTTTACTACAAAGACTAATAGTAGTATTAGTAAAATTTTTATATATATGTTAAATTGCACAACTTTAACGACTAGATTTTTCTATAGTTGTCAAAAGTTAATGACAACTCACACCCCACCAGTCACACGTCTAGTTGTGATCTATTTGCAGAGTCTGGTCTAGAGCAGTTCTCCGCAGCCTTATTTTACTCGTAACTCAATTAGAAACTTTTAAAATTTTGCGTCACACCTCTACCAAAATGATACAAATCTAACCGATTTCAAAATATATTTATATTTTATGATTAACTTTTAGAGAGTTAGAGAGTTTAAAGTTTGAGTTAGCAAAATTTCTAGCAGTTGTAAAGCTTAAATTTCGAAAAATTGTAAAGATTTTCCATTTTAAAAAAGTGTGTTAAGATTATGGTTATCTTGCTGCAACTCCTCGCGTCGTCTTGCGACACGCCAGCTGCGGAGCACAGCACTAGAAAGTTATTTTAACTTTTTTTGTAGAAGCTGATTACGTTTATTGTTAACTATTTTATCTTTGCGACAATAATTTTGTTAATCATGGACAGTTTTCAAAAGCAATGTGTTTCTGTTTATGAAACTATTTCCAAAGTTGCTATGTTGGATGCTGTCAGTGTTTTAAGAAACCAATCTAAGGAAGAACTAATCTGGCAGGCCAAATGGTCTCATCGAGATATCAGTCGGAATTCAAAAGTTTGCATTGCTTCATATGGAACAATTGCTAACAATAATGGACGTCTAGTTTCTACAATTAGTCCTTTCACTGCTGAAATAAAAAATGAAAAATTAACATCAGTTTCACCGTCGGGAGACTTGATAGCTAAGCTATTAGAAATTGAGATAAAAAATGAAAAGCACCATTTTTTGGAAATTTGGAAAGGAACTTGCAAATTAAGTAGTTTGGATTTGACAGAAGAAAAGAAACATGGTGCAGTTCACACAAATTCTACGTTTGGATGTTTGAACTGGTCACATGATAACTCAAAATTAGTCTACATTGCTGAAAAAAAGCATCCCGATGTTAAGTCTTACTTTGACAAAACTGACGAAAATGTCGCACGAGGAAAAGAGTTTCTTTACAAAGAAAATTGGGGTGAAGATTTAGTTGGAGCTTACCATCCGACATTGTTTATGTATGATGTAAAATCCAAAGTAATTACAGACTTATCAGAATATTTTCCCAACATTGTTTCACTTGGCAATGCATTGTGGTCGCATAATGACAGTTGCTTGTATATTTTGGCTTGGAAATCAACACCATGGAAATTAGGGTTGTTTACGGGCAAAAATCGGTTTAGCACTATATATAAGTTTGACCTGGAAACAAAACATCTTACCAATTTGACAAATGAAAAATTTTGCGTTTTTTCACCGATCTTAAGTCCAGATGGAAACAGCTTATTTTATCTTCAAAATATTGCCCTTGGACCGCATAGGCAGTCTTCTAAACTGATGTGTTTGGATTTAAACAATTCTCAGCCTGCAAAGCCCATAGTTAATGTAGTTAAAGGAGAAGTTAATTGCAAAAAATTTCAAGGGTTATTCTTAGATGGAATGATTAAAAATTGTTGGTTAACCAATGGAAAGCAACTGATCTTGCAAAGTACTCACAGGAGTAACATTGGTCTCTTTTGCATCAATGTTGAAACCGGTCAAGTTGATGTTTTGGAAAATGAAGGCATGTGGAAGATTTTAAATGTTTGCGACAATATTCTCTTTGTATCTTACTCTACTCCTAACACACCAACTATTTTTCGAGCAGGAATCTTTAATCCAAATAAAATTGATTGGATTGATATTGAAGTACCTGTTCCTAAAATTAATAATATCAAATATGCTGTTCAAAAACATGAACCACGTGAAAAAAATGATGACTTTCCCGATCTTGATTACGAATCAGTATTAATTCGGCCCGCAGATGATGCAGCTATAACGGGGCTCATTGTCAATCCACATGGTGGACCTCATTCATCTTATCCAGCCGGGTTTGATTTCTTCACAGCTTGCTTTGCTCAACTTGGTTTCGCTGTATTACGTATCAATTATCGCGGCTCAGTCGGGTTTGGTCAAAACTCGATTTTGTCCGTAATAAATCGAGTTGGACAGCAAGATGTGAGCGATGTACAAAATGCGGCTGAAACAGCTGTTCAGGATTTGCGCATTCCTCCAGGAAAAGTTTTTGTCACTGGTGGTTCGCTTGGAGGATTTACAGCCTTACATCTTCTCAGTAGATATCCAAATTTCTACGCAGCTTGCGCAACTAGCAATCCTGTCACCAATCTAGCCATACAAAGAAGCACAACAGACATCATGGATTGGTGCTACAGTATTTGTGGTTCAGAGTTTAATTTTACCTGTGTTCCTACATCCGAAATTTTGCAAAAGTTTTTGGAGTGTTCTCCCATTGTGCACGTTGCAAAGGTCAAAGCTCCAGTGCTTTTCATGCTCGGCTCAATAGATTTGCGAGTTCCGCCATCACAGTCTTTTGAATTTGTCCGTTGCTTGCAAGGTCTTGGAAGAACCGTTACGGTTTTGAAATATGACGACAACAACCATCCAATTTCCAAAATCAACGCAGAAGCAGATTGCATGATAAATACAGCTAAATGGTTTCACGATCATAGCGTGTAAATTATTGTAAAATAATAATTGTTTTTTGTATAGCCGTATCAGACTGAAACATTTTGTGCTGGCAAAACAACTTTGCCCGGATTTTTTTGACAATTGCTTGAATCATGATTGCCCATCATTTTATTAAGATGCACAAATATCAGTAAGATTTAAAGTAAAACCGTTTTTGTTTTATACTTGTTTTTTATTGTGAATGAAACAAAACCGTGTCTTTTTACATGAAATAGATTGATTTTGGCGAAATAAGTTTTTAAAATCAAAACAAAATTTTCACATTAAATCTTAATCAAATTGTTCTTTATTTTAATAAAAATTAAAGACTTGACGTAAATTGTTCTTTATTTTTACAATAACTCTTCCCAAAAATACTGGTATACATTAATTTTTTCTTGCCCAAAAGGTGCGTGTTCGATGCCAGAAAAAAACCTTATTCTGCCCCAATTTTTTGTTTTGGGCTGGGGCAATTGTCCCAACCGCTTTGTACAACAGCTATGTTTTTTTGAGTATAATTTTTTTTCAATTGTGTATTGTATATAGTCAACTGTAACTAATATTATTAAGTCAGACTTTCTTTTACCTAAGCTTATAATTAATGAAATTCATTGATAATACGCAAACAATAATCATGTTCTTAGAATTGCAATTTATGAACGCATATGTTGTAATATTAAAAAATTGTCACTAAATGCATATGAATTGCTTTTTTGCCTCTTTTTTTAGCTTAATTTGGTGGAAAGTCTTATTTTTCTTTGTTGGATGCAATCTTGCAATCACTTCTTGACATTAGACGTTTAACATACATAACAAAACAATACAGGAATTTATTTGTTCAGTAAGTTTGACAACACATTGCAAATTAAGAAAAATTATAGAAAAAATACATGTAAATCAAATTACAGAATGAAACAAGCTATATTAAATATTACAGTGCAATTTTTTTAAGTATTTGAATAGTATAAACTATTTAATTAGTAAATTGCATCACATCGAATTCATAACTCAGCTGGCCAGTGAAAGACCATTTCATGGTCATCAAGTCAATGACTACCGAGTGTGACACATACACGATTCTTTTTTTACCGTACAATAAAACTCAATTTACATAAACTACAGCAAGGGAAATTCAAATAACAAAAAAAGGCACACACAAGCACAAAAAAGTTGAAGCAAAAATAATAAGAACAGATTACATAAATGCAAGTATTTATTTCAATAAATCTTTAATTGGAGATTAGTTAGAAATTAATATTGATTAATTTTTGATTTTGAGCCGTTTGCAAAAATTCTGCTTCAAAGGATGTTAATTTTGAGTAAAATTTTGTTTCAAAGGTTTCCTCATTAAAAAAATTAAGAAGATTTAGTATGATGCAGCGCGCATCACTCTTTCTAAATAATAGTTCTCATTTATGACAGATCTAATTTAATCACTGTACAATTAATTAATCGGTTTATGGGACATGCATAAAGCTACCTACTGGCCATTTTTTCCTATCTCCTATGACTACTTTCTGTAATAAGTGGAGTCATCATAATAGGTGAGCACTGTAGCCCGACCCTATTGGGGAATTAGTCCTGAATTATCTTAAACAAAGAAGAATAGGCATAAACTCGCGTTCTTTCCCAAAAGATTATAGCTACACGCAATGTTTAATACAATTAGTTATTCTATCTTATTTTAACGTTAGCATTGATTGCAAAGATAAGAAACCGGTGTCACTCGTGTTTTTGAGAAGATGCATGGTGACTTGGGGAATTGAACCAGAAATTTGCGCTTTTTGGAAAGAGGAAAGTTAAGTTTTGATATAAATTAGTGACGCAGCTTCAAGATTTGCCCTTCTTCAGATAAAAAAAGAAAAAAAGTGAAACAATGTTGCAATGTTGCGTTTTTTTGTCTTTTGATGAAAACTTCTGTTGAAAAGAGAGAGATTGAGCCATGCCACAATTGTGACATCGTAGAAAAAAAGAGTTTTTCTTATTCAGGACATTTGCTAAAACAAGATAAATCAGTTTGTTCTCAGTAAGTCGGAATACATGCATTGTGTAACTACAAAACAATACATATATTTGTTTTAAGTTTTAGTAAAGGAAGATGATTTATTATCTAAGCTAAGCAAATTTTTAACATTAAGCTTTTATCTTATTCCTTTATTATTATTTTTTTATCTCTATATTTATCCTCCTGACTCGCAGGAAAGCGACGGAGGCGCTGATGCATTTGGTAAGCAATTACCCCGACCTGCTTCCGAAGATGCAAGATTTTGCTGTCCGTTTGTAATTTAATAGAGATATGACTGAATTATAGAACTGCTTGCCAAGACTACCAAGCAGGGGAAAGTGCCGTAAAGTGTCTTTCTCAAGGATACAACAGAATGGTGCGAGTGGCTTTTGAATCGAGACCATGTTGATCATAAGCACGGCGCTTTGACTACTCGACAACGCTGCCGACTGATTTTGATGTATTTATAATTTGGGCCAGAAACGTAATATTTGGCAGGATTTTACATTCATACATTTCTAACTAACCATACCTTACTTTAACTTTAAAACTAATGGCAAATTTTTTTACTTCCTTTGTGAAGACAATTGAAAGTAATGAAACAATTGCCATTGTGAACGACAATAGCCTTTCCAACTTTAAGTTTGAAAATGTAGAATATTTGGCTGTATCTTTAGAACGACCGCTTAACAAAAAGCACGTCTCTCTTAAACGGAGTTAAAAAAATTTTATATTTATTTTATCTCTATATTTATCCACCTGACTCGCAAGAAAGCGACAGAGGCGTTGATACATAGGGTAAGCAATTACCCCGACCTGCTTCCAGAGATACCAATATATTGTTCTCCGCTTGAAATTTAAGAGAGAACTGAAATTTAAAACTACTGGCCAAGACTACCAAGCAGGAAAAAATGTCGTAAAGTGTCTTTCCCAAGGACACAACAGAACGGGAAAGACATTTACGCAATTTCCGCTGCTTGTTGGTCTTGGCGAGCAATTCAGGAGAGTCAGTCTAATTACACATTTTTAACAATGTATATACAGGGTGGTTAAAAAGTAGGTGGACAGTATGCGGAAGAGTATCAGACGGAAACAGTTTGAGTACCTGCGTTGATAACATTTGATGGTTTTTGCATTATTATTTACAATAAAATTTAATTGTCGACATAATAATTGTGTTAGTAGGCTAAATATAATTTTATGTACTGTATAAGTAATTTCAAAATAAATGTTATTATTTATTGTCCAACTACTTTTGGATCACCCTGTATTTTGCCAACTTCTGAAATATTATTTGTTTTCAATTAAGTGTGCATGAAAATTAAAGTCTCATCTTTCCATTGCAAGAAAATACTGTTTTGTCCTCTTTCCAAGATTTTGATTTTTTTATACCACGGCGTTGCTTTTTAATTCACCGAAAGAAATTCATTTGGAGACACCGACAAACTTTTGAATTTTTAGGAAGTCATGGGTCAACGCACAATCAAACGTTTTTCGGCGATCTCCTAAAAAGAGATCATGGTTGTGCCAAGAAAGTACGTTATCTGCCTGATAATGTAATGTAAGGATTTAATTCCCTTCGTATTAATTGATAATGTGACGATTTAAGCCCCTTTGCCCATTGGATCCGATCATAAAAGCTTTAGCACGCATGTGAAATCAAAACTTCTCATTCAAAATAAAATTCTTTAAGATTTTTAAAACCTAAAAAACTGACTTGTCTTTAAATAAACAGAATTCGCAATTCTAATGTTAAAGAAAACTGAAAATTTTGCTAGTTTTTCATAAACAAACATTTTTTTGTCCGCAGCGTGGTCGAGTGGTTAAAGCGCCGTGCTTGTGATCAACATGGCATCGGTTCAAAACTTACTTCGCCATTGTGTGGTGTTCTTAGGAAAGACACTTTACGGCAATTTCCCTTCTTGGTAGTATTGGCATGCAGTTCTAAACTTTAGTCATATCTCTATAAAACTAAAAAAAACAAAATAACAAATTTAACCGCACAACAATATTTTGGCATCTTTGGAATTAGGTCGGGGTAATTGCTTGCCCTATGTATTAGCGCCTCCTACACTTTCCTGCAAGTCAGCAGGATAAATATAGACATACAGTAAAAAAAATTGTTTTTTAATTCAAAAAGAGTTAGCTAAGTGTGACAAAATACTTTAAATTGCTTTTTTTATTTAAGTAAAGCGCTGTTTTGTTTGTTATTAAATAAGACTAGTACTAACATCACTTTACTAAAGTACTGCCTCACCAACCACTAGCTTCACGGCACGTCATTGCTCAACACCCTAATTAAAGGTTCTAGCTCAGTGGTTTTCACTCTTTCATGTTTTGTGGCCCCTTTCCAGAGACTCTCGAGATCCGTGGCCCTGCTTGGAAGACTATTCCGAGGTTCTCAACTCATGATGGGTAAACATGATTTTAAAACGAATCAACAACTTTAAAAGCAGTCATTGTCTGCGACATTGAAGAGAGCCTTTAAAATGATGCAAACTAATGTCTCCAGTACAAGTCAACAAATGCTGTCTTGACCTTTGGAAAAGTTGAAACGATTCATGGATAACGTAAAAATGTAATTTTACAGAAACGAAGTAAATAGGACACAACAGTAGAAAGACAGAAAATAACATTAAAGCTCAAACAAGCAAAATGCACACATAAACGACAAAATAATGGCTTTTGTACCTGGTGACTTCTTGATAACAAATTTTTAGTTTTCCTAAACCAATTTGCACAAATCTACTAAACACAATACACACATAGTAAACACAAAGTTGACAGGTGGTTGAGTGGTTAAAGCACCGGATTACAAATTTTTTTGTCCTCCTAATCAATTCGCACAAATCTACTAAACACAAAGTCGGCAGCGTGGTCTAGTGGTAAAAGCACCGGTCTATTGATCAACATGTGTTCTTGGGAAAGACACTTTACGGCACTTTCCCATGCTTGGTGGTCTTCACAAGCAGTTCTAATTACAGTAATATCTCTACTAAATTACTAGCGGACAGCAATATCTTGGCATCTCCGGAAGCAGGTCGGGGTAATTGCTTACCTATGTATAGCGCCTCCGTTGCTTTCCTGCGAGTCAGGAGGGTAAATATAGAGATAAAAATAAAAAAATTTAAATTGAAATCGGAATTTTAAAACATACTGTATGTTCCAGCGGTTTTGACTATAGCATGGTTTTTCAACCTTTGGGCTGTAGCTTATATATTTTAAAAGTTCTAAATTAGGGTTTTCTAATTTGTTCAGATAAAAAAAGACACAAAACCGTCTCATTGTGGAAGATGTTACGCGTTGTGTGCTTTCTTTAACGTCTTCAAAATTTACTGCAAAGGTTGATCATGTTAAGCAGCAAGGTTCTCACTAATGCGAAGTCCAAATAATTAATCTGTTTTAAATGTGCTTTACGGTTTTTTGTTTTTAAACCTATTTTGCAGTTTTTCCCTTGCATAAAAAGTTAATGAACCACTAAGTTTTTATGTAAAATGAGTAGCAAGAATACAGGTCGAAAACCAGAATATTTAATTTTTTACAATGACCTTCAAGTTTACACAACTAAACAATGCATGCTACTGTATTTGTATAATTACATTTACAGAAAAGATCGCAAAACTTTTAAAAATTATCCAAATTTTATTGAAAATTTGCCAACCTTAAAAATTATTCAAGAACGGAGAAATATTGAAAATTTCTTTAAGGCTTAAAACATTTATCTTTAACGTTTTCGGTTTTAAAACATTTGGGGTCATTTACTCAGTTTTCCGACCTCTGAAATATAGCACGGCAAAACAAATATAGCTGCTACGGTTTTAAGATTTTTTTTCCAACAAATACTATTGGTTGAGCCAAAAACCTGTAGCGCTTGTGGTAAAGACGTATTTGAATTTCAGGTGAACCATTACGAGCAGCTGCTGCGATGCAGTGAGACAAAATAACCCGGCTCTTACGAACATTGTAATCGATTTAATAGGCCTTAAACGAAAACCCGAGTATAGAGAATGACTGAAGAGTTTTTGATCGACAACAGAAATAGTTACATTTTATCGAAACAGCGCCTACACGTAAATGGAGACCGGCTTCGGTTGTCACTTGCCGTTTTAGGCTCTGGCGTTTCATTGCACAATTAAAGTCACGTTACATAAGCGTCACAGTGACGCGGTTTGTTATATAAAGTTTACGTGTTATTGAGTGAAAAGATTTGAGCAAAAAAAAGCAAATTGACAAAAACTGAAAAATATTGTAATAGGAAACTTAAAAAAAATCGCCAGACACAAGACAGATTGCAAGACGATCGTCAATAATTAAATTATTTTAGCATTTGAGAAATTATTTTGCATTAGCAAATTGTTGGGTTTTAGATGAAAGAGAGCAATAGATTTAGAAATATTTTAGTCTATTTAAAGATAGTGGGTCTGTCCATGTGGTCACAAAGCGACCAACGCGAATTTACAGTGTGAGCACCCTATTTAAAACTTTTTGCTTAATTAAAATTTTTTTTTTATATTCAGAAAACTAAAGCAAATAAAAAACTTAATTTTTTCAGATATTACTTTTGCTTTTTAAGATTTGTATATGGTAAGCTAAGTTGTTAAGCCGCGTAATTACAAAAACGGTTGAGGTAATACCAAGCCGGATGAAATTTACGTTTGAATATCTGATGAGTACACTTTGCAAAAGAACACAGCATTGTGATACTTTCGTTTCGTCTACCTTAGTCGGCAGCGTGGTTTAAAGCGCCGTAATTGACATGGTCTTGGTTCAAAACTTACTGGTGCCATTATGCTGTGTTCTTCGAAAAAGAACTTTACGGCACTTTTCCCTGCTTGACAAGCAGTTCTAAATTCTAAAATTTAAATCGCAACAAAAAAATTTTAAGCGGATAGCAACATCTTGGAATCTGCGGAAGCAGGCTGGGATAATTCCTTGTCTTATGTACATCGCTTCTGTCGCTTTTCTGCAAGTCAAGAGGATAAAAGACAGGAAAGGGAAATGAAACACTGCCACACACATCGCAAAGCCACTGAATCCGTGGGTCTGTGAACCGTTTGAAAAATATTTCAATACAGCAGCGAAAGAAAGACATGTAGAAAACCCCGGTAAAGCAATGATTATATACGATTTATCTGCTTTTATAGCAATTTCTTTTAAAAATGATACGACCCCATTTAAATATTTTGTCTGGGTTTCAATCAGCAATTTCCTTTTTACTGTCAAACATTCTGCCAGGATATGTGACTGATCGGCAGCCTTTATTACCAGACGCAGAAAAGTAGAAAACACTATTAACCGAACCCAAACAACCACTATCAAGTTTTTATAAGTAATGATCACAAAAGAAATAGTGAGGTTTAAGACAGCATTGTTGCTAACGCTTTGCAAACTGTCGCGTCATCAAACGTCGCTAATTTAAATAAAGAATGGGAAGCAGCTTGCAATGCAAGCAGCTCGGTGGGCGTTTTTCCGATTTACTTACGAGAACGATTGTTATTTTTATTTCTTATTTTTATTCTCCTGACTCGCAGGAAAACGACTGAGGCGCTAGTACATACGGTAAGCAATTACCCCAACCTGCTTCCGGAGATGCCAAGATATTGCTGTTTGAAATTTAAATTTAATAGAGATATGACAGAAATTTACAACTGCCTGCCAAGACCACCAAGCAGGGGAAAGTGCCGTAAAGTGTCTTTTTCAAAGACACAACTGAATGGAGCAAGTAGGTTTTGAACCGCGATCATGTTGATCACAAGCACGGCGCTTCAACCACTCGACCACGCTGTCGAAAATCACCAAACCGAAGACTCAGCTAAGGAAGGCTCAGCCACGGAAATAAAAAAAATGTGAAACCAAGAAAAAAACATAAATACAAACTGGCACTTCAATCAAAAACAACGATTACCCAAACGAAAGCATGTAAAAAAAAGTAACATTTAGAAAGATGCACAAACCGGAGATAAAGCTTTGTCTGTGATACGAAGACACGAAAAAAAATACTTTTCTCGGCAGCTTTTCATTGTGGGACAGGTGAATGGTATTGTAATGTTTGTATAGACTTGTATTTCAACAGTAAGCCGAAAGAAGTTTTGACACAATGCGCTGTGTCAAAAAACCAGGCACATAAAAAACGCACTACTTCTACCCTCCATTATATAAGCCACAATTGCATTAATTGTCAACCGAGAGTGAAAATGCGTTGATGTGCACAAATAATTCATGAACTAGACATATATTTGCTTCGTAACCGCTGTTTGATTTTTGTTTTGATTATTGATTTTAAAATGCTCTTGTTATTGGCTTAGTGTTTGTTCGCTTTCTTATTTGTTGATCATTATTCTATATCGTCGTTAGTCAGTTGCAGTCCCTTTTAAATTGATGTCAAACACATTGTGCGCTACATACAATAAGTATGACAAACTGCCCATTGGGCTGTGATAACCGAAACAGCCTTATTCGGGTTGCCACAATTTTTTTCTAGACGCCAAAAACATGTTATTACAGCATGGTTGCATGCATTTAAAGACGTTAATTAACCAAAAATATAAAAAAACAACTGAAAATTAACCAAGCCAGATAGCAAAGTTTGAAAATTGTGACAACCCTTCGGTCTCCCTACTATACGTATAAATGACATACTAACAAAATTGCACGTAAGAATTACGGTTCACCAACATTTACAAAAGCAGTCCGAATACTATTAAGCCGTTAATAAAGGCTCAAAACGGCGGCAAATAAAAAGCATAACACAGCGACACTTCGCGAAAATATAAAATCGCTTGAAATTTTGATTTTCTTTTTTGCTGAGCACACGATTAAAAATCAAAGCGAGCAAGTTCTAGTCGCTTTAAAGCACTGCAAACCCAAAACACATAAAAAACGAAACAAAAAGTTACAGAGATAGAAAACATACTCTAACAAAGTCTCTACGTCACAAAAGACATCTAAACACGTATATAATTATAAATCGATCAATTAGTAACCTGAGCGTAAACACTTTTTTGGTTCAGTATTGTATGGTTGTAAAGTGCTTGGTTTCAAGATAACAAAGGTTGCATAAAATCTTTGCCGTCGCGATCGCGAAAAGTGACTAAAATTTGTTAAGGGTTAGTCGCGCCAATTCGTTTCCAGCGTCGATTGGTTTTCAAAAGTTTTTGCACAGTGAAAAACGATATTAAAAAAAACAGCGACAAATTAACAACTAAGAAACAAGGATAAAGCCGAAAACACAAGCAGAGTCCGCCCAGCTAAGGATCGTTTTGTAAAGACCGCCACTTGTCCTCGTCCTCTCGCTTCGCGTCGGGAAGGATTTGATTCCTCATTCCGCTCAGAACGTTCGATGTCGCCTCGGACGCTATCGCTACGGGGCGCATCAGAGTGAGTGGAATATGCCGGATCACACCACCGACAGCGCCAGTGAGACCTTTTCGCTCGTGCTCTTTTTGGGCGACGCGCGCGATCGAATATGCGGTATCCGACACTCCGTGTTGCACGACGGACACGGCGTTATTAAAGCCTTCTCGGAAATCGCTTGGCTGTCGTCGGCGTCTTGCTTGCTTTTCGAGGCCACGCCAGCTGTCGAGATAGCGTTGTTTGTTTTTGTGTATGTCGGCCGGCGAGACGATGTCGCACGCGGTTTCGGCCGTGGTCTGAACAACCCAGACGAGGCGATTCGTCAACTCGAGGACAGCCATTGACGTCGAAGTGCTGAACGACGACGTACCGCGTTGGAGACCGCGCACTATTCTTCCGTCGCGCCGGTATTGTTCGACCGGTAGCCACACAAGATCGCGAAAACCTTGAAAAAACTGAACAAAAGAATACAATGGGCCCACTCCCCCCAAGATAGAAGGCAACTGGTTGTTGCGTATATCAGCCGCCCATTCGTTGAGCGTAAAGTTGATAAGCTTGTCAATTCCAAGAAGCCCGTGTAGATGTTCTATCTTTTGCAGCTTAAGTTGTGAGCAGTTCAGCTGGCCGAGTCCCATCAATAGACCGGCGATTTTGCCTTGCTCAATGTCGATTCGTTTGCCGCGATAATCTAAACGGATGGGAACCGCGGGCGAAAAAACGAATTCCTTAAAGAACAGCGGTCGAACTATTCCTGGTTCACTTGCGCCGTTCATATCAACGTCGATCACTTTGGCATCCAGCCGGTGTTTGACTTCCAACTTCGGTTCTGCAAAAGTCGAAGCAGCGGTTCCGTAGCTAGAACCATCGTCGAAAGAAAAATTTCCTTCTTCATTGACCGACTGACCCAGGTTTGTGAAAAACTCACTGAGAAAAATAAGGGCATCCTGGTCGATATTGAGTCGGAGAGGTTGAAGTGAAACCTTAAGTCTGCATTCAGGATCCTTGTGTTTTTCAGAGCGCACCAAAAGTGCTTTAATAAGCAGCATGTTGGCGTGGGATTGTTTGGGGCTAGCTTCATTATGAAAATGATAAAGAAACTTGTTAATTTGTGACGACTGCAGACGATCGTGAATTTCAAAATTGGAGATTGTGAACACTGTTCGCGAAGCAAATTTCTCGTCAGGACCGTAGATTTCGTGCTGGAAACGCCCTTTATTGACATGAAACTCCATTAACACTTTGTAATCCCTGTTTATACCACCTTGTTTTTTGTCCGATTGATGAAAAGTTCGTTTAACATACTCGGGCGGATATTTCGTGTGAATTTCAGAAGATTTTTTGTCTTTAGACTTTTTTCCAGAAGAGTCTTTTTCCGGAAAGTCATTTCCACCAAATATAAACCACGAACAAGATATTTCACGGACAGTGTAACGCATCACTGGAATTGGAAAATGATCTGGTGCCTTCAAATGATCTGCTCTTCCATGTACTGGAGTAAAGTAATTGTCAATTACAACGATTTTTGATTCATTCTCTTCCAGCAAGTATTCAACTTTAGGTTCACAATTTTTTTCACTCTCGCAATCAAAATCATCGATAATGCAAAAATCATCATCATCTTCAAGAATAAATTCATCAGAAATTTTTTCTGACTGTGCTGTGGTGGCAGAATTCGTCAAATTCGGGGAGTGTGATTTTTTTATTGCAAAGTCTAGATGGTCATCAGCAATGTCAGCAGCTGCTTCAGCTAACAAGTCTTCCAAATGCTTTTCATAGCTGGCTTTAAGATTAGTTGTGTTTGTTGGTGATTTAAAATGAAGGGAACGTTCAGAATCTGATTCATCACCATCACATGAAAATGTCTCTTTTGATTCGTTCTCATTGTAGCTATCAGACATATCAATGTCACCATCTTCAGCAATGTAACGTATAAGAGCAGCTAACAGAGCACATGAATCGGCGCACGTCCACATATTGATATGACTATTTGAAACAATCAACTCCAATTCTGGACAAGCAGCTTTAGAAGTGGAAGATTGAGTGGTCTTTAATTTCAAGCACATTTCCAACAAGGCCACACTCAAAACATTGACAAAGTTGTGCCTTAAGTCAATGAAATCTGTTGTGCAATTATCGGACAAATATAGACTCACATTATCCATCACAATTTGCAAAGTCGACTGTGGTGAATAAGCAACGACGTTTGAAGATAAAGCAAACGAACTGACGGTGGCAATAACGCGTGTGCTTAATTGAACTGGCTTATAATCAATCGCACAGTCATTTACGTGAAAATGAGCTTCAGTGAGAAAAGTAGGGGGCTTGTAGCCAGACACTTCAATGTCTTGAATATCAAACATGTCCATTAACTGCTCAATAAAACTTTGGCCAACAGGGAGGAATTGATGGCGCAATGTTAGGCCAGTCAAGAGAGAAGCTACAAGGCACTGTTTCATACTTCGTTTCTCTTCCAATTCTAACTTCAGCACGACTGTGACCATTTTCGGAGTGCTTGAAGATTTTGCTTTTCGAGTATTAAATACCGACTCGATGCCTTTCTGTAGTGGATAAACAATAGAAACGAGATGAGACGAAATATCGGAAGTGCTGTTGAAATTTTCGATAACAGGTACGGGTACTAATCCGATTTTATGATAGATACTGCAGGAATCTGCTTGAATGCAAACGTAATCAAGATTCGGATTTCCAAGGTACTGTGATACCGTAAACAGTGAGGCATTTCTTAATTCAACAAAAACTTGTCCAGTTTGAGGAGCTTTATTTATCATCACATCTGAACACAAGGAAAGTGAACCTTGAGATATATTTAAAGTTAAAGATAAAAGGCTTTGATTTTTAACTTTATCATCATTACTCTTAGACATTGAAGTGCTGTTATGTGAAAAATAAGATGTCGTATAGTCATCTTCATCTTCTGACATGAAACTGCCATACATAGCTGATTTAAACTGTTCTTGATCATCAGGTTTATCTTTAAATGAAAAAAATTGGCTTTGACAATCAAGTCTAGCTGGTATAAATTTAACTTCATTTGCAATAGTAACACTTGGCTGTGGAGCTACTGGTTTCCACAAAAGTAAATCATTGTTGAATCGGTTGTACAGACTTTCAATAAAACTTTTAGATGGAACAGCAACAACAAATGATGGCAAGTTCAACAAAATGTCAAGCTTTGAAGTTGAGGTTGCATGATCAATGAAACTTTGTATTTCTTCTTCATCACCTGGCAAAATCATTTCTTTACAGTTGTGAACAACTTTTCGATGTGAAAAAGGTGAAGGATGCTTTATGGGTGATGGTTCATAACAAGAATTGAACAAATTTTCAGTATTTGAATTTCCAACATCCCAAGCAGTTTCAAATGGAAAATTATTAATGTTATCTGTTGAAGGTACATCATTTTTATATAACTGATTTGCATCTTCAAATTCATGAAATGTAACACGCACTACTGGCCAATCATAATCATTTTCAGATTGATCATGCTTTTGTTGACATGTGCAAAGAAATGGTTTTGGCTTGAAATCATTTTTATCACTGTATGAAGCTGACAATTCTCGAAAGCGACATTGAATTGATTTTTGCCTCATTGTAATGTGATTTGCTTCATCACTACTAACAACTGTAATGCGACAATCCAAATCTTTGATATCTAACTGAAGTATTTCATCTCTAAGCATTCTTTTAAACCAAGGTCTTCTTTCAATTTCAGGGCGAAGATCAGGAATTGGAAATCGAAAGTCAATATGCACTGAAGAAGAAGCAAGATAAAAATCAATTTTTTTTTTTTTACTTTCATTTTCATCTTCAAGAATCCTCTGAAACAAAGATTGATCTGTAACAATTTTTGAAGTTTGTGGAGGATATGTTCCTGAAATATTAGTTGATGGCACTTTTTTTAAATAAATGTTAAATGAATACATTAAATCAGAAAGTCTGTCAATTATACTGATGTCTACTTCGGATTTGCAATCAGCAAGTTGCAGATAAATTTTTGTCAAATACATGTCACTTTTATCAAGTAATTCCATATCCAATTTTATGGCTTGCCCAGTATAAGTACTGGAAAACAGTGACTTTGAACTAGTTGAACTTAATTGAGGAAAAGAAAGAAGTTCTATGCAATCAAAACTAAGATTTGAGTTAGTATTTGAATAATATCCATTGTACAAACACTCTAAAACTTCTGCATTTCCAATGGAAACCTTTGCATTAGTGAGTGATAGGACAGATTTTTGAATGGAAGATTGTCTCTCACACTCTAGATGAAGTGGACCTGCTAATAATCTTAAATGATCATGACCACTACCAGCATTTGTAAACAAAGAACGATTTTGAAAGAGATCAGCCAAGGAGTACTTTTCAAACTTTTTTTTGACATCATTAAAATACCTTGAAGCCAAATTTAAAAGATAAGAATGTGAGTCTATGTTGACTGAGCTATCATTTTCATTAATCAATGAATTTTCAGATTTTACCAAGTTATGAATATCAGTTGGGTCTGAATGTAAAACAGCAAGGGTTAGAGCAACCATCTTAATTTGAAAACGAAATATTTCAGAATGGTTTAAATCAACACTGTTTTCTCTCTTTGTTTTACTTGACAATGTGTCTTCAATTTTGCAATTTTGAAAATTTTCAACTGCAGATTTATATGCTTTAGATGCAACAGAATCATCCATCCAATGATCTTGAGAAGGTGATTGAATATTATTGAACTGAACAGTTTTTGGTTTTGTAGCAGAAGGTGGAGGCGATAATTCTAAACTGTTGTAGTCATTTTCACTGTCATAGTCACGGTTCAAGTGATATTTTTCTCCCAAGTATTTGGCATCAGACATTTTATGTGGCAAAACTGGTGATACACTATTTGGAAATGAATCTGGATTGTAGTTTGAATCATTACTTGATGGAGATGAAAAACCATCAATAAATTCCACAAGCAAGCCAATTTGCTTTGGTATAAGAAACACAGCACAGTCTCCCAGATACAATTCACCTTCAATCTTTGGTCCAGATAATTGATCATTTTGTTTTACTCTTAGTTTGACTTGTTGTTCACCAAATATTTCAACAATAGTAACAGGATTTATCATTAGTGAATCATGAGCAACATTGTTTTTAGAATCAGCAATACTTGTGCTACTTTTGTTACACAAAAGTTGATAAATAGAAATAGTTACACCCGAAACACGAAACTGTTTGCATGAAAAAGCAACATTTTCAATGATTGGCACATTTTTGTCTTGTTGAACAGTTTCATTTTCTTTGTCACAATCTTCATCAAAATACTCAAAGTGCTTTAAATTTAAATCCAAACCAACACCTCTACTGGAAGAAGAAGCAATATGCTCAAAAGAAATAGTAATATCACCAAACTTAACTTTAATTCGACGTAAGATATTTTCAATAGCATTTGCAAAAACATCTAAGCCATCATATGTTGGTGTTCCTGTGTCTGGTTTTTCAGGATCATTTAAACACTCCTGAGCAAGTTGCATTGACGTAGTCATGTTTTTAAGAGATGTGTAAAATGAATCAGTCATATTTGTTATATCAGCATCAGGTGTATACTTGGGCTGAATAACCAAACGCACTCCTCTTACTTCGACAACACAGCTTTCCTTAAAAATATTTGTCCATGGAATATATACAGATATTGATTTAACAGAGCCTTCAAGTATTTCAACAGGGGCATTGACTTTCTTTACAATTTCATTGATAGCAAAAACATCAAGCTGAACATTTTGAACAGAACCAGCTCCATTAAACAAATCAACACTAAGTTGATCATAGTGAAGCTTTTCTTGTAAAAAATGACCAAGGTAATGCTGCAAAAGGTAACGGCATACTCGCTTTTTTATGCCTTCAGTCCATTTGTAAAATGGCATGTTTTTACAATCAAAGTTGTCGTTTATGCAATAATTTTAAACAATTACTCTTTTTCTTCCACTTTAGATTGCAATCTAAAAGTTAAAATGTAAATTACAAAAATTACAATAAACAAATTGTGTTAAATGATAAAAATACAAATCATATTAGTACCCCAATACTTCAATTTAAAAGTAAATAATAATAATTTTCTACATCCAATAAATTTTTGTTACTAATCCATATATTTAATCAAAAAATTAAAACCATTTTTTAGCTATAAAGTACTATATTTTTAGATATTTTTTAAGCAAACAATTTATATTATATAGGCATTGTATGAATGTACAGGAAACTTTGTAAAGAGTTATAAATAAAACATATTAAACATAGAAATAATATTTTTTTTGCAAAACTTTGTTCATCTATTACTAGGAGTTTCTCATATAAAAAATTAACTTGAATTGTTTTAACGTTTCCAAGTTATATGCATCCAACAAAATTATGTGGTGCATGCATTTTGCATGTTTGCACATCATCTTGTACGAATGCGCATATTTTCAAAGAACTCCAAAGAAATTAAGATACAAAGTACTATTAACGGCAAGTTAATTTGTATAAATGTTTTTACACTTAAATTAATATTTTGTAATTGTTTTGCAGTAATATGTATAATTATTTTGAATGCGGTAAATGCACAGAAAATTTGTAGTTCGAATCTAACTTAAACGCTTGCTGATGTTGAAAAGAATTAGTTGCCTAAGCCCTGAGTATTTATTTTAGGAAAAGTCATATGACCAAAAAACTTTTTCTTTTCAAATGTCTTTTTAATAAACAATTATGTTTATTTCCAAACACAAGTATGTTTGAAAATCATATGATCAAACAGGATGTACCCAGATGTAGGTCAAGCAAAGACATAAATATAGTCGTATTCTCCATGTGTAGGCTACTTGATTCTAAATATTGTCGACCAAAACTTACCATTATAATAAAGTCAGCCTCTTAAATATAACAATAGTTAGGCTTACTATATTTACAAAGTGGCAAACTGGGATGCTCGTTAAAAGAAAAAAATTCGTCAGTGTTCTCTATAAAAAAAAAGGTCCTCACTTGAAATCAGTCTCAGATTTCCTATTTTTTGTCTCAAAATCATAGTGATCTCTAAAAAGGCCTTCCTTAAAATTAGTAAAACCAGGACATTTTGGTCAACTGGGTGGGACGCCGTAACAAGGCCTAAAAAACGGGACTGTCCCGGCTCAAACGGGACATAAGGTAAGCCTAATAATAGTTAGCTTCTTTATTTAAACCTTTCATTTTTCCCCTTAAGCATGTTTTTACATTTTTTCAAGCAAAAAACTTAGCTAAATTCATTATTAAACTTAAATCTTTCAAAGTAAAAAAAGTAAAAATCACCATTTTTTTGTAGAAACATTGTTTATTGCAAATCGTTAATGTGTGTGTGCATTCTTAGTTTAAAGTTTTAAACAAGTATGAATGCGCATATTACTCTGTACAATTACTAAAGTAGCTCTAATTTTATTGGTTTTCAGCGAGTTAGTTGCTCTTGTCATGTGGAACAAGAAAATAACAAAAAGTTGCAACGTAATTTCAAACAAACTGATTTAGCAATAAAGTTGAAGAAAGTTTATGTAACCTAAAAGCAGTACATATTAGTTATATCAAAATTGCAGTTAATATTATTTGACAGAATTATGATATTGATATTCTTGGACTGATTTTAGGTTTTTGCATTGTTCCTTAACATTTTTTTAGTTTTACTTCACTTTTTTTCGTTGGTTTATATTTATTATAAATTAAGCAATGCGCATTTGTACTCAATAATAACCAATGCGCATTCGTACAATTGCTATAAGTATAGAGGATCCATGAGATTTCAATGAACAAAATTTTGATGCATAAGTTTTGATGTGCACTAAATTTGGCAATGTAGAGATTTGGGCACATGCAAGTTCAGTGCTTGATCTTTGTTGTTTACTTATTTACTTAAGCAAGTGTTTTATATTCTAAGATAGGACAAAGTTAATCAAATATGACCCTTTTGTTGGTCAAGATTTTATGTTTGTTGAATTATAATTCAGGATATAACAATATAGCACAGATTGATAATTATCAATATGACCATTTTGTTGGTCAAGATCTTATGTTTGTTGAATCATCAATCACTCTGCTTGGTTTTATCCTAGCCACACAGATTATTTCAATTTTGGTAGCAAGTTCAATTGTTTATACCTACTTTAGTTCAGTAAATTTAGCCAGTAACCAACATTTTTCTATATTCTTGGAGATAAAATCCAACCTTTGGCATATTTTATCCAAAATCTTTAACTAGTGTTCAAAATGCAGAAGTTGCTATATCAAACTAAGTTTGCATGATCCAGGGCACGCAGAGATCCCACGATGCCTGGAGCCAACTGCTTGATTGTGTGCACCCTTCCTAATTCTAATCTAGCATTGAAGAATGCAAGAAAGACAAGCATTTAAATTTTGTAAAACTACAGTAGTGTTTACATACAAAATTCAAAACAATTAAAAAATTACTGTTAGCTTTTGATGTTGATTGTTTTCTATGAAATTTTGCTTATTTTATTTGTTTTATTCAGTAAACCTAAAAGATGTTATTACAGACGTAACATGTCTATTAAAAAGTGTTCTTCTACATAAGAAAAACTAGATATTGTATTTACAAAAGCAAATACATATCTAATAGGCCTACCTAAAAAGAAGCACATATACTACATGATAGGATCTGTTTATATTTTCTATTATAAATATTATGTGAAATTGTACAACTATGACATTTGCTGCATTGTAACCTTTAATATTTTTCTGAACTACAAAAGGAATTTTTAAAAGCATTAATAAGAATATTTGAAGAAGTATCTTTTTATATTCAACTAGTCTACAATATACTAACAATTTAATTACAAAGTTATGCTTACTAGTTTCTCTTTTCCAAATAAGCTTTTCTATCAGTGTTTGCACTACCTCATTTTTTTACATCAAGTGAAAGAAATTCTCTTTCAATGCTGATTAAAGCCAAGTTTTTTAGGCGTTCTTGTAGCATGGAACATCTTAAGCACTTCTTACCAATTTTAACTTTAAAGATGATATCTCACAACTTGCAATTGAAAATCCAATGGTGAGCAGTAACCCATTTACAATACATAATGTTGGGAAGACACCCCTTCCAAACTGCACTAAACTTTATGGGTTATTTATTACGATTAAACTTTCGAATGTGAGTTTTACTATGCTGGCATCAATTACAGACCCTTAAACTTTCGTACAGTGCACTCCTACAGTACATTCCTGTTAAAAGTTTTCAGATACTATTTAACTGAAACCAATGAATAATCGGTACTAAAAATTGAAATCTACATAGAGATTTAAACTAATTACATCTGACTTGCTGAGAGTAAGTTGCAAAGTTACCTACGAAAAATAAGCCAGACATTTGCATGCTTTTTAAGATGCTTGATGCAAACACAAGTTGACATGAAAAGGACTAGCACAGATGAAATAGGCTAATTGCAGAATAGCTGTCTAATTTATTAGCTACTACTTGCTAATGTTGCTTACATGAACAAAAAAAAGCAAACAAAATTGTCCTAAAAATATCTTTTCATGGAGACAATACAAGACAGAAATTCGAAAAATCTTTTATGAAACATGCTGTGATTTATTGGAAAAAGTAATTTCACAAATTTTTTTATTAAATAAGAATTTCAAGAGATTTACAATCATTTGTTGAACATATAGGATTAAGAATAATAAAAACTAATACACAAATTTTACCTTTGTAACTTAGCAATTACAAATTAAAACATTTAAAAAATAAAAGCAATAAGAGATTTAACTGATGATAAAATAACAAAATAAATAGCATTAAAACCTGGTCTTATTGGTATGCAGATGAAGCAAATAAGTGCAATAAATCAAGAATAAAATGTTAAATTGGTTAAATTTAATAGAATAATTTCAAGAAGAAACAGAAAAAAACTATCCCATAAATCTTGTAATCCTTTCAGGACATATGTGTCGCACAGTATTAAATAACAGTACAAATTTTAATTTTTGGTTTGAAACTGAATTAAAAAAGGAGAAATTGATATTTTGCTCTTATCATCAGTCTATATGTCCCAACTTACGGTATAAACAACTAAAAACAATTGAAAAGTTTTAAAACATGTGAAAGATCTTGCATTAAATGGGTTTTCAGTAAAAGCTAATTTTTTATGAGCATTATTATAAATTGGTATCAAAAATATCAAGCAGCCACCAGTATTTCTTTCTATATGAATGGGTCATGTTAAAAAAAGATAGAAAACCACCAACTTAAGTTGATTAATAAATAACATTTTTTTTTCCTATGAATTACTACCTTACCATGGTAGGAAAGTGTGCATGTCTCAGCAACCTGTAAAGCTGTGTTGGCCAGAGATTTTACCTCTCCTGTTAGGATTATCCATGCCAAAAAGGTTTGCAGATAGAGACTAGACCAGAAGTGTCAAACTGGCAGCCCACAGGCCAAATCTGGCCTGCCATGCTCTATTTTGTGGCCCATGTCTAGAAATCGATAAATCCAAGACAGATTCAAAGTGAAAACTTCTTTATTACAGAGCACTAGAAATGAAAATCAAGAAATCTGATCTAAGTGTGCCACAAATTTCAAAAAAGTTTCAAAATGTGCCACAGGCAGAAAAAGGTTGAGAAACACTGCTATAAACAATAACAATGATCATGTAATTATTAAAAAAGTTGTCTGGCCCATGTAAGATGCAAATGCACAAATCTGGCCCACATAAAATGTAAGTGCACAAATATGGCCCACAGTACCAAATGAGTTTGACACCCTCAAAACTCAAATGAATCAACACTGAAGTAGCACAACGTGGAGTTCTGTCTCCAACATTATTAAACTTTTACACCTCTGACATTTCACTTTCCCAAAAGATACACAAATCACAACATACGCTGATGACATAACAATCACTGCATCTCACACCAAACACCATAAGACTCAACAACTTATTCAACCTTATCTCCATAAAATATATAAATTGGCTACCACTAATAATCTTCACATAAATACAGACAAAACTACCACCAAACTTTTTACACCAGACCCAGCTGAATATAGCATAACTCTATCACTTACATAAAACAACCAAACACTACCAACAACAAAACACCTAAAAATTCTTGGAATCACTCTTGACCCAAAACTAACTTTTTCACAACACATAAACGTTACCATCACTAAAGCAAAAAAAATGCTTAGCATTCTGAAAGCACTCACTTCTACCACATGGGATAAACAAAAGGAATTAATTGTCTCCAGATTCGAAGCTATCACTTGCCCCATTTTGTAATACACAAACACCATATGGAGCCCTATCATACCAAACTCCAACATTAGGAAACTGCAAACTATTCAAAACACAGCTTTGCAAATCGCTATTGACTGAACATGAGATACAAACACTCAACATCTACATGATGAAACCAAAGTCTTTCCAATGGACACCCATCTCAAACTGCATGCTACTCCACTTAAACAACTGACTCAAACACAAGCACACCCTTTACATAATCTTAATGCAAAGTAAAACCCAGCCAGAAATATAAAAGTAGTGATGTACTGATGCCACATTTTAAGCCAATACCAATACTACTACCAATACCAGCATTTAGAGCTGATACCACCAACACTTTTTCATCTATTGAGCACCATCAATAAAAGCTTTTGTAAGCAGCACAAAAGAATGTATTGATTAAATCTAGCTTGTTACTGCATTTCCAATTTTTTCTAAATATTTATCTAACATTATTCATGACAATATTATTGCAAATCTGGAAAAAAAAGTTAAACAAATTAAGCAAATGGTTTTTATAGCAAAGTATTTTTATATTTAGACTATGAAAAAATAAAAACAAAAATTTTTTATATTTATTTTGTGCTTAAAAAGTATCAGCAGGTATCGGCTATATTTAACTGATACCAATACTACTAGCCGATACCATAAAAATAGGCCGATACTACCAATACGGATATTTAAGTATTGGTACATCCCTGTATATGAAAGCCATAATCTTTCATAACAATGAGCAAACTAACATCATCATCTCTAAACCAGACAAAACATCTTAGGAATGAAGAGAAAACCTTAAACACATTCACACTACCATCACCTCACAATACTTCAGTTCTAGAAAAAACAACAAAGTTACCAACACCACACCCTATGACATAAATTTATCAGAACAAACATTACAACTTCATATGCATACAAAACTAGCACAGCTCAGAGCCAACAAATCACCACTCTTGCAAAGTTACATACATACAGTGAACCCTGAAACTTGTACACTACAATGCCCACTATGCTTGTCTCACACACAACACTAATCACTTCTTTAACAGTAGTCAACTACTGACACAACACAACAACACTAGTTTGTGGAAAAAGCAAAGCAGCAGAGATAATCTAAGAGTGGAAATCTAGATTGGATTCTTTGAGAAATTATGGGATTGCTTGAAGGAGGGGCAACAACAACAACAACATAGCCTTTTCAGATAAAGACTTAACAACTTGCTTGTGACAACAGATTTAAATTCTAATGTTTTGTTTTAATGCCTGAAATTTTTTAAAAATATGTTTATTAAATTATATTAGTATCAATTTCAGCCACAGGTCATCTTCTGTTATAGTCACAATAAATCACAATATATTAAAAGAATAAAAGTCATCAAAACAAACTATTTTGGAATCATATAGCCTTCTTAAATAAATTTTAAAAAGTGATTTATCAATACACTTCCAGAGTTGGAAAAGAAGTATATTGGTAAAAAGTTTAGATCAATGCTTTTCAACCAAAGAGAAATTTTACTTTTAAATTTGTTGCCAATTCTTCTGATAACTATAATATTGTTGTATTGATTAGAACCAGAAAGCTGGAGCCAGAACGAGATTGCTCATATTTTGTGGAGCAAGAGTCAGAGCCAGAGCCATCAAAATTTCTGCTTGCTCCAGCTCCAAGTAATATTTTATTCTTACATTTGAAAGTCACCTAGTTAATTATTTAAAAGAAATAAAATTTTAAAATTAAAACAAAAAATAAAATTTGTTGGGATCTGATAAGGGCAGTAAAAGTAGCAATTTGACCCACAACAACAACAACAGACAACAAACTTGTTAATACAAATGGTTGGACTGCTAAGAGCAGCATTATGCAAAAAATTTCTCATTAACATGGATTCAAACATAAACACTCAACATACACTGCTTTGCACAATATTTGCAACCAAATCACGGGAGCCTTCAACAATTGAAGGCCTCCACAATGCACAGTAGCAGTAGCTTTGGACATGAGCAAGGTGTTTGATACAAGTGGACATTAACAAACTTATACACAAATTCACATTAACAAATACTCCAAACATATTATCAAGTTTATAGCAAACTACATTAAAGGACGACAAGCAAGCAATAGCACATTCTCAAAACTCAAACAAATCAACACTGGAGTACCAGTGGAGTTCTGCCTCCAACATTATTTAATGTTTACAACTTTGACATTCCACTCCCCCCACAAGATGTACAAATCACAACATATTTTGATGATATAACTATCACAGCACTTCATACTATAAGGGCCAACAACTCGTTCAACCATATCTTCACAAAATCAACATATGGGCCACTACTAATAATCTTCATATACAAGGTGTGGCTAAAAAGAAATGGGACTGACTTCAAAGATTGCATAATACAAATAACCGTAAGGAGTCAATGCTTTCACAGCATGGTGTAACATGTGTTCTCTGTTTAACAGCTATTTCAATACAACAACATTAATGTGTTTGCTTTTACACAGCCGTAAGTGAATCTGATAAATTGCTTGTTTAAAAAAATTTATTGTGCAATATTTGTTTAAGTGTTTGTAGCGATAAGAGTTCAATTACAAAATGACATTTGAGAAAAGAATCAATATCAAATTTTCTGTCAAACTTGGAAAAACAGTGACGGAGACTTTGAAGATGTTGCGTGAGGTTTGTGGAGATTTTTCCATGTTTAGGAGAAGAGTTTTTGAATGGCACAAGCAGTTTATGAAAGACAGAAGAATGTGGAGAATGACCCAAAGTCAGGGAGGCCTTGCATTTCCACAACCGATGCCAACATTGAAAAAGTGTGACAGTTGGATTACAATGATTGTCACTTAACCATTTGCATCATGGCCAACAAACTTGGGATGGACATGGTCTGAACCATCTTGGTGGACACTTTGGGCATGCAAAAGGTGTGTGCCAAAATAGTGCCAAGGCTCTTGACTCAGGAGCAGAAAGCTCATCAAGTGAATGCATGCTAGACATCCTTCAGCAGTTGGAAACAAATGACAAACTCTTGGAAAAGGTCATCACAGGAGACAAGTTATGGATTTTTCAATATGATCTTGAGACAAAGCAACGAAAAGTGCGTCTTTGCCAAGACTGCAGAAGGCCCACATGCAACAGTCACAAGTGAAGGTGATGTTGATCACCTTCTTTGACCAGTATGGAATGGTGCATCACAAGTTTGTGTCTTGAGGACAAACAGTTAATCAACAATTTTACAAGTCCAGACTCACCTTGTGAACAAAATCAGTCAAAAACAAAAAAAAACTTGGGCAGGCAAAACCTGGATTTTACATCACAACAATGCACCTGCTCACACAGCTCTCAGCATGAAACACTTTTCGGTCTTGAAAAAAATCATCACCTTGGATCATCCACCATATTTGCTAGACTTAGCCCTTTGCGATTTCTCCTTTTTCCAAAACTGAAAAGAATACTCAAGGAAACACACTTCAAAAGAGTTTATGGCTAATGTTATGGCCTACCTCAAAAGCATAAAAAAAGGAGAAATTTGCACATTGCTTCAAGGCATGGTCAAAAAGAATGGGAAAATACATCAAAGTCAATGATGAATACTTTGAAGGGAATAATTAGAGATCACGTGTATGTGTTACTCAAAGTGAACATGGTATGATATATGTCTAATTAACTTGTAAATGCAATAATCCTGTTTCTTTTTAGCCACATCTCATACTGTAAATACAGGTAAAACTACAACTACACTTTTTATACCAGACGTAGCTGAATTTGGCACAACTCTATCACTTAAATTAGATAATCAAACAAGACTCAAAACAAAACACACAAAAATTCTTGGAATAACAATAGATCCAAAACTAACTTTTTTACAATACATATGTGTTCCCATCATCAAAGCAAAACAAATGCTTAACATTCTGAAAACACTCACTTCTACCAAATGCAGTAAACAAAAAAAAACTAATCATCTCCACATTCAAAGCTATAACTTACCCCATGTTGAAATGCAAACATTATATGGAGCCTTATCATATAAAACACCAACATCATAAAACAACAAACTATGTAAAACACAGCTTTATGTATTGCTAATGGCTGCACATGAAATGCAACTACTTATCACTTATATGACAAAATCAGTGTCCTTCCAATGAGCACTCATCTCAAACTACATGCTTCTCAACTTAACAACTGACTCAAATACAAACACACTCTTTACATGATCTTAATGCGCATTCAAATCCAACCAGAATGCAAAATCTTTCAAAACTAGGATCACATTAAAATTATTGTCTCAGATCTAGACATAACATCTGAGAAAGGTAAAAAAAACCTCAAACACATACACACTATATACTTGAAAATACCTCAGTTTTAGAAAAAACAACAAAATTACTAACATCCCACCCTATGACATTCATTCATCAGAACAAACATTATCATGTCATATGTATACAATACTGGCACAGCTCAGAGCCAACAAACCACCACTCTTACAAATGTACATACAAAACAGTAAACCCTGATACTTACATGCCAGAAAGCCCAATATGCTTAACATACACACACACACACACACACACACACACAAACACGACACATCACCTCTTTAACTGTAGCCAAGTACCAACACAACACAACTCCACTAGTTTGTGGGAAAATCCTTTTGAAAACAACAGGGCTAATTCAAGAATGGGAGTCTAGATTAGCTTTTTTGAGGGGTTAAAAAATGGCTATTCCTAGATATCCTTGAAGAAGTGGTAACAACATAGAAAAATTAGTTAAATCTAGAAGATTTGACTGGAGCCAGAGCTACAGTCAATAATTTAATTAATATTGCTGTAATAATTTTTTTTTGTTTATATGGCAATATACAGGGTGAGCCAAAAGTAGGTGGACATTAAATGATTACATTTATTTAGAAATTACATATACATACAGCTATGTGTACGAACAAAACTATTACATTGACAATTAGATTTTATTGTCAACAATAATTCAAAAGCTTTTTTTTAATTTCATCAAAGCAGTTGCTCAAACTGTTTTCCATCACAATTTACACAGCTTTAAAGTCTGCCTCTTAAGCTTCGACAAACATTTTTGCACAAGTCTGTCTTGGTATTTCTTGAAATGCATCTCTTATGTACTTTTTCAAATCACTGATGCTTTTTGGTTTTCAACTATAAACTTTCTCCTTTAGTACTCCCCGAAAGAAAAAATCCATTGTGGTCAAGTCTGATGAACGTGCTGGCCAATCAATTGGGCATCTTCATCCAATCCATTTCACAGAAAATGTTTCAGCAAGATACTCATGGACTGCTCTTGAGTAATGTGGAGGGGCCCCGTCTTGTTAAAGATAAAGATCATGTGAATTAGACTGTTGCTATTACTGGAGAACAACTTGATTCATTAGAAGTTCGAGATACTTATCTCCTGAAACTGTTCTATAAAAAAAATGGTCCTGAAACACCAGAACTAGATACATAAACCTATTTCACATACTGTCCACCTACTTTTGGCTCACCCTGTATATGTAACTGATTCTCATGGCTAAAATCAAACAAAAATATTGCTGTATAAAGGAAATTGAAAAACATTAAAGATTTTTATTTATTGAAATTAATAGGTAAACCTTATCAAAAATTATACTTTAATACATACCATTATTAAAAGCAAGAAATCAGTGAACAAATAATACAAATTTAGTACATAGCACATCTATAAAACTGCTTTACATAGAACATTCTAAAAAAAATCAAAGAAAAATTAGTTTTATATTAAACAACAATATAGTTTTTATAAGAAGATATTTGTGAAAATTAATCATAAAATATTCTTATGATTAGTAATCCTAATGAACCAATATTGGTAAGTAATGCAGTAAACCAGGATGACTTTGATCATTTTAGGGCTATCTTGATTTTTACTAATCATACTTCAAAAACTAAACTTTCCAAAATAGATCCCACATAACACTTTAGGTCCCACCTTATTTATGCAGCAAAGTTTTGTTTCATGTGATGTCACATTTAGGACCAGAGCCAAATATAACATCTGATCAAAGTCACCCCATGTGCAAGGTGACTTTAATAACACTCATAAATTTAACTTTTAATCAAACTATTCCATTCTAAAGCTGAAGTTCAATCAGTAATGCAATTTGAAAAAGTTGTAAAGATATAAAGCATTTTAAAAAATTAAGTTTAAGATTTATAGTGATCAATGTTTATAATTAAATTCATAGACAAAACAATAAGTAATATAATGTTTCAATTTTTTTTTTACATGTCATGATCTCATTAAAGAAATTTTAATAAAATACTGACAATTAGAAAAATATTGCAGAAGGTTTAATTCTTGAATTGGTGATTTGAAGATTTGTTTATGTATCCTATTGTATTGGTATATGGGTTTAATAGGCTTACAAAAGCTTTGGGGATGCAGTCAATGCGATGCTCCTACTTATTTTGTTTCTAAATGTTAATAGTTTTGTTGGTTTAGAATATGCTAAAAGATTGAAATGATGATGTTGTCCTAAACAAAGGCAAAGACAATTTTACCAAATTGAAGAAGGCATTATTGCATTATTGTAATTGGTGTTAATTGGTGAAAGTGCTTTGTGCATATTGAAGTTTGATCTGGATCAAGCCATTACAATGATCTTAAATAACACATCATATAATATATATTAGCAACCCAATTAATACAAAGTTTTATTAGTATCAAAAGCTAGACAAACCTAATTGTTGAGGTTGTGCAATACTCAAGTAGTTACTGGTAACTTTCATGCAAAACATAATTAGTTGTAAAAGTATTTTTAATCTTGCAATTAAAGGTGATAAGCTTCAGCAGATAAAAAATATCCTTATCCATCAACAGTCAGGTACAAAGAAAGTTAAACAATTTCGAACAGCATATGCAAAAAAAATCAATTATGATGAAACTCAAAAGTAGCAAAAGGCTGGCAAACTAAATAAATTTAAAAATCATGTTTGAAATTAAATGCATTGATTGGTGAAGTGTTGAGTTAACCAAAAATTTGATGTTTATATATAAACAATTAAAAATACCATAATTTCAGTGTTCAGTTCTGCAATGCTAGTCTAATTTTTTTCCCAAAATGGCACTTCAGCATAACAAATATAGAAAATCTAAATCTGAATCTGAATCCCACTCCATTTCAACAGCCACATTTGCTTATTCCTGATGCTTTATAAAAACTGATCAAAGTCACCTCACTTATCAATATCACCTTAGTTAATAATTACTAAATTTTAACACATTGCAAATGCACAAATAAAGCTTTCTCTAGTTCAAAATTTTTGAAAGTTTAAGTGCAACAAATGACAAGTTAACAATGTACCAATATTGCATTTTAAGTTTTTATTTGGAGTGTTTAGTATATTTATAAAAGCAATGGTAATTCTTGACAGATTTGAACAATAATAAATTATCTGACAACATAAGATAATAATTTTAATTTAGCACAGCTTTGTATTTTAATAAAGCTACCAAAATATCATTCTGTTGCACCTGACAAACTTACAAAAGCTTGTGCAAATAATAAAAATTTAGTCAACTTCAGTGCACAATTTTTTGCTTTTATCAAAATAAAGTAAAACTTATTTGATTTACAAAAGCTTATTCAAACAAAATCTCATTGGTTATCTTAATATCATCTTTGCAATGCAAGAAACATGTTTTTACACAATCTATAATAGTTTTCAATTTTGGTTTGTTTTATATCATTCATCATTATCTACATCACGCACTTGTATCATATCTTATATCATACAGATTTAATATTGAAAATAAAAATTACATTGCTTGACATATGCTAAGATCAAACAAAAGTCTCAGATATTCTAAGCAGATGTAAAAGATATACAATAACATAACATTAAACCCTAAACATTAAAGATTATACTGGTCTCTTCAAGAAAGGGCCATAATTGTAAATGATTTCTAGTTAGTTTCACAACCAAAAACTGATCATAATGGCTTCTTAAAAGAGACCTGATAATACAAGTACATAATACAAAAACAAAAAAATTAAGGAAAAACATTACTTGTGGCATTTCTAACATCTAGTTAAATCTATAATTGAAAATCATCAAATAACATAGAATACAAACTACACTTAAACTTTATAAGCAAATTTAAACAGAAGGGTCTATTTAACATATTGTCTGTTATTAGCTTGTCTGATTTCTTGCTTTGGTTACATTGCCAATTTTTATATACTTTAAATTAAATTGAAATAGTTGAAGATGTTAGGTAATGGGTCTCTCCAAGAAGTTACTGTAAGCGATTTACAATTGTAAAACTAACCCGTATCCCCTCTGTCATCACTATCGCTTTTTGAAAAGATTCTTTTTCTCTTGGTTTCTTTTCTATTTAATTCTTGTGCTGTGCTTATTCCATTTCAGCTCAGTTTCAATAAGAAAATTTGTTTATAGTGACTTCTTTGAGAATCCCAGCTAACTTTGATAACCAGCTTAGTGATTTTTACTAGATATATTGACAATGCATACATGCAATGTATTCAATTTTTTTCTCTAATTTGATCATCAAAAAAAAAAGTAAAACTGAATAAATGAATAAAACTGAGCGTTTAGTAAGATGTTTACAAAAAAGATTTTACAAGATTTTACTGCAAAAAAAATGAAAAACAAAATCGGAAATAGAATTTCCTTTCAAGACATATACTAGAAATAAATTTATGAATAAGTCTATATTCAGCCAAGAAAATCGCCATAACGTTGCAAAAATTAAACTACGTTGTTGAAAACACATCTTGTTTTAAAATTTGTCATTATGAATGGATACTATCATCTAATTTCTTTGTTTCAAAACAAAGGTAAGTTTGAGACACGGCGTTAGGATTAAAACTTTAGGCTACTATGAATGAAATTCTTTTCACGCCCAGCTCCTATATTCTCCCAAAAAAACAAAATAGGCCAACTACCGCAGGGTCTCACTAATTAACGTCCAAGACTCAACCCAAATCAGGAGTGGGGGGAGTTAATTGCCCGCTGCCTTTTTGCTCTCTTCAAATTTCTCCCTGCTTTAAAAAACTGGGTTTCAGGAGGGCAGATGCAGAAGCAATGGGTTCAATTTGCCCCTTAGTCATAGAAACTCGACCAAAATATCAGATCGATTGTACATGAAAACTTTTATTTGGTTTTCGTCTTCACCTTAAATTTAGGAAAAAAGCAAAGATCATGCACTTCATTGAAAGTGATGACTTTGTTTTTAGTGAGTGATGTGATGGAAGTGATGACCTGAAAGCCTCCCTGTGCTGGGGTTACATGCCATTAAATAATATTACAAAAATAAGCAAGGCTGTTTAGCTTTTCTTTTTTGTTTTGTCATTTTTTTTTTTTTTTTATTTTTTTTTTTTTATACTCCTATGTATATTTTTTCTCTAGGTGATGCAACCATGCAAACTGTTACCTTAGTTGGTGTAGTCTATTGAGTTTTTGCATGTTTCAACGTTGTTTCATTTTGTTGCATTTCCCTTTTTCCGTAGTGTAATTATGTTAATGTAAGTATTTTGTTCGATAAGTGGCGGAAATAAAAAGCGACTAAACTGAACTAAACTAGTCTACGCCTAGAATTTCCCACAAAAATAAGGATTTTGGACACTGATTAAAAGTGATGGTCTTTTTTTTAGTTTTCACTTTAATTTTAGGACAAAAATGAAGATTCGAAACACTGATTAGAAAAGATGCCCCCTTTTTTTGTTATCACTAGATTTTCGCGCTAAAAGCGGTTTCGATATATTAAGTGGTAACTCTGTAAAACGTGTCTTTTTTAAATTTTGCCTCTTTTTCCTCCAAAATAAATTTGGACCCGCTGAACCCGACCATTAGCTTGTATTAAGCATATATAGGCTTATTAAAGCTCATAAAATCCACATTCAAAGAAGGTGGAATTAAAGAATTTGAACATTGTCGGCAGTATGGTCGAGTGGTTAAAGCACCAGGATCGTGATTAACACGGTCTGGGTTCAAAACCTACTCCTGCCATTCTGTTGTTTCTGTGAAAACAATACTTTTCGGCACTTTTTCCTGCTTGTTAATTTTGGCAAGCAGTTCTAAATTAAAGATATATCTCTATTAAAAATTTCAAGCGGACAGCAATATCTTGGCATCTCCGGAAGCAGGTCGGAATAATTGCGTGCCCTACGTATAGCGCTTCCGGCGCTTTCCTGAGAGACGGGAGGATAAAAATAGAGATAAAAAATAAAAGCTCCTTTAAACAAATCTGTTTTTTGAATACCAAAATCTCGGCGGGTCAGGATTGATAATACTAATAATAAATTTATTTCAGATTTCAGAATCCATTAAAAAAAACAAAAAAAAAACAAAACACCTTGTTGGCTATTGGAATACAGTAAAAAAGTATTAGAGGGAATAGGGTGGGACCAATGGATCAAAACCATCATTTGACCGCTAGCGCACTAGTTTGAGGCCTGAAAACAGCTATTTTTTTTAACAAAAGTTTATAGAATGGTCGAGTGGATTGGCAGCATGGTCAAGTGGTTAGAACGCCGTGATTATGATCGACATGGTCCCGGTTCAAAACTTACTCGTGCCATTGTGTTGTGTCCTTGGGAAAGACACTTTACAGTACTTTCCCCTGCTTGGTGGTCTTGGCAAGCAGTTCTAAATTGCAGTAATATCTCTATCAAATTACAAGCGGACAGCAATATCTTGTCATCTCCGGAAGCAGGTCGAGGTAATTGCTTAATGGTAATTGCTTACCCTATGTACTAGCACCTCTGTCGCTTTCGTGCGAGTCAGGAGGATAAGTATAGAAATAAAATAAAATAAAAAATAAATAAAATAGAACTATATTTACTTTAAAACATCTTTTAGCAATTATTCAGTAAATAAAATATATTTCAACAAAAAAACGGTAATAAACTTAATCCATTAGTCTCTTAAAGTAAAGGATCAATGGATTATATAAGTGGATCAACAGATTTTATGTGGATCATACAGTTATAACAAAGCTTTAAAATGAATTTTGATAAAGCAAAATGACACACAAATAAGCTAACGCAGAAAACTAATAATTTTTTTAACGGACATTGTCCCGAGCGCTGGAAGCAAGGGACAAGGGAGTGATTGCTCCTGCTTTGAAATATTTTGAAACGGGGGGCTCTGGAAAGCATTAGTTGCCTTTGAATTTGCATTACAGAAGTACTAGTATCTGCATTTAGCTCTTTTATTTATACGGAGTTACACGATAATTATACGACTGAATCTGTAAGTTATACTAATAATTTATCACGCGGTTAACCACACTTAACATACCAGAGAGAAGAAGGCGGTAGAGCCGTGCGCTATGACGTCACATACTATAACAACCCCCTTTTAAGAGGCTTTTTAGCGAAAAGATTGTCTAAGAAAAATATAGTACATTGTACGAGCCCGATTAATAAACATGCAACAACTATATACAATACGACACAAGCGTTATGAGTTTTATGCTACTTTATGCAAAATCTCTTAAATGATTAGGAAAGCGTTTTTGTCTCACGCTTCGCCGCGAGGTTGGAGATGATGGAAAGACTTCATCTTCAAAATGGACGTGACGTTCGTCTGATGTCATCATTTCCTCTTTGGGGTCTCCCCCTTCGGTGGGGAGAGGGCGAATAAAACGTCTATTGCGCCAACAGACTCGACCGCTCGGTAGTTTTATGTGATAGTTGCGGTTTCTCCCGACGCCGATGATGAGTCCCGATCGCAACCATTTTTTTGTAATATGGTCTTGAATTCGAACATGTTGTCCGATTTTTAGCGGGTTGAGGTGTTTTGCGCGTTTATTGTATTCGGTTTCTGCAGCCACTTGTAGATTTGATAAAGCTGAGTCCCACTTGTCGAATTTGTTTTGCCAATCTTTCTTGAAATATTTCAGTTTAGCTGGGACGATTGAACGTAGCGGGGCGCCGTATAAAATTTCGGCTGGTGATAACCCATGGGCCTTGGGTGTGTTAACCCATTCGATTAGGCCGCTGCTAAATTCATCGCAGTCGAGACTACCATCCTCAGCAGTTTTGGCAAAAAGGTGCTTCATTGCTTTCACTGCTGCTTCTGCGTGTCCGTTTCACTGTGGGTAATGTGGAGTACTTATGGTGGAAGTTACTCCCCATTTCTTGAGAAACTGTTGAAACTTGCTTGATGTGAATTGCGGTCCTCCGTCAGTTCTGATTCGTACTGGTACCCCTGTGTCCACGAAAAATTTTCTTATAGTGCTGATTATCTGATGTGAACTAGGGTCATGAGAGAACTCGCTGAGCTTAATCCATCCCGACAGACGGTCTACATAAACCAGGTAAGTCTTACCGGCATAATGAAATAAATCTGCAGATACGTCTTCAAAGGGTCTTGATGGGAGGGGATCGCGTTGTAATGGTTCCTGTTGCAAGCTTGGCTGGTGCTCTTGGCATTTCGTGCAGGCTTCAACGGTATTTTTGATGTCGCTATTGATTCCTGGCCAGTACACTATTTGACGCGCTCTTTGTTTTGTTCTTTCGATGCCTTGATGTGAGGCATGTAGCTTTGTCAGTATTTCTTTTCTTTTCTGTACCGGCACCACAATGCGATGGCTGTTCAGGAGAATTAATCCATCTTCGAAAGTAAGCTGATCTTTCAGCTTTTTGAAAGGTTGAGCTAATGGATATTCGTTTCCTTTTGAGAAGTTGCTTTTAATAGCAGTGATTAATTGTTGTGCTGCTTCGTCCTGCTGAGTACTTTCTTTTAAGTCTTCCAGCATTGGATCGATAAATGTTTCTTTTGTGACTTCTGGGTCTTTTCCTCTCAGAATTGTAGAAACGTTTTTGCAGATCATTCTGGTTGTGTCTACGTTTATGATATCTTCTGGTTCTGGGTCGCGGCACGGTGCTCGTGACAACGCGTCGGGGATCACATGGTCTTTGCCTTTTCTCCAGGTGGTGTGGAATATAAAAGCGCTGAGTTTTGTTTAAGTCTCTGAATCCTGGGATTATCCACCATATCGAGTGTCTGGGTATTCAGGATGGACTCTAATGGCTTGTGATCTACTATCAGCTCGAAATTGGGTAAGCCTTGCAGATATATGCGGCATTTACGCATAGCCCAAACAATAGCGAGCAATTCCAGTTCAACCATAGCGTAGTTGGACTCAGTCTCAGTTATAAAACGTGATCCTGCTTGAACCAATTTCCACGTTTCTTGATGTTTTTGCAAAAGTGCAAAACCTAAACCTTTCAACCGAGATGCATCTGTTTGCAGCATCGTTTCCAGATTGGGGTCAAATGCAACCAAAATATGGGAGCTACAAAGAATTTCTTTTGTCTTTGTAAATGCTTCTTCATGCTGGGGTGACCAGAGAAAAGCATTTTTTGGTTTGAGCAAATCCCGGAGAGGGCCTGCTGCTTCACTGAGTAGGTGAGTAAATCCGCCCAGCTGGTTTGCCATACCCATAAAAGATCGTAATTCAGTTATGTTTGTTGGAGCAGGGAATTCAGAGATTGCTTCAATTTTCGTGGGGTCTGCTTTAATACCGTCGCTGCTCACTATATATCCGACATATCTCACAGCACTTTGTAGTAACTGCACTTTCTTCGGATTAAGAGTAATACCGTGTTCTCGACATCTGTTTAGTACAGCCACTACGGTATTCAAGTGCTCCTGTGCGGTTTCGCCTTGAATAAGAATGTCATCTACCACTTTTTCGACTTTTTCAATGCCTTGCAGAGCTTCATCGCCTCTTGCGCAATATTCGTCTTGAGAAGAAGCTAGTCCCATCGGAGCTCGAAGGAATTTAAATCTTCCGAACGGCGTAATGAATATGGTAAAGTCTTGACTTTCTTTTTCTAAAGGTACTTGCCAGTATCCTTTAGTGGCGTCTAATGTTGAGAAAAATTTAGATGAAGAAGAAATATTCGAAATAGCTTCAGCAGGTGATTTAGATGGATGATATGGACGGCGTACGTATTTGTTCAATTTCTGCAAATCAATACAGAGACGAATTCCACCATTGGGTTTTTGTACAACGACCATAGGGTGCATCCAGTCAGTTGCTTCTGTAACTGGTGCAATGACTCCGGCTTGTACAAGTTGGTCAAGCTCTGTCTTCACCATCCTTCTGAAAAAGTATTTGGCGTGGAACAGGTAAAGCAAATGAAACAGCATCATTTTTCAAGGAAATTTTCATGGGTTTACTGTTCATTTCCCGTAATGTTGTGTCTTCAGAAAACACGTCGCTGTACGATTTTATCAACTTGTTCTCAATTTTACTAATTTCTGCTTCAGTTGGGTTCTCTGATATAATGAATCTTGTGTTCTCTGCTTTTAATATGCTTGCTAATTTTCGAGGTGTTTTTGACGAATTTATCGGTTGAGGATACGTGTCAGGTAGAATGTTAACCTGTTGACATACGTACCAAGCAAGCAAAAAATCTTCTACCTCAGGACAGACGTAAATGGTTTCTTCCACGAATCGGCCGCAGTATTCGATGATGCATGGGAAGGTCCCCACGCATGTTACGGTCTGCCGATTTACTGCACTAAGAGTGTCTTGACTTGGCGGCATTAAATTATCAAGGTCTATTCCGAGCCGTTGAATGATGTTTACCCAACAAGACTTGCTTCGGCACCTGTGTCTGGTGTAGCTTCTGTGGAACCTAACGGGTTACGATGTTTAACAGAAAAAAGATTAACAGTTATTTTGGGCGCCGCGGAGTTAGCAAAATTTGCATTAGCATTGCATCTACGCTTTATTTGTCCCGTTAACTTTTTCTTCGTTTCTTCGCGTCTGTTAAACCCGGGTTTGTTGTGAAAGCACACTGATGTAAAGTGACCTTTTTTGCGACATATTAAGCACTCTGTATCCTTTGCGGGACAGGTGGGTTTGACCTTTTGGTGGGAAGGTCTTTTTACCGCATTTTGTACAGGGCTTTTTATTGCGCTCTTTAGATTTAGAGAAATTTCGACGAAATTTGCTTTGGTACGCTCTTCTCTCATTCAGCTGTCGGCTTATTCGCGCGTCGTCTAGTTTTGCTGACTCTTCCGATCTGCATAAATCAGTAACGGTCTGAAGATCAGGTAATGGGGACATGGCTAGGAGCTTTGTTCGAGTCTCTTTGTCATATATTCCCGACATGATTTTTGTGACTGAACGACGATTTAAACATTCATTGCATAAGTCTGCGTCTCTCGCCAAAGTTTTGATTGTGATTAAAAACGAATCGAAGTTTTCGCCAGCCGCTTGCTTTCTCTCTTCAAATGCGACGCAATCTAACGCTATATTTCTTTGACTCCGGATGTAATTTTTAATTTTGTCTAACACTTCGTCTGGTTTAAGTGTCGTATCATCCGGGATAAGAAGTACGTGTTCTACGGCTTCTCGCATTTCCATCGAAAAAAAACCGCGAAGCAATGCCAACTGACTGCTCAATGGCAGCTCTATTGCAAGCGAGACCGTAGCATAATCGTTGTACGATTTACGCCATTTCGCAAATTCAGCTAACGAAATTCCCACCTGCAGTGTGGAAGGCTTTTGTGCGTCCGCTTTAGTTCGCCTTGCCTCGTTGTTAGAATTGTTGACGTCAATGGTTTGCTCACGTGATTCGCTTCTTTCGCTATTCGCGCTTTGAGGCAGCTGCTGTTGCGAAAATCGTTCGATTATTTGTTGCATTTGTCGCTGACTTTCAAGCTGCATTTGTCTCTGATTATCGATATTCTGTTCTTGTGTTTGTCTTTGCATTGACAACTGTGCTTCTAAAAAAGTTTTTAACCAAGAAGGAGGTTCATCATTATGAATATTACTATTCGCGTTTTGATTAGATTGAGATAATTCGGCTATACGTTTGTTTGCTGCTTCTAATTCTGCTTGCAGCTCTCGCTTATTTTTTGCCATTTTTCTCTTATCTTCAATCTTTTACAAATCTCCGATCACAAACTTGCAGTATACTTCTATATTGGTTCGTAAGCTTATTTTATTCAAACAAACTTATAAGCTGACTGTCGACGACGCCATGTTATGAGTTCCACTAGTATCTGCAGTTAGCTCTTTTATTTATGCGGAGTTACACGATAGTTAAACGACTGAATCTGTAAGTTATACTAATAATTTATCACGCGGTTAACCACACTTAACAAACCAGAGAGAAGAAGGCAGCGGAGCCGTGCGCTATGACGTCACATACTATAACAAGAAGCATTGAGTTGTCGGCTGTGCAATAACATAAACCCGACCACAATTAAATCTGATAAAGTATACGAAATAACGATTTGAGAATAGCAAATAACAAAAAGCAAGTAAGACACAAAATTGACAAAAAGAGACACTTTTTTGGAGGATAAGGTTGCTGTAGCGGCACACGTTGTTGGATTTGGCGCTGGTTGCCACACTCGACAAGAAACTCGTCTTCGCGTGATTATATTGAGCACAATTGACTTTATTGGTTAAATTTTTTTAGTTTTATACATAAATTATGGATTGATTTACGAAAGACGTTTTCAACTAAATTTTTATTGTAGATCCAAAAACGAAATCACAAAGCCACTTATTTTAAAATAAAGGCAAAGAAAAAACGTAAACTGATCGCAAATTTAGGTCCTTTGTGACGTAACACTTATTCAAATAGAAACAAAGCAAGAAAAAACAAAACTCAAAATCAGCAGAGATATAACAGTTGCCTACTCATAATACAGGTAAAAATAAGGTCATCTAACGAAAGCATTAGTGTTTAAATCACGTAATGACTTTTTATTTTGGTTTTTACTAGTTTTCTTACAAAAAAACTAAAACACAAAACGTGGCAAAAACTAAATGAAAAAAAGGTTTTCACATTGATTTGGTGAGACATTTCTCCTTTTTGCCTAAAAAAACACTAAAGACAAAAAAAACCTTTTCACTTAAAATCTGGTGAGATTTTGGCCATAAAATGATAGAAGATCATGATTTCGGCAATGGTCGATAAAATAGGGGCACAAATCTATTGTCTCCCAAATTTTTTGGCCTGGTACGGCTGTGTCTTCAATTATAATTAGAACACTTAACTTTCTATGTCAGACAATTTCATTCGATTTTAAGACCATAACTACAATTTTTTTTATTTAACAAAATATAACGTGCCTTTGTTTTAAACTTTGCCCTTCCCATCAAAATTATTCCGGAACCCCTGGACATTGTACTTGTACACTGTACAGTACACAAATGAATTTTTTTTTAAATTTGAATATATATTGGAAAGGCGTGCTGTACGTTTAATTGGTGATAGAGCAAACCACGGCACTTAAAAATTGATGCAACTTCTGGGCTTCGTTTACTGTTTGCTGTTACTAACCTTCGGGCTTCGTGATATTATCCAAAATTTAAAAGCTTGAAGATGGAAGAGAAAACAAGGAATACGATACGAATTTTTTTTTATTGCCAAATTTACATTCAACATCAGAACATTTTGGATTTTTTTTTCGTATATAAAAAGGCCAGATTTTCATTTGCACTTTGTCGCGGGCCATCAGTTTTTTTTTGTTTTTTGTTTTCAACTAAATTTGGAGTTTGAATTTATCATAGCCTATATGAAGAAAGTCAAAAATATTTTGATGATGATATAAATCTTCAATCAAAAAAGTTTGTATCTCGTTTACTAAAAGTTGGCATTTTGCTACAAAAACATTATTAGAGTGTAGAATCTTTACATCGTGATTGATTAATCCTTTATATCAGTGTCCTCCAACCTTTTACCCATCGTGAGCCAAATTTTTGTTGGTAATTTTTCGCAGACCACAATTTTTTTTTTCTTTTTGCTTTTAACTAAATTTAAAGTTCGAATTCCCGTCATTAAAGAGATTAATTTGAAAGTTTCTTGTTAGTAAAGTCAACAGAACAAAGTTATCACTTTGATTTTTTGTGTTATTTCGGTCACAATAGACGGACTAATCAAGGTTATGATCTTTTTTTTGGTCTTCGCTTTTTTTTAAAATATAATCCAGTTATTAATTGATAACTGGAATTCGAAGCACAAACTTATTTAAAAACAAAAAACACACACACAAAAAAAAGGAAAAACCTCTTACTGGGCCAAAAAATATTGTACCGATATTCCGAGTTTTCTGCAAACCATTGCATTGGTTTAAAAGTAGCTTAGAGCAATAACTCCAGTTGATGAAGCATCTGGTTAAAGAGTACTTTGCGGGTTTGCGGACCGCACCAAACAACTTCGCCGCCCAGGTTGTAAGGGAAAGTATCTGTGCAAGGCAAAGCTACCAACTCGAGCCACGAAGTCTTTTAGTGCGGCCCGAGAACCCGCAAAGTACTCATTTATCAGTTACTCCAATTGGAATTATTGATCTAAGCTACTTCGAAAAGCTATTTCAAAAAACACTTTGAAAAAGTTGTAGTCAAGGCTTTGAAAATAAAAGAAATGTTCTGAAAGATTTTAAGTAAATTCTAATGTGGAAAATTTCACAACGGAAAATTTTACAAAGAATTTCGGTGGTGAAAAAGAATTTCAAACCTCTCTCTAACTCTTATCCCAATACGAACCACATAGTAGAATTTACGGTGGTAGAATTCATTTCTTATCCTAATTCTAGCTCTAACTTTCCAGTGCAGTTTTCGGCGGTACAGTTTACGGGTCATCACAAAAAAATATTTTAATCATACTCGTATATCATATCCCTTTGTACTTCATTAGGTTGTACTTTATTAGGTTGCTGCGTTACTGGTATAAAACTCAAATGATAAAAGTAAGGTGAGAAAATTATTTTTCTGACTCTTTTACTGTCTCAAATGGTGTTTGCCAAGGAGGTATTTTAAATCTTAATTTATTTTATTTGTAGTGATGATTTGACTTATACATGTAACTTGATGACTTGATGATATGACTCCTAATTTAAACACTGTTAAAGCGGTTGTTATATAGAAAATCAGGCCTACTGCTTATATCATATTATGTTTTTTCATGACATTTGTCTATTTAGTCCAAGTTTAGTTGGTCTTTAAGATCTTTTAAATAAATGCTACAAATTCACAAGCACATAAAATGTCATTTAATTGTAGTAAATCATTCGGCATGTTGTTCACATCAAAAAATTTTAATTTTCAATTTAATTTTAATTCAAAGTTATTTGTTGATAATTCAAAAATCATTCTGAAAAATATTTTAGGTTGAATGTTAAGAGTGATCATATCAATGATATTGACATTCAAAGGCAAGTTAAATCACTTTGTTGTGCACCAAATAAATTGGAACACCTATTTAGTAGGTTATGTGTAGCTTGGAAGTAAAAAACTATTTATTTTAAAAATTTTGCATGCCTTTTTATGGAAGTCACTTGTAGTGTAATTATGGTGAATAGAATTTCAGATTATTGCATGTTGCTTATAATAATTCTTGTAGAATTTTGCATTGATGTATTGGTGCTCCTAACCAACAAGTTCAATCAAACATTCAAACATTTCATGCTCTAATTAGAAAGCATATTTTTTCTTTCATTAATTGTTGTATGCATTCTTGAAATATTTTCATTATGTTATTGATGTATAACATAACGAAAATATTTTAAGAATGATTCATCTGAATTATGGTACATCTGACTTACGGTACAAATATGGTACAATGGTACAAATTTATTATTATGGGGTGCGGTGACCATGCACAATTTCTTGTGCATGTTATAACGTATATTGTTTAGTTGCCGTCTCCCTATTTGCAACCTTTGCTCCATTTTATCTTCAATTATAATCAATTCTACTTTTGGATGCAAAAAAAACATCTGCTACTATTATTCTAATTTTGTTTTAAACTTGTCTTTTGATTTATAAATCTTTTGATAAGTCTTTTGATTTTGATAAAGGTACGGCGACTATATATCGTTTAGCCGCTGTTTCCCCGTTTCGCAATCACTTTTTGAATAAAAACTTTAAAACGTAATACCTTGATTGCAAATAAAATTGAATTGAATTGAATTGAATTGAATTGTGCATGTTTAGGTATGTGTGTGTGTGTGTGTGCGCGCGCGCGCGTGCGTGTGTGTTCTTGTAAATATATATATATATATATGTGGTCGAGTGGTTAAAGCACCGGACTAATGATCAGCATAGTCTCGGTTCAAAAACCACTTGTGCCATTCTGTTGCGTCCTTGGGAAAGACACTTTACGGCACTTTCCCCTGCTTGGAGGTCTTGACAAGCAGTTCTAATTGCAGTCATATCTCTATTAAATTACTAGCGGACAGCAATATCTTGGTATCTCCGGAAACAGGTCGGGGTAACTACTTACCCTATGTATAGCGTCTCCGTCGCTTTCCTGCGAGTCAGAAGGATAAATATAGAAATAAAAATAAAAAAATACCCAGTGACGTGCCCTGAAGCTCGTGGTTGGTGAGGTAGGTAAGGTACAATTTTTTAAAGGTAATATCAGCAGTAATTTTATTTAATAACAAACAAAACATTGCTCTCCTTAAATTAAAAAAAAGCAATTTGAAGCATTTTTTTATATTCAGCTAACTCTTTTTGAGATATAAAATATTTTTTATTTTATCTCTATGTTTATCCTACTAACTCGCTGGACAGTACTGGAGGCGCTTTACATAGGTAGGCTTACCATACGTCTCGATTTTTCGGGCTTTGTCCCGGCCAATTTGCCAGAAATTCAAGTCAGACTTGAAGTGAAAACCTCTTTTATTTAAAAAACAATACGTTTTATGGACGAAAATTATGAAATCCGAGACAGATTTGCAGTGAAGACCTTTTAATTTTAAAGAACACTACTTTTAAGGGACGAAAGTTAAGAAATTGAAACTTGATTCAAAATTAAGACCTTTTTAAGGACTAATTTTTTTCTATTAACTAGCTCCCTGATTTTTTTCCCTCCGGAAACATGGTTTGCCTACACGTAGAGCAAGCAATTACCCAGACCTGCTTCCGAAGATGCCAGAGATATTGCTCTGCGGTTGACATTTGTTATTTGTTTTTAAGTTCTATAAAGATATGACTAAAATTCAGAACTGTTAGCTAAGACCACCAAGTAGTGCTATAAAGTGTCTTTGCGAAGGACACAACAGAATGGTGCAAGTAGGTTTCGAACCGAGACCATGTCGATTACAATCCCGGCGCTTTAACCACTCGACCACGCTGCTGGAGAAAAAAATGTTTTGTTTATGAGAAACTTGCAAAATTTTTAGTTTCTTTTAACATTAGAATTACAAAATCAGTTCTTTAAGTTTTATAAGTCTTAAGAAATTTGATTTTATACGAAAACCTTCAATTTCACATGCCTGCTAAAGCTTTCATGATCGGATCCAGGCGGTAAAGGGGGCATAAACTCTTAGATTCTCAAGAAAATAACCTACTTTTTTGGCACAACCCTAATCTCTTAAACATACTGTACCTTTAGGAGGTCGTCGAAAAACTTTTGATTGTTCGTGGACCCATGACCTCAGAAAAATTCAAAGATTTTTGGTGTTTCCCAATAAATTTTATTCGGGTGAAGTAAAAAACAACATCATTGTATAAAAAATCAAAATCGTGAAGAGAGAACTAAAAAGTATTTTCTTGCAATTGAAAGATGAGACTTTAATTTTTATGCAATAGTTGTTTTGTAATCGGCCCTTTTTTTGGTAAAAATTCAATTTGGTAAATAGTTATTGTTTCTGAAAATTTGATCAGCGTTGTTTGGCTTCAGAGAATTGAAATTAATTAAGAATCGTCCTGAATTTTATTAAAGTCTCATTGTATTCGATTCACGAGCCTATTTGTTCTCAGTGGCGCCAAATTAATTCTCATTGTATTTACTATTCGTCGTCGTCGTCGTTTGAAGGGCATCCACTCCAGGTCAGACACAAGCAGGACTGGGGCCGAGAGTTTATCCTTTTATTACCCCAGACTGCTGCACTGCCTGGATCAGATGCTGGCAGTGGTGTTATTAACCCAGCATCGAGTTTCGTCATCCAAAACCGTCAGACCTCGTGCTCCATTTGGTGCCCGATGTATAGGGCACGCTGTTAGTACATAGTCTGCGGTTTGCTCAGAGGCGCCACACTCGCAATTCGGTGAAGGAGCGAGACCCCATTTGTGCATGGACAAATGGAATCGCCCAACACCAGTCCGCAGGAGGTTGAGCTTAACCCAAGCTGCTCGGGGTAAGCCCATCCCAACAGGCCTGGCACCGGTCCAGGGCACAAAAGCACGGAGCCTGGAAGCATTTTCACAGTGCTCCGCGTTCCATTTGTGATTTGTCCATTCAGAAGCGCGGATGCCAAGTCTGACAAGGTTGTCCAAAAGATTCCGCGCAGCTGGCACAAACGGGCGTCTGGATCTTAGTCTCATTTGGCCAGTATCTGAGGACCTACTTAAAAGACCATACAAGATATGATTGGGGTCCAGAGATCCACGGTAAGGTCGCTTTCACTCGGCGAAGCTCAGCTGGATGGATGCCTGAGAGTATAGGTAGGTGGTCCGTTGGATTGGGACGCAGGCATCCAGTAACTATGCGCAAGGCGTCATTCAAGACACTGTCGATGAGTATTTACTATTGTTAAATGCAGAGACGCAAGATTCTTTTGTTCTTTTGTTAACCGAGAGAACCACGTGTTGTGTCACAAATGCTTTGTTCGCTCTCCATAACTTCTTAAGCTTCTCTCTATAAATGGAGAGCTGACATAGAGGAATTTATTCAGTTGAGGTCATTCGCGTAAGACAGTGTTACGTTGTTTGTAAAGGGCATTTAAAGATCGTTTGAATTGCCCGACCCTGCCTCGCCCAACCGCCAAAGTCTTTCCCATTCTTGCAAGGCCAACACACGCCCACAACAATTTCAGGAATCCTCCATTGTTCAACATCTTTTTGACAACGCCCAATGCGCTCTTTACTACAGCAACAAAAAATTTTCTATTCTCGCTCGAGGTCGCTCTTCTTTTCACATTTCTGCTCTTGAAGCAACTTTCATAAATCTCTCAATCTCTTTCTATATAAGCAAAACGAATTCGTCTACTCTTTGAAAATTTCTTAATCTTTTCTCTCATTGGCTAACTTCTGTCAGCCAATTATAATTCAGTTCGGTTTCAATTCTGCTTCATTCTGACAATTTCTCCTGAAGAGTGTCAGATAAAAGCTTTGGGAAAAAAATTTTTTGCTTTATGCAATCTTCAAATTCTGTACCACCAAACGTCTACATATGTATATATATATCCTTAATATTTTTTTTATTTCATATTATACATTATGTTTACTAAATAAACTTTAACATTTTTTATTGACACTAAGTGTAAAAATATATGGATAAAAAAAATATTTTAATTACTATTTTAAAAATAGCCAATGGCTTGCAAAACTTTAATTTGTTTTTATTTCAGCTTATTAGTAACACAGTAGGCTTATTTAATTAATTGTTTACATAACCAATTCAATTCAAGTTGTTTGATAATATTATTTCTATATATTCTTTTTTCTTTCTCATTTTTTATCTGATTAAGGTGTTGTGGCCATGCTTTCTACTGTTTTTGTACTTTCACTTTCTGATTATCTTAAGCATGTTTTAACGTCTGAAGTTGTGCTGCTTCTTCCTTTTCTTGTTCTATTTAATATTTGTAATTTTTTTTGTTACACTGTTTAATAATGATCGAGAATAAATGAAATGAAAAATTAAAAAAAAAATAAAATAACAATCACAATTATTTGGTTTCCAAAAAATCAAAATTACCGTATGCAAGTTTAATTGGCTACATAAATGTAAATGTTTTTTTATAGATGTGCATTGTGCAATGTTTTGTCCTAGGCCATTGCCTACTTAAAGTACGGCCTCGCATGTTACATTTCCCGTCAAATTGGAAACGGCGGACGTTTCTTTGTTAGTGTGCGCAAAACAAAACTCCCCAGGAAACGTTTATAAAGAAACGTTAAGGCAATAAAAAAGATTGAGTCAGCCAAATTATCACTGCTACTATTTTAATATAGATAAGTTTATGACGTAAGATTGAGGCAAATAAAAAGTTTAAGCCATTTAATTTTCACTATTTCAGGTGTTATAGGGAGTTTAATAATAACATTTAAACACTAGCTTTTGCAGTTTACAAGTGAATTACAATTATGATTTTTAAAAAATTTATCACTATCAGCACTATAATAAATTAGATTTTATATTATTTTGAAATAATAAAATTATTATTTAATGTGTACAGCAAAGTATTTTTTTAACAGATTAATTCAAAAATTGATTTAAATCAAAACCTTTGGATCTCATTCACTATTCGCTGTGCTCACTTAATAAACTTTTAAATTTTGGTGAATCCCTTACTTCTGCAAGGTTAGTACACGGCCGTGGTTAGTACTGTAATGGCAAATGGTAAACGAGATGCAAACCTTTTGGTGTTGTTTTGCTTACAGTCTGTAAAAATCATTTAAAAAATACATCTTACAGCATTCACATAAATTTGGATAAAATACAAAAAAAATATTAAATTCATGATTAACACTTTCAATTCGCAATATTTTAACAAATTACACCAAAAAAAGATAGTTTTAAAACGAAGAAGATATTTATTTAGTATAATGAGAATGCAAAACAGCTATTTACACTTAAAGTTTTTATCACAGTTATTTTTAAAAAATGCATCAAATTATTTTAATGTAAAAAATTACAAATGGATTAGATAGAATAAATATAGTCAATTAGCTTATTGACTCTTTATTTTCATTTAATTTTTTTGTTAATATTTTAGTTTATTAATAAATTCTTCACATTTTATATTTTTTTTTATTTTTTATTTTATTAATTTATTGAATTATTAATTCAAAAAGTATATATAGCCATTTGACTAAATTGGATTTTGGTTCGTGCATTCAAGCGTTCAACGGGCGATACAAAATCAGGTCAGGTGATTGAGTTTTCTATCATGGAGTGTGTATCGTTGGTGAGAGTTGTGTTTATGGTTAGGCAAAAAAAGCTCATGTATCTTCAAGGCGCTCTAAAAAGTGTGGTAGGCTTACTCTAATTGGGAATGTAAGGTTGAAAAAATTTTTGGACCATGACCAGGACCACTTTCAATAAAATTTTTGCGTACGCCACTGTTTTGACCAAAAGAGAAAAAAAGCGCTGTATTGTTTCATTTTTGTTTCTTCTTTTTGTCTGAAGAGAGGCAATCTTGAAGCTTTGAAGCTGCCTCACTAGCGTGTATTAACAATTTTGTTGACAAGAACGCTTGACGAAATGATTATAGCGCTTCAAATACAACTATTAAACCGTCCAGAATTAGGGTTAAAAAGCAAAAGTAATTAAACCGCTACAAGTATAGTATAATTTTTACTAATTTTTTTCAACTCACAGTAAGATGCATCAATTTTGCAAATACTACGATTTCAATATTTTATTTCTGCTTTATTTTATTTTCACAGGTGAAACAGTGTCTTACTTGCCTCCCCTGACGGCACATCCCTGAATGTACCTTTTGCGTCAGATATAAATAAATTAATATCCAATATAAGTCTTTTTTTTATGAAAAATGTTCTAGCAACAACAAACTAGCATTTCCAAAACCGATTTGAGGTAATTAATTAATAGTTTACCTCCCCTGACATTGTCTTTGAATCAGGAAGATAAATGAATTTGATGAATTTTTCCTCCATTTCTTTATTAGGAGTTTATTTCAATAGTAATTTTACTTGATTTCGTTCTTATTGTTTTTATAATAAAAAACTAATGGCATCAAAATTTAAAAAAGCTGTTTTTTTAATTATTATATATTGTTTGTTTTGGCACCTAAAATCATTTAAAAATGTCTTTACTTTAGGAGTTTTATCCGTTTGTCCAAATCCTTTTTTTAAGATTTCTCTTTTGTCCGTTAGTCAGGTTGTTATGACAACGTGGTAATTCCCCTGACTCAAAAAACTCTCAATTGTAAAATGAAAAAATCGTAATTATTATTTCTATTCAAGATTTTCATTTCATTTCAACACATTTAATACCGGCACATGAGAATCAGTTCAATACTTGTTAAAATTTTTTTTCTTAATCTAATTAAAATTGATTCAATTGAGATATGTTTCAAGAGTAATCGTTGTTAGATCGTTATTCAAAAGAAATTATCACTGATGCACTGCATAAATTATTTAACAAAATTATTATTTATATAGTTTAAATATGGTAAAAAATCCAAAATTTGTAAGTTATATATTGTTAGCAATTGATTTGAATAAACAACTTAAGTATTGAAAATTTTTATTCGGCTGAATATTTAAATACCGATGTATTTAATTTACTGCATTTAGATATAATTTATTAGACTTACTGATATATAATTAAATTTTGAGTACAGCTGTATGATAAATATTTAATTGATACAAACTTTAATTGAAAATAAATGAAGTAAACAGTAACAGATGAAAAGTAACAAAACTGTGTGATTTTAAAGAAAACTTTTAAAATTACAAATTGTTTAATTACCATAAAACAAGGTAAATTTGATCAATTTTGGAGGTTTTTAGCTTCTAATAACCTGCCACTGTCAATAAAAAACTCTTTTTGTTGATTATAACACTCTGCTTTTGTTTTGATTATGTCATAACAGCTTCCTGGCTGAATGCTTTTAAACAAACTGCTGAAGAAAGGGGTCTGTTCAAAAAGTCACCATAAGTGATTTTTGTTCGTGAAACTAACCCATTCCTCTGCAGTTATTACTGCTTTGTGAAAGATCTTTTGGTTTCTTCTTTATTCCACCCTGGTGCTGAAAGGAGGATTCCGAGTTAGTATCACTGAAAAATATCACTTATGGTGACTTTTTGAAGAGACCAGAACAAAGATCACACATTAAAAACCAATATTGGAATAAAGTGAACACATTTTGGATAACTTTGATCATTTTTTATTTTTAAAATATTGTAAGAGTTGAAAAATTTAATTTTTAGTTTTTTGAGATATGTAACTTTTTGTTTTTTGTAAGGGGGCAAGGGGTTTGCATAGAAACCTGATGGCTTTTTCCAGCTGTGTTTTCTTGACTATGAGTCAAATAGTACTCCATTCCTCCAACCAATCAAAGTTACCTTGCTGAACAAGGTTACCTCATTTTACAATGTTTGTTTATTTAATTTGTTTAGTTATTTGTTTATATTAAATTGCTTAAGTTATTTGCAGCAAATAAATATTTGATTATGAATGTTTTTAAAAGTGCACAACCAGTTTTTGTCATTTAATATCAAATTACTTTTCAATGATATTTCAGTTTATTTACATTTGTGAGAAGAAAGACTTAAATTTGATATTTAATCAATCTGAGTGATTTTTGTTGTGCCATTAAAAAAGACACTTGCTGAGGAATTTTTATATGGCTCCAAGCTGTTTACCTACAATGTTGACTTTGATTAAAACAGAAAGCAGTAACTAGATTTGTTAGATCTCTTCAAGAAATCATCGTAAGCAATTTTTATTTGTCAAACTAACCTGGAATCCCCTGTGGTTACTATTGTTTCTTGAGAGATCCTTTTTTTCTTGGTTTCTTTTTTATTTCCTTTTATTGTTATTAGGAGGATTTACAGGTTAGTTTCACCAACAAAAGTTACTTACAGTGGCTTCTTGAAGAGATTCAATTTTTTTAAATAAAAATACCCTAGCAATTCATTTGATTTATTACACAGGACTATTTTTCAGCACCAATTGGGCACCAACAGTTAGCCACTGATACTTTGCTCTTGAGAACTCTTTGCCATGGCTGATTTGTCACAAAAAACTAAAAACCAGAAGTTTCAGTATGATAATGTTATATTTCTGGAAATAAATAATCTCTGGTGGAAAGTGGCCCAAGTGGCTAAAAGCTGGAGGCAAACTGGTGGTGGATAATTGAAGGAGACTAATCAGGTCTCTTTATGAAATCACCGTAAGTGATTTTTGTTCATGAAACTAACCCAGATTTCCCTTGTTGTTATTGCCACATTTTGAAGAGATTCTTTTCCATTTGTTTTCTTTTTTATTCTGTCCTGGTGCTGTAAGGGGAATCAGAGTTAGCCTTTGCTGAAAAAAAAATTGCCTACAGTGACTTCTTAAAGAGACCCCAACAAATCAATTGTGGCAAATTGTCACCAACTTATTTGTTCATATGAAGAAATATTGCTTCATGTATCTAGTTGCTGACATTTTTGCAATATGATTGGAAAGAGTTTTTAAAAAAAATACAGTGCCAAGAAGGTTACATGTTGCCAATTGTGATATTAATTTCTACCTTATACTTTCTATCGTAAATACACTGAATATAAAAATATTTTTTGTGATTTAGACCTGTAAATTATTGAAATTAGCCTCCACCCTAAGTAAATGAAGCATTTTTTAGAATAAACAGTATTTTGATTTAATTTAATTTTAGCTTTTTTCAATAAAAATTTCATCAAGTTTTGAAAAAAGTTCAGTTTTTTTTCAAAGAGGTTTAGCAGTGGTTTTACTTTTTTCTATACAACTAATTTTGGAGCAAGTTAAGAATTGCATTTTATATGCTAATTGCATGGATAGACTATTTGGTATAATTAAAGTTTACATACGTAAATTATTTAAGCTGAAAAATGATGGAAAAAAAGAATATGAAACTAACCCAAATCCCCTTTGATTACTGTTGCTTTTTAAAAATATTCGTTCCTCTTGTTTTCTTTTTCATCTTGGTGTTTAAAAGAGGATCCTGGGTTAGTTTCACTGAAAAAAATTACTTACGACAATACAGTTGACAATTACATAGACAAATGGTTGTCAATGGAAAATACTTTGAACAATGTTTGAATATGATTCATGTTATTTATCCCGTTTAAATTTGCTGTACATATAAATAATAAACATAGATATTCTTTTTTTCCATTGTTTTTCAGCTTAAATAATTTACGTATGTAAACTTTAATTATACCGACTATTTTTGCAATGTGTTAATATTTTAACTAAATTGTTTAATTGAAGATTTTTTTAGGTTTGCTTTTTAAATGTAACTGTTAACCAGTATGAAAATATATTTATATATACACTTGAAAAACAATGGCAAAAAATAAAGCACTTAATCAAGATGAAAACTCTGATGATGAATTTGTTTCTTTTCATACAAACAAACATGGGTTTCCAATTGAGGATGCAACATGGAATAGGATGTGGAAAATAGCACAAAAAATTTATCCTGATGCAAAAAAAGATATAGAAGAAATTAGAAATAATGATCAACCTTTAGATGTTCCTGTTTTAACATCACCTGTTTTTAGCTCTCATATGACAGTGCCACAATACATTCATGCTGTACAAGATTTTATTCAAAAGTTAAGTTATAATCACACTGGAACTCAGCTTTTTGAGATTAGAAAGTCACGCCCATTATCTGGTCTAATGGATACTGCTAAAGAAATAATAAAAGAGGCCCTGCCTATTAAATGCTTGGAGGCAGTGATTTTAGCTATTTATCTTACAAATAGTTTATCCAATGTTCAACGATTTCCTATAGGTTTTAAATCTGTGTTTAATTGCCATCGTTATTATCATGTTGTTCTTGGAATTTATTATAATGGCTCTTTTGGTGCTTTAGGATTAAGTCGACGAGAAGATTTAATGGACAAACCCCTTAAGTTTAAAAGTCTTTTTGAGATGATTTGTGATTACCAATGCGCTTATTCCAATTATACTCATGAGTTAAAAAAAGTTCGTCTAGGTGGTGTTGTTTCCCATGATATGTACAGTCATGAAAAAATACATTGGGGTATATCTATTGTTAATTTGGTAAAAATGACAAAGACAGAACAACGACACATAATGGATTTATTTAGCAAAGGAATTCGATCACATTCTGCCTATTCTGCATCTGCTTTTTTAAAAACTGGTCATTTTTCAAGGCAGCAATATTATGAAGGCTCCACCATAGCTAAAAAAGATCCAAAAGTAGAAAGTTCTACTTCAAAATTTGTTTCGAAATCAGCAAAATTTAAAAATAAATCTTTTGTTGAAGATAATTCATATCACATTAAAGTATAAAACTAGATGCAGGTTTTTTTGTGCTTTTCCCTGTATAAAGCAATAAGCAATGTGAGTTACAAGCTCAACAATTATTTTGAAAAATAATATTAGTGACCAATGGACATTTATTGATTATTAGCCAATGTATTAGATATTTTAGAATTGTTTTAAAAAACATAATAATTGTTTTTTTCAATTGTGTTAGTTCAAAACCTAAACTTTAATGCTTTATAACCTAAAAAACAATTTATTTTTTATTGATATATAAACTTACATTAATTTTTAGATTCAATTTTGATTGTTAATTTGTCTACTGATTTATATTTTGCTTTTAATATGTTTCTTTTTTGTTTAGCCTCTTTTGTTTTTGATTTTTATTGGGCTTATCAATTCTTGAAAAATATTTTGTTAAAAAATTGTTTTGATCCATTTAAAATATTATCATTTCTTTTAATGTTTTTTATGCATACTTAATGAACAAATTTATTAATTAATGTTCTTCAGTTTATTGAAAGAGAAGAAGACATTTCGTTTGTTTAGAGTTCATAAATCTCAAAACTGTTATGATTTATTTAAATGTTTAAAACCAAACAAATGATAAAGAATTATTGAATTGAACTTAGTATTCTGTATAAAATTGAACTAAACACCATCACAGCAAATTGAATCTAATTTAATGTAAATTTTTACAATGTAATGGTCATGATACACTCATTAAACCTTTTTTATTTTAACAAAATAAAATAAAGTGTATCAAGGGAAAAGCAGCAGTTGAAATAAGTTGTAAAGAATTGTATAGTTTTTATTTGTTTATAAACAGTTCATGCTGCTTGTTTTTAACATAGTCAAATTATATATACACCAGCAACATAGCATACTCTACCAACATTTTGAACTGTTGTGATCTCTAATAGTTATTGCTTATCCAATGTTTTATCTAATGCTATATTCTATGACAACAATTGACATGTTAAACAATGTTTATTGTTGACATGTTGTTTTTTGTCAATTTTTGTGTTTTTGATCAAATATTTTAATCTGGTTTATTTAGTTAATTGTCTTAAATTTGACAGTTTTTTTGGTGTAATTGAATTTTTTTGCTCAATGTACAAAAATTTTAGTTACTTTAATGTTCAAGTGTTGTATTTTTATGCTTAAAACTGCTTTTGTCTTTGTACCATTGATTAAATGTACTATTGCTGAATTTTTAATGTTAAGGGTGTAAAGCATTTGTAAGTGCACTTAAATTTATTTGCCTTTTATATAACTATTAATTTGTTCTTAAATGTTTTTCACTTGTTTTTTCACATAAAAAATCATGTTATTTAGACATAAGTAATTATTTTTACATACTTATATTATTTATTGAAATGATGGATTTAGAAGTAGTGGAGGACATGCTTCATGATAATAAGTGGGCTATGAATTACAATGAAGATGGTGATGAAAATGATGCCTATGGTTTGTTTTTTTAATCACAGTTGTCATTGATTGCAATAAGTTTTAAGTAAAAATTACCATTTTATTCTGTATTTCAATAATCTGTAAATGGTGGTTGTATTATGGTCACAGTGCTATCATGAGTCAGCTTTTACATGTCTGAGTTGCTTATCTGTACTATTTAGTGATTTTGCATTTTTGTCGAAATATTATTGTATGATGTGGTACTTTTAAAAAACCATAGAACATTGTGCTGACATATTTAGTTGCTTGACTCAACAACTTCACTGTCACTTTACAACCACCTCATAACAATTTACTAATTATTACTATTATGTCAAGTTATTTATTTGTGACAAATAAACTAAACTAAATGTTTTTCAATTTAGGTCATCAGTATGATGATTATGAAGATCTATTTAGTAACAAAGCATTGTCAGATACTGAAAACAATGAAAATTCTAAAGAGATTGGTGAGACATTTGTGTTAATAATTATATTTGTTTGTATTTTAGTTCAATATAAAATCACAAAGTCTTTTAACAGAAATCTATTACTTTTTTTCAAGCAAAGTTAAATTGATGGTTTTATTTAACTAATCACATTGTGATGCATAAATTCATTAAAAAAATTGGTAAAATTTTAATGAGCCGAATATTTAATATAGAAAATAAAAATTAAAAATTAAAAACAATTAAATGATCACAAAAATTGATTTCAACCTATAAAGATCATCAGTTTCTTATTCAAATAGAATATATTAAAGATCATCAAATCAGTTATTTTTAAACATTGTGTACCTGCAGCACACTTGAGCCAGAGTGCAGATCTTTTTCTAGTCATTACTATGTTTCCAACACTCTTCTTTACTTTAGGCATCATAGCATATTATGTAAAAACCTTGAATTCCAATATAACTTTTTATAACTAAAGTAAAGACTTTTTTTAGTGGTCTTCACTAGATTTTGAACACTTTGTTTTTATGTGCATTTTCAAGTTTTGCATATGGTGTATGAAACAAGCCTGGAAGACAATTGGTCACCAAAAACTTTATGTGATGGGATGGGAATGACAATAAATTTTTTGAGCTTTTTTGTTGCTGGTTAAAAAAAAACAATTTTTTTCTGTTATAGAGTATGTATACATTGTTGTTGTAGAGCACTGGACTAATGGTTTTTAAAAAATTCTGTGGCATACAGTTTGAGAATCAATTTATCAGATAAAAGTTTTGATTATTATTTCTTATGTGAGGGAAACAAGCTCAAAAGTTTATTTATTTTTTATTTTTTTATTTTTATCTCTATATTTATCCTCCTGACTCGCAGGAAAGCGACGGAGGCGCTATACATAGGGTAGGCAATTACCCCGACCTGCTTCCGGAGATGCCAAGATATTGCTGTCTGCTAGTAATTTAGTAGAGATATTACTGTAATTTAGAACTGCTTGTCAAGACCACCAAGCAGGGGAAAGTGCCGTAAAGTGTCTTTCCCAAAGACACAACAGAATGGCACAAGTGGGTTTTGAACCGAGACCATGTTGATCATCAGTTCGATGCTTTAACCACTCGACCACACTGCCGACCAAGTAAAAGTAGAATATGATCCTTTGAGCCAGCCAAATGAAACATAGCTATTAACTTTGTTCTATTTGATAGTTTGAGAAAAGTACTTGTCATGCCCAAATATGAATGTTGCAGGAATAATTGTTCAAAGTTGTGACATGAATAATTTATCGCTTAATAAATTGTTTTTTTATCCCAAGTAAGAAAGTTTAAATTACTGCTGTTTTGTATTACAGAAAAGCCTGGTTTGGTTCAATCAGCAAGGCTACCTATCAACCTAGGGCCAGACAGGGTCTTTGAGTCTATCTGCTTTAGAAAAGATTTAGTGGAACAGTTTTCTTGCAAAAAACTTAGAAATATATCTTTATTGTTTTTTAGGCCTTTTGAAAAAATAGCTTATTCAATATTCATTATCATAATATTACTAGTTTAAAATCACAGTTTAACTATTGTCTATATCAAAGTTCAAAGAAATCCATCAAGAAGGTTTTATTGTTAAATATTACTGACTTGTTTTGAGTGATTTCAGATTTCATCATGCTTATAACTTGTTAATAGAGATTTTGCTTGTATGATGTCATGCTCCTTACCTACAATTTTCATTTTGCTTTTTACAGAAAGCAGAAACAGGCCAATATGTCTATACAGGGTGTCCATAAAGTTCATGTGTACTTTAAAAAATTTCATTTATTTTATTCATTAATTTTATTCTCAATCATTATTAAACAGTTTAACACAAAAATTATAAATATTGGAAAGATCAAGAAAAGGAAGAAGCAGCACAACGTCAGACGTTAAAACATGCATAAGATAATCAGAAAGTGAAAGTACAAAACAGTAGAAAGCATGGCCACAACACCTTAATCAGATAAAAATATAAGAAATGAGAAAGAAAAAAGAAAATATAACAATAGCATTATCAAACAAATCGAGAGATTGAACAAACAGTGCATGACTAATCTGGATAATGATGATGGGTGGCACAGTTAGCCAAGATGGAAATTTAGCTCAACTGAGCAAGGTGAGTAAAGAAAAACCACCAATAAAAAGAAACCTCATCAGGTCTGGAAACCTTTTCTGAATGCATCTGGTGACATACAAAAAATAATAAGAAGAATGAATATATACAAAAAAAAATTACAAATTTATAAATCAAATAATAAGCAGATAATAACGATATTAAAAATAACATAACATAAAAAAACTATTATGCTAGTCAAAGTTGATGAATAAAAAAATCGTGTATGATTAACATAAAAAATATAAATAAAATAAAATAAAAAATATTTATATATACAGTGGTGGCCAAAAGTTTAGCAACACTTGAAAATTTATTAGAAAAAAGCAAAAAACTAATTAAATTTGGCCTAATGAAATACAATTGACTGTTTAAAATATTCAATTATGCATTATTTTATTTGTTTCAAATGATAAAATCATTTACTTGATTAATTATTTATAATTATTAATTTTTTAATTATCTTGAGCAAAATGACACCTGGTCAAAAGTATAGCAACATGTTAATTTTTTTTATTTTTCAAATTTTCATCAACATTATTAATATTTTGTGCTATAACCGAAATTGTCTATCACAACCCGACATCTCTTTGGCATAGAATCAATGAGTTTTTGACAAAAACTGAGATCAATGGAATTGTAGCACTCAATCAAATTTTTTTGAGATCATTTTTGTTTTTCGAATTTTTTGAGTTCAGCTCGAATTTAATTCTGCACCAGATGTTCTTGATCGGGTTTAGATCTGGGCTTTGGGCCGGCCAATCCAGAACTTTCATTATGAGATTCTTGAAAATCTTTAAAATCGATTTGGCAGTGTAGATGGGGGCATTATCCTGTTGAAAAATGCTCTTCCTGCCCATGGTCTTTTTCATGAATGGACTGACAGTATTTTTGATGAGCTGTCCATATCTGGAAGCATTCATCCTGCCCTCCAATTTGACCATGGGCCCCATTCCGTGCCAAGAGAAACAACCCCAAATCATGACAGAGTTGCTGCCCATTTGCACCGTGGGCCTGGTGCACTTGATGACCAGAGAATGTGCCAGACCAAACACATGGCCAGACAACATGCACATTTTTCGGTTGAGGATTGGAAAAATGTGTTGTTTTTCGATGAGAGCAAGTTTGTCAGAGTCCACAGCAGCGGCAGAGTCTGTGTGTGGCGCATGGTGGGGAGACACACTCCATCAAGTGCACCAGGCCCACGGTGCAAATGGGCAGCAACTCTGTCATGATTTGGGGTTGTTTCTCTTGGCACGGAATGGGGCCCATGGTCAAATTGGAGGGCAGGATGGATGCTTCCAGATATGGACAGCTCATCAAAAATACTGTCAGTCCATTCATGAAAAAGACCATGGGCAGGAAGAGCATTTTTCAACTGGATAATGCCCCCATCTACACTGCCAAATCGATTTTAAAGATTTTCAAGAATCTCATAATGAAAGTTCTGGATTGGCCGGCCCAAAGCCCAGATCTAAACCCGATCAAGAACATCTGGCACAGAATTAAATTCGAGCTGAACTCAAAAAATTCGAAAAACAAAAATGATCTCAAAAAAATTTGATTGAGTGCTACAATTCCATTGATCTCAGTTTTTGTCAAAAACTCATTGATTCTATGCCAAAGAGATGTCGGGTTGTGATAGACAATTTCGGTTATAGCACAAAATATTAATAATGTTGATGAAAATTTGAAAAATAAAAAAAAATTAACATGTTGCTATACTTTTGTCCAGGTGTCATTTTGCTCAAGATAATTAAAAAATTAATAATTATAAATAATTAATCAAGTAAATGATTTTATCATTTGAAACAAATAAAATAATGCATAATTGAATATTTTAAACAGTCAATTGTATTTCATTAGGCCAAATTTAATTAGTTTTTTGCTTTTTTCTAATAAATTTTCAAGTGTTGCTAAACTTTTGGCCACCACTGTATATATATAAGTAATTATAATAATTAAGTTTTACAGACCAGCATAATAGCAAAATAAATAAATTAAGCAAAGTCAATAGCATTTAATAATAGCATAAAATTTATTTAACAATTTTAAAAATAATTGGGAAAATGAAATAGTAGACCATTGCCAAAAAGAAATTTTAATTAAAGAGCAAAGATAAGGGTAAAAAGAATCAATTTGATTTAGCAATTGATTTGAATTATGCAGACAAACAAAATTTAAGAAAAGAGTTCTTTTCATCTTTGTGTTAAGACGGGTTATCTTGATCATTTAAGTTTTTCTTCCAAGGATTGATTCCAAGTTTTTATTCCAAGGATTTCTTCCAAGTTTTTATACCATTTCCATTGCCTTTTTTCCAGAAACCTGTAATCAAAAATATATACAGAATGGGAACTTCAAATTGTCACCATAGCTGGCTTTTTAATTAAAAGGACATAAAATGGTCAATTTTGAAGATAGTTATTTCAAATAAGAAACAGAATAAGGTTATGATGTGAGAAACACATTCTACTCGACATAGTTGCCCTCAGCTTCGATGACGTACTCAATCCTAGTCTTGAAGCTCCCACAGGCCTTCTTCACCATCTCCCTGTCTATATAGATGCATTGCTCCTTGATAGAGGCAATGAGAGATGCCTTGGTGGTATGAGGGCATTGGTTAGTTTGATTCTCCAAAATGCCCAAAAAGAAATAATCCATTGGCTTCAGATCTGGGGTACTGGAAGACCATTTGTCTTTGGTTGCGAAGTCATAACAGTGCTCCTCCAGCTAGATGAGGGAGTGTTTGGAGACATGAAAAGGTGCACTGTCTTGCTGCCATACCCAGGGCCTGTCTTGGGTCACCTGCTTGATTCAGGGTAACACCACAGTCTCCATGACCTGCAGGTAGATCTCGGTATCAACCCTTAGACCTGTCTCAAAGATGTGCGGTGGCATCATGTCCCCATCGGAGCTGATCACACCAAAGACCATGACTGTGTTAGGAAACTTGGTCTTCATCACTCAGGGCACATTGCTGGGGCACATAGCAATCCATCAATGGCTCTGCCTGTTGTGGGCCTGGTCCTGGCAGAAATTATTCTCATCAGAGAAGAACAACAGCATGTTGGACTCCTTCAAGTGCTTCAGCTTGTTGAGGAGCTTGGTGGAGTTAAGCAGCCTTCTGTCCTTGGTTGCCTGGGTCAAAAGCTGGCCAGTTTGCATTCTGTAGCTTTTGCATCGCAAATCCTCATCTACACATCATTGAATTGTCCTTTTATCAACCCCCAGTTCAGCAGCCATAGATCTCATGGACTTGGAGGGGTTAATGTCGATCATGGCCTCAACCCTTTTGAAAAAATCTGCATCTCTCAACTTCTGGCGGTTGTCCAGATACTTTGGACCTCTTGTGATAACTCCACAGGGATCCTTACTCTCCTCCAACTTTTTACAAGTATGCTGAATGGTTCTCATGTCGACCTTGAGGGTGTTGGTGATGGTTCTGTTGTCCACTTCACCATTTTTGTGAATCAGGGCAATGACCACAGCACATTTCACTTCCGCTTCAGTGAACAATATTTCCGATAACTCTGTGTATATTTTCTTCATAGTGTCAAACTCAACACTGGTGATTACCTTATTTTTATAGCTATCCAACGATATATTACATTTATGTAATCTGAAAAGTAAAGTAGAAAATATCATGAATACATGAGGACGACAATTTGAAGTCCCCATCCTGTAGGGCAGTATGGTGTTTCAACACTACAATTAAATATTATTCTCATTATTTAAAAGATATTTATAAACGTTAGCAGTAAAAGATCAAACACTTTGTTTCTTATTTTTTAAGTTGAAAGGAATGCAATTCCAATATGCTGGACCATGGTGTGAAATAGCTTGCTGACATACTGTGCTAGAACATTTTTTTGGAATAAAGATAGACTTGTTTCTGGTATTGTATTTAGATTCATTTTTAGTAAAAATATCTTTAAATGCAATTGGGTTTTTACCATTTTTTTGCTTAAACATAAATACAATTAGTTGTTTAGTTAAAAGTTGATCTATCATTAACAATTTCTTTTCTTTCATAATATCACAAACAGTTGAGTTACTGTTAGTACTAAAAACTAATTTAACAAATTTATAGCACAGTCATTTTAATCTTTTAACCAAAGTTTTATTGCCATAACACCAGTTTAAAATGCAATAAGAAAGCTGACTGTTTATAAGATAGTGATAGAGTAGGAGAAGAGATCTTTTGTATAACAGTGATTTTACTTAATAACAGTTCCAAGAATGCTATGTAGTTTAGATATTAGGTAATTTATGTGTCTTGAACATGTTAAGTGCTCTTGTATATAAACACCAAGAAATTTAATACATTCAACTTGTTCAATTTTATTTTGTCACAATACGAGATCTTGCTTTTTTGTTGTTGATTTGGATTGTGTAGTCCTAAATAAAATGTATTTAGTTTTAGAGACATTAACTGATAATCTATTTGCTATCAACCACTGGTCAACTAGTTGAAGTTCTTTATTACCAGCATCAAAAAGCTTTTTGATATCATTATTTTGTAAAAAAAATACAAATGCTTGTATCATCAACAAACATCAAAGAATCACTATCATTTGGACAATTTTTGAAATCATTGAAATATATCCAAAAAAAAGTGGTCCTAGATTAGAGCCCTGAGGTACACCACTTGTAATTTCAAGAGTAGTTGTAGAAAGAATTCCTGCATATTTTACTTGTTGTGTAGGTCCTGTTAAGTAACTAGTAAACCACTTTAGTGCATTGCCTCTAACCCCATAATGATTAAGTTTGGAAAGTAATATTGAATGATCAATCGTATCAAATACTTTAGATAAATCCAAAAAAATTCCAAGGGTTGCCTTTTTGCAGGCAAATGATTGCGAAATTTTTTCCACTAAAATTGAAATTGCTTAGAATGATTTTTTCTAAAACTAAATTGATAATTGTACAAAAAATTTTTGCTTTTTTCAAAAATGAATACAATCTATTATACATAACTTTTTCAAGTAATTTTGAAATATTTTATAATGCACTAACTGGTCGATAGTTATTAATATTGTTAGAATCACCTTTTTTGAACACAGGACATACAGTAGCAAGTTTAAAGAAATCTATGAATTCACCTTTACTCATAAAAAGAATATTTGTATTTATAACTTTATTTGTATTTGTGATGGAAATAATCTGTAAAAAGGATTGGAAAGAAGTAAATCGATATTTTTTTAGGTTATATTGAAATTTTATTTTAGTTTTCACATGTCCTCCATCATTAGCAATATTAAGGGTAATACAATTTTGCAGTTCATGGAAAACATTTGCCAACTGATTTACTGTAATGCCTGAAATCACATTAGTTATTTTAGCTTTCAAATATTTTAATGAACTAAATTTGATTGCATACACAATTGTTTTCACATGTCCCCATAAAAAAAATCTAAAAGAGTCAAATCTGGCAAACATGGAGACCAATGAAATGGTCCACCACTCCTGATCCATCTGTTAGGAAATTCTTGATTTAAAAACAGTGTAACATGCAGAGCAAAGTGACAAGGAGCTCCATCTTGTTGAAACACTTCATCATATTTTAAGTTTAGTTGTTCAAGCTGCGGAATAAAGTAATTCTGCAGCGTATCCAAGTAGCTGTCAGCATTAATAACATGATCTTCAAAAAAGAATTTCCCTATAACATGACTTTTTCCAAAAGCACACCACACATTAACTTTGGCTGAGTCTCTTTCATGTTTAACAGTTTCATTTGGCTTTTCAGTTTCCCAAAACTAGAAAAAGGAAACTTTATATCACTTTTTGCAGATTCTTATCACAAATACTTACAAAGTTATAAACCTTCAAAATTGCACACAGACTTTATGGACACCCCATATGAAGATGAAACCAGATTCAATTCAATAAAACTTATTCTGCAAATTAATATTTTCTTACATCTTCTTCAAGAGTAAATTGAGCAATTGCACTCCTTACATGCTTTGCTACTAATCACTTTATATCATCTATTTATTTTTCTGACTTGCAGAACAATGATAGGTATTTATCTTAGAGCAACCATAAATCAATTATTTTAACTTTTAGAAATAAGATATTCTTGTGTGGTTGAATTTTTTATAATTAAAATGTATATTTGTTCAATCCATCTCCAGCCTCAGCTCTATTTCTACTTTTGTTATGTTGCTGCACCTCTTGGGAAGAACAAAAGCATCTAGTCATATCACTTCATGAAGAACTAAAAAAGTCAATTAAAAACAATCAATTAGACTGCAGTTATCTTGGCATTATTGGTAATTGCTTGAAAATTTTTAAAGGAATTATACCGTTTCTTGCAAATCAAAAGGCTAAATAGATGATATTACAATATTCATATTTTTAGTTTTGTCTAGTTGACATGACTGTAATTTTAAAACATTTCACTGGCACAATGCTCAATATTATTCTCAGCATTAAACCATTGGATATACAGTATTTCCTAAAAATTTTAAGTTAAAATACTGTTGTTGCAGGTGCATATGTTGAAACAAATCCTACATTGCAAAAAGAAATCGGACAATTGATAATGTTGCAAAGATATCTTGATTCATTAAAAGAAAAGCTATCGGAAAAACAATTTGCAGTTGCAAAATGCAGGTCTGATGCTTTAAGCAGGAATTTTATTTCTTTTTAATAAAATTAATAGTAATTTATTTGAAATTTATTCCTAACTCTTGTTCAAAATATCTGTCACTGTAAAACAGCCTAGATAAATAATGCTGTTGATGATAGATTTTCAAGAAAAAAATTATCAAACAATTGCCGAAAAATGACTAATTAATTTTATGTTTGTTTATAACAAAATTGATTCGAAAAGTGTAAAATCTTCAGTAAACTAACGAATGAAAATAGTTTTGTACTTCCATATTTCCTAACCCAGGGGCGTCTAACTCGTGGCCTGTGCAATTTTTCGAAGGACTTTGTCCTGCCAATTTTGGCAGAAATCGAAGACAGATTGTGCAGATCCCTTTTTTTTGTTTTTTTTCGACATCGCTAGTTTTCAGAGACGAAAATCATGAAATTCAAGATTGATTTGTATTAAAGACCTTTTTTTAGAGAACACTGTGTTTAAGGGATGAAATTCAAAAAATTGGAGATTGATTCGAGGTGAAGACCTTTTTCTTGGAGATCACTACGATTTTGGGACAAAATTGGGGTGTTTTATTTGTTTGGCCCACCAATATTTTTGATGAGCCAAAATCGCCCTCGGCTCAAAAAAGGTTGGACGTCCCTGTCCTAACCTCTACTAGCCATGGGTCCTTCATTCTCAAATTATTTGCCTATGGACACCTTTTTTGCACAATTTATATATTAGACTAAAAAAAGGTTTTCATTACTAGTTAAAACTTAATCCAAATATAAACAAAAATAATTCAGAAGTCAAGAAACTTATGAGATAATATCAGTCTCATGAAAGTCAACTTTGAAGATAAAAAATTTCGTCTTTAAACCAAAGACCCAAAATTTTTCTTTGATAAAATTTCTTTTTCTGTATATCATTTCACGTTAAATATGTGACAATACATTTTAAAAAATGCATCGGTTAAAATAACATTGTTTCTTACGCCAAAGTCCTTGTATTCACGGACTTATTGCACCTCAGATTAAAAATCCTTGGTGCAATAAATTAAAAAAGCACCCAGCCAGATTGTAATTTATCTACTACATTTTGTCAGTCCCTTGTTTCTTTATTTTTTTTAATATGGTTACAGCTGCGTAGTTATACTAAAAGGCACAAATGTAAATAAGTAATAATTATTTTCAAGAGTTATGTTGTTGTATTTACTGTGTAAGCAGTTACTTAGCATTTTTTAATTAGCACATCGAAATGTTTTAATATTGCACTTTAAGATTTTTCTTTGCATGTAGAGAAGAACTGATGGCTTCTAGAATGCGACTTAAGGCACTAGAAGAAGAGTTGGCTGAAACTGAGAAAGAAATTGCTAATGTCCAGGTAATCTGCACCCAAACAAAAATTATCACATTTTTTAAAAAGCTGGGGGTGTTTCTGGTAATTTTTTTCAATTCATTGCTCTTTTCTGACTTCACCCCCCCGCTCATCTTTTTTTAAGTCAACAACAAAAAAATCATAAACCGTCAAGTACAAAAAAATATAAAAAATATAAAAAAAAATGAAAAAAAAACACATCAAGTGATTATCCCTATCTGGTATCAAAATGACAAGAAGTTCGGTTGTAAACTTTTTTTTCTTTATTCTCTCTATAAAGTCTCTGTAATTGAAAGCTGCTTGCCAAAGCAGGCCAAATATGACTATACAACAAAGAACATTATCAGATTCAGATTAGTGCCTCACGAAATTTTTGCCGCATATTTCCCTTTCAGAACTTAGGTACCGTAATTTCCCCAAAATTTAAGTTCAAGAAAATCCTTATTGTTATGTTAAGTCAAGGCTTTTTCGACCAAATTTGGATCCAAATTCCGGTTATCCCGGAAGCTCATCAGTAAAATTTACCGTGAAATTAAAGAAAAGTCTTTTTTCCAGGTCTTCATTTTAGTTAATGCGTCGGCAGCGTGGTCGAATGGTTAAAGCGCCATGCTTATGATCAACCTGGTCTCGGTTCAAAACCCACTCGCACCATTCTGTTGTGTCCTTGAGAAAGACACTTTACGGCACTTTCCCCTGCTTGGTAGTCTTGGCAAGCAGTTCTAAATTACACTCATATCTCTATTAAATTACAAGCGGACAGCAATATCTTGGCATCTTCGGAAGCAGGTCGGGGTAATTGCTTACCCTATGTATTAGCGCCTCCGTCGCTTTCCTATGACCCAGGAGGATAAATATAGAGATAAAATAAAATAAATAGTTTTAACTTAAATTTTACTGATGAACTTCCTAAATAACTAGAATTTGGATCACCAATTTGATTGAAGACAAAAAAAGGTCATTACTTTAAGGAAACCATTTGTATCAACTGTCATGATTCAATCACGGAGGACGTGCCAATTTGAGGTCACCTGACATTATAATAAAATATTGAAATTCCTCCCCTGCAATTTTTCTCCCTAAAGATTTCAAATCTCTTTTTACAGAGCTAAGTGGCTCACTTTGAGAAACACTGATGTTGATAGTAAGCGGACAATTGTTCGAAAATTAGCGTTATATGCAGGTGTCTGAAAACATTTTATCAACCCTCATTTTTCTTTAACGTATGCCGAACCCCAGTAGCGCATTTAGGGGGAAGTGTGCTATGGTAGCCCTTGGAGATCGCCAGTAAAAGAAATCAGAGACAGATTCCAAGGGAAGACTTTTTTTTCCTTAGCTCCCACTTAAAAATTTTTGTTACGAAGCAGATTTGATTGTGCTTGTATGCTCCCCTTTCAAAAATCTTTGGTACGCCACTGCCTAACACAAACCTATTGCTCGTATTCGAAAACACGCTATCTGTAGTTGACAGAAATTACTTATTTTATAAACCCTAATTTTTTTTTTAATAAATGCCTAAATCTAACCCTAACTAACTCTAACCTTAAGATAATAATTCATTTATTTTTTTGATAATTGTCTGGATAACAATTGCTAATTCGAACCATAGTCCGGATACGTGATAGTAGAGCTTGATTTTTAAAGCGTATTTAGAGCTAGTTTCTAACAGGTCAGTTTTTCATGTTTCCGCTTATAGTGGAACGATTTAATGCACTTTACTGTTGTGGGACTGTTAACATTTAAAAAAATTTTCGTTCAATTTGACGGTCACAACTTCACCATGTTTTTCGTTTATTTTCACTGATGGTCAAAATTCTAACAAACTTCCTCAAAAAAATGTTATTTGATTGATGTATGAATTTAGTTTTTTATATAAAAATCGCCATGGTATTTTGTTGCGATAAGAAAAGCATTCTCAAATATTGTTGCACATTTTATTTTTGTTTGAATTTTTATTTTTAACACTATTTAATTAGAATTAATCAAATAAAATAACATCAGCTACAGTTTAATTGTTTTTGATTGTATCTCCTGATAAACCATGCAGTTTAAATGGCAAAAAAGTAACTTAGGTTTTGTCTTTTTGTTGAGTAATTTTTCAACTTTAACGAAACAGTTATGAAGAGCATATCCGAATCTATTTAAAAAAGCCAACAAAGCAAATTAGTTTCAACCTTTGTATAAACTTCACGTCAAGTGCTTAAATTGGTTGTTGAACTTTGAACTTGAAAACTTTAAAAAGCTTTGAAATGCTTTGTTATGCTTTGCTACAGCAAATCCAACATAAAGCAGTTTTGCCGACTAGAAGTACGTTTTGTTTAATTCCTTTATTTTTTTCAAAAAGGAAAAAGAAAACGTTCCATCCCATCATCGTCTTCTTGGTCGAAAAGAAAAGCTTGAACGCGAAATCGCTAACGAAAAACTTGTCGAAACGGAAGTGAAAAAAAATCTCGAAAATGCTGAGTAAGTTGCTTTTCGAAATAAGTGTCATTTTACAAAAGATAGAATTGTTCGAATGTACCTGTACACGACCGGAGGTAATCGATTGCTGTTATTACTTCAAGGATGGTCTTAAAGGTACAATCTTTAAACTTGTAATAAAGCAATCCAGACTCCGTTCTTTGTTAGGGTTTCTACCACAGATTATTATGTTGGTTTGTAGTTGCATTGAAAAAGTATTTTTTGATTAAGTGTGTATGTGTGCGTGCGCGTGCGTGCGCGTGCTTGTGTCTGTGTGTTTCGTACATAGCGTGGTTTCTTGCATGTCAGAGTTTATTCTGAGTAACTTTGCAAGAGTAATGGTTTGGTGCTTCTGCGCTGTGCCAGTTTTGTACACATGTTGCCTTTAATGTTTGTTGTAATGGATTTCCGCCATTGAACATGGTGTTTTTTCTAAAGCTGAAGCGTGTACGGTAATGGTAGTATAAATCTGGTTGAAGTTCCACGTGACACGTCTGGATTCAAGATGAACGTGTTGGTTGATGGTTGATTGTAAAAGTTTGTGGCTTTTCTAATCTGAATATGCATTGAGGTGATTTTCACCAATCCGTTGACACAAAAGCTAGCACACCCACTACATCTATAGTCGCTTTAAATAAAATTGCTGCATTAATTTCACTTGCCCACAAAAGAAGTAATTGATTGATTCTAAACTTATTTTAAAACGTAATTTCTACTTCAGATTAATCCTAGTTCAAACCGAGGCGGAACAAAAGCAGTACGCGGAATTGGCAGCCCAGATGACCGAAAAAGAGAAAATTATCAAAGAGCACAAGGAGAAGCTCTCGAAATATCGTCTTGCTCAACACAATCACACCACTAAGATGGCACAGCAAAAATACAGAATTGCCGAAAGGTATTGTTTTCGATTTTAGGAAAACTACATGGGTTTAAAAACTTTAAGTCAAGTCAGATTTTTTATTATTGCACTTGTACGCATGTTTGTGCAATAATAAAAATTTACGTGGTGTTTTGAGTTCAATTCTTGCTTTCTGTGTAAATTAGTCGTCAAGTAGCAATGAGCAATAATAAAACCCTCGGCCTCAGTCGTGTTTGACCCGGAGTGAATGCCCTTCCAAACGACGACGGCGAATAAAATTTTTTTTCAGAACTTTAAAGGAAACAATAGATGCACGGAAAGCGGAACGGGAGCGAGTCGTACAAAATGCTGTCGCCAGTCACAGAAAAGGAAAACAATTTTTAAAGGTTTTCGTATTTATTTGTCGGTAGATTGTGTTGTTTGAAAAATTTGTCTCAAAATTTTTAATATGAAAAGATTTCAAGTATCGAGTTTATTTTTATTGTAAACGTATTTTGTATCGTGAATTTTACTAGATTTTAAAGAAGCTTGTTAAGGCAGTTTGCAGTGAAAGTTTTTTGCGTCACAAAACATGTAAATGTGGCTAATTTTTAGGTCACTTTGTAGCATAATTTAATAGGAACGGGTGGAAGATACCTGCGCAATCGTTTGAAGTAAACAAAATAACGATGACTCTGATGTTTTTTTATTTTTAAGTTGATCTTAAGAGATGAAGACGACATTTTGTAAAATTTATAAATTTGTTATTCGCTTTTTAACTCATCTAATAATTCTTACGACTGTCAACAAAACCAGGTCTGTCATGGAGTTGAAAGTTGGACGGATTTTTTTGCGGAGTCGGAGTCAAATGTAAGAAGACCGACTCCGCAGCTCTCAAAAGAACTTTTTTTGTTATTTTCGAGGGTGTTTTCACAATCTCTATTTCAATTTCTTTTCTTCAGCAAAGCCTGACCCGTGTCCGCTTGCAAGAAGAGGAATGTAAAGCGATGGAACAACAGCAGGTCGATAGAAGAGTGCAAAGCATTATTCAACTGAAAGAAAGCATCGCTTTGAATAGAGAAAACCTCAAAGCGCTTCAGGTTGTTCGAGTCTTCTCTGTTTTTTCTTGTTCCGTGTTTTTCATTTCAGCCAACTACAGTATAAAGGCCCGTTTCCACTACGAGCGTTGCCAGGATTATTCTTCGTTTGTTTATTGATTTGTTTTGCTTCTCTTAGAGCTAAACGCGGAACGCATTAAAAAAATTAATAAACAAACAATGAATAATCCCGCCAACGCTCGTAGTGGAAACGGGGCTTAAGAAAACTGACGCTTTTATTTCAGTCAATTATATAGTCGGAATTAGAAATGATATAAACAGTAGTTTCGATCGCTTTTCGGCAAGCCTTGGTGACGTAATAAACTGTTGTCACGAGTTTTTTTTGCATCAGGCGAGAGACGCGGCACGGGACAGAAAGAAGCAGCTCGCGGAGAAGAAAGTTTACGAGAAAATTCTAAACGAAGGCGGCAATCCGGAGTTTTTTAGGACCAAACAGAGGAAGATAACTCAGAAAGAAGAAGAGAAAAGGTGAGAGGGTTTTGTTAGTTCAAACGTGCCCACGTGATTAATCAGAGCCACGTGATTTGCCCACGTGATTAATCAGAGCTGCAGACCGGCCCCAGCTTATCATTGTGGGCTTTGTGTTTGCCCCAGGCTCAGTCGGGCTCGGGCTGATGTCTTGTATGCCTGCCAACTGTATAAACTCGTTTGATAAATTAAACTTTCAGGAAGTTTTTGGCGAAGCAGAAAGCGAACAGGACGAAAATCGTTGAAAACATTTTAAGCGAAGAAAAGAATTTGAATATGAGGAAGAAACAGCAAGTACATTTCTACTATACTCGTATAGATGAATTTACAATGGTTTTAAGATACTGTTTTTGTTCTTGTTGATGTTTTTTGTAAACCCAGAGTTATGAATATTTTGAATATTATTTTTTAAGGCTTGCAATCATCATCATATCATCTATTTATCGTCCTGACTTAGAAGACAACGTTGGAAAAGTTAAGCATAGGGCAACCGTCAAGCGATTACTCAGACTTTCTTTGGGAAAGGCCAAGATATTGCTGTCTGCTTGGAAGTTTTTTTGGTTTCTATTTGATATACAGTGATGCGACTTTAATTCAGATCTGCTTTTTAAGACAGCATAGCAAAGGAAATGACGCAAGGCAGTGCCTTTTCCCCAGGACACAGCAGGATATCGAGGGTAGTATTTGAACCGAGATCGTTTCCATCGCGGTCACCGTCAAAGAGACTGCTTCTACCATTCTGTCACGATGCTGACATTTTCTGACACAATTGCGAAATTTTTACGTTCAATGACAATCTGAACATCAAGTAAGCTTTGTAATAAAGTCGATTGTTCGTTTTCACAACAGCCGTGGCTCTTCGGAGAAGGTAAACATGAACTGCAGCCGATTAGGAAGTCACCTGTTCACGAAAAACTTGTCCTGACTGATGACTACCAACCAGTGTTTTTGGAACAAGCTCAATTTTACGATTCGGATTTGAAAGAGGTGATGTATATTATCGATGGTTGATGTTTACTTTTTTTTTCGATGACACGCGTTTCTAAAGCTACTTTGTTCTTTATCTAAATCTGGGATTTTTAACCTGGGGAATGTGAAAGCTCCATCGGGGAGGCGCGAGTGACTGGCTGCAAACTCAATCGACAGCTGCAATGATGATTTATTTTGTCTTCCAAAATGGAGATTTTGGACGCTGATGGAAAGTGAAGATTTTTTTTAGTCTTAACCTTGAATTCCGGACAAAGATGGAGATTATGACGATAGAGCTTGGGTTTTGCTTTTGGTTTGTGTTGCCAAGGGGGCGCGTCTCAAAAAGTTTAAGAACCCCTGTCTAAATCATCATCTTCGTTTACGTCGCTTTTTTCGAAGTCTTAAATTGGTTCTTATTTTTCTTATACTTTGTTTTTATGAGCAGATCGTTTAAAAACACAGCTTGCAACAATGACCGCGATATATACAGGGTGGGGCAGAGAGGACGGACGTTTTTCAAAAAGCACAAAATCGTTAATTTTTTATTAAAAAGAAATTTATTCACAGATTTGAGTACGTACTGAAATAGCATTTTACAAAATCAAGTGTGGAAAACAACATCTGTCATGTGGTGTCCGTTATCAGCGATACATTTCTGAAGGCTTTCTTTGAAGTTTGCATAAATTTTTTCAATTATCGCTCTGTCGATTTGGGCGACTTCCACGCGAATAGCTTCCTTCAGTTCTTTTAATGTAAGGGGCTTATGCTCGTATACACGTGCCTTGAGGTGACCCCATAAGAAATAATCGCATACGGATAAGTCAGGGGACCGAGAAGGCCAGTGATAACGGACACCACATGACAGATGTTGTTTTTCACACTTGATTTTGTAAAATGCTATTTCAATACGAACTCAAATCTGTAAATAAATTTCTTTTTATAAAAAACCTTACGATTTTGTGATTTTTTAAAAAACATCCGTCCTCTCTGTCCCACCCTGTATATATATGTCAAATGATGTCAAATTTTTTTAAACACCCTGTATATTGTTGAATGTAAACCAGATTAACGCAAAATGAAAAAAAATCCAACAACTTTATTTCCATTGCATTTGGTTTTATCAAGTTTTTGTCTAAAAATTAATCACCAAAGAATGTGTGTTTCTAAGCACCAAAGACGCAAACGCGGAACCAGTTTTTTTTCAATTATTTTATAGTATCCTAAGAAATATTTTAGCCAGAGCTAAACTTAAAAAGGTAGTTATAAGCAGCATTCATTCTTAAGATTTTTTTCCACACCCATATTGCGATAATTTGAGAAATGCAGAGTTAAAAATAATTCTTCATTTAATTCTGTCTGCAGCTAAACTCTCGTACAGCGTCACACTTTATCGAAAGTTTCAAAGTATTTCACTTCCATGTTTTTGTTGTTGTACCGGAATGACATAGAATGGATACAGCATTTAGAATTAGGATGATTTAAAATTATACGTTCAAATTGCAAATTTACTATTAATTTTTGTCGCGATAAAAGATTTGAGATTTCAAATAAGAATAGATAAAAAAATAAGACTGGATTTTTATATTCAGGAACTCATTCGCGAAACTTTTTCCGACGACAGCGACGCTGTTGAAGACGAGTCTTGCGCGACACCTTCCGAGAAAGTTTTCATTCAAAATCTTCCGCAAGCTGACAACGATGAGGAAATTTTAACCAAGCCTGAATTCGAAGGGCTCTGGGACCAGAAGCACACAATTAAGAAAACTGAAAGAAAGGTGATTTTATTGATCCCGACAAATTTATACACAGTATTTGGTTTGTTTCTTTACTGTATGAAGAGTTGTTGATTGTTTTTTATAGAATTTTTTCTGAATAAATTAAATCACAAACTTCGTTTTGCTTTAGTATTTTAACAATTTCAGTAGCATGAAAGACTAGCTGAATCGCAACATAAACATATTGTGCCGAACCATTTCAACTATTCCCCTCTCTTCGAAATGTTCTATGTGAATTAAAAAATTTCTTTTACAGCTTTATTTGAATTATTTAAGCATTATTTGAATTGTTTAAATTGACGTGAATTCTCAGGCTGGCTCCGGCGAGCCTCAGCTGCGTCCGCTCGGCGGAACAAAAATGGAACAAGAAATTTTAGAGAAAGTTTTAGTCAAACACAAACAGCACATTGTCAAAAAGCAAATTGCTGGCGGAAGAGAGTTCAAAGGTCAACCTTTCTATAGCAAACCCGACATCATTCATTTTAAGGTTACTTTTTCTATTAAATTTTTTTACGTTTTAGTGTTTCGCTACGTAATTGGTTTATGTTTTTTATAATCATAGGATTTGGAGGTTGGAAAAGTGTACAAGAAGAAGATAATTATTACTAACGTATCGTACAGCATTAATTTTCTCCGGATGACCGGCTTATCCGAACGCCTGAAAGACTTCATTAAAATCGAGTAAATAGTCAAGAGTAGACGATTACAGAATTGTTATAAGTTGATGTTCTTCTTTGAAGTTGATAGTTTTATCAATCTTTTTACGTCAAGGTTTAATCCACCGGGCCAGATGTCTGCTGGAATGTCTTGCGAAATGTTTGTAACGTTTAAGCCGATGGTGAGACTTGTTTGTTGCTTTTTTTCTTTTTTCCGATTCATTCTCTCGTTTTTTTTTACAAGATAAACGAGGATCTCAGCGGCGAAGTGACATTTTTGGCACAAACCGGTCCTTTTTCGATTCCGCTTAAATGCTCAACTAAAAAATGTGACGTAAGTTGAAAAAGTTTTAGAAATAGATATGCTTGATACAACTTTCGAAAACAGATTCATTTTTAATTGTTATGTTTCTACTTTTTTTCAGCTTTCTGTTGACGTTGAATCGATAAATTTTGGGGCCCAGGTGATTGGGGAAACAATACGACGCTCTGTGACCCTTGTAAATAAGGGGGCGCTCGGCACTCGTTTTGAGTTTTGTAAGGTCCCAGACAAGCCCCTCACTAGTCTCAGTGTAGGAACATCTCTGGGAAGATTGGTGAGAGAAAAATTTTGATTAGATTCGTAATTGTTTGTTGTGACACTGCTCGTTCTATCTGTTTAAAGGAAATATCGTTTAGGGGGGACTACGTGTTTTCGAATTACCGTGATTGTGTCAGTCTTTTGTATTTGTTCTTATGTTTCTGATGGAAGCAATTTTATCGTTGAGCTCTTTCACTTTGTATCAATGTATCGTGAACATCGTGAAAGCACGAGAAAATCAATTAGTTTTCTTTTAATATAAAAGTTTATGTATAAGTTTTCTTTTATTGAAATACTTTTGTTTGAGATTATTTTTAGCAATGAATTTTCGAGATAAAATGATGTCAGTATGATTTGCGGAGCATTTTTCATTCTTCGACTTTGGACATGTCATGTTTAATTAAATATTTTTTCATTTGCTTGATGATTCTTTAGACTACCGCCGAAGCCTTCACAGCTAATGACATATCGGAACCGCTGAAGACGGCGACGACGACTCGACGCGATACGACGAAAAAGTCAAAGCGTCCAAAACCAAGTAAGAAACCATTGCGCCGCCTGCGATGATGGTTGCAAAAATTTTTAATGAAGTTTGCCGAAATAAAAAGTGGTTTAAACAAACTTTCTAGAATACTTTTATCTTGTTCATTTGAAGTCTGCCAAATACCTTCGATTTAGTTTACATTTGGTCTATGTTATTTTGACGTAGTCCACTTTTGAAACGACTTGGTTTATATTTTTAATATAACGTAACTCGCAAGAGAATCACAGATACATTGTATTTCATCATTTTTTGCGTAATCATAGCGTTTCACTCTAAAAAACTGCTTTCACTTCCCGTTATTTTATAGTATTTTACATTAAAATGACTTTCTTTTAAGTGGCTAGTAAAATTTAACAAAAGTAAATAACAGAAAGAATTAAAACACTGCCACGACACGCGCTCTGAGCGAGAATCAAACTCGACTCTAACTAGAACTCGAGAATCGAAACCGAACTTTATTTTGCATTTGAATTGCCTTTGAACCTCGATTATCTTTAAATAAACACGAACACGCCCAGGTGTCTCAAACACCGCTGACACAGCGACCCCGAAGCAAACAAGAGGCACGGCTCGAGCCGAGGAATGCGCTGGAAACACGGAACAAGGCCAACTTGAAGGGCTCGAACTGGTCGAAGGTGCAGTCGTTTGTCACGTGATTTCCGCTTTCATATTAATGACTCGCCGCTTCGGCTTTTGTTTCGCAGAATTTGAACAGACGGAGGATGGCGACGCGATTGATTTCGCGACGACGACCACCAGCTTCCACGAGTCGATGCCCGACGAACTGAAAGTCGGGGAGGTTCGTTCTGTGTTCGCTCGTTTTTTCGCGATCGGCGCGACTTCGTTTCGCTTTGATTTGGATTTTTCGTCGCGCCACTCGATGTGCCCTTACAGTTTTAAGAAATCCCATTTCATGTTCACCTCGATCACCGTCACAGCTTGTCGGGGCTCGGTGCGATTTCACTCTGACTGGCGAGCAGAATGATGCGGGTTCGATCCTCAGTCTACCCGAGTGATTATAGTTGTGCTTTTGTACTTTTCAAAAAGTCGTAATTGCAGCCACGCTGCTTACGTAAAAGGTCGACTCCTTTCAAAACAGAAAGCAGCAACCAGGTCAATACGTTCACGTGTGAAAGAAGGTCACTACAGTATAAAACTTACTTTAATTCGGGTTTTGGATTTCAACTTGAAATTAATTTGAAAACGAGTATTTAACGATAAGATCAACGCGCTGTTTAGACAACGAGCGGAGAGATCGACGCTTTCTCGTCGGTTCGACTCGACGTCGTTTTCTCGCCTTGTATACCTGGCGACGTTCAAGCCAACTTCCAAATTACTTTCGCCGATCAACACTCGAAGCCAGTAAGTTCTATGCGCTTCATTATGACGAATGCCGATGTTGCGTTTTGAAAATGCCAAACTCGGTTTTAACCGACTCTGGTTTTGTTTCAGATCGACATTCAAGTGTCGGCTGTTGGAATCGACGTTCCAGTCTGGCTTGAAAGACAAGTAAGTCGACAGTCGCTTGCTGAGATCGTTGTAAGTGCACAGTGGTTAAATGTGCTCACGAAATCAGGGTCCAAATATCGATATAAACGCTTATCTGGCGAAAACCCAATCAAAAATTGTGATTTTAATGTATCTCTTTATGAAAACCTGTTGCATCATCCCTGTTTGCGAGTAAAACAGATGGCAAAGGTTGTTGTTAAACACTCGATCATTGGCATAGAAGGAAATTTCGATTTATTTTAAACAGTGACGATGTTTTTAGAACGTTGATTTGAGAATTTGCATGTACGATCGTCTTTACCAGGAACAGATTCTAGTTCACAACAGGTAAAACCAAAACAGCTTCAATTGCTTTTTTTTTATCAAGTTCTTTGTCAAATATAACTCGAGTTGTTTATTTATAAAAATATAGGAAATCACAGCAGCTGTTATGCTACTAACGTATTTTGAATGTAAAAAAAGATTTTTATAGTGTTTGTTCTGCTTATGACCTCAGACTTTTTTTTGTTTAATGGGTTTTAATTGAAATACTTTTCTCGTCTACGAATTAAGCTAAAAATAGGAAATACTATTGATGTTAAATCAACGACTTTAACTACTGCGACATTATGGTGTGGCTCTACTGTCTTGACTCCATGTTGCCACCGTTAAACCTTTGCATTCATCAACGTAAGAATCATAAACGAAGGGGTTTGGCCTGATGCGAAAATCTGATGGCATTTAAGCAATTAATGAAAAAACATTCAAAGACATTGTTTGAATTTCGTTGTTTTACTACTTGATCCTCCGGCTGATTTTCATACCGCTGCGTGTGAAAACAAGCGTTCTACGTCATCATTTCGTGTACAGAGCCAGCACCGCCTTGCGGCTTCACTTCGAAGTTCCCAAGGAGCTGCAAGGTCACATCGAGCTTTTGCCCAAGACCGGGTTCATACAAGCCAAGTCCAAGTTCGTCGCCCAGTTAAAATTCTTGCCCAGGTACGTCGTTTGCTTTGCGTGATTTTGTGACGTCATAATCACAAGTTTGCTCTTCGTTGAGGTGTTGCATGATAGGATTTCATTACGTCACGACCCAACGCCCCCCACGTTGCCGTTTTTTGTTTGCGTTTCAGACATTCTTTAGCTGAAGACGCCGGCGGGTTGTTTGACCCGGAAAACGGAATTTTGGAGGCGCCGCTAGTGGTTCGGGTTGCCGACCAGACCAGGCCGGTGCCCTTTGTTGTCAGCGCGGTGGTCACGTCGTCGGATCTCGCGTTCGACCAGACGTGCATCGATTTTGGCCACTGCAGCGTATACGAGTCGGTCGTGCACACTGTCAAACTGACTAATCACTCGATCCTACCTCAGTTCTACGGATTTGTAGGAGTCCCGGATGTAAGTAAAAGAATTTCAGATTTTTGTTATTTCCGTCGCGGCAATAAAACTGCAGAATCAATCCAATGGATTTTCGCTCAAATTCCCAATGTCTTTGACTGAACTTTAGTGGTAATTTGCAGAGTTGTGTTTTGAATAACTGCAACGATTTGTCGTTGTCTCGCAGTTTATCGACATCCAACCGAACGATGGCTTCGGCAAGATCCTCCCTCTTGAAATAGTCGAACTGGACGTCGTAATGAGCGCGAACCAAGCCAAAAACTACGAGTTCACACTCACTTGCAAGTCCGGCATCAACAGGGATTTTAACATCCGGTGCAAGGCGGTGGGCGTCCTCCCCCCACTTGAGCTGAGTCACCAGGCGAGTGGAATTTCTTCCTGCTGTTTTTCTTTGGGGAGTGGGAATTTTGCGACTCCTAAAAAAGCTTTTTGTGTAGGGTTGACATTAATGCTGTTGGACAGGTTCTGCATTTTGCAGCCACGTCTCTCGATGACGTTTCGACATCCTTCGTTTACGTCATCAATTCCCACACAAGCGCAAACGAATTCACTCACCCAGTGCCGAGAATAGGTGAGTGGTCACGTGATCATTGGTTTCGTCATAATCGATCCAAATCGACCAGTCTTTTGTCCTATTTTTAACTTTAAATTCGTTTGGTTTTTCATTTCAAGCTTCAGGCTTGGCCCTGTTGTAAAAACTCCTACATTTTGTTGCGTTTTAAACATGGTCGTTCATTGTAGCTGCATATGATAACGAGCCTTATGCATTCTGCCTGCGAAGAAAGATAACAGATGGCCGACACGTCATGAGTGTGTTGTTTGAATAAAAGCAGAGTTTATTGAATCATCCAATCAGCTGTTGTTTGCCTCTCTGGACTTAATTGTGATTCTGATTTTCAGGTAAGGGCGATATCGTCCCTGTAGGTCCGACATCCTTCGAATTTGTAATTCCGAAAGACGCTCCTGTTTCGATACATCCTATGGTCGGAACGGTCGAGCCTGGAAAAGTGAGCCGCTCTCGTGTATATTTGTGAAAAATTGATAGAAACCTGATTTTGCTTTTTCAGAAATGTCACGTGACTTTGGAATTTGCCCCTACATTGGACGAGGCGGCAGTAAGGCAAGAGGCATGCAAGGTTGCCGTCGAGCTGAGGGAAAAGAAGATCAAAGAGGAGGAGGAACGTTTGAGAAGAGAAGCCGAGGAAGCTGAAGCGAAGCAATTGGAAGACGAAAAAGTGAATGTTCTTAGACTTTTCAAGCCTTGCACTAAGAGTAGGACAAATTACAGTTTTACTATTTTACCGTAACGTAAGTAATTGCGCTTATAATGCTATTCCATATAGTGTATATAATGGTCAGTGATTTTATAATTAAAGTAAAATCCTGTGTTTTTTGCAAGTCAGCATGACCTAATAAACGATCAATCATAGGCTGGTATTCTTAAGCTCGCGAGTTCACATACTGATCGCAGCTTATGGTTATTTTTATTTAAAATAATTATTCCACTGCTCAGTGCTGTGAAGTTATTGTTGCTCTTTCACATAACTTTTCAACCAAAGTAATTAGGTACCAATAAATTCCATCAGCGATTTACCGTTACGGAATTTACCGGTCGCCCATGTTAATGTAAATAACAGAGTACTAAAAATTACAGCCGGCTGTATTGCCCCACAGCATTTTATCCATTTTTTTTGTACAGTTTACAGATATAATTCTTAGATTTGTGGGCTCGTATCAAATGCATAGCTGCACCGACACAAGCGGCATTGAGCATTACGCATGCCAATAACCAGGTGCTTGGAAATGGATTTAGCCGAGCAGGTCGACAGCGTGGTCGAGTGGTTAAAACTGTCGTGATTGTGATCGACGCGGTCGAGGCTCAAAACCTACTTGCGCCACTTTGGCTTTCTTGGCAAGCTATTTTAAATTTCAGTCATATCTCTATAAAACTAAAAAAACAAAAAAATCTTTTAACTGGACAGCAATACCTTGGCATATCCGAAAGCAGGTCGGGGTAATTACTTGCTCTACGTGTAGCGCCTCCGTATTTTCCTGCGAGGCAGGAGGATAAACATAAGGATGAAAAAATGAGTTATGAGCAGGCAACATTAAAAAATGCTATATGATTCAATTCTACATAAAGAATTGGTGGAATTGCGAAGTAAAACTTGATTTTTTATTTCTTAGATAAGATAAAAAAAGATTTATATCATGTAATAAAAACTTCTATTATTTATTTTTTTTATTTTTATTTTATCTCTATATTTATCCTCCTGGCTCGCAGGAAAGCGACGGAGGCGCTAATACATTGGGGTAGGCAATTACCCCGACCTATATCTGGAGATGCCAAGATATTGCTGTCCGCTTGTAATTTAATAGAGATATGACTGTAATTTAGAACTGCTTGCCAAGACCACCAAGCAGGGGAAAGTGCCGTAAAGTGTCTTTCCCAAGGACACAACAGAATGGCGCGAGTGGGTTTTGAACCGAGACCGTGTTGTTCACGAGCCCGGCGCTCTAACCACTCGACCACGCTGCCAAGTGGAACATTCCAGTGACCGTATGTTACAAGAAAAATTCGGGTAAAGATAAGATTATCCACTTTTTAGCTGAAAAAAGGGAAAAAACCACCGAAAGCTGGAAAAGCAAAATCGGGTAACGAAGCACCCCGAAAATCGGCGAAGTCTATTTCCGAAACAACCGTTGATCTGGGAGAGCTTCCGACTCCAGAGACAGTGGATGTCAAGTTAGTGTCAATTGCATGAACAAATTCGTAGTGTTTGCTGTTTTAATGCGTGGTATTATTCGCTTTTCATTAAAAAAGTTTTGTTGATTTTTTGCTGCTTTAATTTTTAAGTGAAACAAAAAATGTAGAAAAAACTAAACGGAAATCTCTGATATCTGCCTCAAAAATTACTACTTGAAATTTTTAATTGTAAAGTGATTTCACTTTACTCAAAAGCTCTCTGTTTATTCAGTTCACAAGAGTTCAAAGCTGCATACAGTTATCTGACTCGACTTTATTCCGGATCTTTTCAATCCTTCAGAATTCCTTGTTATGTCGCATCCGGATCCTGTTCCGAAAATTCTCCGGCATCTCTTCCGTACCAGTACGTCATAAACGCATCAAATTTTACACGACTAATGTTACGAGCCATGTATTTCCCTTCGACATTTGTTCTCGTTTTGTGACGTGTAATTACTTGTTTCTTTCTCTGTGACGTACGATTGCATGTTCATTGCAGCGAGGCGAACTGCTTGTATCTCGAAGTTCACTGCCCGGTGGTAAAGCCCCCGGTTGTCGTCATTTCAAATTATGGGGACAGGGTCCTCGATTACGGGCCCATCTCAATCGGCCAGAACGCAATCAAGCCAATCAGCATCCAGAACATTTCGGACGACCTGATCGAGGTGATAACGCTTTCATGTGATAAAACCGCTCGTTTAAATCATGAGATATCACGTTTTTTGTCCTGGCTATGACAATTAATCAAGACTAAATCACGTGATAACACGGGTTAAAGCGGTAATTTATCTTTTGTGCGTCGTAGATCCCTGCGTGATTCTTTGAAGCACGCAGGGTGTCAGACAGGGTCGTGCTTTGATAATAGGACTGTAAAGTTTATGTGAGCTCTAAATTTCCATTGGTCACTCTTTAGAGCTCGTCGATTTATTTTATATAAGCTTGCAACGACATGTTTACGTTGTTTTCTTTCACTTTTGGTTTCACACATACGTCATTACTTTGCCAGCTCACTGCTTCCGTCACTGACACCAGCGGTCCTTTCTTGATGTTGAATCCGTTGCGGCCCCTCCTCCCCGATGAAACACACACCGTTCTCGTTTCGTTTACTCCGACCGTGGGCAAAATTGTGAGTTATACAACGTTCCGATGAAACACACACCGTTCCCGTTTATTTAAAATACTTTTTTCAGCTTTTTTTAAGTAGCGAAGCATGCAGAAAAGTTATATTTTCTTTAGTTTCAAGAAGTTTTAAAGATTCGCGGACCACATTCGATTTTGGATGTCCATTTAAAGGGCCAGGGTGTCACCCCCGATTTACGGGTGGATTTGGAAGAAAATAAGCTTGACTTTGGTCACGTTTTGCAAGGAGAAACATCAACTGCTGCTTTTAACGTAGGTGACAGTTTTTTTAGTGTTTTTATATGAGCCAAAACGTTTTCAAAATACTTAGGAATTGTAGCTTTCCCACGTTTTTGCGTTTGCAACGGTTTTAAAATGAATCAAATCGGCAAAAAGCCCTTTCAATAAACAATGTCGAAAAGCGAACAGAGCTTCCAAACCAAAACTTTTATCTCTATCACCATTTGTCCGGCTCTAATTTCAGATTGTCAACCATTCCTTGCTGACGGTCAAGTACGCGATCCACATGGACAGCAACTCCCTGCTGCGACACGACAACCTGCAGCAGTTGCCTGAGTTTATATCGAGAAACGAGGAACCGAGGAAGGCGTTGGTCGGTGAGTTGTCCGAAGCGACTTTCTTGTTTAATTGCTTTCTGGAAGCGCGTTTGGCTGTTTGCATTTTGTTTGAGTTGTTCTATTTATGTCGTATTTATGCTTCTATTTTCTTTTTTTTTTAGCTTGGAAACATTTCGCTTTGTGTTAGAAACGCCCTGATTTGCGATCTAAAAAATTCTCTTTTCAAAAGTCTGATTCTACAGTTAATTCAAGATACAAAAAAATTATTTTGATATCATTGCTCAAATGCTTAGGTGTTGTTTCTTAGCATTTGCGTTTTCCGCGCTCTGGGTTTGATTTCCTGGCCGGCCTAATTTGACACAGTGTTACCACCACTTCCACAGTACTGCGCGTGTAGCTGTGTAGTCCTGGTTGAATGTTGTGAAGATGAACACGAACAAAATAACACGTGTGGAGAACGAGTCGGCCTACTATGAAAAAGTAAAAGTTTTTTCATATCCAGTTGAACAAAACAAAATTTATTAAATTTTGTACAGCGCGTTAAAGATGAACGAATTGTGATAAGACGACGCGAGTTCGCTTCGCGGTCTGGACTTACGTTCACATTAGTTTTAGTCAGCAAATAGATTAATTATGTGGTAAGACTTAAAAGTTTAACTCTTCTGAAAACACTTTCAGGAACACAAAATCAGAACGGATTGTGTGTGTTCGACTGTGTTCCGTGCGATGGAGAGTTAAAACCCGGAGAGAAACAGGCGATTCAAGTCAAGTTTTCTCCCGACCACGAGAGTCGGCACTACTCCGACGGAGCAAGATTTGTTCTTTTCAGCAGTGTGAGTGTCTGTTGCGTGAGACATCGTGCGACACTCGCACGTAAAGGCCCGTTTCCACTACGAGCGTGGAAAAGAGCATTTTTTGTTTGTTTTATTGATTTTTTTTTGCGCTCGCTTCAATCGAAGATGAATAAAAGAGACAAAGAATGCTCTTTTCCACGCTCGTAGTGGAAACGGGCCTTTACTTTTGTATTCTTTGCACCTCATCTTTGCCAATGCGTCACTTTGAAGTGAATAATTCGCATGCTTTTTCTTGTTGTTGTACGTTACACGTCATTTCCGCATTGCCTCAAAAAGTTAAAGCGCATTTAATTCAACCTGGCGGCTACGAACGCCGCTGCGGTGAATACGTCATTAATACGTCATTAAAATACGTTCCACTCCGATTTTGTCTCTTTTTTGAACTCGTTTATTTTTCTTTTACGTATCACCACAACTCTGCAATTAAACTATAGGAACTCTCTCACGTGATTCATTTAACCGGTAAAGCGCATGCGCAAACGATGTATGTCGAAGGAGACGATCCTTTAGACGTCAATGTTGAGTCTCTAGCTTTAGACGCAAATGATCTGAACGATGCAGGTTAGTCAAATAAAATTTTCGTCTTTTAAATTCAAGATAATATAATGGTTAGTTTATCTTAGCGTATTTTGTTTTATAATTTTTTTAATTTGCCTCCTGCTTTTTAAAATTTTGTTGAAAATCAAAGGCTTTTTGTTTGTTATAAATTTTTACGTTTGTCTTTTAGATGCTGAAGCAACTCAAACAATGAAAAAAAATCTATTTTTATCTTTTAAAAGTCGAGTTTCTTCTAAAGGATTCGAACCATCCACCAGACGTTTGACTATCGGCTGTGTAAAAACCAGTAATCCAGCAAAGAAGGTCAGTACGCGTCAGCTACGTTGCCAAATTAAAAATTTTGCTTAAATTTTGTGGCAAAAAATCAAACTGTTAATGTTAATTTTTTAAAAATTAGTTAAATTTTAAAATTTTTTTTTAAATTAAAATTTTATCAAAAATTGTAAATTGTAATGATTGTTTCGGTTTCCTGCTCTGTAGTTTATGAAAAAATAGTTTATTACATTGCTCTTCATGTCACGTGACAGGTATCGGAGTGGACTGTGGACCAATCAAACATCGCAACAAGTAACGGATTTGTGATCGATCCTTTGAAGTGTTCAGTTGATGCCGAAGCATCAAAGCAACTCACTTTCACGTGGACTCCACCAGAAAACCACGATGTAAGTTTTAAATCAATGCGTACAACCTGGTTTTCACGTGTTTTAATGCTCAGCACCCCGGCAAGCATTGCAACAGGATTTCACATGAAATACACGTAAATTTTACGTAAAATTCCGTTGCAATGTTTGCTGGAACATTACTGTCATCTTTTCTTTAAGCTGTTTCTCTCGGCATAATTTTCAAGCATCTTTTTTACATCAGTTGTCATAAAGTCATTGTTTTAACTCTCACGATGTTTACAGCCCAGTGTTCCCATCAGTGCTTCGGTTACGATGACCTTGAAAAGCGACGTCACCACCACGTACAATGTCCTTCTCACAGGCTTAATAACTTTCAATTGAATTTGGAAACGTTTATTTCTGCATTTGCGCTTTATCTTAGTGTTTATTAAAAGTTGTTTTTTTTGTATTTGCACTCCTATTTTTTATTTTCGTTCACTTTGCGCGGCACTTCCAACAAAGTCTCTAGCCATGCAGTAACAAAATCAGACCCGAAGACGTCGATGTGATCTATCGCTACGTCAGTGTTTCTCAATCGTTTCAATGTCGCGGACTGAATGAGTTCGTCTTCACTTCATTTTTGAAAAAGAGATCTTCGCTTTCAATTATACAGTATATAGTGGCGTGCGGTGCCCTCTGAGACTAGTAATGCAATTGGCACGCCAAAATCGGATCATGCAATCGGGTATTTTATGGGTAGTCAATCAGTAAGACATGCAAGATATTAGTGGCAGGAAAAAATTTTTGTAGGAGATTCTAATTTTTAGTCCTAATATCATGGTGCTCAAAACCACTTTTTGTCCTAGATTCAAGGTGATCTCTAAAAAAAAAAGATCATCAATTAAAATCGTTCCCAAGTAATGCACTTTTTGTCCTAGAAATACAGTGATCTCTAAAAAAAAGGTCTACCCTTTCAATTTCTCTCAACTTTTATCCTTTTCGTCCTGAAATTGGTGCATTCCCTAAAAAGAGGTCTTCAACTCGGATCAGCCTCAAATTTCCCTAATTCCATTCCAGATCAACACCATTTCCGATTAAATTAAAAAATTTATGCCTCATCGCGGAAAAGTTCGACATGCAATCTTTGGTCATGCAACACATGACTTGCATGACCTGACCGCATGCCACTGCAGTATACCCATGCCCGTTTGCGGGTTCTGCGGAGAAATTGCCTGAACTGCTTTAAATATTATCGTACTACAAAATTTAAATGTTTTCACTTTATCATTACTACATATTACAACGTTATTACTGCATTGATAAGTAAAACTGTCTTTAGAATGTGTTTAGGAACCATATTTCAGCGTAGTATCATACATAATTCGCGAATTTCCGAATACGCATGGGTGGGAAGGAACGTGACCCCCGCGAATAATAAAAGTATACTGTACTCGTATTTTTCTTGCAAAGAGACCAAAAAGTCTTCTCTCTTTTTAATTATACTGCGTTTTGAAAAAAACAGATAGCCTTTCACTGCTAGCGTTTTTTTTAAAAAATGATTGAAATTTATCCAATTAAAAAAAAGCTTTTAGCCTATTTGCATTTATCAAATTAAAAAGTTTCAATAAAACTTGTACGGCCTACTGGTCAAAAAGTTCTGTTCTATGTAACCCTTCTAGAAAAAAGATTTCGTAATCACTATTGGTTGACGGATAATATTAACATTAGACATTAATTGTTTTTTTTTTATGTAATTGAGCAAATTCAAAGAGTAATTTTACACAAAAAAATTAAATAATTGAAAACAATTTTAGTATTTAAAATTTGCCAGTGGTTTAATTCAAATTAAGTGTTTAAAAAGACCCAGGCTGATAAGTAGGCTACCTTTAAAAAATTTATTTACGTCAAAATTTAACATAATTGGAATAAAAGACAGATCGACCATTACTCTTTTTAGTGTAATTGTTTGGTTTGTATACAGCACAACAATATTGAAGTTTCATTTTTGCTTTTACATTAAAAAAAAGTCGTTTAGAGCGGTAAGATATGGCAGCATCTTTCAAGCAATTGTTTGTATTTTGTCTCAAAATAAATAAAAAATACAAAATGAGTTGTGTTCTTCGTTACTCTAAATCTAATGGTTAACGTATGTTTTATAATCGAACTAAATTACGTCAGCCCGCCAAACATTGTTGCTACTGAAGACTTCGTACAATAAATAGAGTATACAATAAATAAGTAAATTACAGTAATTCTCTATAATCTAAAGGCAATGTCGTTTTGAGTAATAACCTAATAAGTTTTAACAAGTTCGAATTGTAATTATTAAAGCGGGTTTAAAAAAAGATCTTTATAAGGCTCTGTTCTTAACATAAGCGACAAAAAGATTTTAAATTAAAAAAAAATTAACGTTATACGCAAAAAAAAATACAAACGTCACTTTTCACAAACAGTAGAAAATTTTATATTTGAATTTACAAACATTCGACACCAATTCGAAGTAGAGAAACCTCACAGTTTTACTTTCGGCGTTTGAAGTGGCAAAACAAAAATAAAAAGTTCAGTTAAATAGGAAGAGCTTTTAAAGCAAAAATTTTTAATGAAACGACTAACATTGTAGTACGTACAATAACCAAAAAAGCATGTAAATACAATAAGGGCGCAGCGCAGAACAGCAATCACATCAACTCTGTCATATCAATTGCTAGGCTGAAATGGAAACGTAGGGTCCTTCATTTTCTAATTTCTAACAGTAGGCTACAAAAAACGCTTTTTTTTAATTAACTTTTTTGAAATAAAAATCAAGTAAAATTTTTCATTTGAATTTGTAAAGTGCAAATATAACTTGAAGAAACTAAAGAACTAAAATTTTTCTTGAAATTATAAGCATGCGCACAATCTAAAATTTTCGCTAGGTTCAGCAACATTGCCTTGAGCAACGACGAACGACAGCGACCGCACGCATAAAATTCCGTGGTCACGTGTACTAGTTCTAGCGATAATAAGGCCAAAATATATTCCAAAAAATGGCAAAAAGCATAAAAGCAAGGTATACAACGACGGCAACCCAAAATGCAACTTTGTCCCTGAGCGACTTCTTGAAGTTGTACAGCACGATTAGGCCCATGGACAGACCAGCGATCGCCCCGGCAACATGGGCCACGAACGAAACTTTGGTGCCCGAAGCAGTGTTCTGCAATCTCCGGTATATAGAATATCCGAAATCAGCGCAAACTGAAAAACAGTGGCCGAGAATTTACACCAATGTCTTGACAATCATTTCTATTGAGCTTGGGTTCCATTACCTATTTGTAATCGGTGGGCCTTGAAGCTTTTTTTGGAGAAGAACGTAAATACTTTAATTTGCAATAATTTTTTCAGGTGATTTTTCAAAACTGCAATTTATAAGCGAGAAAATGTAAAGTAAATATTGTTCTTCTCTACGGTATGCAAACGAACAAAAGCTGCCTCAACTTTTTTTATCTACTTATTATTCATCGCTGTTTGCAGCTGTAAAAAGCTGCATCAACCTCTTTGTATCACCAGCTTCATTTCAGCGGGCGCTTCTAACATTTGCGAAAATTTGTGAAATTTTTTTGATTTTGCAGATTTTTTTCAGTGTAGCTAAGTATTTCGTTGCAGGCCGCTAAATTTTGTTCTGAGCGTAAAAAGAGGTTGAAAAAAATTTGCCTCAAGTTGACTTCAAAACTTCTACTTTACCTCGTAAGTTGCGAAACGACACAATCAGAGTTACTTGTTTGAATAGAAATACTTTTGTTCTTTACGCTGTAAATATAGCGCAACGCCAAAATAATTCAACTTTACCGTTAAGCCATCTCAAAACGACCACAATGAATAACTATATACAACTATTGATTTAATAATAGCTTACCTCTTGCGGTAAGAAAATCTATTAGTCTTTAAACACGTCTATAGAACAAATCACGAAAGGAAGTGCAATAGTAGTTATTTAGCACTAGACTTTTACCAGAAAAATTTTAAAAAACTACAAAACCACAACCAACATAAAATCACTTACGTAGAAGCAAAACCCCGCCCGTCCGCAGCAAGCTGGACATTTGGTGCATGACGTCACCGTTCTAAAAAAAAGGTATTTGATTTAATTATGATTGGTGCATGACGTCATCCAAAGCCAATTTTTTTTTGTACTAGGAATCAAACGGCAAGCACACCTTTAATTGTATTTATTTAGTAGGCCGAAACAAGTGAAGGCGTCTCCGCACTCGCGCCACGCTTGGCAACACTGCTCGTGAGCAACGCAGCCGCTTACGCGCTACTAAGGCAGTGGTCATCAATTTATCAATAATTTTAAAATCGAAAAAAGTGACTTGGTTTGTCATGAACCATATTATGTTTAAGGCAACGTGATTTTATGTAATAACCTACCACTAAAACTTCTTTCTCTTCTTCTTACCTTATACATTACAATAATAAACTCTTACATTTGATAAAAAAAATGTAAACTCGCACTTCATATCAAAAACAATCATCTGACATTGTATGCAATTTTGCCATTATTCTTTTATCTGTTAAAATAATAACAAATTTTAATAAAATAAAAAATTCTCAAAAAAATTGAAAAAGCGAAAATAACTGAAAGAGAAATGACGTCTTCACGTTTGAAACCACGCATGCCGTATTATATAAAAATTCGGTAAGGATACCCACGTTTAAATAAGCGACCAAATAAAGAAAATTGCATTTTTTCGCTTTTGAAACATCAAGCTCTATCTTAAGTTATAATTTAATATAATTGAATTAAACATGCATAATAAATCGAATTGGTCAAAACCATTTGGTTTTACGAGTGATAGCAAAGTAATGTAATGGATTATTTTCCGAAATCTCACAGCTCTACACTGAAAAAAAGAAGCGAATTTGCACCGCGACTTAGTGCGGCAAAAGTCGTGGCAAAAGTGCTTAGTAGAATCGATATGGAACAGCGGGTTCTGGAAAGCTTACAAGTCACTATGAAAGCAAGCTCGCCCTGTTTTTCGATAATGTCAACGTAGCTGATTCTATCATCGCAACGGGCCAAGGTTTGTTTCGTTAGCACTCACCAGAATGACGTTGGCCAACTGAGCGGTGAAAAGCGAATAAACGCCACCGCTAGCGCCAACCAAGCTCGTGTACGGATCGAATATGGAACTCGCCAGAGAACCTGAAAAAACCACAGCACAGCGGAGTTACGATAAAAGCCGTAACATTAATCGTCACAACAAGGTCACGCCCTTCTGAATGTCTTTGCTTTTTCGTATCAAATTGCTTTTAAAAATCTAATTTTAACGAAACGCTACGCATGACCAACAATCAAATTTTAACGTTTTGTTAACAAAAAAAAAAGGAACTTTAAGGTGGCATTAAAAGTGACGTGAAGCTTGTCGAATCGCGTGATGCACTTAAAAAATCTGAAACAATTTAAAATAAAAACTTGTGACAAGCCACCAAAGCACGTGTTCATCGGCTGAAGCGAGTCAGAACAATAAGTCAATGTTTTTTAACCTGGTGCACAGTAAGCCCGAGGGTGAACTAAAATTTTAAAGAATGCAATGCACCAGTTTGGTTTGGTGCAAAGTGAGTCTGGGTCCGCTGAACCTGCCCCGGGTCCACAGCACGTTGGCTCATAGCATTACGACTGGTTTCCGCTACCAGCGTTGGTGGGAGTATTTATTGTTTGTTTCATTGATTTTTTTGGCTTCTCTTAGCGCTTAAGCGCGAAAAGAAGTTGAAAAATCATAAAACAAGCAAAGAATACTCCCGCCAATAGTCGTAGTGAAAATAAGCCTTTATTCTTATCCGAAGACAAAAATCAATTTTTGCCTTTCAAATTGAAGTGAAGAAAAAAAAAAAGTTTTTCAATCACTTTAATTGAAAGACAACTTTTTTTTTTTTTCAAAAATAAAGTGTAGGTTTTTTATTTAGTTTATTTGACGGGGCAGATGTAGACACAAAGTTAGTTGTCTTCAAGATATTCTAGCTAAATTTTTTTAATGGGTATTTGACAGCATTGACACATAAACACAATTCAAATTGCTTGGTTTTTAAACAATAAACCATTTGACACTTCCAATGTTATTACAGATTAAATTCTTATCGATAGCCTTAAGACACAATTGAAATGTTCAAACAATATTGTCACCAAACTTTAAAAGATTCAATTGTAATGAGACAGATTCCAAATAAACAATACTGTAATTATAATTCATTCACAGATGTAAAATGAGAGTGTATGAGAAAGAGCGAGCACGCGAAAAACTATTTAAAAAACAATGAAAGCCATGTTGGAACAATCAATAGCATTTCAATACCCTTGCTACCTTTATGATCGGTCAACTACAAAACATATAAATTAGATTAAAATCTATAATCATCAAATTCTACTCAAAGAAGAACCAACAAAAACTAAAAAGTCACAGGCCACTAGGTCTACTATCCGACAAACAAAAAAGGGACGACGCACATAATTTCGCGTTTGACCTTCGAATATTACTTAGGTAAGTCTAAAATATGTTCGTTTTTGCTGGTTTGCAAGTTGACCGATGACCCACAAAACCTTAAAATTAAAGAATTAAAAATTACCAATCGATCGTTTGACGATTTTTATATTATTAAATAATAGCCTTCAGAATAATAGAATTATTTTAGAGCGGATGAGCAAAAAAGCGTAATAGTTCATGGGTAATTCCACCATACCACCACACACTAAGAATTTCTTTGCAGAAGTATCCTTAATTACACTCTGATGTCAAAATATAAACAAATATTATTTTGTTGTAAAATGTAAAAAAGTTATTTGTGTTTATTAGACCTTCCCAATCTCCGGAGTTTGTTTAGTTTCATTCTGTATTGTAACTTTTCTGCATGATTTTTTATGCTGATTATAAAAATGTGCATAAAAATTTTTTTGGTGAAACGGTTTAGGACTTATTTGCTGTTGCTTAGCAACAACTTTTTACAAAAATGAAAGAAATCATTCTAGCTTAATAGCCTCTCAATTATCTAAAATAATTTTTTAAACCAAAATGTTAGAATTAAAAGGTTTGGTTTTAAAACTAACCCTAACACAATATTACAAACAAAACTTATTTAAACAGAAGTTATTAATTAATTATAAAAACACATCTCTGTTCCAGAACAGCGGTGTAGTGTTCTTCATATTTTTGTTGCCTGTCGCTCGCAAAATGGTATACAGCCACGTCAGTCAGCGAGCATCAACGAATAATCAAATCATCGACCGTCGGACACAGAAACGCTGTCGCATGGTTTCCTCAAGCGAAATACAAATTGTGAACTTCACTTAATTGTGCAATTGTACGGCTTACACACAACCCTCGCATTTGTCGGAAGAAAGCGCGAACTATTTGGGGCAAAAAACGTTTAAATCCGCAGTGCCTTTTATACTCTATAATACTGGTTTTTAACCTTTTTCAATTTAGATCAACCTTTCCACAAATAACAAAATTACATTCAAATATGTACAAAATTTTTCAGAGCAACAATAAATAACATCATTAATCCCGTACGTCCAATTAGATACCAAGAAGCAGTACAAATTTTTGCAATAAAGCACTTCCTGCACAAATGTAATTAGAACAGAACTTATTTAGGACAAAAGATATTATTGGAAGTCGGTGCTAAATCAGAAAAGTTGAAATTATTTCATTCCCTCTATATTATTCGCCCTTCAGTTAACCATTCACCCGATGAAGAAGCTGCTGTACTGTATAATCTTCGCTTTACGGTATTTTTTTAAACTGCGAAGATTATGAAAGAGTTATTAACTAATTTTGAAGATAATATTGCTTTAAAATATTGATGAACAAGAACAAGAACAGTTATCAGGTAAGTAAAAATCAGTTGAAAAATATGGGTCAACAAGCAAAACCGAAGTAGGTTTACTTTGTTTATTACAATCAATTATAGAGAATTTGTTTGCCTTCGTCCGTGTCGAAAATAATTTGTTCTAAACACGACACTGAAGGTGAAATATTGGTTATTAACTTGTTGATATCAAAAGAAAAACGATCTTGATTACGTCAAAGTACTGAAAAAGTACCGTTAATACTAGTAATTTCTCGTAGTGTTTGAAATGATTTCAATTCAAAACAAACTGTATTATTACGACAATCTAATGAAAGGCTTGCGACTGGTAATTGAAGAAATCGGCAACCAAATAATTGGCTCATAACAACAGCCCAACCCTCCTTGTAATCTAAACATTTCCTTCGGCTGTATAATGCGGCCAAATACTGTAATAATATTGTTCGTGTGTTATTATAGCAAATGCTCTTAAAATAACTCTTTTGACTAGATGCACACAAGTTGAGATCATTGTCATCAATAGGCTATATTTGTAATGATCTAAATCCAAATACAAGTTCTTAGCTGTACGTAAGTTCTTTAAAAAGAAAGCAGTAACGTATTTTGCGCTGTTGAATGCAAGCTTTAAAGAGCATTCTTATGCTTTTTACCGTGTTACCCTGAAAATAAGCCTTAGTTGATGGTTGGTAATTGTGACGTTATAAAAGTTAGGGTTAGTTTTAATTAGCACGCCGAAGCAACAAGACACGTGAACCTAGGTAGCAACTATTACGTGATTGCTTGGTTTTTAGACAAACAGTTTAACATCGACACATTGGATAAGAAATATTTTTCTGCGCATTTTTATCCCAAAATAATATGAATAAGTTAGTTGTTTTTAAATATAAAACGTGTTTTTATTGTAAATTGGTTTTTATATTTTTTGTATATTTAGAAATCTCATCGCTCTCTGTTTTAAAACTTTGTTTTTGATAGATAAAAATAAAAGATACCCCCTAAAAATAAGTCCTAGTGTCATATTTTAAAGTAAAATTTAATATAAGTCCTGTCTTATTTTCGGGAAAACGCGTATTAAAGTCCATAAATGTACTAAGAATTTTGTTTAACAAGCGTTTTGAAAGATTGAGCTGTAACATTTTGACTTCTAAAAATAACGTTTTAAAATGTTCTTCATTTTGAATAAACTTGTAAAATTTTCTACAAGAATATGAAAGATTATCTAATGTCAAGATCTATCAAAGTTTCTTATTTCAAGTCAATCGACAACCTGTGTCTTGTTACCGAAATTTAGAATGTTTCCAGAGTGTTGTGTTGCTTCTAAACATTGTTAGTCCGGCTTATTCCGCTCAGTCGCGGGATAGTGGATTAAACAAGGCAATTACGACTTGATACGACTTGATTAAACAAGGCAAAAACAAAGGGCATGCTCGTTGAAACGATAAATAATTTATTCTCGCTTATTAACTCGCCACCACCGTATCGATGTGCATTTACTGTCAAGAAAATAATGAAAACGCAACAGAAAAGCGTTTGATTTTAAAATAAACAAACAAGGTGAAAATGGCGTTTTTGAGAAAGAAATAACATAAAATGAAAGTAAACCTGAAAAGTGAAAATCAATGTTTATGGTTCAAAACTTCTGTACGGCGAGTACACATTTCACTTTAAAAAACTGTGCAATTGTTTGAGACAGCGTCTTGCACCTAATTGATTACGACCACAATTGTTCATCCCCTGCTTCGAGTACCAAGTCACAAGTTTCTTTTGTATTTAGTTAATGGTTTTTACAGTATTGTTATACAGCTTTACAATATATTTGTTTACTTTTACGATATTGTAAAGACTAAGAATAAGCAAAAGCAAAAAAACTAACAAAAAAAAAATCGCAAGGACAAACAACTTATTTCTTACCTCCAATAACCCCAGCAAAATAAATTGGAGCAACTCTTAAACCCCCGTGGACCATCTCCAAGGGAATGCCAAGCATGAGTTGGGTGAGAACGTTGAAACTAACGTGTTCTAATCTGAAAAATAAAAGCAAATTGAATGTTGATTCGATGGCATAAGTGCTGATAAATGATTCAACGCGAAATTCTTTATGTCCAAAAAACGGTCTTTAATTTGACGTTATTTTTTAGATTTTGCGAAGCAGACGAGCGGGTGACTGAATCATAGTCTGCTACAACGTGGAGCAGCCGCCTCCACTTCTCTGTACATTCAGTCAGATATCATAAATAGGACAGGATAAGTGGGATAATTTTTAATCGAACAGCTCTCCGGAAGGTATGGGTAATTGCTTGAAAGCCGACTTGAGGCTTAGAGTTTAAGTTTAACATCACTGCTGCTAGTCCCCAAGTTAAAATGATTAACAGTTGGTTTAATAAAAACTTCGTTAACATTAGCCCATGTTTTGTAAGCTATTTACTTTTTAGTTTTGCCAAATTCATAATTTCAAGATTTACGATAAGTTCGTACTTTTTCAATTTTTTTATGGACTCTCGGAGCTAGATTCGTTGAAGAACGCAGTTTCATTAGACCGACGAAATTTATTTTAGAAAAGTCGGGCCTTTTATTAATTCCACTAATTGATCTTTCAAGTTTCAAGTATAGTTAAATTAACGCAATTATCTCATATATGCACAAAAAAATTGATCTAAGCTTTAGCTCACCCTGCATGAAGAAACATGTAGGTAAGAAATCTCCAGACTTCTTGCCGTTTTGAAGGATTAAATATTAAAACGCTGTCTAACATTTCACGAGGAAAAGTTAACCAATTTCCATATAAGCTTCCGTAATAAATATAAACGCCGATCTAAAAAGTAAAAGGCTTATTTTGATAAAGTTAGATTTCGCCCTTGCTGAGCAACATAAGAATTAAATCGCTGTTTTTAATAGTTGTACTAGGGGCAGCTGTTTATCATTTTCAAAATACGCTATTGTAGCCAAGCAGCAAGTATACAGTATTTAGCAGTGTAAAGCACTTGCTTACGGAGTATGGCATGAAACAGCTGTAATCTTTTTGGCATTGTGAAACCTTCGATTAAATTTTTCAGGAGTATTATTCAATGAATTTAATGAATATTATCCATTAGTTAATGGGGGGTACTTAAAGCATAACCACACGCTCATGAATATCTAAAGGATGGGATATACCTAAATACGAATATATGAAGAGTCCCAGATGAAAAGCGCTGGTAATACACGGTTGGTTACAAACGACTCATATACTTCAAAGCATTTAAAAGAAATTGAAAATTTCTCTGTTAGCAGTTGTGTTTGCACAAGCGTCAGCGTCAATTGCAGCGATTCAACGCATATCCTAATTTAACACCGCAATGGAATTAAATTATAATATGCAAATATAGAAAGAAACAAGTAAAATAGCAAAAAATAAAATCAACAGCAGAAGAAAAGTTATTTTAATGTATGCAGAAAAACACAACTTGCAATAAAATCAAAAAGTAAAAGAATCATGCTCAAAACACAAATGTTACGGCCAGGGACTAAAAATTGCAACAAAAGTTTTTGACATGCAATATTAAATATCAAAGAGATAACTTTAACGAAAAGTTTTCAAATACCTCAAGCAGACTCATTGTAATCATGAAAAGCGGAGGAGGTCTGCAAGTGTAATGCTCATAATAATACTTCTTGTCCTCGTCATTGGTGAGAACGAAATCACCAACAGCTTTCACGCCGCGTTTAAACGTGGTTAATTCCCCGACGTCAACACCCACTTTTCTGGCAATATCTTCTTCGTCTTCGTTGTACTGGATAAAATTTCATGAGCAGTGTTGGCATCTTTCGCGTTCAATCGGATTTTTGTTATTGCGTAAATAAGTCGAAATTACAACTACACAAAACCAAAACGGGGTGGTTTTCCTAAACTGCTGATGTATTTTTACGTATACAACGTCACGTTTAACAAAAAGCTTTATGAGTAAGAAGATCAAAATCAGAAAAAACGGGAGGACTAGATCACTAAAATCACTTGTATCAGGGTCTCAAAATATTTACTGAACTCATAAAGAAAAAACGCTCCAGAAAAGGGATATCCTTCGATTTTTTGTAATGGTGACGATAAAGCACTATTCATGTTTTTTCCTCAGTGAGAAACTACGACGGGCTTTCTTTAACGGCAATTTTTGGCCACCATAAAACGAAAACAATGATTAATAAAAATCCTTGCTTGAATTATCTTGTGAATTCAGGAAGTTTTGGGCAAGGCACATTTTTATAGAACAAATGCATATCCAAATGTAACAAACTCTGAAAAAAATTAACTCACCAGCTGTACCAATTCCTTTTTGGTAATGTATCCATCTTTGTTTTTGTCGGCGTAATTAAGTAACTTAGCTATAGTCTCATCTGGCAAAGAAGTTCTGTATTCTTCTATAATATCTCCAAATTTTCTGACAGCGATTTTTCCATTCGAACCAGCATACTAAATTCAAGCAAAAAGCAACAGTGATATAGAATAAGATACAACTAGTAAATCTATTTTGATATCAACGTAAACTTTACTTTTGAAACAATAGCAAAAATACTATAAAAAAACCCATAAAGCAAAACACCAAATCTTATAAATATCAAAAAAAAGACTAACTGTTTGACGGATTAAATTTAAAATTGTCTACAAGAAGCGGTGCAATCCAATTACTAAAAGCTATGATCAAGTGAATGCGTTACATTCGCGCAGTAGAAAGACAAAGAGGCCTAGAAAAAAACGTAATACATACTTGATCGAAAATCCAAGTTATATCCTGTTAAAAATAGTTATCGTAAATATTTTTTAAATCATTAATTTTTAAAATAATTTTGTATGCATGAAATTTTTAAAAATATAAATATCAAAGAAAAAGGCCTTTGCCAATCCTTAGTATAGACAAAAAGAACAATAAAACCTGACGATGCGAATGGTTGGTTCAGGATTACTAAGTTGCTCGAAAAAAAACTAAGTCATTTGAAGCAGTGAAAATTGACCGACTTAACTTTTTATTCGCCTTTAATGTTACGTCATTGACTTCAAAACCTCTTGGAAGTTACCGTGTTTGAGTACAGTGCTTATATTGACTACTACCGTGTTTCCCCAAAAATAAGACAGGGCTTATATTAATTTTCAGTCCGAAAATTACACTAGGACTCATTTTCGGGGGATGTCATATTTTGATATGTCAAAAAATGAAGTTACAAAGTAAAAATTAAGACATTTGTAAATAAACAGAAATTACGAAAAACTATTTACATTTACTTATCATTAACATGCTTTTTAAGGCCTGTTTCCATTACGAGCGTGGAAAAGAGCATTCTTTGTTTGTTCTATTGATTTTTTTTTGCGCTCGCTTCAATTTTAACCTCTTGCTTCAATCGAAGATCAATAAAAGAAACAAAAAATGCTTTTTCTACGCTCGTAGTGGAAACGGGCCTTTATTCACAAACTCGTTAGCAACAGTTTATTTAAAAACAATCATATGATCATCCTCTGGAATGTCTTGCAAGTCATCGGGTTCCAAAATTTCAGCGGAGTTTTCGCTTCACACAATTTTTTGCAGAACTTTCGCTCCTACTCTCTCATGTCAAGTTCTTCTCTTGCCCGTTGGAAAATTCCACGTGACTCGTTTTGCGTACGCACATAAATAATGACCACATAAATGGGTGAAAATGACGAGTGTTTGCGCCGAAGAATGTGATTGCTAAGATTAGGGAAGTTTTGTCCTCACCAGTCAACTAGGGCTTATTTTGAGGGTAGGGCTTATATTAAAATCATCCTCCAAAATCACGCTAGCCCTTATCGGGGAAACACGGTAGAGTTTACAGTAAGTGATTAAAGTTAAATTGTATGTCAGTAATAGAGTTTCCGCAATTTCGTAGTAGTTGCGATTTTTTACCTTTTGATTGTTTTTAAATAACGCAAGTTTTGATTTTAACCTCGCTCTATCGCAGTGCTGATAATTTGTTTAACTAGTTAATTTACTGATATCTGATTTTCCTACTGAATGCATTGGCTGCTGATTTGTTAGCTTATGATTTGTTATGACGTGTATATCCGTCACAGCCAGGCGCTTTCTCAGTGCCTATGACCAGTGGTGGATATTGGGTGAGGCGAATGAGGCAGTCGCCTCAGGCCCCCCTCGATTTTAAGGGCCCCCCTCAAAAACAGCATATACAGTTTTGGATTCGCTGTAGATGTTTGCTCAGAGGACGATTCGCAGTGAAGACCTTTTTTTTTTTTTTTTTGGAGAACACCTTGATTTTGGGAGAAAAATAGTGAAATTAGAGATGAAATTGAAGTGAAGACCTTTTTTTTTTTTTAGAGAACACTCTGATTTTGGGAGAAAAATATGCAAGCCCAGATCAGACCTCTTTTTTTCTCAGACAACATCAATTTTTGAAAATTCTTGCCTCGGGCCCCTAAATTGGAATATCCACCACTGCCTATGACGGGAATACACTGCTTGATTGTCGCAGTTGTTCACAGCGCAGATTATTTCGCTACTCGCACTCGCTTGTCTCGACGCTACCATTTGAACAAACCGAAAAACATTGTTTATAATAAAAACAAAGTCTCCTGCCAGACAAAATGTCATCTGTTTTATTTTTAGTTTTTTATCTAAATCCGTTAAGCTTTTTTTTTTAATTTGATTTAAATCAGGGGTTCTCAATCTTTTTTGAAAACCTTTACGCTAGGCTTTTACTTTGCATCTAAGTTCAATAACATCTTGTTGAAACGTCCAATGTTCCCATATGCAAACATCATTTATAAACAGCTAAAATAAGTGCAACTACGTAAATCTTTAAGTCAAAAACATTGATCTATTATAAGTAATACCTAAGCTTCAAAAAAGTTGTAAGTTGTTAGCAAAGACTCTCATTGCAAGTATACGGGTTAAATTAAATTTAGCCGACTTTACAAATTTATTAAATTACTTTTTGTCTATTTTTTCGCTGAAACGGAGAGGATGAACGAAAATAGGAAAATACAATTATCTTTAAATATACACAAAAAAACTTATATCATGTTTCTACAACAAACTTTATATCATGGATACATTGATAAAAAGCGGGTTAATGAAATAAACATCAAGTAAACTTGGAGTTTATGGAAACCGATATAAAGGTTTTCAAAGATCTTCGATGTATGCAAAGAGAATGAAAATTTAAAGATTTTGGCAACAGGCTCTGTTTGTTCATGCTTTTTTGGAAAAGCGTCGACAAAAACGCCATCGACGATTTTGTATTTCAATAATTGACTAGGAAAAACAACAGAAACTTCGGACCTACGATGACCTTGTGCAATGGACAAGAGACAGTCCAGGTTGTCTGGACTTATCCCAGAATGAGAAGCCGCTTTACAAGCCCTAGACCCAAAAAGTAAAAATTTTTTAGATATTGCGTAGGCAATGGAAATAACTTTGAATGTAGGCTAAAAAACTAGATAATAATTTAAGGCTTATAGCTTACAAAGGTCGCCTTTTGAAATATTTTTTGCCTTCTGAAGCATGCACTGGTTTCAGACGCCAATATCTATCTGAAAAAGTTATTTTACAACATCGGAATTCTTGTTACTGAACTAAAGATAAAATGCTCTGAAACCGAGTCATAGCACGGCTGGTTTCACTATGAAGAAACATTAGTTATTTTTACAACATTGAAATTCGTCATGCTGAGGTCAAGTAACTTTTCCGAGGCCAAGCAAACACACGATACGTTTTAGTTTTAGAAAACTTTAAGTTATTTTTGCAACATTGAATTTTTCAAACTGAAATCAAAGTCTTTCGACCCCGAGAAATGACATGATTTGCAACGAATCTGGCTTGTAATGCTTAAGTTTTAGCACGAAACATATGATTCAACTGTTGCCTTGTTTAGATTCTTTAAAAAACAACGGTTTAAATACTTCGTCCTAAAATCTAAGCACGACAAGCCAGATTTGTTGTGATTACTAAATTACTAAAAATTACTATTGCGATTATTAAAAAGTAACTCGCGACCTTTGTTTTTTATCTAATAAAAAATTCGGGAAAGCAGATTAGATTATTCAAAATATTATTTAAAAAAGTTTAGATTCTTTAAAATACGAGCGGGGGACTGCAAAGCTCTCTCTCAAAAAATTTTTAGATTTATGGATCTTTTCCTCAGAAACAATTTTTTTTTAATAACGTGGAATTTTCCACGATCTCCAAGTCTTTTTGCGTTTCTCGCAGTCTCTATCTCTGGTTTCTGGGCCGGTCTCTCTCAATAACTCTATCTATGTGCGTGACAAGGTGCAACAAGATGTACCTGTACATACATTTCCGGCAGGCGACTTTGGCGGACGAACAAAGCAAAATAAATAAAATAAATTAAAGCTGAGCCTCGAGATCCTGAAAACCAGAACAAGACACAAAGCAATTCACCTAATACAAAGACCGATTGTTATCATAATCAAATTGCATGCAATTAGCCTTAATTTCGTGAAACTTTAGTTCTCAATCTTTTTACACTGTCGCTCAAAAAACTTGAAACGCAATTGTTGTGGCTCAATGTGTCTAGCCTACACTTTCATTCCACATCCAATTTCACAGAATCGTTTCAAAATTATAGGAGGAGACCAAAAAAAAAGCTTCACATTGAATCTGTATCGGAATTTCTTGATTTTCGTTCCTAAAAAGTATTGATCTCTAAAAAAAAATCTTTAATTTTATTCCACACCCAATTTCACCAACTCGTTCCTTGTCAACAAAAACCAGCCTACAAACATATGATTTCAACACCAGTTGAGAATCTCTGATTTCGATAGTTTGTGTTTCGTGTTGTACTTATAGCTTAGCTTTAAGGCCCGTTTCCACTACAAGCCTGGAATGGAGCATTCCCTGTTTGTTTTATTGATATTTTACTTCTTTCCGCGCTTAAGCCCTAAGCGTAGCAAAAAAAATAAATAATAGAAACAAAAAAATACTCCATTTCACGCTTGTAGTGGAAATGAGCCCTTAGCGTGCCAACCGACAAAAGCAGAAAAAATCTTTGATTAAATCGTTCTCAGAATTTTAGATATTATAACTAAATTTGAAATATTGATAACGTAAATTTATATTATTTTCACGTTTTTTTTGTGTATTTATTTGGATTTGTATTTCGCTTGCATCCAGTGTTCCTTTTACGGTGCGCAATGTGCACAATGCACAGTGCCACGATCCATTTGCGCAACAAAATCTCGGTTTTGCGCATTAGAAAAAGTTCGATTTTATCACGGATATAGAAATCACTATTTTTAGGGACGAAAATCTAGCAATCCGAGTCAGTTTCAAATTGAAGACCTTTTTTTAATGCACTGTTCTAACTATTGATGCAAAAGTATTTGCGTAGTATACAGTTTTCTTAAAAGAAACACTGCTTGCATTTCTGGACTTCGTATTTTTTCAAATTAAAATCACTTTGTCGTATTTTTATCTTCCGATTCGTAAATTAGTATTGAGTGGTTTTTTTCCAAAGCGCTGTTTCTAAAAGATATACGTAGCAAACTGATTCGACGTCGGAAGCTTTCGCGAAGCTTGAAACAGCAATTGTAATCAATCGAGACGCGAAATTAAATACGCAGTGTAACTGGAATAGCGAAAATTTAATTCAGCATTTAACGCGTTAATTGAATTGTTATATCAAAAGTCGTGACTCTTGTTCAGGTAGAATCAGGTTGTTTAAGCTTTAATAATTAAGGTTAACCCATGTCAAAGCTACTACTGAGATGCTGAACTTACTGAACCAATAGGCTGCAAAACTTCGATACTTACCATACGACCTGCTTGGCTTGGACGAAGTGGAGACATTTCTATATCATAAGGATCGCCAGCAGTCGAACGAGTTACTCGATTATACGCATAATCATCTTCGGCCATTTTTCAGTTGCTTTAAAGTGATAGGCTCAAAGTTAATTTCTTACAATAATGCGGTAAAGCACGCTTCCATATGTATTTTAAAACAAATTCTGAAATGCAAAAAAATATATTTTAGTTGTAGCAGAAAGAAATAAAATAAAGTTGTATTGTAAGAGTTCGATTGCTAGTATAGTTGGTATAAAGCAAATTGTAAATGCTCACCGAATTGTAAGTAGAAATTTTCTATAAATTTTAGCAATTTAAACAATTTAACCCAGGTTTGCATCTACGACCAATCACTCTGCAATAAGGTACGCTGTTTCTCAGCAAAAGAAATGGAACAATTTAGCAAGCCACAATTTGATATTACCGTATTAATGATCTTAATCAAACTTAATCATAGATCGGTAAAAATTAAATAACTTACAGTAGTTCGATATTTACTTCAAGTTATGTAGACTTTCCCATTAATTACAAAAACATTGGATTAGATTTGTTTCTACAATCATATAAAGTCCACCAAAATTAAATCTAACAAAATTTATGAAATAGTGATTTGATAACCCAGCCAACAATGCTATGCCGAAACTGCATGGTTCTGTGAAAGACAGCCTGTACGGGACCCATACCGATTTGCCTACGGGCACTGCAGTGGGTCGCATGAACTTATCGGATTTGGTTTTATGTTGTTTAAGCTATTTCCGTCCATTGTTTCATTTTTGAAACACTTAAAATGGTAAACTTATAAGCATCTTTCTTTTATATTACAACTGAAAAGTCACATGACACCTGTGCTGTGAGCCCCTGCAGAATCATTGCAGCGCCCGCAGCTAAATCAGTACGGGATGCCTTCGCAGGACTCTTGCAGGCCCATAGCATTGTTGATTGGGCAAAAACAGTCAGTCAGCAAGCGCACAAAATGGAGAAAAAGAGGCAATTTTTGAGTCAAGCAGTTAGCTAATGCTATGTTTGGGAAAATCTCATGCTCTGACTATACATTAAATTACAATGTACTTTTCAAAATACTCGTATGCTTAAAAACCTGAATGAATCTGGTGCGATATCAATGCAAGCAAATTTAAAAATTAAACGACTATACACTAAAATTGAAAAAAATTAAAATGTTGCTAAGTTAAAAATTTTTTTTTTCCTGGCATTCAAAATGTTAAATACCGTTAATAAAAAAACATAAGGCCGGAATATAGTTTATTCTAAACCATTCCTTTTTTGTAAAGATAGGTTACTAGATTGCATTATACAAACACAACTTTCACAGTCTTTAACTTCCCAAACTTGCATTGAAAACGATCTTAAATGTAAGATAATTTATTGTTTTTGATTTTCAACGTCGATAATATAAAAATCAACTGTGACATATAAACTTATCTTATTTACGGTAAACAATCTTTTTTAAATGCATTTCATAAGTACTTCTCTTTATTTTATTTTTGGCAGGTTTAGGCCTACTAACTTTTACAAAAACAAGAACAGTATTTTTGGTTCCTTTTTTCTTCTGCAACTTAGTTTTAGCCTTTTACTTTCCTAAACGATAACTTAAATCTTTGCAAAATTATTTTTTATTAATTCGTTTGGTTAAATTTCCATATCTTTAACAACGTCATGAGAAGTCAAAGAAAACACTGTTGTTGGCTTGTAGGTTTATTCTAATTTTCAGTTATGACAAAAGTCTAGCAATCTGGTGACGACATAATGGCAGGAAACAATACAACAATTAGATTAAAATTTCTTTTCCCATTGAGTATAGCAGTGGTTCTCAACTAGTGTGTTCTTAACTTTTTTTTTTAGTGGCGACAACTTTCTTGGGATGAAAATCAATAAATCCGAGAAAGATTCAAATTAAAAACTTTGTTTTAGAGAACACTAATTTATAGGGACGAAAATCAAGATCTGCACTCTGGTTCAAGTGTGCTGCAGGCGCAAAAGTTGTGAACTTCTAATCTAAGCTAAATCCTAGGTGAGAACCTGCGGGCTCTATGACAATTTGGTAAGTAATGGAATTATGTGTCAGTAGTTATTGGTGATAAAAGGAAACGCACGAAAATTTAAGAAACCCGAAATAGGTTTAAAGTGAAGACCTTTTTTTAGGGATCACTTTATGATGGGTACGAAAATCAAGAAAATCGGGACAAATTCAAAGTGAAGACCTGTTTTTAGAAATCATTACTTTTCGGAGAGAAAAATCAAGAAAGCCAGGAAGGATTCCGAGAGAAGACCTTTTATTGGGGATCACTACTTCTTACGGACGAAAATCAAGAAAACTGGAACGGATGCAAAGTGCTGATGCTATTTTCTTGATTATTTCAACTTATGCGGCCTCTTTTGCACTACCTAATCTTAATGCGGCCTCTGACAATAAAAAAGTTTCCCACCTATGATCTATAAAAAGGTAAGAAGGAAATCACTCCTAACTTGCCACTGCTTTAATGAATATGACCAAAGTCACTTCTGGCCTGTAATCGCCTAAATTCAACTGATCGAGAAAACGCACTCATCTTTCATAGAGTAACTTTTTGGTTGCCATTAAACTTACAATCTTTAAAATTAAGTACATGCGCCTGAACCGAAAGCTTACTTTTCCTTTATTTCCTTAGCGAGAGCTTCTTCGTATGCATCAAAAAGTGAAATTTTTTCGAAAAATTATGAACGAATTATGAGAGGAAATAGACTGCTGTAGCTTAAAAAAAATATATCGCTCTTCGCCTAAAATAAGTGCACACGACCTGAATCATCAAAAATATGAAAGCATAGAAAACAAATTTTGAAAGAAAATATTTAGGCCTACTCATGACACATTTTACATGAACATAAATTTTTTTAGTCCTATTTTGTTTGTTTTTTAGTGACTACTTATAGCATTGCTTTGCAATATGGGAAAAGATTACGTACCATATTACCAAGAAGGTTGCAGTAAAGGTGGAGCACAAATAAATTTTAGTGCCCACTTTACAGATACTTCTAAATTTTTAGTGTCAGAGAAAAATTGATCATAAAAAGTCATCTTTAATGTACCGTAAATTTTTAGTCATACCTTTCAATAAATTAATAAGCAGGTTGAAAAAATTGTTGATAGGTTAATGATATGCTTTATTAGGCTTAGTCTCACTTAAGGCCGGCATAACCTTAATTGAAGACCCCTCTAAAATTGAAATTGGGGCCCTAAAAAATTAACTAAAGACCAAAAAAGTCTTTATTTGTCAGAAAAGAGCATTCAGGCTGGAAAAGCTTTTTGAAAGCTTCACATGGTTTTACAATAAAGTTTTTATTAGTTGAAAGTGGCTTTTCAACTCAAATAGCGCGTTTTTCTTCTAAAGCCCGTTCCGGGCCCCTAATCGGTAGTTTTGAAGGGGGTTGCGCCGGCCCTACTCTTATCCTGTCCTGACGCATGAGCTCTGTATTTTTGTTTGTTTATTGAATTCGTAGGCCAAGCGTACACCACAGGCATAGAAATTTCATTAAGCAAAAAACGTAGGCCGAGCGCGTACGCCAGGTGAAATCATGCGTAAAGCAGGTTTAATTTCTATAATAATGAAGATAAAAATAAAAAAACAATCATTGGTTTAAGTTGAAAATATTGTAACGCTTTAGGCCTTTTCAAATTAGAGATGAAAAAAAAAGAGCAACGCCGAGCTTTTTCACTGAATGGACAAGTAAAAAACAATTTATTTCTCTTCTAAAACCAAAAGTTTCAATTTTATTTTGAATCATTTTTTGCTCCGATACAAAATAAAACAAATAAGTTATTCCAAGATAGGGACTTTTACAAGCACAAGCAGATCCTCAAGTTTTGCTGCCCTTTCCAGGATATTATGTATCAATTCACTAAACACTAAATACAACTCAAATCAATTTACGCCTACGAAGCAATTTCAGCTTTGCTTTGAAAAAAATTTTTAGACAACAGTTCATACAGTTCTAAGGTTAATTGGCAATTTAGTTTATTTAGACAACAGTTATATTATTTGATTCATAAATCTTAACTGTGACTTGACCAATTTTAAAAAAACTCTATTAAAATTAAATTTTGAGAATATTCAAACTCTTCTCAAACAAAATTTTTTATGCATAATATAAAATAAGACTAAAACACCATACCGCAGGGCAGTGGGGTATTGAGGATTTTTTAAAGGGGGTCATACGACCTCAGTTACAATGCTTAGTGGAAAATTTTATTCAAGCGGTAGCTAAAAAAAGATCTTCACTTTGAATCTCTCACAAATTTTAAGATTATGTACACAAGCGTATTTAGCGGGGCATGGTTCAATAGCCCCCTTTATATACGTTAGTGCAACAGGGACTCTCAACCTTTTTGACACCGTAGCCCAAAAACTTGAAACGCAATTGTTGCGGCCCAATGTGTCTAATCTTCGCTTTGATTCCGCATCCAATTCACGAAATCTTTTTCAAATTACAGATGAACCAAAAAAAGGTGTTCACTTTCGTTTTGCACCCAATTTCACCAAATCGTTGTTTGACAACAAAAAACACTTCCCGAACATATGATTTTAAAACTTTTTCACACCATCTCTGTGTGGCCCATCTAAAAAACTTGCTGTGGACCACCGCTTGAGAACCTCTGCAATACAGTATTGCTTGCAGTTTTTAAAATCGACTTGATATTATAAAATATCCTGGAAAAGTAAACTGCCGAGCTCTGAAACTATCTTAAATTTAACTGATGAGCTCTGAAGCTATCTTCATTTTAACTGCATAGCTCCGAAACTATCTTCATTACAATATTTTCTTTAAAAGTAAACTAGAGGGCAATAGAAACTTAAAAGTCAGGTTTTAAATCCTTAAAATTCTAGTCGTATTTTCTGTCGCGACAGACGCCATTTCAGCAGGCAGCACAACAGGGAGCTCACACTTTTTGACGCGGTTCGGTGATTATGAAAGCACTCGAAGTTTTTCGAAGTGGTACTTGTGCGACATGCCGCGCCCGTCAAAGAACGAGTTTCGCTTTTAAACTGTTCATTGGAAAGAACGCCCTGTCCAGTGTTCTTAGGCATCCTTCAAGCGATTACTCCGACCTGCTTCCGAAGATGCCAAGACATTATTGTCCAGTTGAAATTTTTCATTTATCATTTAGTTTTCGGGGTATGACTAAAATTTAGAGCTGCGTGCTAAGACCGCCAAGTTGAAAAAGTTATTCACTCTTGCGGGCCACTTTTTTAAAAATTGTTCGATGTTGCTGCCCTGAGCCGGCTAGAAATTGTTCCAAATCATGGTGTTCTCTAAAAAAAAAGATCTTTACTTGGAATCGGTCCCGAATGTTTGAAAATTTCCGAACGGTATGGTGACCCTAGACTCTGTCCCGTAAGCTCGCCATACCTTGTTATAGAAGGTTGCCGCTGGTCATGATCGACAAGACTTGAATTGTGTAAAATTGTTCAGCGGGCCACAAAAAATTACGTCGCGGGCCACATATGGCCTGCGAGCCGCGATTTGGACCACCCTGGTTTAAACAATGAAACGATTGTTGTCTGAGCAAATAAATGTGGTCGGCACTATACGTTTATGCTGAAAATAAAAAATAACTATATAGTACAGAATAATAGCTAACTATATGAAAAGAATCTTCGTCACATTTTTTTTTAGTAATTCGATAGCTTTAAACGTTGTTTCGGGTACAGAAATTGAAAATAGTGCAAAGTTAAATTGTTTTTACAACATTTTGGAATAATGCTCGTGGGAAAAACATTGTAATGAGAAAAAATATAATTTGATAATGGTTTAAATTTTCAAGAATCAGATGTGTACACCTAGCTGGAAATAAATAGTTATAGCCTAAGTATTCAGACTGATTTGTCTTTCGACCTTTTGATGGATTGTCGGTGATTGAATGTTGCAGCCAATCAAATTTTCTTTTCTTAAAGATTTAAACCAGGGCTTTCCAAACTTTTTGTGTAAGTGACACACTCTTAAACCGAAAATAAATTTGTGACGCGTTTTAATTTAATTTTTATGAAAAAGCTTTTAACAACAAAATCTTAAATTATAGTTTTAATACGTGAATATATGAGCTTGCTTGCAAAAATCCTTGCAAAAACCTTAACAGTATTGGAGGCAAACTTGCAGTCACGCAAAATTGTCACTCACTCAAACCGATCTCTCTTTTGAGATTTCTCAAATTTTTTGCTGTATCTAGTGCCATTAGTTTAAACGTTGATGAACTAAAGGCATTAAATACAGCAAAAATTTGAGAAATCCTAAAAGAGAAATGTGTTGGAATGATTGACAATTTTGCATTACGTCTGCAAGTTTGCCTCTAATGCTGTTGCGCCCATTTGGAGCATATTTCAAACAATACATATCTTTAATGTAAAGCAACCAAAATAACTGCAACTTTAAGCAATGAGGTACAAAGATTGATATTTAAGTGGACCAAGTTTCTTGAAATTCTATTGATGTTGATAAAATTTAATATTTAATGAAATTTGTATGAGTTCTGTTTTTTTGGATCATCTGTATTTCTGTTGTGTATAAAATGCAACACATTTTTTTAATGACTTTCAAAATTTTGTTACAACAAGTTTATTTTTTAGCTCAGCTCAGTGCTTCTTTACCCCTGGTTCGCCCTTTAATTTCATTTGCTCGCGGACGACTGTACTGTAGTTGCGTAAAAATAAAATCCTTTTTGTTGTGATTCTATAGTGGTTTCACTAATTTCTTTGTTGTGTCATAGTCCTGTGCACTTGTGAAACAGTTTGGTCATCATTTTTTTGACGAAAATTAAGAAATTGGAGACAGATTCAAAGTGAAGATCTTTTTTTTGAGTTTATTACTTTTAGGGACAAAACTCAAGAAATTCGAAACAAAAGCTTAAACTGTCTTGTGTTTAGTTCACTTTTTATGCTTGCGATAAAGCAGGGGTTCTTAAACTGGGTGGCCCGCCTCCCTAGGGTGGGCAAAAGGTTTGCAAGGGAGGCGCGAATGATCTTATCATTTTTTTTCATAAAAATGACATAAAAGGAAATTGTGACACATGGACAGATATGTAAGTCGCCAAATGTTTTTTTCACTCTGTCCATATTGCTAATGTTCTGTCTCAGCGGGTGTTTACTGTTTAATTTGATTTTTCTTTCTGTAACGCACAAACGTCATGGGGTATTTAACCGGTAATTTTTTTTTTTCTTTTTCAAACTGTGCATGCAGGATACGAGATATCGTAAAAGCGAGCAAAACTTAGAAAAAGTTGTTCTTGCGCAGCTAAAATATCTTACGACGTTTCATCGACGCAACAGCAGCTAATTGTTCTTGTTAGTGTATTATGACGTGATACGTCACTAACAACATTGTTAACTTGTGAGTTTACTGAAGCGAAAAATTCATCACATTAATGATTAAAAGTGTATAGTTCTAGCCAAAATTGCGTACTTTTTCAGTTTACGTTTGACCCAATGCAAGCTGCAATTACAGGCCTATAAGTAAATTGCAGAATGCAGAGTTTTTGAAAATTAGGTGTGCTTTAATATAAGTTAAAAACAATGTTAATTCTATGTGTTTCTGAATGTGAACATAGCTCAAGTTTGCAGAATATTTTAGTTTATAGACTTTACATAGCCTATAATTAAATCTGCTGTATTAGCATAACATGAGTGTAAAAAAGAGGAAGTATAGCCAAGACTATCTGCAGTATGGCTTTACAAATGCAATAGTAAATGGTCAAGTTGCACCACAGTGCGTCATATGTTTCAAATTTCAAGCAACGATTCTCTGAGACCAAATCGCTTGCAATGTCATCTTCAAACAAAACACTTCAGTCCTCAGGATAAACCATTGGCATTTTTTCAAAGCAAGGAAGAATCATTCAAAAAAATGAAGATTGCAAGCAAAAAAATCTTTTGCCTATCACCGTCGGCAGAAGTAATTGAAGTGTCTTTTGAAATTGATCATATGATTGCTCAAGTCAAGAAACCTAATAATATCAACTTCCAAGGAAGAGGAAATGCTGTTTTGCAGACCAATAGATAGTTGAAGATGTGTTCAAACTTGTTGCCTCATACTTCGATGGCATAGGAATCCAATGAGAGAAACTTATTGGTATCTGCACAGATGGCGCCCCGACAATGTTTGCTTCTCAAAGTGGTTTTGTCACAAAGATAAAGCAGAAAAGCCTAAATGCAGTTGGAACTCACAGTGTAATCCACAGGGAAGCCCTTGCCTCCAAAACTCTGCCTGCTTCTATGAGAATAAACTTGCAATTGCAATTAGAGTTGTCAATTTTGTCAAAGCAAGTTCTACCAACACTAAACTGTTTGCCAAGCTGTGCAAAGAAATGGATTCTGCATACGAGACTTTGTTGTTTCATAAGTCTGTTTGCTGGTTGTCAAAGGGTAATATGTTGGCTTGTGTTTATGACAAAAGAAAGGAATTGAGGCTATTTCATGAATCTCACAGGAAAGAGGATCTTCTGATGTCATGAGGATCTTCAGTCATCAAATGTCATTCACATCAGAAGGATTTCAACTGACACTGGCGTATCTTGTGGACATTTTTGAATCTCTCAATCATCATAATCTGCTCTTGCAAGGCAAAAATACTAACCGCATGAATAATTATGATACAATACGTGCTTTCATAGCGAAGCTGGCGTTGTGGCATCGCCGAGTTCAAAAGGGAAACCCAGCCTCATTCCCCAATCTTGACGCAGCTCTGGAGAAAAGGAATATAGATCTTAAAGGCCAGCTTAAGTTGGAAGTCGAATCCCATCTCAAACAGTTGAAATTGGAATTTTAGCGTTACTTTCCAGATTTGGATGACGCCGAACTGCCAATTTGGAAGACGACAAGAAATACCTTTCGTGTTGCAGAGGATATTCTTTGATCACTTGCAAGAAGAATTTTTAGAATTGAAGTGTAACTCCACTGCCAAAGATGACTTTAAAATTATGCCTCTAAACGATTTTTGGCCGAAATACATGCACATATATAAGAACGTTGGTGTGCAACCATACGGATCCTACTTCCGTTTTCTTTCACTTACATCTGTGAAAGTGGATTTTCTCTCTGGTCTGTGTAAAAACAAAATATCGGAGCAAACTAGATTGCGAAGCCGATATGCGATGTGCTTTGTCTTCAACAAAGCCGCGCATTAAGCTTTTAGTATTTATAAAGCAGCCGCATCCTTCTCATTGACAAAATAACACATAAATAAATCTTTGTTTTGTGTTTTATGGTGAGATACAGGTCGGGCGCGAATTATGAGGATTGTGTTAAGGGGCGCGGGTCAAAAAGTTTAAGAACACCTGCGATAAAGCATGTAAAAGGATTGTTTCGCCAAAGTTTTACTCTCTATTTCCGTGAAACGTTTCGGTCGCGACAAAAAATTAAGAAGTACTGGTTTAGTTTATGGTAAGTTTATGAAACAAAAGCTTTTTTGATCGACGTTATGTTAGATTATTTGTTTGAGCTTTATTTATTCAAAAATTACTTCGCTGTTCAGTTGAAAACAGTACATCTAAATTAAGTACATCTAAATTTAAATTAAGTGTAGTTCGTTGTCAGTGACCAGATAGCAGGTGATTGAGCTTGACCCAAGCTGTTCGGGACAAGCTCATTCCAACAGGCCTGGCACTCCTGGAAATGAAAACAACGAGCCTAGATGTATTCTCGCAGTACTCCCCGTTCTATGTATAATTTGTTCGCTCAGAAGTGCAGATACCAAGTCTGGCAAGGTTGTCCAAAAGATTCTGCGCAGCTGGCACAAACGAGCGTCTAGATCTTAGTCTCTCCTGGCGAGCGTCAGAGGACCCACTTAAAAGACCATACAAGATATGATGAAAACAGTAAATTCAAATAAAGATCGTCAGAGTGGTCGAATGGTTTAAGAGCCGTGATTGTGATCGACATGGTCTCGGTTTAAAACCTACTCACGTTATTCTGTTTTGTCCTTGGCAAAGACGCGTTACGACACTTTGCCCTGCTTGGTGGTCTTGGCTAACAGTTTTCATATTTCTATAAGACTAAAAAAACAAAATAAAAAGTTTCAACTGGACAGCAATACTCGTATATTGGCATCTCTAGAAGCAGGTTGAGGTAATTGCTTGCCTTATGTTAGCGCCTCCGTCGCTTTCCTGCGAGTCAAGAGGATAAATATAAAGAAAAAAACGTGTAATTATTACCAGTTGTTCAAGGGGCTTTTGTTCCACAAAAGAAAAAATTCAAAAGCCTTTGTTTGGAATTAACAGATACTTGTGATGAAATATCATTTTCAACACAACTGAATCAAAACTGTCAGCCGTATTTTATGAATGGTGACTTTATACCAGGTTTGAGAAAAATCACCTTATTTTTGTTTTATTTGCAATTAATTCAATTACTTACAATTAACTCTAAACTTTCTAAAATTTTAATTACTATTGCAATTAGAATTAAATAATGTAAAGAAACAAAAAAAATTACATTTTTATAAAGTCAAAATGCCTAAGCTTAAATTTTCCTAATTTCTAGTTACTATTACAATTACAACTACAAAAAGAAAGGAAACAATAAAAATTGAATTTTTACAAAGTCAAAATACCTACAATGCTAGCCACAAGCACTTTTTCTTAGTAATTAAATCTAACTCTGTGCGATTGTAAATCGCAAGTACAACATGCGAGCTAAAACAAATGATAAAAGCTTATCGTGAATTGCTGTCAATAAATGCCAGAAAACAAATTTTTTTATGTCTACGTATCACTGCATGTAATTATAATTGAAAACCGACCAAAAAATTTTAATTGCTATTTCAGTTAGAATTATTTGCTTTTTTAAACCTTTAATTAAATATATAATTAGTTGTTTTTTAAAATTTTTGATTCGAATTGCAATTTTAATTCATGCAAAGTTGAGAAAATTATTTGCACAATTAATAAATTTTCCCACCCTGCTTTACACTGCGCGTAGGTTTATAATACAAAATTGGCACACGCTTCAATTATCTTTAGATTGTTTCAGTAATCTAACACTTATCACCAACGAACGCTGGAAAAATGCATCAAGATGGTTAACAGTTACAGTCAACAAATAACATTCTCTGTTTATTGCTATAAAAAGAAAAATATTGAAAAAAAACTGTACACCACTCTTGAATAAAATTATTCAAATTATCCAATACTATTTCTCTTATCCAAACATTTATATTCTTGCTATGATTGCAGATAATACAAAAGCAATTTGAGAGCTTGAGCATAGAAAAATACTAAAAAAAATAAACTGGTTGACGCTGTAAACAACCCAAACGGACGGTGAATGAAGTACAATATCATTAAATGATTGACCGGTACAACGATTAAAAACTAATTCTTCTGTGCCAAAAAGGCTAACTACACGTTAAACTCACGTAATATTATGATGTCTAAAAAAAAACCTGAAATACCTTCGAATTTTCTTGCCGCACAAAAACAGTAAAAAGATACATTAAACTCGTTATTACGCTTTTCATTAGCTATAGCTGAGAAAAGCGAGATATCTCCATAAACGAACAACTATAAATTTTTAAAACACCAAGTGATTATATATACAAATAAATAGTTATAAAATATATTCACAAAAGAAAAAAAGTCAAGCAGCTGAGGTAAGCTCGTTTCGCAATTACCATTACGTATTGTGTTCTGAATCATTGCATCTATCTAATTATATATGTTTGAAATATTCATCAATTAGATCTATACCAGGGGCGTGCAGCCTTTTTAAGCCAATCACAATTTTGGTAGGCACACCATATTTTCGAAGGACAAACCAGGTCTCTCATTAACAGAGAAACATTCGTCCCTAAAAAGAAGTGTTCTCTAAGAAAAGGTCTTTATTTCAAATCAGTCTCGGATTTTATGATTTTCGTCTCTGAAAACTACTGATCTCGAAAAAAATCAAGAAAAAAAGAGGTTTGCACATGGCATCTGTTTTGATTTCTGAAGAGATTTCTGCCAAAATGGGCGGGACAGAGTCCTAAAAATCGGGACTGTCGCGCCAAAATCGACACGCATGGTAAGCCTACTTTTTGGTTTAACAAAAATATTTGCGAGTCAATATTATTATCTAAATGAAATGCTCACTAATGAAAACTACTCATGCACGTAGAAGATTAATGCGAGATTTAAAAAAGATTCAAGATGACCCGGCTGCAGGAGTCAGACAACATAATGGTTTGGAACGCATTAATATTTGGTCCTGAAAATACTCCTTTTGAAGATGGTACCTTCAAACTTTGAATAAAATTTACTGAAGAATACTCCAACAAACCTCCATCAGTGAACTTTGTATCCACCATGTTTCATCCGAATGTGTACGCTGTCATCAATGTCGTAGATTGACGTCAGAATCGAATGTCATCATTTCTGACGTCAATCCAGTCGTTATTAAACGAATTTAACCCAAACAGCCCTGCCAATAACCAAGCTGCCATCTTGTACACTGAAAATCGCGGCGAATATGAATAAAAAGTATTGAAAATTGCTGAAGATGGTCGGACAAACGCTTATTCTAACAGCTAATTAAACGTTTTGTAAAGTTTTATAATTTTGTGAATTAGATAGGTTTTTGCTTTACTGTATTAAGTTAGTATTCGTGTATCGGTTGCGCTTTGAATTGTATTACAATAATATAATTTTCATTCGCTTTAATAACAATAATAGGTTTAACTTCCCTTTACTCTCACAATTGAAAAGTGGCGGGAATTGTTTGTGTTATTGTGGCCTGCGGGCATGTTTAAGTGTTTAAGTACTCAAGGGTCAAGTTGGCGCCTTGGAAGTTAATTCTACAGTGAATTAGAACTGTAGAATTAACTTCCAAGTTGAACAACTACGTATTAAATATAAATTTTCGGTAGCGTAGTCCAATGGTTTAAACGCCGTGATTGTGGTCGACATGGTCTCGGTTCAAAACCTACTCACGCTATTCTGTTGTGTCCTTGGGAAAGACATTCAATGGCACTTTGCTCTACTTGGCGGTCTTGGCTAACAGTTCTAAATTTCAATCATACCTCGATAAAACGTTTCAATTGGACAGCAATATATTGGCATCTCCTGAAGCAGGTTAAGGTAATTGCTTGTCCTATGTATGGCGCCTCCGTCACTTTTCTGCGAGTCAGGAGGATAAATACAGAGATGAAATGAAAATAAAATTAATATTAACCATCGAGATGCTAATTTATTCTTAAATTTGTCTGTACAGAGTTATTGAGTAATAAATTGCAGTAGTTGACCTGTGAATTGCTTTAAAGTTATGTAAAACTTGAAAGTCAAGTTTAACGAGAAATTATCAACTTTGTTGATTTTGTGAATAAGCTATCTGTTAAAAGAAGTTTTGAAGAATTTATTCATGCTTTGCCAGAACTTACTGTACAGTGTGATCAGAAAGTCACTGTGCACCTGTAATCTCAATGCATAAACAACATTCTGTCCTTTAGATTACAAGTTTAAAATAACCAGTTTATTGTTTAAAACAAAGATCAGTTGATAATTAATAAAGAATTTATTCGAGACTCACAATAACTGCTGAAAACGTCCACCAAGTTTACCAATACAAAGGTCGACTCGACGCTTCAAATTCTCAAGCACTCGATGAGTTTTCTCTTGTTTAATGGTTGCAATTTGGTGTCGGATACTGTGAGTCATTGTGAGTCTCGAATAAATGATTGTATTAAGAACAATATATTAAGAATTAAGAACTTCAGTCCTGTGGCAAACTAATTCTTGACTTGGTATAAAAAAATGATAAACAAAGCTTTGCTTCAGAGAAGGTATTCGGGTCGCCGTGTACAACTGGTCCTTTCGAATTCCCGAGTAAAGTTGTGACAGATGCGCACCTTCGATTTTGCATAAACTGAAAAGCATTTTTTTTCTATCGAACACAAAAACTTTAATTCCGCTTTTCTCAGAGAAGAAAAATAGAGTTGATAAAAACATTTTAGTTAGCGATGTTGTTCAAAAGAAAATCAAATAAACGGGTGAGCCACATACATTAAAAGGATGTAAATCAACAAATTACTATCGATAAAATCAATTCTTTAAAACAGGGGTGGCCAACCTGCGGCGCATTGGACGGTTAGTGGTGGCGCATTGCAGTTGGGGAAAGACTTCAAACGAAAAATGTTCCATAACTTATATTCAGCTATATCAGAGGTGCTAACCTGTGGCGGATTGCACCCTGATTTCCAGCGATGACCTTTTTTTTAGAGAACAGCTTGGTTTCAGTGGGAAAAGTAAAAATTTAGAGATTTTTTTCCAGCGATGACCTTTTTTTTTTTTAGATATCAGCTTGGTTTCACTATGAAATTTTGAAGTCTTTCGTTTGTGTGGCGGATATGAACTGGACTTGAATAAAATTGGCGCTTGGGGAAAAAAAGGTTGGCCACCCCTGCTTTAAAAGCTGCTTCATCTTTTCTGAGCAAACACGCTGTGTGTGAAAACAAGACAATCGATAACAGATATGTTTTCAACCGAAAAATTTCAACGTCGCAGTTTAAGAATTGTCTATGTTTTAATGGTCGAATGCGTTTCACAAATCAAACAGCTACAACTACATGGGTTTGTCTGTCGAATATCGACCCCGAAAAAGAACATAAATCAACACGAATCTTGGCGAACAGTTTGAAACAACGTTATTCGAATTGCTGATTGAAGTCACAGAATCTGAAAAAATAGACAAATCCATCATTACTTAAGTTTACATTTGCTAACAATGATTGAGGAGGATTTGTCGTATTTTCGTAACCAATCAATAATAACAAAAGTTTAATACATTACGGAAAAACTGGTATCCTAAAATTGAAAGGGAATTAGGAATGCAAGATTTTGCTTAGAATGGTTTTGCCACCGGAATTCTTTTTGCTTAAGAATTTATTTAACCAAGTTAACATGACTTGGGATGAACTGTCGGCAGCAAGCTCTAGTGGTTAAAAGCTGCATTTTGTAGTGCAAGCAGTCCACACAAGCACGGTTCAAAACCCATTCGCATCGTATTTTTCTGTCTTTGGGAAAAACACTTTATGGCATTTTCTTCTGCTTGATGGTATTAACTACCAGCTCTAAATATCAGTCATATCTCAAAATAAAATTAAAAAAATAAAAATAAAAAAATTTCAACCGAACAACTATATTTTGGCATCGCCGGAACCAGGTCGAGATAATAGCTTGACAATTGCTTCACGCATACATTTTTCTGTGGTTTAGGAGGATAATTATCAGAACAAAATTTTTAAAAAAGCATTTTTAAATTGATCCGCCTCAAAAATGTCAGCCTTACAACGCACCTAACCTTAAACTATATTTATGGCAAGATTTTTTAAACTAGTGACTGAGATATTTCTTTCGTATAGTTTTAGAATTAGACCCAGGTAACTTTTGAAAACGGCTGTAGTCTCATTTCTTTGGCAGCGCTGACTTATGCTGAAAGCATAAAAAATTATGTCCAAGATATCAAATGCAGCTGCATTTGCGACAATTTTTCTAATTGATCAAAAAGGTATAAAAACGAACAAAGGATTGAATTTGAATTTTGATTTAAATCTTTTCAACACTTCTATTTTCAGATAAAAATAATGATGAATGATGAATTGATTCGTCACATTTTAAAATAAAATTAATTTACCGAATCACTTCGTTGGTTTTCACTTTCCAAGTCAACTTGCATTACGACGGCGTCCTGAGCATAAGTGCTGCTGGTTTTCAAGTGGGTGTTGTAGAACACATTTGAGTTATAAGCGAGGTAGGCTTGCTTGATGCAGCAATACAACAATAAAACTCCAGAAACCACTGTCAGTATAAAGCTGATCAACACTGGAAAACTTCCCAACCAACTAAAAAGCAAGATTCCACAAATAAGTTTTTTTAGCAATATGTTGAAAAAGATTTGCTTGAAAAGCTATGAAGAAAACCAAAAAAAAAGTAAAAGAATTTTGAAAAAAAATTAAAGTTTACAGCGATTTTACTAAAAAATTTATATTTAATTAGAAGATTTATTACGACTAAATAATATGCATAAAAAAATGTACAGTTATTACTCCAGCAATAAAATAACCCGAGGGATCTATCCAAAGCTTTATTATTTCCATAAAAAACAAACATCTTCGGGCTAATGCTGTTTGCAAAATTGTGTCTCAAGCTGATGGTTTTGTTGCATTAACATAGACCTATTAAAACGCAAGTACCCTATGTCAAATTTGATTTTAGTTGAAATTTTAAGTTTTTAGTTTTAACTAGTTTTTTTTTCTATCACGTAGTTTTCTTTCAAAGTTTTACTTCGCAACAACCTTTTGATAAATACAATAGAACAGGGTTTCTAAACTGTGATCCACTGAACTCCAGGGATCAAAAAATTTTTCTAGTGGTTCACAAGAGTTTTTAATAAAAAAAATAACTAGCCATCTGCATTCCATTTCTTCTAAAAGTATATCGGTAAGGGCATGTTTATTCTTTCAACTGTAAGGTGACGACTTTTTTTTTGGTCTTCACTGCACATTTTAGAAGAAAAATTGAACTTGGTGTCTATAAAATCGAGATACTTATTAGTGAAGACCAAAAATGAATATGTATATATATTATCAACTGAAATTTCGGTAAGTTTTTTTGACAATGAATTGAAAACCTTCTTTTCTAGTCTTTACTTAGAAATATCTAAATTCTATTAACAACAACTTAAATACTTACGAATGAAATATCTAGTAAAGACAAAAAAGATGTCTTCATTTCACTGTTAAAAGGAAAAACTTACCTTAGCTTCAATTGATGACCTTTTTTTTTTGGTCTTTGTAGGACTTTCGTAAAATATTTAGACTCGGGGCCCCAAGAGCTTTTAAAAATTTGTCTAGGGATCCAAGTGTTCAAATAAGTTTAGAAGCAATCGGCAATGTAGATTTGCTTACCAAGAAAAAATGCTTGATTTCATTACTCGAAACAATTCCTACGCTTTGTTTCTATCTGGCGTAAACGCTCGATGTATCTTTGAATGTTTATTAAAGTTTGTACGCTGAGCGTATACGCCTGGTAAAAGCCAGACTTAACGTAAAACATCGCAAAAATTTAATTACTATTTTGTCTTTGTTTCTCCAAAACGTGAAGAATCCTACCAAACATTTTTTTAGTTAACTTACTCAAAGGGATTGAAGTCGTTATTATGAATGTCAAGGTTTTCCAAATATTGCGAAGACATTTCTAGATATTGTCGCACAAATGGTATTTTCACTAAAATTTGAGACTAATTTTTTATTAACGATCTCTGAAAAAAAAAAAGAAACAATTTAGCTTTTACAGTACAAATACTTCATATTTCAACGTAAAAAAATATTTGCCTCCATAAAAAAATGGCATACAAAATATCTAATCTCTAGTTTCTGCATTGTTTCTTAACAAGACTGTAAAGGTTGGGTGCTCTTTAATTCATTTGATCTTTTTTTTTATAATACACTAATTTTGTACTCTTGTCAATCTTCATTAAAAGATTTTCATACAAGGTTAAACATTTTATCACTCTGTTACTCTGTCTCTTAAACTTTTTGAGACGTGCTCCCTTTTTTCACGCAAACAAAACTCACGGCTCCTCTTTCTCATGAAAACAAAACTCCCTCCCTTTTTCATGCAAACAAAAGTTGCGCCTCCCCCCTCGACGACACAAACCAAAAACAAAACCCAAACAATTTCACCATATTTTCTAAGTTCGCTGCAAATTCGAGTTGAAGACTAAAAATTTTGTGTCGGAGCATAAAATTTGGAACGCTTAACTAATTTCTGCGTTAAACAGTTTAACGCAATTGATAATGAAATGAGTTACAATTCCGAAACGTCTTGAATAAAACAATGTTTCAAAATATATTGGCTATACTTTTTATTCTAAAAATTTTGTCTTTTCAGCAATCAATTCAGTTTCTACCCAATTGCTCGCGCCTCTCTGAAAATCCTTTCACGTCCCCAAGTTTAAGAACCTAGACTCTATTAGAAAATAAAGCTTTAAAAAAATTTTGTCTCTCTCAAAAAATTAATCAAACTTATTTTTTAACTTTATAAGTCGTAAAAATGCAGAGCAATCTATAGAAATTATTAAAATAAGCCGCTTGCCTTCAATTTTTATCTGTACTCCAAGTCAAAGTTGTTGTTTTGGTTATTCTTTCCTAAAAGTAACGTAAAAAATGCTTTGAATCAAGAATCAAGTTATCGGAACGCCTCGAAACTAAAAGTGTAACTTGAAAGAATTTCACTATCTTTTTGCTTCATTTACTTAAATGCACTCAACTTGAGTACCACTAATGTGAGTAATGAATGAAACCTTTGTATTAACTGGCTTTTTTTTTGTAGAATTTCGGATCGAAGCATACAGTTTAATGTCACTTTAATGCCAAAAGCTTTATAAAAACCGTATTGAGGTATTTCATTACGATTAAAACGCTTTTTGAGTCACCTTGAAAAAGAGAATCTAAAAAATATTTGCGTACAACAAACATAATATGTTTTTAATAAGTCCAAAAATTCAATTTTTGTCTTTGAACTTTTCATTAATTAGCTAAAGCAGGGGACAGCAAATGAATTTACAATGATTACGCATTTGTATAAATCTGGAAAAAAGTTTTACGCCGGATGCCCTTCCTGCCGCAACCCTCCCCATTTATCCGGGCTTGGGACCGGCATCAAGAGACACAGAAATGTGCGTAGAAACTACAGAAAGTTTCAAGGTTAAGGTTGGACTGCACCAGGGATCAGCGTTAAGTCCATTCCTGTTTGCAGTGATAATGGACAGGCTGATGGATAATGTAAGGAGAGAACCACGTGGACAATGCTGTTTGCTGATGATATTGTAATTTGCGAAGAGACCAGGGAAGAAGTGGAGCGGAGATTAGAATCCTGGAAGTATGCATTGGAAAGGAGAGGGATGAAAGTAAGTAGGTCGAAGACCGAATATCTTTGTATAAATGGAGGAAATGACGACGAAACAGTAAAGATGGAGGATACGAAAGTGCCAAGAGTAAAGGAATTTAAGTATTTGGGATCAACGGTGCAAGAAAGTGGTGGTTGTGAAAGGGAGGTAAAGAAGAGAGTACAGGCAGGATGGAACGGATCGAGAAGAGTATCAGGAGTAATCTGCGACAAGAAGTTACCAGCTAGAGTAAAAGGAAAAGTGTACAGTTCAGTGGTAAGACCAGCAATGGTGTGTGGACTTGAGACAGTAGCAGTCACAAAGAAACAAGTGGAAGAGATGGAAGTCGCAGAGATGAAAATGCTGAGGTTTACTATGGGAGTGACGAGAAAAGACAAGATTAGAAACAAGCACATCAGGAGTACTGTTAAGGTAGAACGGTTAGGAATAAAGGTGAGGGAGGGCAGGCTGAGGTGGTATGGACATGTCATGAGGAGAGACCAAGAGTATGTAGGAAGAAAGATGATGGAAATGGAGTTACCAGGAAAGAGGAGAAGAGGGAGACCAAAGAGAAGATTTTTAGATGTGGTAAAAGAAGATATGAAGGAAGTTGGTGTGAAGGAGATGGACATTGAAGACAGAAAGATGTGGAGAATGATGATACGCTGTGGCCACCCCTGACTAATGGGAAAGGCCTAAAGGAGAAGAAGAAGAAGGGGACCGCAAATACTTTTCAACGCGACTCTAAAAACTACTTTTAATGTTTTTACTCACGATTTTTTTCCAAAAAACAATTTGAACTTAAGTTGTTTGGTCATCAATCAATCTTTTTGAGACAGAGAAAAACAATTACCTGAATAAGGTTTTGGATCTTGATAAGTTTTACTTTTATCAAACAAGTTTAGATTAAAGCTTCTTAATCTTTACAAATAAGACATTTTTGTAAAGTTTTTCTCAATACGCTTCCGACAATAAATGCCAAATTACAAATTAGCATGAGATTTTTTGTTTAAATTAATGTTTCGTCGATCAGCACCCAACTGACAACATCAAAGAAATTAAATCGTTTACACTGCAGCAACAAAGGTTTAAATGCTCGTCGCCGGTAATAACGCAATCAACGTCAAAAATCACGTGAGACTGAAAAGCAATTTCAATTCATTTTTTAAAGAAAATAAGTATATAAAATTTATTTGGTCACGCGGATCTAAAATGCCTATAGGTGTAGACAACTATCAAAGACAAAACAAACAGCACATACTGTAATTGAAAATTTAATACAAAATTTTTATGAAACGGTGATTGGTGATATGGTGATGATTTTTATGAAACGGAATTACATTTTCGTGATGTGCGCTAGGTTGGCAAAGAGATATTATTACTTGTACATTTTTGTGCCTCTTATTGATTATTCTTAATTGTAATTATATATACCTGATGAGATCTAACAAAATCGAAACAGGCGCTTGTAGTGTATTATTGCAATTTTGTATTAAATTTTGAATTATGTGCTGTTTGTTTTGTGTTTGATTAGGTGCCTACATTTATAGGCATTTTAGATCCGAGTCACCAAATAAATTTTGTATACTTGTGATACGAAAACGCGTGATCCCTTTTGTTATAACGCATTACTAGCCTTACAAAATAAGCTTTTAGATAACGCTGAGCTTGTCTCTTAATCATCATTTCTGTAAAAGAAAATAATGTTCATCTTTTCTTGTGTCAACACAGCGTTTTCGAATCGAAATCTTCATACCCACTTTATATTGAATGAAGTGAGTTATGTGAAGCATAGCTCAATCCATCAATGAAAATGCATTTTAGTTCAGTCAAATTGTGACTTCAAACACTACCCTTTTTTATTTTAATTAAGTTTGGCCGCTTGGTGTCGCCAGGCAGACGTTCGACTTATCAGTCGATTATAAAAAAAACGTGCAAAAGAAAAAGAAAATAAAGGAAAATTAAAAGCTGCTAACGTGGGATCCTATTAATACTTGAAGAGTAATTGTTTAGAAAACACAGTCATAAACGAAGTGTAAATTTTTTGGGAGTAAAAAACAATATTTTGGTAAGTTCTATTTGTTGTTTTGTAAGCGAAATCTTATCAAGTAATTGTTTAGCAAACCTCTCGCCTGGAACCTCCATACAACAATAAATTTAATAATTCGAAGGATACGGTTGTTGGAAAGAGTGTGATCTAGGGAGTGAGTTGAACCAGTTGACGATAGGCTTTCCCTACTCCCGGAATCGGCGGCGTCAACACAAATGTTAACATTGTTTATGTTGTTTGTTGCATCTGTCTCCGTCACTGTAGATTAAGTCGCATTAAATTGCAGTTTGTCGGATACAATTAAGACTCTGAACACTTTATTTTGACAACAAAATTGAAAAAAAGTAAAAGGAAACCGAGAAATACTAAGTCCAACGATACAGAGCTTATATAACAAGAAACTGGAAGCTTTATCATTTGGCTAAAGACAGGAGGAAGTGGAGAAATATGATCGCCGATATCAGCATTGCACTTAACACGTAAATACATAGCAAGTCTTTGACAGAAATTTCCATCTTTGAGTTTAAACCAGAAAGAGCTACTCGCCCATGTTACTCAATGCTGATTAGTTACTCATGTGGTTGTCTCTTTCACCAAAGAGCGACTGTTACGCGACTGCAAGAACGGGAGATCGCTTCTCAGCCACGATGGGCGGTGAACTCCTTCAAAAATTACAAAAAAAAACAAGTTTTAGTGGGGGCCAACTGTTCATACCTGGTAGTGGCTGTTTTTTACTTCAAACAAAACAAATTTGCTCAATCAAACTGTAGATCATGCAATTTTTCCTTACTAAAATTTGTCACTTGTCGATAGATGGCCAGCAAATTTCTTGTGACGTGAGATTTAGGGCTAATCTACATCGTATACACTTCTAGTACCTTTGTTTGTTTATTAAAGTTGCTGCGCAAAGGGCGGTCACTGAGCAAAAGTTTTTATAATAAAATAAAAGGTACGCCAACGTCGTACGTTACAGAACAGGTTGTACAGTTAAAGTCGATTACCAGCAAAAAAATTGGTTTGATTTGGAAACTTAAATAAAGACTCTATTCTGCGCACCAATGCTTTTACGGTCACCGCTTTTTGCGACTTGTTCGTTGGTAAAATAAGGTTTTTAGTATCGGTGCTGTACAGTTGAACATGGATTATAATCTGCTGAAGAAAACTTTTCATTTTACTGTTAGATACATAAGATCAAAATCTAAATTATCTTTCATATACTGTAGATATTTTGAGGAAAAGAAAAAGATTTCTTAAATCTTTTAACAGATTCTTACAATATATTTTTTTGGATAGCATTTATTTTTAGATTGTCGTCGTCGTTTGGAAGGACATCCACTCCCGGTTAGACACAAACAGGACTGGGGCCGACGGTTTATTCTTTAACTTACCCCAGACTGCTGTACTGCTAGGATCAGATGCCGACAGTGATGGTATTAAGCCAGCATCGAGTTTTATTATCCAAAACCTTCAACCTTGTGCTCCATATTTGGTGCCCGATGTATAGGGCACATTTTTAGAACGTGGTGTGCGCTTTGTTCAATGGTACCGCACTTGCAATTCGGTGAAGGAGCCAAACCCCATTTGTGCATGGACGAATGGAATTGCCCAACACCAGTTCGCAGGCGATTGAGCTTAGTGCCAGCTGTTCGAGGCAAGCTGACTCCGACAGGCCTGGCACTGATTCTGGATATGAAAACACCGAATCTGGATAGTCCAGATGTATTCTCGCAGTAATCCGCATGCCATCAATAATTCATTTACTTAGAAGCCCAGATGCTTAGTCCGGCAAGGTTGTTTAACATATTCCGCGCAGCTGGCAAACAGGCGTGTGATCTTAGTCTCTCTTGGCGGGCATCTGAGGACACACTTAAAAGACCATGCAACATATGGTCAGACTCCAGGAATCCATGGTAAGCACAGGAGAGTGTCGCTCCAAGTCGGCAAAACTCAGCTGGCTGGATGTCTGATAGTACGGGTTGGTGTTCTGTAGGAGTGAGTCGTAAGGATCCAGTGACTATGCGCATGGCGTCATTTAGACTACTTTCTATGAGACGAATGTGAGCGCTGCGACACCAGACTGGTGCACAGTATTCAACTGTTGAGTAGACCAGAGATAGAGCAGCTGTGAGCAGTGTTTTGGCACCAGCACCCTATCCTGAGCCTACAAGTCGCCTCAGCAGTGTGACGTGTTAAAATAGTTTTTTGCGCAATGCTACTAAATGGTGACGAAACGTGAGCGATCTGTCCAGTTTTACCCCAAGATAAGTAGGGGTTGGACAGAACGGTAAAAATCTATTGTTGTTGTAGACCTTTAGCTCACGTTTGGCCTCTCGGTTATTTAAATGAAAGCCCGCCATTACCGTCTTAATGTGACTGAGCTTCAACCTCCAAGTCTGGAAATACGCTGAAAGTGTATTAATATCTTAAAATAAAGTCCTTCCAAGTCCTTCCAGTTTCCAGAATAGTGCAATAATGCTAGATCGTCTGCATAAGCGAACGTTTTGGAAATCGTGTAAAGCAGGTTGTACAAATAGATGTTAAATAGGAGGGGAGCCAAGACCGATCCCTGACAAACGCCGTTTTTCCGACGGCGTAGCCTGCTTTGCTTGCTCTTACCGATAGTAAGAATGAAACTTCGGTTTCCGGCAAGATCCAAGATCATTCTGACCATTTGCTTATCCGACAGAAGCCTCAACAGCTTGCAGGTAAAGCCACGGTGCCAGACAGTGTCATATGCCGCTGTCAGATCGATAAGCCAAACACGAGACCGGCCTTCTTAGCCTTGAAAGGATCCTTGATTTTTAGATGATTAGGTAAAGTAAGCTCGGGATTTTCAAGTTTTTTAGACAAAAAACACTGATTAAATCGTGTCAGGTTTTATATGCTGTTTTTTTGCATGCAGACAAATGTAATGCACTTGATCAAAAAAAAAAAAAAAAAAAGTCATGACGTTTTTCATGACATATTATGGTGTAGTACTACTATAAAAAATTTTTGTCAACATTACTGTAAAAAATCGGTATTCAATTTTGTGCTGATTAAAATTTGAACAAAAAATTCAATAGCTACAGAAAAACTTAAATAGTTGCGCTACTTTAAAAGGTTAAAAATAAATTGTATTTTTCAAACATAAAAAATTAAATATTTATTTATTAATTTTTACTCAAATCAATTTTTATAACTTAATTAGGAACGTTGCAATATGAGATAATTGTAAATAAGGGAAAAGTTTTTGAATGAGTTTTTGGAGGTAACAGGAGGTATAATGGGAGATAGTGGCGGCTTGCACGTTGGAACTGCAGAGCTGCAGCAGCCTAAACATCAGTAGCAGTTGTAAATGTAATCAGCATTGCTTAAAAAATTATAATTATTAATTTTTTAAGCGTTGCTGATAATATCTGATAATATTAACAACTGCTACTGATATTAAGGCTGCTGCAGCTCGGCTGCTCCAATGCGCGAGCCGCCACTGTCGAGAGGTACAAATCTGCGTTTTGAATTTTAATTGTTTGAGATTACCTCTGGCAAACCAGATACGTAGGGACGAGTAAAAACATATTTTGCAAAGGCTACTTCATTTCAAAAATTTTTCTGAAAGTGAAACTGTGAAGACGGTGCTTAAATGACATTTTGAATTTAAACAATTTTTCAAAAAATAATCTTTTTGCATATTGCTAACGAATTGTAAAATACAATTATAGCTTTTTTAAAGATTATTGAACCTAAATTAAAATATATTTGCTTACGTACCAAAATATACTTGGTCTGAGCTAATAATTTGTAGATATTGATAAATCAGCTTTATTAGTTGACTGTTTAAAGCAAAAACTAAAGTACACATCAAAACTCTTTATATATTCAGAATTTCTAATTAAAAAAATACTCCATTTAATGCAACCGTGTCTTTCGTATAGAGTAATAACCGTGTCTTTCTTATACAGTAATAACCACACCCATAATAATAACTTTAAGTAATAACCATAATCTCGGCATGAGCCATCTTCTGCTTAATTTTAAATTTTTTAATTTGTCTAAACGTTGAGCTAATCTATGTCTGAAGCACTTTGCATTTGTGGAAAATAAAAGAATGTTTTTTATTGAAAACGAAAAAAGTTTATCGATTTTATTTTAGCCCTTATTTCATCACTATTTGCATCAGCCTTCACACAAGGCTATTCTATTATCCTTTATGTCCTAGTTGCCTAGTTTTTATGTTTTACCATTAAAAAGTACTGTAATTCGTAATCCTCCATGTTATTAAGTAGAGTTCTTAACAAATTGCGTCTTCTTTTTGACGAGTCAATTTTGATAAAGCATTATGGTTTGAAAAATTTTAAAAATTGGTTTATAGCTTGGTGCGGTGTAGTATATGATATATGTGCCATTGTGATACAGAAACTTAAATCTAGACTAGTTTGTAATCTGCATTCGAAGTCAAGTAAATAGATGAATTTTAAATGTACGGTAGATACAAAAGCATACCTTGTGAACTTGTAAATCGGATTAGGTTTAGGAATTAGCGCTAGGGGTAAAGTTATTATGTTTATTGATAATTATTTTAATGCTTTTTTCCTTTAAACATCAATTTATTTTTGTTTTAATCTACGTCTACCCAACTCAGCTCTGATTTTTGAAACTTTTAGGCTAATATTGGTTTTTAACTCGTTGAAATAAAAAATGCAGTGAAATAACTATATCAATGAACATAATAACCTTACCCCGACCTAAAAGGTTACAAACTAGGTTGTGCTCTTTGATTTACAGTACATAAAAAAGTCATCTATTTACTCGATTTTGAATATAAATCACAAAATTTTCAGGATGTAAGTTTCTGCAGATCAGAATGGCAGCTAAATCATAAGGAAACATTTATGAAATTACATATTACATTGGCACTTGTGAATTTCCTACGTTTGAGTTGAATAAGTACTTTATAAAACATCCTATCACAATGTAATCTCATTCAATCGAAATAATTACTTGTGCGTCAACAAAAATCACGGATGAAAAAAGAGATCGGAACTGCTTTGCTAATTTTAGATCATTTCAGATATTTATATTCCATTACTTTGAGAAAAATGAAGGTTGTCAATTTTACTGGAGTACACCAGTTTGAAATTTTTATGTTTTTATTTTAATTTATATAAGTAGTGAAACAGTAATTCAAGTCAGCTTGTCAAGTTGAAAAAAGTGTCTTAAATGTGCTTTTCTCTCTTTTTATTTTCTAAACCAGAAGTGTTCATCGCCGGCCAAATGTTTGTCTCTAAGTTTATGACAAGTCACAATCGCTGAAACAATTAAAGTGATGTTGTCATGGAAGTTTGTACAAAAAATTCCGTCTCCAACAGAGATGTTCTCTAAAAAAAAAAAGAAAAGGTCTTCACTTTGATTTTTACAATTTTTTCCCCAAAACTAATCGTTCTCTAAAAAAAAAAACGAAAAAAAGTCTTCATTTAACGAATTTTTTTACAATTTTTGTCCCCAAACACAGATTGTGAAGGTTTAAATGCACTGCAATTATTCAACTTAATGTTTTTAATTCCAACGAAAAAACGTTTTGTTTTTAATTCCAATAGTACATCTGTAAAGCTTGATGTTTTTTTCTGACTTAGGTAAATCTTGGATAAACCAAAACGTAATAACTCAGTTTTCTTATATCCAGTTTAAAGTTTAAGACACTGTCAAAAGCAAAAAATTGATCAATTTATATTGTTTTTGTAACAAGCAGACAATTTTTTCGTGAAGACGTCCGCTCTAAAATTCAAATTTGTTTGTTGTCTCGAAATATATTCTATATGGTCCGAAACGTTCGCACAAATTTTCGCCTTTCTAAATATTTCATGGACGAGAAGTTATTATTTTTATTGTTTTTATTTAATCATACAGAAAAACGTATGTCAACAAAGGTTGCAAATTGAATAAACTGTAAATTCGAGAATTTTAGAAGTAAATTGAATGAACGAAAACTCTTTATGCAATATTGTTGAAAAGAGCACAGTAAGAGAAACGTAGAATAATTCTTTTCAATAAATTTGTCGTAATGCAATATTTCAACAAGATTTAGAAGAAAATTATGGCGATTTAAAACGATAAAATAAATTCATTCAAAATAGGCAGTTTTTAAATATTGTTCAAAAAAATAGCTCATAGAAAATTAAACTTTTATCGTAAGCTTTTTTTACACTCCGTTTTTGAAATTTCACAAAGCGGCCTGAATAATTTCAAAACTTTTCAATTTCATGAAGAGGGTAATTGTTTTCGATCATTCATGAAATGGGCAATTTCACAAATTTGCTTCTGAATTTTAAGCAATGCAAAACCGAAACTTTGAGATGCAACATAGCAGTGTCACAAAATCAAAAATACAAACGCACGTTTATCATCTCAAGAAAGCCAAAACGAATCGGCGCTTCTGACGAGAACATTAAACCAAAAAATTAATTGAAAGCAGAATATTTGAAGACAATCTGAACACGATAATAACGCTTTGGTTTGGATTAATTTTTTTGTTGAAATACGGAAGCTGCAAAAAATAAAATTGATTTTTTGTAGATGATCAGAACGGTTTTATTGTGGTTGGAAATAATCGTTTTTTTCTGCATACTTGTTAAAAAAACATTATTTTTTTGTTAAAAATGTGAAAAAGCAAAATAAGAAAATAAGTTTTGAACTCTTGTTTCAAATTCAAATTTTAACTTAATTACTAAACTTACTAAAATTTTCATCTTCAGGCACTTCATCCATTTGAAGAACAGTTTTGTCTTTGTTAATATTTCTGTTGCGGGGCTGTTCCAAAGACTGTAAAACATTTATTATTTTTTTGGAATTACTTTTAAAAACGTAGAAAAAGTAGAGTTTTAAAAAATTAAGCACCTGGAAACCAAAAAACGTTTGAATGTCAGTGACTAATTCATGAAGGTTTTTGAGATTAGAAATTGGATTTTTTAAAATTCGGCCGTGGGGATGCCAACCCATGAATAAAATTAGCATTAAGATTCAAAGGATTCAAAAAACTGTGCGTCATTCATTATTGCACCTAAGCACCCTTATCGAATCTAGAATCTATTTTCAGTGAAGATTTTTTTGGATTGCTTCCGGAAAAAAAATATTTTAAATGTTTATAGCCATTTAATAAAGATCTATTTAAAATTAAAGCTTGCTTATGTAATTTTTTATTTTTACGAATAAGCGTAATGAAAAATCGAATCTGTTTGTATTGCAATAGAGCTTCAACAACAACATAAGAGTTGAATTAACAAATTACTCTTAATCACAGTTAAGTCGGTTAAAACTTTAAAAGGGATTCCAGCAATTTTTTTCTTTTCTATAAAATATTACAGATCCCGGTTAAACGACAATCTTGAATGGAAAGTTGACCGTCGCCTCTGGTTGTACGAGCGCCGTTCTGATGACAACTGTTATTGACACAATCTCATTTCAAATCTTAAACTTGCCATGCGGTTGTGTTTTTTCGAAAAATAACTATAGTTTACGGCACTTTCCCATGTTCAACAATCTGATTAAATACCTTTTAAATAACAATTCTATACATGACAAATAAAAAAAACAATAACAAAAAAACTTGAACTGGATAGCAGTCAAAGCAGACCGAAGTTATCGCCTTGAAGGTTGCTTTAAGTAAACTGCCTTGACCGTTCTATTGCGAGAATTGAAGATAAATAGAAGATATGATAGAATGACAACGATGATAGTGATGATATGAAAACAGGTGTTAGAAAGACATGAGTTTGATGCTCAGTCCACCTCAGTGATTTCTGCTGTGCCCTTTGAAAAGTACATAAATGTCTTAATAGGACCACCCTGTTTACGTACAATGGTGATTCCTCCTGAAAATGAAAGTAATATATGGGCTTATACGGACATCCGAAGAAGAAGCAAGTTGGTATTTTGAGCGGTGTTTCCACAATATAAAATAATGATTGATGATAAATTCAGAACCAACAGTGTTCCAATGTTTAGCTGGAAATCAAATAAACGATTAAACTTTTCAAAAACATTTGCGAACAATGCAATAAAATTTCTCTGGTTTTTGCGGCTTTAGCCCTATAACTGTTCTTGAACTGAAGTATAACGAACGAAACAAGAATTTACGTCTTACTTTTCAGCATCTCGAGTTTTAGTTTATAATTTTGTGGACTTAATTTTTTCTGACGTGCTTCTTTAAAATTACTAAAATCGTTTCAGTGAGTATAAGTAAAGTTTAAAAATGTCGTTCAGAAAACTTTATTTTTTAACAAAAACGAAGTGCAAAATATGATTTCTTGCTTCAAACATTTGAGTTTACGTTGCTTAAACATAAATAAATCTAAATTTTAAAAGCAAAATTGTGGTGTAAAAACATATCGTACCTGTATTTGAAGCATCTGGAGAATTTGGTGTAAATTTTTTGTCACGTTTTCTTTTAATTCCAAAATGTCCTTTTCGACCCGAAATAATCTTTCTTCGCTTCTACATAACATTCTTTCAATTAATTCAAAATCAAACGCTTAATGTTTATTGATCTATGGTCAGCTGTCTGTAATTGAAATTGCAATACTTACTCCTTGTGGGTTTTTTAAAAATAATGAGCTTTTGGTTTGCTTCTGTTAAAACCATGTTTTTATATTTGAAAAAAGCAAAAGTTTTTTGGGAGATTCAAAAGCTTTTAAAAGCAAAGATACTCATGAAATATGAATAGACCTATACGTTAAAATTACCCAATTATAGAAAAGAGAACGTGCTGAATAAAAATTTTTAAATAATATCATGAATTTTTTCATATTTTTCTCTAGCAAAAGCATCGGAAATTGTGCATAGGGCAATTGTCAAGCGATTATCCCGACCTGCTTCCGGAGAGGCCAAGGTATTGCAATTCAGATGACGAATTTTTATTAGTTTTTTAGTTTATTTTATTTCAATATATAACTGAAATTTAGAGCTGCTGGCTAAAACCGTCGAGCACAGGAAAGTGCCAGGTGTCTTTTTTAGAACTCAAAAGAATGTCGCATTTCGATTTTAAACTAAGACCATGTTGATCACGTTTGTTAAAACCACGAGCGTTCTTAACCACTCAACCATGCTGCCAACCAAAAATTTAAAAATCGGGGTTGAATTAGAAAAACAAATTTCTTGATTCGGGTGCAAAAAGTACGTTTTGCTCCTATCTCAGAAAAAGTATAAAAATGCCTTGTTTGCTTTTTTTTTTAATTTGACAAAAATCGAATTTTCAAAGCGTTGATCGAAAGAATATATCATTGCAACTTCGGGTCTGTCTTGCCTAAAAAAAAACATAATTCATTTTTCTGTGTAAAAGGTCACACTTTCAAATTTAGTTTATTTACAAGCTTCAATCATGATTCAAGTATGTAAATTTTTTAAAGTAAAATGCTTAGCTTTGCTCTTAACAACCACAAACATAAGCAATAACCACAAAATCAGCACGACTTACTCGTGGTCGTCTGCTCTTTCTGGCTGCTCGTTCCAAGAAAATCGTAAACTTTTTGGCGGTCTCAATTCAACCCCAGAAGGCTTAAGAGTGCTTATTGTTGAAACAATGCCAGAACCTGAACTTTCTATTAAAAAAACAAAAAAGCAATCAAGTTTTTTTTGTTTTGATTTCTATTTATCTAATATAATACAGTTCTGAGGTAATATTCGGCCACATGTGAAAGCTTTAGTATTTTAAAATGTAAGTATTTTCAGTGTCACCTGTGGTTTTAAGACAAACATCTATTGGTTGTAATGAAGTAAGGTCGATTTCCGTTTGAGATGAACCTGTAAAAAATAAAAAAATCTTTTCTTTTGTAATCTAATCTTACAATTAGCACTTCCGTCTCCGGCGAGAGATCTAAATTTGATTCCCAAATTGTCGAAAATCTGGCTGAACTTGATCAGCGGCTCATAATCGCTGCGACAGTTTGAGCTGAGTTGGAGCGTCGCCTGGTTCCGACATTGAGAAAGTGTGCGATGTGAACTCGTGACACGCTTTGACGTATGCGATCAGTATGATGAAACGTTTAAAAAAAACAATATTTGGAAGGGTTTTCTTAAGATTACTACTGAGTGCTTAAATGAGGCAGTTTTTACTTACGTATATATATTCCTTGCTCAATTACCCACAAACTTCAACAAAAGTAAGTCTCGTTTGACAAAGGCCATAAGTTTTGATATGCTATAACTTTTTTGTAAAATGTTTAATAGTGCAAAGAAAAGAAACAAAAAGAATACAGTGCAAAGAAACAATAACAATAAATATAATTTAAGTTTTTTTTATAAAGTACCTATGTTCGAGGGGCATTCAAAAAATACGCGGATTTTTATAATTTTTTATAATTTATCGATACAATCAATCTACTTTTCAACGGAGTCTCCATCAAGGTCGATGCACTTCTCCAGGCGGTGCTTCCATCCTTTTATCCCATTTTTGAAGTAATCTGCTGACCATTTTGTGAGCCATGTTTTTGCTGCTTGCTTTGCTTTATTAATGTCATTAAAATAAACGCCTTTCAAGTGTTCTTTGAGTTTTGGAAATAAAAAAAAGTCAGATGAGGCAAGGTCTGGGCTATAAAGTGGATGTGGCAGCAATTCCCACCGAAATTCTCTCAAAACATCTCTTACGATCCGAGAAGAATGCGCTGGGGCGTTGTCGTGATGGAAAAGAATTCCACGATGGAGTTTTCCTGGATGCTTTTTAGCTAATTTTGCTCTCAATTTCCTTAAAACTTCTACGTAATAGGCCCTTGTAACAGTTTTTTTACCTTCTAAAAAATCTACTAGCACAACTCCTTCAGAGTCCCAGAAAACAGTTGCCCTTACCTTCTTGACAGATCTCTCAGACTTGAATTTGATTGGGCCAGATGATCCACGTGGGAGCCACTGTTTGGACTGCTGTTTTGTTTCAGGATCATACTGGTAGGACCCATGTTTCATCTCCTGTGATAATTTGATCAAAAAAGCGGTCTTCATCTGCTTCAATTTGGAGCAAAATCGCCGTTGACAATTCACTTCTGAGATTGAGCTGATTTGGGCGCAACGCTTTTGGCATCCATCGCGCCGAAAGCTTGCTGAGGCATAAATCGTCATGCAGAATCGAATGAGCTGAACCAACTGATATGCCCACAGTCTCAGCTATCTGATAAACCGTCAATCGTCCATCTTCTTTGACAAGGTACCTAACAAAATTAATTTTTTCATTATTTTTTGAGGTTGTTGGTCTTCCACGACCCTCATCATCTTCAACAGCTTCTCTACCATCTCGAAATCTTTCAATCCACTTGTAAGCACAAGTTTCCTTCGGAGCATCATCTTTATATCATCATCGTCTGCAGAGCTTGAATGATCTCCGTTTCTTTCCAACCAAGCTTTACCAAAAATTTGATGTTTGTTCTTACCTCGAAATCCTTACGCTCCATAAGTTAAAAAACTACCTTAAATAAACTAGCTCTTGACAACTTTGTTTAGAAGCGCAAAATGAGTGATAGCAATTATTCGATCACAAAGAACATGCTTTTTATGGCTAGCATGCTAAAATACGTTTTTTCTTGCTGGCCACTCTTGTCACGGGAGAATTCCGTGTATTTTTTAAATGCCCTCGTATAAACTGAAGTACTGTGTATACAGCTACCGAAAGCGTTTTGTTTTAGCATTTTTCAAAAATTGATCTCTCCAGATACGATACCATCTAGTAATTAATCGTAATAAAGTTGAGTAAATTAAGTGCAGGAAAAAATTTAAACAAAGTTTTAGAATCTAAGTTGTTTATTTGATATCAGTTTGTTGCAATGGATATAACTTTTTTTAATAGAATGTAAGGTTTTTAGTACATCTATACTCTGTATGTGTATAAACCGATTGAATCGAATATTGCAAACTGCGTATTTTTAAATAGTCGATCAACATAACCAAAAAATTACTTTATGTTTAAAGAAGAATCTAAACACACACAGCTGACACATTTTAAGCTTAGGCATTTTGACTTTATAAAAATGTAATTTTTATTGTTTCTTTACATTATGTAATTCTAATTGCAATAGTAATTAAAATTTTAGAAAGTTTAGAGTTAATTGTAAGTAATTGAATTAATTGCAAATAAAACAAAAATAAGGTGATTTTTCTCAAACCTGGTATGAAGTCACCATTCATAAAATACGGCTGACAGTTTTGATTCAGCTATGTTGAAAATGATATTTCATCACAAGTATCTGTTAATTCCAAACAACGGCTTCTGAATTCTTTCTTTTGTAGAACAAAAGCCCCTTGAACAACTGGTATATATTGTACTTGCGAGTTACAATCGCACAGAGTTAGATTTAATTACTAAGAAAAAATGCTTGTGGCTAATACTGTGGGTATTTTGACTTTGTAAAAGTTTAATTTTTATAAATTAAGCTTAAACTTTCTAAATTTCTAGTTACTATTACAATTACAACTACATAATGTAACGAAACAATAAAAATTAAATTTTTACAAAGTCAAAATACCTACAGTATTTGCCACAAGCATTTTTTCTTAATAATTAAATCTAACTCTGTGTGATTGTAACTCGCAAGTATAACATGCGAGCTAAAACAAATGATAAAAGCTTATCGTGAATTGCTGTCAATAAATGCCAGAAAACAAATTTTTTTATGTCTACGTATCACTGCATGTAATTATAACTGAAAACCGACCAAAAAATTTTAATTGCTATTTCAGTTAGAATTATTTGCTTTTTTAAACCTTTAACTAAATATATAATTATTTGTTTTTTAAAATTTTTGATTCGAATTGCAATTTTAATTCCTGCAAAGTTGAGAAAATTATTTGCACAATTAATAAATTTTCCCAACCTGCTTTACACTGCGCGTAGGGTTATAATACAAAATTGGCACACGCTTCAATTATCTTTAGATTGTTTCAGTAATCTAACACTTATCACCAACGAACGCTGGAAAAATGCATCAAGATGGCTAACAGTTACAGTCAACAAATAACATTCTCTGTTTATTGCTATAAAAAGAAAAATATTGAAAAGAAACTGTACACCACTCTTGAATAAAATTATTCAAATTATCCAATACTATTTCTCTTATCCAGACATTTATATTCTTGCTATGATTGCAGATAACACAAAAGCAATTTGAGAGCTTGAGCATAGAAAAATACTAAAAAAAATAAACTGGTTGACGCTGTGAACAACCCAAACGGACGGTGAATGAAGTACAATATCATTAAATGATTGGCCGGTACAACGATTAAAAACTAATTCTTCTGTGCCAAAAAGGCTAACTACACGTTAAACTCACGTAATATTATGATGTCCAAAAAAACCTGAAATACCTTCGAATTTTCTTGCCGCACAAAAACAGTAAAAAGATACATTAAACTCGTTATTACGCTTTTCATTAGCTATAGCTGAGAAAACCGAGATATCTCCATACTAGTAATAAAGAACGAACAACTAAGTTTTTTAAACAAGCTGCATAAAGATGAGAAACACCAAACTCGAGTTTCGCTCTCATTAGAGCTCATCAGTGATGCTTATCTCACCGCGAATCGAACCTGGGGCCTGTAGTCTTCCACGCAGGTTACTATACCACTAGACTAAAGATCTCGGACGACAGATGGACTCAAAGCAGCTGTTATAAGTTAGTTATTCCCGGATTTACTGAACAAGGAATACATAGAATCCATTATGTTGTAATTCCAAGGCCGTACCTCATGACCGGGACTTACCCGACAAGCGTTAAGCATCGCGCTTACTCTCCTAGAGGAATTACAACATAGTGAATCCTATGTATTCCTTGTTCAGTAAATCCGGGAATAACTAAGTTATAACAGCTGCTTTGAGCCCATCTGTCGTCCGGGATCTGTAGTCTAGTGGTATAGTAACCTGCGTGGAAGACTGCAGGTCTCAGGTTCGATTCGCGGTGAGATAAGCATCACTGATGAGCTCTAATGAGAGCGAAACTCGAGTCTGGTATTTCTCATCTTTATGCAGCTTGTTTAAAAATTAATTCCAAATCCTCTTAATTCTTCAAATATAAACTATAAGTTTTTAAAACACCAAGTATATACAAATAAATAGTTATAAAATATGTTCAGTTACTCACAAAAGAAAAGAAGTCAGGCAGCTGAGGTAAGCTCGTTTCGCAATTACCATTACGTAATGTGTTCTGAATCATTGCATCTATCTAATTATATATGTTTGAAATATTTATCAATTAGACCTATACCAGGGGCGTGCAGCCTTTTTAAGCCAATCACAATTTTGGTAGGCACACCATATTTTCGAAGGACAAACCAGGTGTCTCATTAACAGAAAAACATTCGTCCCTAAAAAGAAGTGTTATCTAAGAAAAGGTCTTTATTTCAAATCAGTCTCGGATTTTATAATTTTCGTCTCTGAAAACTACTGATCTCGAAAAAAATCAAGAAAAAAAGAGGTTTGCACATGGCATCTGTTTTGATTTCTGAAGAGATTTCTGCCAAAATGGGCGGGACAGAGTCCTAAAAATCGGGACTGTCGCGCCAAAATCGACACGCATGGTAAGCCTACTTTTTGGTTTAACAAAAATATTTGCGAGTCAATATTATTATCTAAATGAAATGCTCACTAATGAAAACTACTCATTCACGTAAAAGATTAATGCGAGATTTAAAAAAGAATTAAGATGACCCGGCTACAGGAGTCAGACAACATAATGGTATGGAACACATTAATATTTGGTCCTGAAAATACTCCTTTTGAAGATGGTACCTTCAAACTTTGAATAAAATTTACTGAAGAATACTCCAACAAACCTCCATCAGTGAACTTTGTATCCACCATGTTTCATCCGAATGTGTACGCTATCATCAATGTCGTAGATTGACGTCAGAATCGAATGTCATCATTTCTGACGTCAATCCAGTCGTTATTAAACGAATTTAACCCAAACAGCCCTGCCAATAACCAAGCTGCCATCTTGTACACTGGAAATCGCGGCGAATATGAATAAAAAGTATTGAAAATTGCTGAAGATGGTCGGACAAACGCTTATTCTAACAGCTAATTAAACGTTTTGTAAAGTTTTATAATTTTGTGAATTTTATAGGTTTTTGCTTTACTGTATTAAGTTAGTATTCGTGTATCAGTTGCGCTTTGAATTGTATTACAATAATATAATTTTCATTCGCTTTAATAACAATAATAGGTTTAACTTTCCTTTACTCTCACAATTGAAAAGGTTGTATAATGTGTTCTAATGCGAATAGTAAATTATTGCGTGTAATCGCCGTGAGAGAGAGAGAGAAAATTTATTTTATTTGCATCACAATTCACAATTTTCTTTAAAAAGAAAAAAAAACAAAGAATTGTCTCAAACATTGCAAAAAATGCTGCCAATGAAAAGATACAGAAAGCAACAAAACAAGTGAATACAATTGCAAAACAAAACAATAACAATACAAAAGCGTGATGCGGGAGGTAGGAAGAGACAATCGTCATTTAATCACTACCCCCACAAGAATATGATTTCGAAGTAAGGCGAGTAAAAAATGCATAATTCGTTCAAAACGTTTTGTTCACACAAAATTTTTTTTTTTTTCCTTTTTATGTCGTAAGAAGGGTTCACATAGGTAAATTAGTCGTTGAAAGGTCAAATAAATGAGCCAATTGAAAATAAATTGATAAAAATAACTTAAAATAACTAAAAATAGAACGTGAGAATATTGATTGAAAGAATAAATTGTGAAGTATTATGATACTATGGAAAGAAGTGTCAATGTTAAAATACTAGGAAAATATAAGTATAGTAGTACAAAAACAAAAAGAATTAAAAAAGATGAAAGTAGAAGTAGCCTAAGTAAAATTTAATTTAAGTTCTGTAATGATTTAATAAATGGTCATAAACTAACTTATTAAAAGATTTTGGTCTTTTTTCAGCTTTTATATTATTCGGCAAATTGTTCCATATTTTAGAGCAACTTACAGTAACACTCTTTGATAAATTACTCGATAATAAATTAGAAACAAATACATTTTTGTTTTTTGATTGACGGGTATTATGAGTATGAATATCACTTAATAATTGCATTTAATTTTGTTAATTTGTGTCCATGATTGGGTACACAAATGAAGACTGCGTTAATAATTAATTTGATTAAAGTTTCAAATCATTTCGCCCTTCTCATCAAAGATTTTATTGAAAATAAAAATAAAAGAAAATGTAAATTTTGCTAATTCATATTGTTCCGTTCCTAAAAATTGCCCACACTATGTATATTCACAAGCTCATAAAAAAACTCTTTGATTTCGCTTTGGTCCGGCTCAAATAGCCTAAGAAATAACGGTTTTATAAGCAATTTAAATATTTTACATTTAGCTATAAGAAAATGGCAACACTGCTTAATTTCGTAATGTGGAGTACATTCCAGAACTATCCGCTTGACCTGTTTTCACTATGACGCAATGATGCTGATTGTGTGATTAACTTGATTTTAGTAACTTGCAGAACGTTCGAGATACTCACGACCGAGTGAGATAAATAAGACTCGCTTGGAAGTATTATTATGATTCGTTGTGGTAACTTAGAATTGGAAAATTGTTAGCTGTGTAAATTCATAGTTTTTTCGCCGCAAGTCTTTGGTTGTCTACGTTATTGTGAAGAGCTAAAGAGTTAAGCTACTAAATCTGTATTTGCTGTTGAATTTATACTAATTTATGCACCTAAGTCGATTGGAGCATATTTTATTAATAGAGAAGATATTGTGGTAGTCTGAGCTGTGGTTTAGCTAGACTATATTTTTGCTGTCGCTGGTTCGAAGGTCAGATTCAGTGAGAAGATTTAAGAATTTTATCTTTTAGTAGACACCAAAATTGCGTTATCGGCGAGGCCCTCCTTACAGGCGCCGAAAGGTTAGACGATTAAATAACGTACTGAGTTACCGAATTAACTTCTACAAAATTTCAAAAACTAAAATTTGTGGAAGTAACACATATATACGTAGAACTTCTAGTTTGTTTTGATTCATTCTAGCCGAGAAGTTCTGGTGAAAAGTGGCGGGAATTGCTTGTGTTATTGTGGCCTGCGGGCATGTTTAAGTGTTTAAGTACTCAAGGGTCAAGTTGGCGCCTGTAGAATTAACTTCCAAGTTGAACAACTATTAAATATAAATTTTCGGTAGCGTAGTCCAATGGTTTAAACGCCGTGATTGTGGTCGACATGGTCTCGGTTCAAAACCTACTCACGCTATTCTGTTCCGTCCTTGGGAAAGACATTCAACGGCACTTTGCTCTACTTGTCGGTTTTAGCTAACAGTTCTAAATTTCAGTCATACCTCGATAAAACTAAAAAACCAAAATAAAAAATTTCAATTGGACAGCAATATATTGGCATCTCCTGAAGCAGGTTAAGATAATTGCTTGCCCTATGTATAGCGCCTCCGTCACTTTTCTGCGAGTCAGGAGGATAAATACAGAGATGAAATGAAAATAAAATTAATATTAGCCATCGAGATGCTAATTTATTCTTAAATTTGTCTGTACGGAGTTATTAAGTAATAAATTGCAGTAGTTGACCTGTGAATTGCTTTAAAGTTATGTAAAACTTGAAAGTCAAGTTTAATGAGAAATTATCGACTTTGTTGATTTTGTGAATAAGCTATCTGTTAAGAGAAGTTTTGAAGAATTTATTCATGCTTAGCCAGAACTTACTGTACAGTGTGATCAGAAAGTCACTGTGCACCTGTAATCCCAATGCATAAACAACATTCTGTCCTTTAGATTACAAGTTTAAAATAACCAGTTTATTGTTTAAAACAAAGATCAGTTGGTAATTAATAAAGAATTTATTCGAGACTCACAATAACTGCTGAAAACGTCCACCAAGTTCACCAATGCAAAAGGTCGACTCGACGCTTCAAATTCTCAAGCACTCGATGAGTTTCCTCTTGTTTAATGGTTGCAATTTGGTGTCGGATACTGTGAGTCATTGTGGGTCTCGAATAAATGATTATATTAAGAACAATGTATTAAGAATTAAGAACTTCAGTCCTGTCGCAAACTAATTCTTGACTTGGTATAAAAAAATGATAAACAAAGCTTTGCTTCAGCGAAGGTATTCGAGTCGCCACGTCCAACTGGTCCTTTCGAATTCCGGAGTAAAGTTGTGACAGATGCGCACCTTCGATTTTGCATAAACTGAAAAGCATTTTTTTCTATCGAACACAAAAACTTTAATTCCGCTTTTCTCAGAGAAGAAAAATAGAGTTGATAAAAACATTTTAGTTAGCGATGTTGTTCAAAAGAAAATCAAATAAACGGGTGAGCCACATACATTAAAAGAATGTAAATCAACAAATTACTATCGATAAAATCAATTCTTTAAAAGCTGTTTCATCTTTTCTCAGCAAACACGCTGTGTTTGAAAACCAGGGTTGCCAAATGTTCAAAGATAAAATAATCTAGAATCTCAACACAAAATATCTAAAATAATATAAATTTAAAAAATAATAATCCAAATAATAATCCAAACATACCAAAGTTACATTTTTAATAAAAAAACGAAAATTATAATATAAAGTTGTAACTCATGGTGTTCTACATTGCAAAAAAAAAAGATCTTCACTTCTATTTGCTCTCAAATTTCCCAACTTTCGTCAAAAAAATCAGAGTGTTCTCTAAAAAAAAAAAAAAGGGTCTTCAATTCCATTTGCTCTCGAATTTCCCAACTTTCGTCAAAAAATCAGAGTGTTCTCTAAAAAAAAAAAGGTCTTCAATTCCATTTGCTCTCAAATTTCCCAATTTTTGTCAAAAAATCAGGGTGTTCTCTAAAAATAAAGTGTTGTCACTTCTTTGCCACTAGAAACAAATGCAAAATAACATTTATCAAAATAATCTAAATATATCTAAATACATCTAAATGAAATGCTAAAATAATCTAACATCTAAATGGGTATTTATTACATCTAAATTAGACGAAAATAATCTAAATCTAGATTAAAATAATCTAAGTTGGCAACACTGGTGAAAACGAAACAATCGATAACAGACACGTTTTCAAATGAGAAATTTCAACGTCGCAGTTTAAGAATTGTCTATGTTTTAATGGTCGAATGCGTTTCACAAACCAAACAGCTACAACTGCATGAGTTTGTTGGTTGAATATCGAAACCGAAAAAGAACATGAATCAACCCAAGTCTCGGCGAACAGTTTGAAACAACGTTATTCGAATTGCTCATTGAAGTCACAGAATCTGAAAAAATGGACAAATCCATCATTACTTAAGTTTACATTTGCTAACAATAATTGAGGAGGATTTGTCGCATTTTCGTAACCAATCAATAGTAAAAAAAGTTTAATACATTACGAAAAAACTGGTATCCTAAAATTGAAAGGGAATTAGGAATGCAAGATTTTGCTTAGAATGGTTGACCAAGTAAATATGATTTGGGATGAACTGTCGGCAGCAAGCTCTTGTGGTTAAAAGCTGCATTTTGTAGTGCAAGCAGTCCACACATGCACAGTTCAAACCCCTTTCGCATCGTATTTTCGTGTCTTTGGGAAAAACACTTTATGGCATTTTCTTCTGCTTGATGGTATTAACTACCAGCTCTAAATCTCAGTCATATCTCAAAATAAAATTAAAATAATAAAAATAAAAAAATTTCAACCGAACAACAATGTTTTGGCATCGCCGATTCAGATCGAGATAATCGCTTGACAATTGCTTCACGCATACATTTTCCTGTGATTCAGGAGGATAATTATCAGAACAAAAATTTTAAAAAAGCATTTTTAAATTGATCCGCCTCAAAAATGTCAGCCTTACAACGCACCTAACCTTAAATTTTATTCATAGCAAGATTTTTCAAACTAGTGACTGAGATATTTCTTTCCTATAGTTTTAGAATTAGACCCAAATAACTTTTGAAAACGGCTGTAGTCTCATTTCTTTGGCAGCGCTGACTTATGCTGAAAGCATAAAAAATTATGTCCAAGATATCAAATGCAGCTGCATTTGCGCCAATTTTTCTAATTGATCAAAAAGGTATAAAAACGAACAAAGGATCGAATTTGAATTTTGTTTTAAATCTTTTCAACACTTCTATTTTCAGATAAAAATACTTGTAAATAATGAATTGATTGGTCACATTTTAAAATAAAATTAATTTACCGAATCACTTCGTTGGTTTTCATTTTCCAAGTCAACTTGCATTACGACGGCATCCTGAGCATAAGTGCTGCTGGTTTTCAAGTGGATGTTGTAGAACGCATTTGAGTTATAAGCGAGGTAGGCTTGTTTGATGCAGCAATACAACAATAAAACTCCAGAAACCACTGTCAGTATAAAGCTGATCAACACTGGAAAACTTCCCAACCAACTAAAAAGCAAGATTCCACAAATAAGTTTTTTTTAGCAATATGTTGAAAAAGATTTGCTTGAAAAGCTCAAAAGAAAACCAAAAAAAAGTAAAAGAATTTTGAAAAAAAATTAAAGTTTACAGTGATTTTACTAAAAAATTTATATTTAATTAGAAGATTTATTACGGCTAAATAATATGCAGAAAAAAATGTACAGTTAGTACTCCAGTAATAAAATAACCCGAGGGATCTATCCAAAGCTTTAATGTTTTCATAAAAAACAAACATCTTCGGGCTAATGCTGTTTGCAAAATTGTGTCTCAAGCTGATGGTTATTACATTAACATAGACCTATTAAAACGCAAGTACCCTACGTCAAATTTGTTTTTAGTTGAAATTTTAAGTTTTTAGTTTTAACTAGTTTTTTTTTTCTATCACGTAGTTTTCTTTCAAAGTTTTACTTCGCAACAACCTTTTGATAAATACAATAGAACAGGGTCTCTAAACTGTGATCCACTGACCTCCAGGGATCAAAACATTTTTCTAGTGGTCCACAAGACTTTTTAATAAAAAAAATAACTAGCCATCTACATTCCATTTCTTCTAAAAGTATACCGGTAAGGGTATGCTTATTCTTTCAACTGTAAGGTGACAACTTTTTTTTGGTCTTCACTGCACATTTTAGAAGAATTGAACTTGGTGTCTATAAAATCGAGATACTTATTAGTGAAGACCAAAAATGAATATGTATATATATTATCAACTGAAATTTCGTTAAGTTTTTTTGACAATGAATTGAAAACCTTCTTTTCTAGTCTTTACTTAGAAATATCTAAATTCTATTAACAACAACTTAAATACTTACGAATGAAATGTTTAGTAAAGACAAAAAAGAAGTCTTCATTTTACTGTTAAAAGAAAAACTTACCTTAGCTTCAATTGATGACCTTATTTTTTCTGGTCTTTGTAGGACTTTCGTAAAATATTTAGACTCGAGGCCCCAAGAGCTTTTAAAAATTTGTCTAGGGTTCCAAGTGTTTAAATGAGTTTAGAAGCAATAGGCAAAATAGATTTGATTACTAAGAAAAAATGCTTGATTTCATTACTCAAAACTCAAAACAATTCCTACGCTTTGTTTCTATCTGGCGTAAATGCTCGATGTATCTTTGAATGTTTGTTAAAGTTTGTACGCTGAGCGTATACACCTGGTAAAAGCCAGACTTAACGTAAAACATCGCAAAAATTTAATTATTATTTTGTGTTTTGTTTCTCCAAAACAGGAAGAACCCTAACAAACATTTTTTAGTAAACTTACTCAAAGGGATTGAAGTTGTTATTATGAATGTTAGGGTTTTTCAAATTGTGCGAAGACATTTCTAGATATTGTCGCACAAATGGTATTTTCACTAAAATTTGAGACTAATTTTTTATTAACGATTTCTGAAAAAAAAAGAAACAATTTAGCTTTTACAGTACAAATACTTCATATTTCAAAGTAAAAAAATATTTGCCTCCATAAAAAAAATGGCATACTAAATATTTAATCTCTAGTTTCTGCATTGTTTCTTAACAAGACTGTAAAGGTTGGGTGCACTTTTATTCATTTGATCTTTTTTTTTATAATACACTAATTTTGTACTGTTGTCGATCCTCATCAAAAGATTTTCATACAAGGTTAAACATTTTATCACTTTGTTACTCTGGTTCTTAAACTTTTTGAGACGCGCCCCCTTTTTTCACGCAAACAAAACTCGTGGCTCCTCTTTCTCATGAAAACAAAACTCCCTCCCTTTTTCATGCAAACAAAAGTTGCGCCTCCCCTCGACGACACAAACCAAAAACAAAACCCAAATAATTTCACCATATTTTCTAAGTTCGCTGGAAATTCGAGTTGAAAACTAAAAATTTTGTGTCGGAGCATAAAATTTGTAACGCTTAACTAATTTCTGCGTTAAACAGTTTAACGCAGTTGATAATGAAATGAGTTATAATTCCGAAACGTCTTGAATAAAACAATGTTTTAAAATATATTGGCTATACTTTTTATTCTAAAAATTTTGTCTTTTCAGCAATCAATTCAATTTCTACCCAGTTGCTCGCGCCTCTCTGAAAATCCTTTCACGTCCCCAAGTTTAAGAACCTAGACTCTATTAGAAAACAAAGCTTTAAAGAAATTTTGTCTCTCTGAAAAAATTAATCAAACTTATTTTTTAACTTTATAAATCTTAAAAATGCAAAGCAATCTATAGAAATTATTAAAATAAGCCGCTTGCCTTCAATTTTTATCTGTACTCCAAGTCAAAGTTGTTGCTTTGGTTATTCTTTCCTAAATGTAACGTAAAAAATGCTTTGAATCAAGAATCAAGTTATCGGAACTCCTCGAAACTAAAAGTGTAACTTGAAAGAATTTCACTATCTTTTTGCTTCATTTATTTAAATGCGCTCAACTTGAGTACCACTGATGTAAGGAATGAATGAAACCTTTGTATTAGCTAGCTTTTTTTTTCATAGAATTTCGGATCGAAGCATACCGTTTAATGTCACCCTAATGCCACAAGCTTAAAACCGTATTGAGGTATTCCATTCCGATTAAAACGCTTTTTAAGTCACCTTGAAAAAGAGAATCTTAAAAATGTTTGCGTACAACAAACATAATATGTTTTTAAGAAGTCCAAAAATTCAATTTTTGTCTTTGAACTTTTCATTAATTAGCTAAAGCAGGGGACCGCAAATACTTTTCAACGCGACTCTAAAAACTACTTTTAATGTTTTTGCTCACGATTTTTTTCCAAAAAAAAATTTGAACATAAGTTGTTTGGTCATCGATCAATCTTTTTGAGACAGAGAAAAACAATTACCCGAACAAGGTTTTGGGTCTTGATAAGTTTTACTTTTATCAAATAAGTTTAGATTAAAGCTTCTTAATCTTTACAAATAAGACATTTTTGTAAAGTTTTTCTCAATACGCTTCCGGTGATAAATACCAAACAACAAATTAGCATGAGATTTTTTGTTAAAATTAATGTTTCGTCGATCAGCACCCAACCGACAACATCAAAGAAATTAAATCGTTTACACCGCAGTAACAAATGTTTAAATGCTCGTCGCCGGTAGTAACACAATCAACGTCAAAAATCACGTGAGACTGAAAAGCAATTTCAATACATTTTTTAAAGAAAATATGTTCATCTTTTCTTGTGTCAACACAGCGTTTTCCAACCGAAATCTTAATACTCATTTTAGATTGAATGAAGTGAGTTATGTGAAGCATAGCTCAATCGATCAATAAAAATGCATTTTAGTTCAGTCAAATGTTAACATCGTTTATGTTGTTTGTTGCATCTGTCTCCGTCGCTGTAGATTAAGTCGCATTAAATTGCAGTTTGTCGGATACAATTAAGACTCTGAACACTTCGTTTTGACAACAAAATTAAAAAAAAGTAAAAAAAAACCGAGAAATACTAAGTCCAACCATGCAGAGCTCATATAACGAGAAACTGGAACTATTCTTTTCATTTGGCTAAAGACAGGAGGAAGTGGAGAAATATGATTGCCGATATCAGCATTGCACTTAACACGTAGATACATAGCAAATCTTTGACAGAAATCTCCATCTTTGAGTTTAAACCAGAAAGAGCTACTCGCCCATGTTACTCAATGCTGATTAGTTACTCATGTGGTTGTCTCTTTCACCAAAGAGCGACTGTTACGCGACTGCAAGAACGGGAGATCGCTTCTCAGCCACGATGGGCGGTGAACTCCTTCAAAAATTATGAAAAAACAAGTTTTAGTTCGAGCCAACTGTTCATGCCTGGTAGTGGCTGTTTTTTACTTCAAACAAAACAAATTTGCTCAATCAAACTGTAGATCATGCAATTTTTCTTACTACACTTTTGTCACTTGTCGATAGATGGCCAGCAAATTTCTTGTGACGTGAGATTTAGGGCTAATCTACATCGTATACACTTCTAGTACCTTTGTTTGTTTATTAAAGTTGCTGCGGAAAGGGCGGGCACTGAGCAAAAATTTTTATAAAAAAATAAAAGGTACGCCAACGTCGTACGGCACAGAACAGGTTGTACAGTTAGAGTCGATTACCAGCAAAAAAATTGGTTTGATTTGGAGGCTAAAATAAAGACTCTATTCTGGATTATAATCTGCTGAAGAAAACTTTTCATTTTACTGTTAGAAACATAAAACCAAAATCTAGATTATCTTTCATACAGTTATTTTGAGGGAAAGAAAAAGATTTCTTAAATCTTTTAACAGATTCTTTCCATATATTTTTTTGGATAGCATTTATTTTTAGATTGTCGTCGTCGTTTGGAAGGGCATCCACTCCCGGTTAGACACAAACAAGACTGGGGCTGAGGGTTTATCTTTTAACTTACCCCAGACTGCTGTATTGCTAGGATCAGATGCCGATAGTGGTGGTATTAAGCCAGCATCGAGCTTTGTCATCCAAAACTGTCAACCTTGTGCTCCATATGTGGTGCCCGATGTATAGGGCACACTTTTAGAAAGTGGTGTGTGCTTTTAGGAATGGTGCCGCACTTGCAATTCGGTGAAGGAGCCAGGCCCCATTTGTACATGGACGAATGGAATTGCCCAACACCAGTTCGCAGGCGATTGAGCTTAGTGCCAGCTGTAAAAGGCAAGCTGATTCCGACAGATCTGGCACTGGTCATGGATATAAAAACACCGAACTTGGATAGCCTGACTGTATTCTCGTAGTACTCCGCATGCCATCAATAATTCGTCCACTCAGAAGCGCAGATGCTTAGTCCAGCAAGATTGTTTAATATATTCCGCGCAACTGGCACAAACAGGCGTGTGATCTTAGTCTCTCTTGGCGAGCATCTGAGGACACACTTAAAAGACCACGCAACATATGGTCAAACTTCAGAAATCCATGGTAAGCCCAGGAGAGTGTCGCTCCAAGTCGGCAAAACTCAGCTGGCTTGATGTCTAAAAGTATGTGTAGGTGTTCCGTAGGAGTGAGTCGTAAAGATCCAGTGACTATGCGCAAGGCGTCATTTACGATACTTTCTATGAGACGAGTGTGAGCGCTGCGACACCAAACTGGTGCACAGCACTCAACTGTTGAGTAGACCAGAGATAGAGCAGCTGTGAGCAGTGTTTTGGCACCAGCACCCTATCCTGAGCCTACAAGTCGCCTCAGCAGTGTGACGCGTGAAAATAGTTTTTTGCGCAATGCTACCAAATAGTGATAAAACGTGAGCAATCTGTCCGGTTTTACCCCAAGATAAGTAGAGGCTGGACAGAACGGTAAAAATCTATCGGTGTTGTAGACTTTTAGTTTACGTTTGGCCTTTAGGTTATTTAAATGAAAGTCCGCCATCATCGTCTTAGTGTGACTGAGCTTCAACCTCCAAGTCTGGAAATACGCTGAAAGTGTATTTATGTCTTAACTTAAAGTCCCTCCAAATCCTTCCAGTTTCCAGAACAGTGCGACAATGCTAGATCGTGTGCATAAGCGAACGATCTGGAAATCGTGAAAAGTAGGTTGTACAAATAGATGTTAAATAGGAGGGGAGCCAAGATCGATCCCTGACAAACGCCGTTTTTCAGACGGCATAGCCTGCTTTGCTTGCTCTTACCGATAGTAAGAATGAAACTTTGGTTTCGGACAAGTTCCAAGATCATTCTGACCATTTGCTTATCCGACAGAAGCCTCAGCAGCTTGCAGGTAAAGCCACGGTGCCAGACAGTGTCATATGCCGCTGTCAGATCGACAAGCCAAACACGAGATCGGCCTTCTTAGCCTTGAAAGAATCCTCGATTTTTAGATGATTAGGTAAAGTAAGCTCGGGATTTTCAAGTTTTTTAGACAAAAAACACTGATTAAATCATGTCAGGTTTTATATGTTGTTTTTTTGCATGCAGACAAAAGTAATGCACTTAATCAAAAATAAAAACAAAAAGTCATGACGTTTTTCGTGACATATTATGGTGTAGTACTACTGTAAACATTTTTTTGTCAACATTACTGTAAAACAGTGGTCCCCAAACTTTTCGAGCCCAGGGCCGGATGTTGATTTTTGGACCTCTTCGGGCCAAAGCGAGAGAAAAAGGAGGTATTCTCTTCGATTCGATCTCTAATTTTGCTATTTTTCTACCAAATTTGTAGTGATCTCTAAAAAAAAAAACGGTCTTCACTTCGGTTCGAGCTCTAATTTCGCTATTTTTCTCCCAAAGTCGTGGTGTGTTCTCTATTGAAAAGAACAAGATAAAAACCCGAAACTGGGGTGTTCCCCAACATACAGTAATTCTATTCAACTGCGGCTCAAAGTGAGTGTGTACGTTTTTTGAAAAGAGCTCCACTGGGCGGATGAAGAATCTTAGCGGGCCGTAGTTTGGTGAGCACTGCTGTAAAACATCAGTATTCATTTTTTTACTGATTAAACTTTGAACAAAAAATTCAATAGCTACAGAAAAACTTAAATAGTTGCGCTATTTTAAAAGGTTAGAAATAAATTATATTTTTCAAACATAAAAAATTAAATATTTATTTATTAATTTTTACTCAAATCAAATTTTATAACTTGATTAGAATAATAATTGTAAATAAGGGAAAAGTTTTTGAATGAGTTTTTGGAGATAACAGGAGGTGCAATGGGAAACAGTGGCGGCTTGCGCGTTGGAACTGCAGAGCTGCAGCAGCCTAAACATCAGTAGCAGTTGTAAATGTAATCAGCATTGCTTAAAAAATTATAATTATTAATTTTTTAAGCGTTGCTGATAATATCTGATAATATTTACAACTGCTACTGATATTAAGGCTGCTGCAGCTCGGCAGCTCCAACGTGCAAGCCGCCACTGTCGAGAGATAAAATCTGCTTTTTGAATTATATTTTTTTGAGATTACTTCTGGCAAACCAGATACGTAGGGACGAGTAAAAACATATTTTGCAAAGGCTACTTCATTTCAAAAATTTTTCTGAAAGTGAAACTGTGAAGACGGTGCTTAAATGACATTTTGAATTTAAACAATTTTTCAAAAAATAATCTTTTTGCATATTGCTAACGAATTGTAAAATACAAGTATAGATTACTTTTTCACAGATTATTGAATCTAAATTAAAATATATTTGCTTACGTACCAAAATATACTTGGTCTGAGCTAATGATTTGTAGATATTGATAAATCAGCTTTATTAGTTGACTGTTTAAAGCAAAAACTAAAGTACACATCAAAACTCTTTATATATTCAGAATTTCTAATTAAAAAAATACTCCATTTAATGCAACCGTGTCTTTCTTATACAGTAATAACAACTTTATGATCTCGGCATGAGCCAACTTCTGCTTAATCTTAAGTTTTTTAATTTGTCTAAACGTTGAGCTAATCTATGTCTGAAGCACTTTGCATTTGTGGAAAATTAAAAGAATGTTTTTTTTTATTGAAAACGAAAAAAGTTTATCGATTTTATTTTAGCCCTTATTTCATCACTATTTGCATCAGCCTTCACACAAGGCTATTCTATTATCCTTTATGTCCTAGTTGCCAGTTTTTATGTTTTACCATTGAAAAGTACTGTAATTCGTAATCCTCCATGTTATTAAGCAGAGTTCTTAACAAATTGCGTCTTCTTTTTGACGAGTCAATTTTGATAAAGCATTATTGTTTGAAAAATTTTAAAAATTGTGTTATAGCTTGGTGCGGTGTAGTATATGATATATGTGCCATTGTGATACAGAAACTTAAATCTAGACTAGTTTGTAATCTGCATTCGAAGTCAAATAAATAGATGAATTTTAAACGTACGGTAGATACACAAGCATACCTTGTGACCTTTTAGATCGGATTAGGTTTAGGAATTAGCGTTAGGGGTAAAGTTATTATGTTCATTGATAATTATTTTAATGCCTTTTTCCTTTAAACATCAATTTATTTTTGTTTTAATCTACGTCTACCCAACTCAGCTCTGATTTTGGAAGCTTTTAACATTGGTTTTTAACTCGTTGAAATAAAAAATGCAGTGAATTAACTATCAATAAACATAATAACCTTACCCCGACCTAAAAGGTTACAAACTAGATTATGCTCTTTGATTTACAGTACATAAAAAAGTCATCTATTTACTCGATTTTGAATATAAATCACAAAGATGTAAGTTTCTGCAGATCAGAATGGCAGCTGAATCATAAGGAAACATTCATGAAATTACATACTACATTGTCACAAGTGAATTTCCTACGTTTGAGTTGAATAAGTACTTTGTAAAACATCTTATCACCATGTAATCTCATTCAATCGAAACGATAACTTGTGCATCAACAAAAATCACGGATGAAAAAAAAGAGATCGGAACTGCTTTGCTAATTTTAGATCATTTCATATATTTATATCCCATTACTTTGAGAAAAATAAAGGTTGTCAATTTTACTGGAGTACATCAGTTTGAAATTTTTATGTTTTTATTTTAATTTATATAAGTAGTGGAACAGTAATTCAAGTCAGCTTGTCAAGTTGAAAAAAGTGTCTTAAATGTGCTTTTTTCTCTTTTTATTTTCTAAACCAGAAGTGTTCATCGCGAGCCAAATGTTTGTCTCTAAGTTTATCACGAGCCACAATCGCTGAAACAATCAAAATGATGTTGTCATAAAAGTTGGTACGAAAAATTCCGTCTCCAACAGAGATGTTCTATAAAAAAAAAGAAAAGGTCTTCATTTTGATTTTTATAATTGTTCTTCCCAAAACTAATCGTTCTTTAAAAAAAAAAAAACGAAAAAAGTCTTCAGTTAACGAATTTTTAAAAATTTTTGTCCCCAAACACAGATTGTGAAGGTTTAAATGCACTGCAATTATTCAACTTAATGGAGTGTCTGATAAAAAATTCCTTCGAGGGCGACACAGGTCGCGGGTTGGGCACCTCTGTTCTAAACAATCGATCATCTTTTTTGATATTTTACTTAAACTAGCTTTTTCCAAAATAGTTCTCATGCCGTATTTTCTACGCAATTTTAGAAACGTTTATCAACAAGCAATTTTCTCTTGCCACGTCCTTAACACAGATTATCTCAGATTATTTTCCAGTTTTCTACGCAACAATAAATAAGATTGATTTTTTGAAAAGAAACAAATGACAAAACTCCTCTTATATATGATTTTGACGATACTTGAAATGAATTTTTATGCGATAAAACGTTTTGTTTTTAATTCCAATAGTACATCTGTAAAGCTTGATGTTTTTTTCTGACATAGGTAAATCTTGGATAAACCAAAACGTAATAACTCAGTTTTCTTATATCCAGTTTAAAGTTTAAGACACTGTCAAAAGCAAAAAATTTGATCAATTTATATTGCTTTTGTAACAAGCAGACAATTTTTTCGTAAAGACGTCCGCTCTAAAACTTAAATTTGTTTGTTGTCTCAAAATATATTCTATATGGTCCGAAACGTTCGCACAAATTTTCGCCTTTCTAAACATTTCATGGACGAGAAGTTATTATTTTTATTGTTTTTATTTAATCATACAGAAAAACGTATGTCAACAAAGGTTGCAAATTGAATAAACTGTAAATTCGAGAATTTTAGAAGTAAATTGAATGAACGAAAACTTTTTACGCAATATTGTTGAAAAGAGCACAGTAAGAGAAACGTAGAATAATTCTTTTCAATAAATTTGTCGTAATGCAACATTTCACTAAAATTTAGAAGAAAATTATGGCGATTTAAAACGATAAAATAAATTCATTCAAAATAGGCAGTTTTTAAATATTATTCAAAAAAGTAGCTCACAGGCAAAAAATTAAACTTTTACGCAACCTTTGTTACACTTCGTTTTTGAAATTTCACAAAGCGGTCTAAATAATTTCAAAACTTTTCAATTTCATGAAGTGGGTAATTGTTTTTGATCATTCATGAAATGGGCAATTTCACAAATTTGCTTCTCAATTTTAAGCAATGCGAAAGCGAAACTCTGAGATGCAACATAGCAGTGTCACAAAATCAAAAATACAAACGCACGTTTATCATCTCAAGAAAGCCAAAACGAATCGGCGCTTCTGACGAGAACAGTAAACCAAAAAATCAATTGAAAGCAGAATATTTGAAGACAATCTGAACATGATAATAACGCTTTGGTTTGGATTAATTTTTTTGTTGAAATACGGAAGCTGTAAAAAATAAAATTGATTTTTTGTAGATGATCAGAACGGTTTTATTGTGGTTGGAAATAATCGTTTTTTTTGTATACTTGTTAAAAAAACACTATTTTTTTGTTAAAAATGTGAAAAAGCAAAATAAGAAAATAAGTTTTGAACTCTTGTTTCAAATTCAAATTTTAACTTAATTACTAAACTTACTAAAATTTTCATCTTCAGGCACTTCATCCATTTGAAGAACAGTTTTGTCTTTGTTAATATTTCTGTTGCGGGGCTGTTCCAAAGACTGTAAAACATTTATTATTTTTTTGGAATTACTTTTAAAAACGTAGAAAAAGTAGAGTTTTAAAAAATTAAGCACTTGGAAACCAAAAAACGTTCTAATGTCAGTAAGTAATTCATGAAGGTTTTTGAGATTGAAAATTGGATTTTTTAAAATTCGGCCGTGGGGATACCAACCCATGAATAAAATTAACATTAGGATTCAAAGGATTCAAAAAACTGTGCGTCATTCATTATTGCACCTAAGCACCCTTATCGAATCTAGAATCTATTTTCAGTGAAAATTTTTATGAGTTGCTTCCGGAGAAATAATATTTTGAATGTTTATAGCCATTTAATAAAGATCAGATCTATTTAAAATTAAAGCTTGCTTATGTAATTTTTTATTTTTACGAATAAGCGTAATGAAAAATCGAATCTGTTTGTATTGCAATAGAGCTTCAACAACAACATTGAATTAACAAATTACTCTTAATCACAATTAAGTCGGCTTTTTCTTTCATGTTAAAACTTTAAAAGGGATTCCAGTAATTTTTTTTCTTTTCTTTAAAATGTTACAGATCCCGGTTAAACGACAATCTTGAATGGAAAGTTGACCGTCGCCTCTGGTTGTACGAGCGCCGTTCTGATGACAACTGTTATTGACACAATCTCGTTTCAAATCTTAAACTTGCCATGTGGTTGTGTTTTTTCAAAAAATAACTATAGTTTACGGCACTTTTCTATGTTCAACAAACTAATTAAATACCTTTTAAATAACAATTCTATAAATGCCAAATAAAAAAAAACAATAACAAAAAAACTTCAGCTGGATAGCAGTCAAAGCAGATCGAAGTTATCGCCTTGAAGGTTGCTTTAAGTAAATTGCCTTCACCGCTCTGCTGCGAGAATTGAAGATAAATGAAAGATATGATACAATGACAATGATGATAGTGATGATATGAAAACAGGTGTTAGAAAGACATGAGTTTGATGTTCAGTCCACTTCAGTAATTTCTGCTGTGCCCTTTGGAAAGTACATAAATGTCTTAATAGGACCACCCTGTTTGCGTACAATGGTGATTCCTCCTGAAAATGAAAGTAATATATGGGCTTATACGGACATGCGAAGAAGAAGCAAGTTGGTATTTTGAGCGGTATTTCCACAATATAAAATAATGATTGATAAAAAATTCAACAGTGTACTTATGTTTTGCTGGCAATCAAATAAACGACAAAACATTTGCGAACAATACAATAAAATTTCTCTTGTTTTTTTTGGCTTTAGCCCTATAGCTGTTCTTGAACTGAAGTATAACGAACGAAACAAGAATTTACGTCTTACTTTTCAGCATCTCGAGTTTTAGTTTATAATTTCGTGGACTTATTTTTTCAGACGTGCTTCTTTAAAATTACTAAAATTGTTTTAGTGGGTATAAGTAAAGTTTAAAAAAGTTGTTCAGAAAACTTTATTTTTTAACAAAAACGAAGTGCAAAATATGTTTTGTTGCTTAAATCATTTGAGTTTACGTTGCTTAAACATAAATAAATCTAAATTTTAAAAGCAAAATTGTGGTGTAAAAACATATCGTACCTGCATTTGAAGCATCTGGAGAATTTGGTGTAAATTTTTTGTCACGTTTTCTTTTAATTCCAAAATGTCCTTTTCGATCCGAAATAATCTTTCTTCGCTTCTACATAACATTCTTTCAATTAATTCGAAATCAAACGTTTAGTGTTTATTGATCTATGGTCAGCTGTCTGTAATTGAAATTGCAATACTTAATCCTTGTGGGTTTTTTAAAAATAATGAGCTTTTGGTTTGCTTCTGTTAAAACCATGTTTTCATATCGGAAAAAAGCAAAAGTTTTTCGAGTGATTCAAAAGCTTTTAAAAGCAAAGATACTCATGAAATATGAATAGACCTATACATTAAAATTACCCAATTATAGAAAAGAGAACGTGCTGAATAAAAATTTTTAAATAATATCATGAATTTTTTCATATTTTTCCTAGCAAAAGCATCGGAAATTGTGCATAGGGCAATTGTCAAGCGATTACCCCGACCTGCGTCCGGAGAGGCCAAGGTATTGCAATTCAGATGACGAATTTTTATTAGTTTTTTAGTTTATTTTATTTCAATATATAACTGAAATTTAGAGCTGCTGGCTAAAACCGTCGAGCACAGGAAAGTGCCAGGTGCCTTTTTTAGAACTCAAAAGAATGTCGCATTTCGATTTTAAACTAAGACCGTATTAATCACGTTTGTTAAAACCACGAGCGTTCTTAACCACTCAGCCACGCTGCCAACCAAAAATTTAAAAATTGGGTTTGAATTAGAAAAGCAAATTTCATGAGTAGGGTGCAAAAAGTACGTTTTGCTCCTATCTCAGAAAAAGTATAAAAATGCCTTGTTTGCTTTTTTTTTTAATTTGACAAAAATCAAATTTTCAAAGCGTTGATCGAAAGAATATATCATTGCAACTTCGGGTCTGTCTCGCCTAAAAAAAAACATAATTCATTTTTCTGTGTAAAAGGTCACACTTTCGAATTTAGTTTATTTACAAGCTTCAATCATGATTCAAGTATGTAAATTTTTTAAAGTAAAATGCTTAGCTTTGCTCTTAACAACCACAAACATAAGCAATAACCACAAAATCAGCACGACTTACTCGTGGTCGTCTGCTCTTTCTGGCTGCTTGTTCCAAGAAAATCGTAAACTTTTTGGCGGTCTCAATTCAACCCCAGAAGGCTTAAGAGTGCTTATTGTTGAAACAATGCCAGAACCTGAACTTTCTATCAAAAAAACAAAAAGCAATTAAGTTTTTTTTGTTTTGATTTCTATTTACCCTAACGTAATACAGTTCTGAGGTAATATTCGGCCACATGTGAAAGCTTTAGTATTTTAAAGATGTAAATATTTTCAGTGAATATTCACCTGTGGTTTTAAGACAAACATCTATTGGTTGTAATGAAGTAAGGTCGATTTCCGTTTGAGATGAACCTGTAAAAAATAAAAAAATCTTTTCTTTTGTAATCTAATCTTACAATTAGCACTTCCGTCTCCGGCGAAAGATCTAAATTTGATTCCCAAATTGTCGAAAATCTGGCTGAACTTGATCAGCGGCTCGTAATCGCTGCGACAGTTTGAGCTGAGTGGGAGCGTCGCCTGGTTCCGACATTGAGAAAGTGTGCGATGTGAACTCGTGACACGCTTTGACGTATGCGATCAGTATAATAACACGTTTAAAAAAACAATATTTGGAAGGGTTTTCTTAAGACCACTACTGAGTGCTTAAATGAGGCAGTTTTTACTTACGTATATATATATTCCTTGCTCAATTGCGCACAAGCTTCAACAAAGTAAGTCTCATTTGACAAAAACCACAAGTATTGATATGCTATAACTTTTTTGTAAAATGTTTAATAGTGCAAAGAAAAGAAACAAAAAGAATACAGTTCAAAGAAACAATAACAATAAATATGATATAAGTTTTTTTTATGAAGTACGTATGTATAAACTGAAGTACTGTCTATACAGCTACTGAAAGCGTTTTGTTTTAGCATTTTAAAAAAATTGATCTCTCCAGATACGATACCATCTAGTAATCAATCGTAATAAAGTTGAGTAAATTAAGTGCAGGAAAAAATTTAAACAAAGTTTTAGAATCTAAGTTGTTTATTTGATATCAATTTGTTGCAATGGATGTAACTTTTTTTTAAAAGAATGTAAGGTTTTTAGTACATCTATACTCTATATATGTATATACTGATTGAATCAAATATTGTAAACTGCGTATTTTTAAATAGTTGATCAACATAACCAAAAAAAATTACTTTATGTTTAAAGAAGAATCTAAACATACACAGCTGACACATTTTTTCGTTATTCACTTAACCAAACCTTTGCTGTCAGATTTAGTTTATATCTATGCTTTCAGATTGTATTGCTGTCAGATTTTCAACTTTACATGCATTTGAGTTTTTAAAGAAGTTTATGACTTTGACCAATTGCTCGTCTACAAGCAAAAAATGTTTTGAAAATATTTCAGTCGTATTGATGACGCACGCAATTGACGAGGCAACGGTCAGAAATTTAATCGCGTCTTTCTGTTGTGTCCTTGGAAAAGACACTTTACTGCACCTTTCTCTGCTGGAAGGTACTAAGAAACAGCTCTAAATTTAAGTCATATCTCTATAAAACTGAAAAACCAAAATAAAAAATTTCAACCGGACATCAACATCTTGGCTTCTCCGGAAGCAGGCCGGGGTAACTGCACGACGGTTACAACATGTAGGGAGTCTCCATTGGTTTTATGTGATCCAGGAGGATAAATTTAGAGATAATTGAAATAGAATAAAAAATTTGATGCAGAAAAGTACCGACTGATTGTATATGCCTCTGCTTTCCCCCCTCCGTACCACAGCGGCTGAGAAATCCTGGCCAAGAATTTGGGCAAAAAATTATATGTGAGCAGGGTGTGCAAAATAATTTTTATCAAGAGAGGCCCAATTCCAACAACAGTTTATCGAAAATTGGTGCGATTCTGATATTTGTGTAATTTCTGGGGTCTTTTAACTTTTACCGAATTTACTTCAAATTAAAGTGTTGATGTGAAGATTGAAACAATGTCCAAAAAAGTGATAGGATTTCCTCCTTCAAGTTTCATTAAAAAACGCAAACCCTTGAGGTCTCCCCCAACTTCCACGCGACTATATATAGAATCTAACATTTTTGATAAAAATCAAAAAAAAATGCGATAAATGTTGAATTCTAACCAAAGGTACAACTAGTCTAAACACGGCTAAATTGTCTCTTGATTTTTACACATCAATCACTTTTGTCAAAAGCAGTTTTTGGATAATTGGTATAATTGCTTCAAAGATTCTAAACAAAGTGTCTGAAATGCAAAAATAATGTCTACTTTTTAAAAATTATTTAGGTTAAAAATAAGCACAAAAAAACTAAAAAAAGTTTTTTTTTTCTGTTTTGGTTGTGAATGAATTTTTGCAACAAGTTGTGAAAGATCAAAAATGTTCTATCTTTCATTTCTTGCAAGATTTTATAGTCAGCTGGTTTTCAAATTCATTTTGTTTTTTCTGATTACGTGCAATTCTTGCTGATACAAAATTAATTGAAAAACTACAAAGCAAAAGCCAAAACGAATTTCACGAACATGAAATAAAAAAAATAGATAAAATAAAAAACAAAAAAGACCAAAAAAACAATTAAACTGAATTATTCGTAAGCGCTAAAGTTGAAAAAACTCTTTTAAAAACATTTGTCCAAAACTTTTCAATCTTATTTGTATTCTTAAGAACATTTTAATGGAATTATAATTATCTCGTTAATATAAATAGTAAAAAGAATATAAAGTTACTAAGATTGTTTGCTGAAGACTTATTTTTGATACAAAAGCAATTTTTTTGCGAATACGTCAAGTGACGTAAAAACAAGCGTAATTTCTTTCTTTCTTTTATCTCTATATTTATCTTCCTGACTCGCAGGAAAGCGACGGAGGCGCTATACACAGGGCAAGCAATTACCCCGACCTGCTTCCGGAGATATCAAGATATTGCTGTCCGCTAGTAATTTATTAGAGATATTACTGTAATTTAGAACTGTTTGCCAAGACCACCAAGCAGGGGAAAGTGCCGTAAAGTGTCTTTCCCAAGGACACAACAAAATGGCGCGAGTAGGTTTTGAACCGAGACCGTATCGATCATCAGCCCGGCACTTTAACCACTCGATCATCAGCCCGGCACTTTAACCACTCGATCATACTGCCGACTGTCACGTGACATAAACAAATACTTACAAAAGTGTTTTTTTTTCTCGTCGTGACTTTCAAATCTCTACAAAAAATTAAATGTTACAAAATAAAATAAAAATTATTTATCAAATTAGTTCTGTAATAAAAATTATTTGAATTATTTCCTCCTCGAATTGGTTTTGTTTTAAAAAAGTATTTAAATTATATCAAATTAATATGCAATGGACTAAAATAATTGTATTATTTGTTAAGATTATAAACTTTTTCCAAAAAGCAAAAATTGTCCATTGTAGAAAGGTTTATAAAATACTGAGCAAATTTTGTTAATACAAAAAAAGACTAACCATTTGATTTACAACAAATTAAACATTTCCATGATATCGGAAATAAATGAACTTATCAATTCAAAACTTAAAATAATAAAAAAATTCTTACAGCCAGGTCAAAAGTAAGGTTCAATTTTTCCCAAAAATTTTTTTTAAATTTTGGAAAATAATGGAACACTTCAAGCAGGTCTTTTTGCGTAATCTTGTTTAGGTCACAGTAATTTAGGGAACGAACATCAAATTTTGATTTCCCGGGTGAGCCATTTGTCTTTATTTCCTCTCCAAAAATGGCCTTCGGTCCTGCATAATTAAAACATTTTCCACTAGTCTATTTTTGGCTAGTCTGTTGTGATGTGGATATCGCAAAGTATTTTTGGATGCTCAGAGTATTCACGCTTACTTTTTTCGGAGACACCATAAATCCCAAACGAAAAAAACAAGTTTGCGTCGTGACCTGTTATTAGTACACCTCTGCTTTAAATAATAAAAAAACGATCAAAAATTTTTTTTCCATTGAAGCTTATTTTTCATGGTGTGAAGGCACAAGTTCGCTTCCAGACTCTTATTTTTTTAAAGAGTTCAATGTTAGTATTTAAGCAATTTTTTAAAAAGGGTCGAGACTTTTTTGATCCCTGCTCGACTTTTAAAAAAGCAAAAGGTTTTCAAGTAAAGACGTTTTTGGTCTTTAATCAAATTATCTTTTAAGAGATAGTTTAGTCATTTGGTTACAGAATCTGACCAGTAGTCGTTAGTTTTATAGGTTGTATGTCCCTTTCGGAAAAAGTTTGGTGGGCCTTAACTTATACAAAAAAAGATGAAGTCAATTAAAAAATTTTTTGATCTACGAACACTGACCAAGAATAGCAACAACATTTCCATCACTGCAGATCTCAACCGAACCACGCGTCATGAAGTAAAGTGAATCAAGAACATCCTCCTTCAAGATGAGTGTGTTTCCAGGAGAGAGATGACTGGTTGATAACTACAGATGTTTTCAGTGAGATCTTAGTTGGTCAGTTTTGACTATTTATCCACCTTTTTCGAGAACATTCGACGACATCCGGGACTGGCCGACTGCAACACAGGACAACTTTCCATGAGTTGCTTGTTCAAGTGAAGGCAAATGTCTGCCTTCAAGTTCTCTGGAAATCCATCCAAAACCTAGCAAATAAGTTGATTTTTTAAAAAAGTGGTTAGTTTTAGCATATTTAAAAAATAAGTGATTAATTATTGTTACGTCGTACGCGTAAATAATTTGCGACGTAGGCATTGGCTACGAGATTCGAACCAACGCGCCTTTTGTAATAGCGCTAAATAATCAGCGCTGTTTTTTTGTGCCTTCTCGCGCGGCTGTTTGGCATCGAGTGATGCCACGTGGGATTGGGTAAGTGTTGCTTGCAACTTTATTTGGAGAAAAGCTTTGTGATCGATGAGTGATCCAATTTTTACTGCATACTTTGTATTTGAATTTAGCTGTTAGTAATTATTAGTCCTCTTGGACATTGGCTGCATTTGGTAGCAGTTTGGTATTCTTATTGTCGATTTCTTTGCTCGTCCGCCCAACATCGTTGGTAAGTTTGTGGACAATGTGTCTACGTATTGAAGCTAATTTGTGTAATATTGTTTAAAAAACCGTTTCCGACTAGCGTCTCCATTTAGTTTTTATAAAATAAAACCATAAAATCTGGTGCTGGTCGTGAAGCGCGTTTGTGCGGAGCTGGAAGGACGAGGTAGTTTTGCGATTCCGTCACAATTATCTTACTTCTAACTAAACCAACCTATATAGATACTCAAAACTAATAATAACAATAATAATAAACAAACGAAAATTCGGTCAAAAATTTTTTTTGCGAAATAGTTAATTTAATAAAATAACAGGGTTTCCTAAAAAAGATCTGCAGTTTTTTATGAAGTAAAAGTTTATAAACAACTCGAACAATTTTACGTTATCAACAAATAAGGTTCTTTTTTTTAGCTATCATTCCATCCTACGCCATTGTTTCATTTTGCAATGTAGGCTATGCTGCAGCCAGCACGAACAGCTACGGCAAAAAAGATTGATGTGACTAGAGCGATAAACTATTTTAATTTGCGTTTGAATAAGTTATTTTCAATCTATTTGCAATAACTCGTTGCAGATGTCATAATGTCATAATGTTAGTTTTTTGCAGCTTACAATAGACCGCTTTTTAAATGAAACATAAATTTGAACAAGTTTAATAATAAGCAACACCACGCCTAAAAACATTGATTAATAAATGAAAAGTCATTAAGAAGTTTTTGTATTTTTTACGAATTATGGTTTCAAACAAATTTCAAAAAGCTAGTTTTTCCAAAAACTAAGCTGAAAAATTATTTTTTTGAAACTCTTTTTTCATCTTGCAAATCTTTTACAAAGCTCTCGCATGCAATCCCTACCACACTCCAATTCATTCCGTTTGTGTAGGCCCATGCATGCTGAAGACTTTCTTCCAAACGTTTTCGCAATGGATCAGGAATATGATGAAAACGCATAAACTCTCGGACCCGAAGCATCTGAGATCGAAACCGCGCGGATCTGTTGTATAAACGATGGAAAATTGCATTCACATTTCCAAAGATGCAAGCGTACATCAGAGCTGTGAACAAACAAAGTTCGTAAGAAGCAAGTAAGAAAAATCAGCCAAAACGCAGATCAATAAAATTTTTTCTGTAGTTGCGCAGTTAGTGAGAAATGCAAAAAAAAGATTTGATGCAAAAGTTTGATTTTAATTTACGACACATGTACAATATTCTTGTATAGTTTCAATAAAATTAGTTTTTTGTTTTCTTGTCAAGAAAGCTGAATTTGGTACAACCATTATTGGTGATAGGCCCGTGCTATCAATATTTCAGGCCTGCTGTGATCAAAACTAGTAATTAGTAGCCCAGTCAAAATTCCTAATAAGAGTGTTTCTAACCATTTTTAAAACCGAACTAATTTTGAAGTCAGTCAACTCAATTTTCAGTAGAGCTGCCGACTGTTCAATTAACAAAAGATTTAAATATTGTAGATTGTGTGTTTTTACCATGTGGAAGAGAAATAAAAGAAAACTGAACTGAACGGACGCCAAATGCAGTTTTACTTACGGTTTTCGGCTTATATTTAAGCGAATTATCAGACAACATAACTTTTTTATATAAGTTGTACTTGACGTACAGGCAGCGTCGCTCTGTATTAAGGCCGCATTCATCAAAGTTGATAAGTATAATAGTTAAGAAACTAATTTATTTGATAGAAAGCGTTGCAGACGCGCATACGCATTGACAGCCAACGCTATTGTTCCTACTCTCGTCGGTTTATTGTGTCCGAGGAAAAAACAGTTTACAAGACTTTTTTTGCTTGGAGTCATAGTGAGCAGCTTCAAATTTCAGTCATGTCATTGGGTAAAAAAAATACTAAAAGACCGAATAAAAATCTTTTTACCGGACAGCAATATCTCGGCATCTTTTAAAGCAAGAGTAAATTGCTTATAGGTTGTCTAACGTTGTCCTGCAAGTCAGGAGGATAAATTAAAATGATGGTGATAATAATAGTAATGACATTTTAAAACAAAAAATTTTTTGATTTTTGTTTTGAAACGGAGACTTATTTTTTAGTCTTTATATTGCGCGAAAAAGCTATTTTAGGTCTTCAACTCGTATATGTCTTCAATGACCTTGATTACAACTTAACGAGTTGTGTATCACGATTTAAAATAAACAACTTTTCAGTTTTCATTTGATTTTGTTAAAGCAAAAAGGTCTTTTTCGCATTTTGCGCTCAAGTAGGTGCAAAGGGCTGGCACCGCCATTAATCGGATCAGGAAAAAAACTAGTAACAGCTAAACAGAAGTTTTGACTAATTTTTCAGAATAAAGTCATGTGGCAAACTGCATTAGTTCTCATTTAAACAGAAATTGTTTTCCAGCCATCTAAACTATTAAGGGTTCGTTTAGAGAAGACTATTGTGCGTTTCAAAATCTTAAACAAAGAACAACACAAACATAAGCGTTGGAGTGCAACTTTTTTTCTGGAAAAAACCTAACGTTGTGTTCCGAAATCAATCACAAGCCTCACCTCCGACAAACATCACCGCGATAGAAAAAATTTTTTCATTTTCCGTATTGGGCGAAATGTTTCCGAACCCAACACTGGTAAGACTGCTGAAAGTGAAATACAGAGCGGTGAGGTATTTTTCTTTGATCGAAGGTCCGCCGCTGCTGTATTCAAAAGTGCCGTTGATGTAGAAGTTCTTGTAAGGGGTTCGCAGCTGAGTCGCGAGCACGTCGAGCCAACCTGAAATCGAATTTACTCGAAAAAACCGGAACGAACTCGGATTCGATATTAGTTGGCAAGCGGCGCGTGTTAGTCAGGATTGGATTCAAACGGACAATCTCGATTACGCAAAACCAGTTGCGGTTCAATTGTATGGTCAATCGATACTTTTGAAACTAATTTTAAAAAGTGCATTATGACGACGTTGGCTAGAAAAACTAAGCGTTCGCGACTTACCGACTCCGTTCACATATGGTCTTTCGATGTACGCTATTGCATACCATATGCAAGCAAGCCAATGAGCAATCAACGCAAAACCACACATTAGCAAAAACAAGGCGGCAACACCGAACTCGCTGTAGCGATCTATTTTTCGGGCAACGCGGACCATTCGTAAAAGACGAGCTGTTTTTAAAAGACCAATCAAAGTCGTCTGAAAAAAATTAAAATATTAAAACATCTGAAATTGACTTTATTGCCTGTACTCTATGTATCTTTTACTATTTTATATTGAGAAGCAAAGAATTACAGAGAAAATAAAATTGTTTTTTAGTTTTTGAATAAAAAAATGATCCTATTGAAATATGTTCGCACGGAAAAAACGAAAGACGAGATAAGAATACTCGTAAATTAAAAAATTATAATTGGAAACACTAACTTCCTTTGGGGAATTTCCAACCACAATGAGGTCAAAAGGCAAAGCAGCCACCACGTCGATGAGGAACCAACCTTTCAAGTAATTGACGGCTATTTTTATTTGGTTCGACACAACCTCGTCATACTTATTCACGTACCTAAGTGTAAACTATAGTTAGTTTACCTACTCATCAACACACTTTGTTGCGCCTTGAAAATTTTTTATAATTTTTCGAGTACTTTATATTTAGTACTTTAGGATGATAATATGGTTGCCAGGTAAATTTTTGTTTCCATTGGTTTTTTTTACTAGTCAATGACTTTTTGGCTTTTCTCGTTGTTTTTAACTTTACTTTAATTAACTAAAACATTTTTCTGCAGATGTGCGGTACGAACGTTGTACGAAAGTTGATGAAGATGTCGATAATGAAAAAGATATCAACCAATGCATCAATGACCCCAGTCGGTGTTTGTAAGTTGTAATAGTTTTCAGATACCACTGTATCGTTTCCCATTTCATGAAAATGCTGAAAAAAAAAAATTTGTTTGTCATTCAAGGGGACAGAAAAAAATCGCTACAAATTTTTTTTAATTTTTGGCGTTTTATGTGATACTGTTTTAATCTAAATTATTATAAATATATTATTGCTTTCATTGCGGGATGCCAAATAAATTGCTTAATTTTTTTTTTTGGTATATTAGCTTGTGGCTAAGTATAAAAGCTAAAAATGCCTTTAAAAGGGGGTTCATACCCCGTGCTTAATCAATAGCTACGCTAAAATAAGGACGGACGTATTTCATTTTCAATAGCTTTTGTTTTAAATTTTGCTTGTTGGTTTTATCCAATTTTCACAATATTTATTGTCCTTTAAACATGCAATTCTTCTGGAATTGCCATAGAAAATTTTTTTATATACTTTTAACCTAAACTTGAAGGAGCATTTGCAGATTATTATGTAATATGCTTGTAAAATAATAAACAAAATAACGCAGTTCTGACTAATAAGATCCCATATTGGTTTTGATGATATTAAATTTATGGCCCCTCCCAAAAAAACTTCTAAATTCTGTAACAACCTGGATTATTTTGCATCCTGATTCAACTCACGTTTAAACAATATATGAAAATCGCATAGATTTAAATAAAAATTAAAACATGATCAGATAGAGCAAGTTTCATTTTTTGGGTCATTACCCCGACAAGCAAGCCCCAAAGGACAAGCAATCACCTCGATCTGCTTCCGGAGATGCCAAGATATTGCTCTTTGGTTGGATTTTTATTTTGTTTTTGGCTTTAAATATATGACTGAAATTTAAAACCGCTCGCTAAGATCGCCAGGCAGAGAAAAGTGTCATGAAGTGTCTTTCCCAAGGATACAATTGAATGGCGTGAGTAAGTTTTGAACAGAGACCATGTCAATCACAATCACGGCACTCCTAACCATTCGACCACGCTGTCGACAAAGCAACCGCTAAGCGAGAAATGAAACTATTCAGAATTATAATTTTGCTCATTTTTGTAAAAAAATAAAACTTAATTAATTTTGCAGCTTGTTAAAACTGATAGAAAAGAATGGGTCTACAGATTTTAGCAACAAAATCTGCAATCAAGATATCAGCTGATTCTGATGAAATAATACGATAGACGATTTTGCATTTAACTTACTTTTTATAGTTTGTATTTTGTTTTATCTTTTAGGTATTCTTGTTTTTAAGCATCACCTTGCTGTCTACATTTCAAGATGGAACCAATTTAAGGGGTGTTTTATTTACTTTTCTCTACTTTTATTTTTTGCTTTATTCGACGTGGCATCTTAAGAAATTGCACTTTCTTTTTTTTCCTAAATATTCCTTTTTGTAATCACTTTTATTTTTTGCGTACAAAAGTACGAGGGTAAATCAAAAATTATCCGGAATTGCTCTATAGCGCACTCTTGCTTTAGCTTTTTCAAAATTTTTTTTGCACGTGTTGTCTACTGTGTCACGTGATCACGATCTGCTAATCTAATTGTTCGTTCAGTTTTAACACGTGTTATTTTCTGTTAATAAAAATGGACGCTCCACTGGCACAATGCACCAGAGAAGAACAACGTGCTGTGGTCCGATTTTTGTGGTCAGAAGGTTCATCGGGGACAAAAATTTATCAAAGACTCTTAGCACAATATGGAGACAATGCACTATCAAAAACAACGGTATATGAGTGGATTGAGAAGTTTAAAACAGGCCGGACCAGTGTAAAACATGCAGAAGGAGCAGGACGTCCATCAACCTCCACCAGTGAAGAGAAGATTGAGCAAGCTCAACAAATGATTTTGGCTAACCGGCGCATTACCATTGATGAGGTAGCACAATCTTTGCAGATCAGTTTTGGCTCTGCTCAAGAAATCATTCATGAAATCCTTGGGTACAATAAAGTTTCTGCAAGGTGGGTGCCAAGACAGCTTACAGAAGAGCACAAGCGTAGACGTATGGAGATCTGCCAAACGTTACTGAACCGCTACAACAATGAAGGTGAAGCATTTTTGAGTCGAATAGTCACTGGAGATGAATCATGGGTGCATCACTACAGTCCTGAAACCAAGAGGCAAAGCTTGGAGTGGAAACATCCGTCCTCCCCAGTAAAGAAAAAATTCAAGAGTCAACTTTCTGCAGGAAAGGTTATGCTAACCATTTTTTGGGATTCAAAAGGGCCTATTTTGGAGGATTTTCTGGAAAAAGGGAGTACAATCAACAGTGCAAGTTATTGTGATTTGCTAGCCAACCGCCTGAAGCCTGCAATTCGCACCAAACGCCGAGGATTACTGTCAAAGAAGGTTTTGCTGCAGCATGACAATGCACGCCCACATGTTGCCAAAGCAACTATTGAAACCATTAACAAACTAGGTTTTGAAGTGCTGGAGCATCCTGCATACAGTCCAGATCTTGCTCCTTCCGACTATCATCTTTTTGCCCCACTCAAAGATGCATTACGGGGTCGTAAATTTTCTTCTGATGAATCAGTGCAAAAAGCGGTGCATCAATGGTTGTGTGACCAGCCAAAAACTTTCTTCTCAGATGGCATTTATAAGCTTGTAGACCGCTGGAACAAGTGCATCGAAATGGGTGGAGATTATGTAGAAAAATGATAAATCGTTTTCGTGTTTTGTGTTTTTAAAATAATCCATAAAAATAAAAGTCCGGATAATTTTTGATTTACCCTCGTAAATAATAAGGAGGTTTCAATTATTATTCTATCGACATAGTGTTACAGATCGTTTTTTTTTTTAATTTCGATACATTTTTAACACTTTTTTCAGGCTGAAACATTTTGTCAACTGTTCTAATAGAAAATATCCACTTTGTGCTTTTATTAAGATAAATCAATCTTAAACTCACACCCAGCAAGAAGGAGACTGAAAAAGGGATCATCACAGCCGTGTAAAGAACGAGAACCAAAATTATCCAGTCCCAGATGGCCTAAGAACGGGAATCTGTCACTTTCTTGTGTCGAATCGTTAAAAAGTTAGAAAGCAATTATCAAAAATTTTCTTTTCTTACCTTAAACGGACTGTAGTGCAATAAAGTGAATTTATTGATTTTGTGAATGTGGAGTTTATGTTCAACCGGGATTTTTTCGTATAGAGACAAAACCTATCAAGAAAGTTTGCTTGTTACCATGCAGTCTTTAGCTTCATATAGCTGGTTTAAAAAAGCTTTTCTTTTTTTCGATGAAATTCACATTTGAACGACAAACTTTTTCACCACGCGTACCTGGCCAGGTTGCCAGTTTCTGTTCTATGCGGAATCACCATTGGTGCGTAAGCAGCGTGGGCCCCATTTTGGAATATGGGGTAAAGGCCACAAAAGTAATCACTTTTTTACACTAAGCATCGAACCTGCTGTTTTCTGCTCAGACACAGGTTTGTTGTTATATGCCGAAAGAATTGATTTTTAAAAACGGCTTGAAACTTTTGATATTTTTGAAAATTATTGGGCGAAAAGGTTTGTCGGTTGGGTAACATTTTGTAAGCCACAGCAAAAATTTACAGGTTTTTTAAAAAAATTTTTTTCCGTATGGTTTTGTATCTCTGACCAGTGGTAAGATTTTGTTGTCGTTTTTCATCATTGTTTTGCTTTGTATTCATTAAATCGAAATAACTCAGCGGTTCTAAAATTTTCATCTGAATTTCAACTTGAGCAATTGAAATAAGTTTTTAGAAGGCTTACTCTGCAAAGCTTTTAATCTCAAAAATTAAACGTAATTAGCTAAATTGCAAACAAACGAAAGTTCACACGGTGGCACGTCACGTCAAGTCGCATGAGAAAAAGCTAGTTATAATCTGAAATGGCCCAAGCTAAAAAAAGCAATTGTGCTTACTTCCGTAACATAACCGGGGTTGAGTTTTTCTTCATCTTGCACGACTGCAGGATCTGCTAATTGCTCCGCAAATTTGACCAATTCCTTTTGTTTCAGAAACGGCTTCGAATCTCGCTGAAAGAAGACAATTGTTTCTATTATTCAAATTCAACATCGTTCCTATGTCATTTTAAATCAATATTTTACTACATTTGTTGCGAACGATTTTTTGCAACGTTATGTTTCCGAAAAACAAGACTTAAAAAAACTAACTTAGAACATACAGTAAAGCTGATACTTTTTACCTTTTGCTACTGTTTAAATTCTTGCCATTTTTTGCCCTGTTTTATCTAGTTCTTACGTTTTATATCGCAATCGTGTTTTTTAGGATGCATTTTTCACTTACAATTTAAATTATTATATTACAAAATAATTTAAGTTGCAAGTTAAGACCATTTTTTGCTTTACATGACGTCAAAAGTAAAAACTTTGTTTACTATGAGTAAAGACCAATTAAAAATTTTTTTCAATAGTAAACTTTGAAGAAAGGAGGTACTAGATTGATGCAAATTTGGCTAAAAGGTATGAAGGCTTTAAAACTTAAGAAATGTGACTATGGATCTGTAAGTCGTTGGCTACCCACAGTCTAAATAAAATAAATGGAAGAAAACCACAATCGGTGCACTATTTCTATTCTGTTTATTCAATTTAAATCTTTTACGTTAATAATGCGATAAAAATGAACATTGGTTTTTAGGATGAGGTGCTGGTGTCAAAACATTGCTCACAGCTGCCCTATCTCTGGTCTACTCGACAGCTGAGTTTTGTGCCCCTGTCTGGTGTCGCAGCACTCACACTCATCTCATTCGCACCGAATTGCGAGTGTGGCGCCTCTGAGCAAACCGCAGACCATGTTCTAACAGCGTGCCCTATACATCGGGCACCACATGGAGCACGACGTCTGACGATTTTGGATGACGAAACTCGATGCTGACTTAATAAAACCACTGCCAGCATCTGATTTAGGCAGTGCAGCAGTCTGGGGTAGTAAAAGGATAAACACTCGGTCCCAGTCCTGTTTGTGTCTGACCTGGAGTGGATACCCTTCAAACGACGACGACGACACTCGTCTCATAGACAATGTCTTGAATGACGTCTTGCGCATAGTCACTGGATATCTGCGACCCACGCCAACAGAACACCTACCCATACTTTTAAGCATTCAGCCGGCTGAACTTCGCCGATCAGAAGCGACACTCTCTTGGGCTTTCCGTGAATTCCTGGACCCTGGCAATATGCTGCATGGTATTTTAAATGGGTTCTCAGATACTGGCCAAGAAAGACTAAGATCTAGACGCCCGTTTGTGCCAGTCGCGCGGAATCTATTAAATAACCTTGTCGGACTAAGCATCCGCGCTTCTCTGAGTTGACGAATTTTTGATGGAACACAGAAGAGTACTGGGAGAAAACATCCAGGCTACGTTTTTTCATACCCATTGGCACCAGCTTGCCCCAAACAGCTTGAATTAAGTTTAATTGCCTGTGACTGGTGTTGGGCGATTCCATTCATCAATGCACAAACGGGGTCTCACTCCTTCACCAAATTGCGAGTGCGGTGCCACTGAACAAACCGCAGCTACGTCTTAATAGCGTGCCTCACACGTCGAGTAGCTCATGCAGCACGAGGTCTGACAATTTTAGATGACGAAACCTGATGCTGGTTCAACACCATCACTTCAACACGATCATGACAAAAGTGAAAAAAACTTTGTTTTTGAGACGTTTTATTGTTTTTGTTTTAGCTGTGTCATCGCTTCTAAAACGCTTTGGATAACTAGATTGAATAGATGTCATTGATGCATTCAAACTGTGTTCAATAATCCGTAATAGAGCAAAACAACTCACTCACTTTGATGTGCGACAAATTCGAATCCGATACGCTGATGCGCGTTCTTCCTGCAAAACATAAATCAATTTAAACCAATTAGTTTCTTAAAGTCCGTAACAAATTCTTTTCTCCTTGGGCACACGAAACGCTTCTTTCAGAGCTTTAAATAAGGAAGAATTTGATAGTTTTCAAAATAGTTTAGTCTTGTGTTGCATCTTCCAATATCGGCTCAGCTACTCTACCCCGCTAAACCATCGAAAATTTGTTTCTTGTCACAATCAATTTCCCTTTTTATTGGTGGTGTTTGTGCGTCAAACAGTGAAATTCGCAAAAAAGTAAAAAGTAAAATCTAAAAATAACTTTATGATTGCTTTGTAACGTTCAACAATTTAGGAAGGGGTTGTTACACTTTTAGAGATAATAGCTGTTTCTAATATTACTCACTTTTGCTTGCAAACTCAGATTTTGAAGAAACCGGTTCAATAAACGATGAAGAATGGTTTCGAAAAGCGACATCGTTTTTTCCACCGTCGGTTGTTAAGTGTTTTAATTGGTCAAGAGCTAAAAAATCTGTTAAAAATTTTTAAACAATGCTTTAAAATATATCGTCCCAATGCAGTGGTTCCCATCTTTTTAAGTGGTGCCAGACAGTTATTGGTTCCCTTTTGTTTCCGGACTACGGTTCTATCCCAAATCCTTTTTTGCTTTTCAAACCCTGACGTATACATATGTGTATCTTGGAAATAATATCAGATTAAAAAGTAAAATCAACTTAAGACTAAAGAAAGTTTTCAACGCAGATTGGAAAGGTGGAAAGGTATCTTTAGATTAAAGTTTATCTTAAATTTTGGACTGAAGAACAAAAAAAAACTTCGGAAAAAATAATTCTGGAGAGCCAGAAAAAGTAATTTTTAGACGCCAGATGTGAAGTCAAAGGCTTTTTTTAGTCTTCAAAACAAAAAAAAAAAAGGATTTTAGCTTTTTAATGAATTCATTAACATGAAACATCAGTGTTCCCACTATGAAACATCGCCCAAAATTTAGGACAGCATCAGGTACCGATAGTATGTCCCATTTAGTAGGCAACCTTTTGAAAAATTTACCTGAATAAAAAGAATTGTTTTAGGCTTTATTTGTCCTCCAAAAGTCTAATGACGTTCAAAAAAGTATTTCATCTTTGTCATGTTTAAAACAGGACTGCCTAATTTGTCAAAAATTACTATCAACCTTATCAAACCTCAATAGGCCATAGACTTCCATTTGAGAACCACTGACCTCGTTGTAACAAGCAGATATAATTTAAAACTTGAAGAAGTTTGATGCTAAAATAAATAGTTGCTATAGAAAATTTTCTTTAAAAATTCAATTTCCAAACTTTAAAAATATTTCCAAAGCAGAAATTTATCAAAATTTAAGTTTGAATAGTAGTGTCAGTAATGCAGTAAATTTTATTATTTACAATTAAACAATAAAAAAATTTAAGTTAAAAACAAAAAAGATAAATCTAAAATAAACTAGTTAAAACCGGTCGATTGAGAAATGCCGTAGCTTCTTGCTTGTGCCATTTTTCTCATAGCGACTGGATTTTTTTTTGAACGGTTGATTGATACAATTTCCTTCAGGAGCGACTCGTGTTCGGAATCGTCTACTTCATGGCAGTCACTAATGTCGGCTATAAAAATATTCTTTTAATTACTACTGCTTTCTAAGTTTCAGTAAGTAAATTCCAAAACGGATTGAAATTGACATTTTAATCTTGGCTAAAATTTGAATAATAGCGACTTTCTTATCTATTGTTTTCGTTTTTTACCCGCGATACTACAAAGAATTATTATTATGCTATTCATCAAGACAAAAAAGACACAAACAAAATAAATATTTTAAAAATAGTTGTGCTAGAGCACTAGTTTTCAAGCATTTTTAGTCGGCAGATTTTTTCGCCATTTTTAAATTATTGCGGACCCAAATTAATTTTTAAAACAAACAAATCAAAAATTCAATAAAAACTTAAACAAATTTTTCAGGGGTGTGTTGTTGTCAAAGTTTTGCTGTGTTTGCAACTTATAAGATTTGTAAGTTGATAAATTCGAATCGAAAAGAAAAGAGTAATTTTCAATTTTAACACTAAAAAATTTTCGCAGATCCATGAAAGTTTCTTTAAAGTTCAGTTTTAGAACCATTGCACAAGAATTTATAAAAGTTTGGCATGCTTATATTCAAACAATAAAAAAAATTAGAGCTTAACAAACTTATTATGATTCTACGTTCTCAAATAAATTTTAATATAAAGAAAAAAATGTATTGAAACTAAAATTTAGTTTAGTGAACTGAAACGTAGATAAAGGACCAGTTAAAATTTTTTCCATAAATTTACATCTAGGTCTGCATGCCTAGCTTGTTTTTAGACAGTAATTTTTTTCTTTACGAAAATCTGATGGTCACTTCTTATACATTTTACATTTTTTACTTCGCTCGTTGGATGTTGCCGGCGAGGTTTGATTTTTGAGATGAGTGTGGACTGCACGTTTTTCTCTTTTTCCTTTCTTTTGATTATTTTTTTCCGGTCCTTCTTTCAATCTCGATCCCCTGTAATCTCGATCTTATAAGATGTAAAATTAAATATCTAAATTTGAAACAAAAATTAAATTGCAAAAATTATGGAATTTATGTGGCAGAATCCAAAAACTGTAATATGCAATACGTCGGACAAACCAAAAATAAATTTTCTGTAGGGTGGAGTGCACACAGGACGAATTGGAAAAAATTTAAATTTGAAGAAAACAATGACGGAGCTGCCCTACTAAAACATTATGCTATTTATCACGCGGAAACTTTAGATAAAAAAACCATGCATTTCCAATTGTTTTAGGGTTATTTTTGTCGAAGAACCAAACAAAAGAAATTTGGACTGGTGTGAAGACCGTTGGCTTTGTAAGTTGGATGCCAAAATTAATATAAATAAAGTAATTTTACCAAAAATTAAATAATTTGATTTTCTATCGGTTGCGAAATTTGAACTCAGGTAAATATCTTTCTCAAGCTACTGTAACGCACTGTCTTGCAATTACTGACGACATGCGGTAACTCGTTGAAAAAATAGATGACGTCACTTGTTTTTAACTTGTATTGCAGTGTGACGCCAGTTGCATGTTTGTTGCAGTGACTTGTGTATTAACTTAAATTTGTAAAAAACTTTTTCAAAATAGTTTTTTACAACAGTGCAATTATAGGTTTATTTTTTTTTTAATTTTTGTTTTAATTTTTCATAGAATTGTTAACTGATGATGATCTTTTGATCGAAATCGATTTTAACTTTAATTTTTCAATACAGTCAATATACAACGACAAATTTTTAACTTTCAAACTTATGTTGATTTTATGCAGTGATAGAAAGTGATTAGAAACCGGCGTTTACCTTCAGTACAAAGGGACAGATTCTTGTCCGTATTAAATGAAAATTTAACTCTCTGAGAACTTGTTTTTAACTTTTTATAGAGAAGTTATACAATACCTTTTGACGAAGCTATTGAAAGAAGAAGATGTCGTCGGCGTAGAAAAATTGGTGCTTACTTTTCGTTTTGCTTCTGTTAAAAATCATAATTAAGCCGAATAATCAAATTTCTGATACGTAAATAGCTTTTCAAATTAGCAAAGTAAGGTTCTTCTTTGTTTGGCCGTATTGGCCTTTGTGTTGCATCTACTTTGAGCTGAGTCACTATTGTTGGTAAGAAGCGTAAACGCATTGAAGAATTTGTAATGACGTGTCTTTCTTAAAGGCATAGTAGATCACTCAGGTAGACTGAGCATCGAACTCGCATTTTTCTGCTCGCAAATTAGACTGTTAGCTTACTGAGCTCTTCCGCCGACAAAATCAAGGCGTTCAACAGAAATACCGCACCAAATTTTATTTGAAAAGTTATTCCGTGCGCGACGTTCAAAGTGTAACTTACAAATTTTGACTGGGCCTTTTCAGCAAAACTTTTAAAAGAAAAAGTTTTTTATTGCTTACTTGAGATTCTTTCACTTTTTAATAAAAATTCTTGCAAGAGTCACGTCATTTTTAAATACGTCAAGTGCCACATTTGGGACAGGTGCCACGTGTTGTACAATGCACACTTTTACTATTTTAAATTGAGACTAAAAACGGAACTACAATTTAGAGGAGCTAAATTAAAGCTAATCCTGCGTTTACTGATGTGATTTTGTCCGCTTTGCAAAGTAATCCGTTCTTGGCAGAGTCTCGCTAATGACAATAGCCCTTACCAGTTTGAAATTTTGAAAATTTGATGGATGAAAATACTAATACTTATCTAAATTTTGCTTCTTATTAACATGACATGTTACATCAAATGACCAGTGGATCGCTTAAACGCTTGATTTTTTAACTGTTCATTATCAATACTTCATAATTAAAGTTGCTAAACAACAGTAAAACACGTTTTTTCTATGTAACAAAATACTATAACAATCATTGACATAATAATTAAGTTTTTTATATTTTGCCATACGCTCTTACATTTTATGGCCTTCAAAAACATTCAAAAATTAAATACAAAAAAACTCGTGCAACATCATAGGCAGAACACTAATAGTCTCGTGACCGGTGGCGCCTCGCGCATCGAAGCTGCAGAGCTGCAGCAAGTTAAATATCTGTACAGCGGTTGCAAATATTATCAGCAATGCTTAAAAAATTACAATTATTAGTTTTTTAAGCGTTGCTGATAATATCTGATAATGTGCTGCATAGATATCTAAAACGCTGCTGCTCCAATCCGCAAGCGGCCGTTGCTCACTTGATTCGAAAAAGTTTCTTAATGCTAAAAATGTTTAATCTGATCACAGGAACTAATAAAGAATAGCAATTCAAGTGAGCAACGTTGCTGCATATTTTGTAAAAAGTTATGTATTTTAGTTTTTGTAAGGTTCCTGAAATAAAAAAGGTCTATTGGTTTGGAATTTCTCTAGTCAAAATCCATTACTTTTTGTTCCCTTTTAATAATTTTTATAATTGAAAACTTAATGTTTGATTTTCAGTCTTTGGATTTTATAGACAAAATAGCTAAAAAGACCTTTTCAAAAACAGCTACCTTTTTTAGTTGTCACCCTGCAAGAAAATTATAAAGAGTTTTTGAAATCTCCAATTCGATATTTAAACTATTACCCCAAAAAGCGACCATATTACATTCGGTAAAACATATTTATAAGTTGTTTTAACAGTCGGTGGGAAAAATAAGATTTTGTTTAATCCTTGGTGGCCCAAATTCTGATTGTGCTCTATACCAAATGGGGATGCGTAAAAAAATTAGAGGGTCGCGAAACAAATTAGCTTTTTTATGCTTTTGAAATTGGCTTTTTACAATAATATTGGCTTTAAACAAGTTCTTACTTTTGATATGAACGTTGTTGTAATCAATGAGATCAAAGGTCATTATTTGTAGCTTCACATCAAACTTATGATTTTGAACTGGAATAATATACACGTTGCACGTGAAGACTTCACCTAGAAAATAAAGTTTATGATTCATCTGTAAAGAATAAAGCACGGCCGACTTGCTAATCCAAACTGCTGTCAAACCTTTAGAGCAGGGGTTCCCAAACCAGGGGTCGCAACCCCAAATGGGGTCGGAGTGATAATTAGGTGGGGTCGCAAACAGGTCATGGGTTTGGTGGGGTCGCTGAGGTATCATACAGGATGAATATACAAAACATCTAGGATTTGACAAGCCATGTTAAATTTATTTGTTTGTACCATTGCTTATTATAAAACAGGCCTATGGGCATCGCTCTATGTTTATGCTATTGAAAATGTAGGTGCCTTTTGTGGTATCACTGTTTGATTGTTCACAATAAAATCGCTTGTTGTTGATTTGCAGATTGGAATTGTTTGTATACACTCTGCAGTACAGATAGTTTGTTATCAGTAGGCTGACAAGTATTGGAACTAATATTTAAGCAAACCTATATTTAATTTAAAGTTGGAATAGAAGTGAAAGTGTAGATTAGGTTTTTCCGAGTCTTCAATCAAAATAGCGTATAATGGCTATTAAGCGGTCGAATTTTTTCTAATCCAGGCATTTTATAAATGATAGGCTAGCAGAGGCAAGTAAGCACTTGCTCTACCTGTGTGTGCTATAAAGTAAAATTGATCTAAATTTTTTTCAAGAAATAAGTAAAGTAAGTTCAAGCCTATTTTTACTTTTTTATTGGCCAACATTCGTATGCGGAAGGACAGGCAGTATACATAAGAGCATGTACAGTATAATGTGTAATAAAACTTATCGAAATGTTTTTATTAAATAAAAATTGTTTTTCAGCCATAATGGAAAAGTTTTTTTAAAATACCTACTAAAACTTCCGCCAAAAAACGAAAACGTTCTATCAATCCATTACTCTTCGATAAGTACGGGATTGCTGACGTAAGCGGTAAAGGAATATATGTGTTATGTGTTTTAAAGAACTTGCCGAGCAATCACTAAAACCTAATAAACTTTAGAGACACATGGAAACTTATGCAATATTGCTGTCATGTTAGAAGAGGCCCGCAAGAGAGTTTTTCATTATTGTTATGAAAATTTAACCAAGTCGCAGGCAGTTTTATGCAAAACTCTATCACAAAAAGAAAAGATTGAAATATTTTCTTACAAGACAGCTTTTCTTATTGCTCAGCATAAGCAACTTTTCACTGAGGGTGAGATTATCATAAAGCCTGCTTTAAAAAACTTTTGTGAAATATTTGAAGGTGAACCATTTGCTAGAAAGGTATTATGCATGAAGCTGTTAATGATTCTGCTCTTAGTAATAATACCATAACAAGACGCATTCAAAGTATTGCAGTTGATCTAAAAAAACAGATTTTAGAGGATTTTAAAAATTTTCCATGGACAGCCCTGGCAGTGGATGAGTCAACTGATATAACAGCACAAGCGCAATTCCTAATCTTCGGAAGATTTCTGAAAGAGAGCTCGATCACTGAGGAACTGCTTGCTTGCATTTCACTTGAAACCACAACAAGAAGTGAAGATATTTTTAATGGTATTGATAAGTTCTTCACTGAAAATAACCTAGATTAGAATAAAGTGATTGAATGTAGTATGGATGGTGCCCTGTCAATGATGAAAAAAAATATTGGATTGCTGAGAATTCTTTCAGGGAATATTTTCACATAAAAATAAACCACTGTATAATCCATTGCCAGAATTTGGCCTCAAAGGACTTGTCTATAAACTTTTCTGATGTGATGCCGGTAGTCATATCCACTGTCAATTATGTGAAAGCTAGGGATCTAAATTCTCATATGTTCAAACAATCGTGCATCACTGAAAATTCTAATCATCACACATCATTAATGCACACTGCTATCAGATGGCTGTCACGGGAAAAAGGGGAAGGGTTTTCCTTCTTTTCCTTCTGTGATCTTGCCACATTTTTGGAAGATAAGGGGCACAAGAATGCTTGTTATTTTCACGATCCACACTTTCTTGCTCGCCTTGCACTTCTTACTGATGTTTTTAAACACCTTAATAAGCTTAACACTGAACTTCAAGGGAAAGGCAAATGGGTGTTTGATTTTCAAAGCTCAATAAAAGCTTTTGTCAGCAAGATACAGATAGCGAGAAGGTAAAACCAATAATTATTCTTATTTTTGTCATTTCCAGGAATGGAATGCTACGATAGATGTTGATTTTCATAAGGAATTAGACCTCGAAGAAGCGAAAAAAGATTTGCTGGACTACTTGGAGAATCTGACAGGAAATATGACTGCAAGATTCAAAGATTTGATAGCAGAATTTTTGGATTTTGCGCAATTTCCATTTAAAGCTGATACCAAGCACTGTGGTGTTATTGCACTTGAGATAGCTAAATTGCAGGCAGACAATGAAGGAAGGATTAATTTTGATGTGTTTCAGGATATAGAAGAGTTTTGGATACAGTTACCAAACAAGCATTCAACAGTTAAAAATCGAGCCTTGCATGTTCTTGTGCGATTTGGAATCACTTACGTATGTGAAGCAGGATTTTCATTAATTTTATTAAAAATGATTATCGCAGCCGTATAACAAACATTAACTTGGAGAACTCTTTGGTATGTTGCCTGACATTATACATCCCGGATACAGGAAATTGATTAAACAGTGAACATTCCCAATATAATGTTTTCGCTTATTTTATTAAATACCACCATATGACCAAACTCAGTTCTGTGAAAAAAAACTTTAAAGTTCTAAGAAAAAAAAGAAAAATATATATTGACCTGGGGTCGCACTGAACACTTAAAAGTTGTCTTTGAGGTCAAAGCTTTGGAGGGTAGAAATAGAAGAAATAGAAAGAGGGTAGAAATAGAAAAAACAGGAATTAAAACATTCACTTAAGTCGAAATTTCCAAAATTTGCCCCCTTTTAGAAAGAAATACGTTTTCTCACCCTCAATTCAAGCTATTTTTGACGAATTTGAAACATATACACCAAGTATTTTTGCTTAAAGAGCACAAAACTTTTAAAAATTCAATTATCATTTATTTTTCCTACTTTCAAAAAGCATAGTAAGGACATAAAGCTTCGAAAAGTCATTCAGCTACTGACCCGACATGTTTTCGATAATGAACAAAAGTTGCTGTTTGTCAAACTTTCTATATCTCACAAATATCAATGTTCAATCAAGCACATAATGTAAAAAACAAAAAATTGGCAGTCGGTCAAGAACTTATAAGCGATTTTTCTATTAAACTTATACTGGGCTCAGGCAATTAACTATGCAAAAGTTCAAAAAAAGTATAAAGATAAAGTTGATTTGAGGCTTGCTTATCTATGCATAATTTTGACAATTTAAAAATGATGGTGTGTCAGCTCTTTTTTAAAATTTTTTCCCGGATTAAAGAATCAATGTTAAATATTGAGTTTTGTTTTTCGAATTGAGCGCAACTTATCTGGAAAACTCTTTTTCACACAATTAAATTGCAGGCATCAAAACATCAACGTCTTAGTTGTCGACAAAATTTTTCTATTCGGAAATTCATGAAGAGAAACTCAAAACGTTAAGTAATCTATTTTTTGGAATAAAATTTTTAGGTTTACGTCAGTCTGTAGTTCCTATAATCCCTCTTCTTCGGTTTGCTCATCATTAAATGCCTATATAATTTGCAATTTTGCTTACTGACGTTTGTCGTTATCTTTGAAAAAAGTACGCCCTCAAATGACTACAAAGTAGCAAAAATTCAAGTAATCAACAAGAGTAGACCAATTATCTTCTGTAGAAACGTTCTCAAACTTTCTCCAGATTCTTTCATTTAATCAAATAACAAAAGAAAGTTATTAAAGTTTCTTTATAGGGCTTAATTTTACCCAAGCTACTTTCGGAGATGCCATGATTGCCATTCAATTGAATTTTTTTTTAGATTTTTCATGTCGTAGACATGCCTGATATTCAGAAAAAAAGTTTTGTGTAGTGTCTTTCCGAAAAACACACGGGATTAAGCAAGTGCGTTTTGAACGAAGAACCATATCAATACTGAGCGCTTACTTTTTCAGTCACTTTGCCAACTTAAACTTTAGTGCATTTACTATCAAAGGTTTGACTTCAATTAACATTGACCTAAGTTGTATACCCTTTGTATACCGTTTCTCAGTCGTTTACCTTGGTTTTGATCCGGTAGGTAAACAGTATACCCGGGTAAATATCATTGCCCTAAAGCACGATTACATAACAAAGCAGACTTTTGCGTTTATGTCAATTACGGCCGGTAATTATAGCAATGGCGCTTTTAACCTTTTACAAACAAGGAAATGATGTCAGAGAAAAACCGATGACGCTAAGCTTCGTCTTCTTGTTCACTCTGCGTTCTCCACTTTGTTTCGTCATTTTATTTGGCCCTTGGGATTGGCAATTAATCTCACTTTCCTATTGCTTGCCGATCTTAGCAAGTAGCTCTCAATTACATTTTCATCCACTATATCGCAATAAAACCAAATGAAAAATTTCAACTAAATGGCATTATCTTGGCATGGTGTTAGTTCCCAGACTGCTTTTCATGCAGGAGGATGTTTCCACATTATTTTTGCAACAACCTAAAAATTTGAAGAGCTATATTTCAAATTGTATTAATAAAACTAGAACCAATGCTTTTCAATCTTTTTAGCATCGCGGCCTGAAAAACTTGCGGCCACACTATTGTTATGTACAAAGTGAAGACCTTTTTTTGGAGCTTCGCTTTATTTCCAACTAAATTTTACTGATGAACTTCCTGGAATTTGGTTGAAAACCAAAAATAAGAAAAAAATCTTCTTGTTAATGAAACTGTTTTATGTGCTGTGATGATTCAGCTGCAAAGAACTTTAAAATTGTTTTGGGGTCAACTTACATTGTACTAAAAATTTTTATATTCTTTCCCGATTCTTCCCCTAACAATTTTTCCTCCCTAAAGATTTCAAATTCCTCCTTAAATAGCCAAGTGACTCACTTTGAAAAACACTGATGTAGTCGCTTGACATTTAACCACCGCACAGTGTATCAGCTAAGAATGGTCTGTTGCAATCATTTCAGCAGTCCCTGCTTTTAAAAATTCTCTTCACTTCAACATGTCTAAATCGCAATTTGCCAATATGAAATAAATTTAAGCCTTAGTTAACAGGACATTGATGATGCGGAAATTTTTCCGAATAAATTTGACGCCGAGAGACTTAAGGCGTGTTTACAGCCGTTTACAGTACTTTTTTCTTTCAGCGCGATTTTAGTTTGTTTTATTGACGCTCAAATCCACTCATGTTTTCGAGAAAAAATGAGTGGATTTGAGCGTCAATAAAACAAACCAAGATCGCGCTGAAAGAAAAAAGTACTGTAAACGGCTGTAAACGCGCCTTTAGTCACCTTCCTACTTTTTATAAGACCAACTGGGCTTCGAACCATAAGTATGTTTTGTTTGGTTTTGCCCCTGCCTGAAAAACTTTACCAATCAAACGTGGGCTTTTGTGAGAAAAAGTTGTTTTCACAATAACTTACCGTTTTTGCTGTGAAAGGTGACGTCACTCAAGCTTGATTGAACTTCATTGCGAGAAGCCATTTCCAACGTGTGAATATCACTTTGTTTTGTTTTGCTTCCGCATAAAAATTCACATGCACTTGAATGCTGAAAAAAGCTCAGGCAGTTAAAAGAACAAATAATCGAGAGTTGGATTAGTTCTTTCCTATTAATATTTAAAAAAAGAAGTACATTGGCGCTAAAGAAGGATCTTTTGTAGAAAACCCTCGCCATCTATTGAGAGTAATTTTTTTTGGTGAAATTTACGCGAAATCTCCTTACAACATTAAGATGAAATAAAAAAGAAACTTGTAGGGAGGATTCCGGGTTAGTTTCACCAAAAAAAAATTACTTGCTATAGATTGTGGGGCGATAAAAATTACTCGCAATAGATGGCGGGGGCTTTCTACAAATGATCCCTAAAGAATTTAAGAAAAATAGGTCGCAGTGGGAACAACATGACATCTGTTTATTGATTACTACTATCAGATAAAAGCGGTCTTATTTGAAATAATTATAAATATCAAAAAATAAACCGATAATTTATTAGGCGGTTAAGGGAATAGAATTTATTTTAGTTACAGCTGTTGGCGGATAGCTCAGTATAGTAAAACTCTGATCCACGTAGAAGGACGCGAGTTTGATGTTCAGTCTACTTAAGTGATTTCTGTTGCGTCCTCAGGACTCCACGACAAATTCTCTAAGTGGGTCATGTCGCCAATGGTGACTCCGCTTAAAAAAAGAAAGCAGCACACAGATAGATACTTCTATTTAAAAAAGAATTGTTTATGAAGCGTATTATGAAAGAAAATATATCTTCAAATTTATTGCTTAGTAAAGAAAACAGTCGGCTTTAAAACATGTCTGAATTTATTCAGATTGCTTTCTCTTCCTCTATTGTGTAAGTAGCCTATTTTTGAATAATTTTTTCTTATTCATAGTTTTTTAAGTTTGCAAACAAATCAATTACCATTGTTAAATGTTCAAAATTCATGAAATTTTTGTAAAGAAAAAAAAAAAAAAAAGTGCTACAACTATTTTACACGTTTGTGAAATGAAGGTTTGTCGAAGACAGCTGTTACTAGTAAGAAGTTGACACATAGCAAGACGGCTCTTTGGCCAAGAAATTGAATTGCTTTTATGCAAGCTGTACATCAGCAACCAATTATCTACTTGACGTTCAAATTCTTTTCTTTGAAGCTTATCACTCTCAAAACAGAAACGAGCAAATGTGAAGGATACCGCCACCAGTTATCTCAATTACAGTAAACCTCGGTTAATTCAGATTTGATTTGACGCACAAATTTATCCGTATTATGCGAAGATCCGGAATATCCGAAGGCTATTGTTTCAAGCCAGACGTTATCCAGAGTAGTCAGATATAGATAAAAATCACCTTATTTGAATATATAAAAGACTGAATGGTCCAATTCTTTAAAATAAAAAAAATTATTTATACAGTTTAAACGTGCAATACAATTGTGTATGTTGTGGGTATTTAATGAGTAGGACATGCAATATTTTATTGGTAGGGTAGAACAAAAAATTGTGTAGGATTCTAAGACATCGACTAATTTTTGTCGAAAAATCATGTTGTTCCCTAAAAAAAATAAGGTTTTCACTTGAAATCAGACTTAGATTTTTTACTTTTTGTCCTAAAATTGTAGTGTTCTCTAAAAAAAAAAGTCTTTGCCTCAGATCACCTCACCTTTCTCCAATTTTGTCCCGAAGCGGTGTTCTCTATTACGTTCAGAAATAAAGGTCATTGCGCAAAAGTTCGTTGGTCATGCAAAACATGACTTGCATGCGTTGACCGCACGCCACTGATAGATACTATAACAAACCAACGAACACACTCTAAGTTGAACTGATATAAATTTCAAGTAACAAGCAACATAGCCAATGCTTGTAAACCATATTGTGGAATAATGTTTATGACGCTGACAAAAGACATCCTGCTACAGTTGTAAAGCGGGAAAATCCGGATTATAAATATTAAAAAAAAATAATATCCGGAATAGGCGAAGATCCGAATTATTCGAAGCTTTCTATTAACAAAAACATTAGAAATCGTTTGTATCTTTAGTTTTTATCCGGATTAGGCAAATATCCGGATTAACCGAGGTTTACTGTATTTTGGCTTTTGAATAAAATCAACAGTTAAAAAATGATTTGTAATATTCATGGAATCTGCGTATATAAAATATGTGTGTAAAATTAAATATTTAAAAAAGGTTAGTAATATTCATAGAGTCTGCAAGCAGCAAAATAAGATACCAAAGGCATCAAATTTTACATTGCATTAATTAATCGGTATTTGTTGTTGTTTTAAACGAAATAGGGTTGTTGATGAATGGTTAGAGCCCTATGATTGTGACCAAAACGTTCTGGTTTTCAAACCTATTCGCGGCATTCTATTGTGTTCTCAAAAAAGACACTTTACGGTACTTTCTCCTACTTGGTGGTTTTGGCTAGCAGTTCTAAATTTCAGTCATATCTCTATAAAACTAAAAATCAAAATAAAAAATTTCAACAGGACAGCAATATTTTGGCACCTCTGGAAGCAGGTCGGGGTAATTGCTTGCCCTGTGTATGGCGCCTACTTCGCTCTCATGCAAGTTCGGATAAGAATAACATTAAAAAAGTTAAGAACCACTGGGCTAGATTAACTCGAAACGCACCCAACCTTAAGATTTTCTGGATTCGCCACTATATCTTGTATCTGATACAAAATGGATGGATTTTTTTTTATAGCGACCAGTGATGGCCTTACAAAAAGGGTGGCCACTTTTTAATGTTCCGAAACAAAGTGATCTCTAAAAAAAAGGTCATCACTTTAAAGGTGTCAACGTCATGGTGCTATTATAAAGAAATAGAGCAATATCTTGATTAGAGGGGCCACTTTTTCACGTTTTTTAGGGGAGGCGTGGTGCGGCCGCACTACTCGCACCCCACTAAAGCCATCGCTGATGGTGACAACTAAAATTAGATAAATAACAACACGAACCATAATTTGAAGGAGATGTTGAACAAAGGTTACAAAAATTAGAAAATTTGTGTGGAAATTATAAGAATTGTTTTTATAGGCAAGGCATAGCTAAGCTATTAGAGTCATTTACGTAGCTGCCTTTTAAGTCCGTGTGATATTGTTGGCTTAAAGAAAAAAAACAATTTGTCTGCTTAGGTACAAATGATTTTTTATTTAAATTTTACCTGCAGCATTTCGCGTTGTTTGAATCCAACAAGGTCACAAAAGGAAGAATTGCAATAAATAATGTAAGCTTTTTCATCAGTATGATTAAAATTGGCAATCAGAAAATATTCATCTGCAACGTTAAAAATTCCTGTACTTTATATTAGTCCAATTGTCAAACAAGTGTCGACAAAGTAAAACAAAAGCAACAAAAATTGATGATATTATTGGGTATTTTGGGAGCAAAAGTGATAAAAACGTATTTTAAATAACATCAGTGATAAAAATCCCAAGACCAGTTTTGATTTTGATACCGAATTTTTGTGTTCTGAGCTCTGAATTTTTTGAATCGTTTTGGACACCAGACTTTTTAAAAGTTTTTCTTATATGATGTGATTGTGATAGATTTTTTAAATTTGATTAAGCAGCAAGCTCCATTGTTTCGCTCGATTGAACTTGCAAATGCTAAAGAAGCAAACAAGCCTGAACTCTTTTAATTTCTTTGATCTGGCAGATTTTTCACATTTTTTCGATTAAGGTTTTTGTGGAGATTTGGGCTATGACGACCTAATTCGATTATGAAAAATGTATATTTTATTTACTATAAAAAGATAAGTATAGGGAATCACTCCTAACTCTGCCACTGCTTTAATGAATATAACCAAAATCACTTTTGGCCTGCAATATATTCAATTGATCCTGCAATATATTCGATATTGCAGGCCAAAAGTGATTTTGATTATATTCATTAAAGCAGTGGCAGAGTTAGGAGTGATTCCCTATACTTATCTTTTTATAGTAAATTTCTTGCTTGCCATAAAACCAAAAGTATATTTTATTGTTCTAAAAACTCTCGAAATGCTGGCCTGTGAAACTAGTGTTTACCCCTCAACTGCTTACAGTTAGCTTCAAACCAAAACAATTAAATAATCTGATTATAATAAATAAACGCCTTCTCAACTTAACTATTTTAGTTTGAAAAGACTTAAGAAAGGAAAAAACAATAGAAGGAAACTCACGAAAGAAATAAAATATATGATTTCATTTGCTGTGTGACAAAAATTTTACGAAAAATTCCGGTCCTTGATATTTACTAAAATAAAGTAGGGCTAGACTGGATTTACCAAAAGCGTACTTTAACATTAATAAAACAACCCGGTCGTGGTCTTGATCTCCAGTCACGTGGTCTCGAAGCACGTGATCTCGACTAAAATACTAATCAACATCATTTCCAGCTGAATTAGGCAAAAAATTTATCGACGTTTTTTTTTTGTTGAGTGCTCAATGAAATTGAAAGTGGATATAAACATTTATTAAAACATAAACAAAAATACCCCTACGGCCTGTTTCATTCGATGAGGAGTCATTGGGGGTCTTATTATTTAAAATAGAGAAGGTGTTTTTGTTTTGATAAATATTATTTCTCGCTAAAGTTTTTTTTATTTTTTTTATTTTTTCTCTATATTTATCCTCCTGACTCGCAGTAAAGCGACGGAGCCGCTATACATAGGGTAAGCAATTACTCCGACCTGTTTCCGGAGATGCCAAGATATTGCTGTCCGCTAGTAATTTAGTAGAGATATTTATGTAATTTAGAACTGTTTGCCAAGACCACCAGCAGGGGAAAGTGCCGTAAAGTGTTTTTCCCAAGGACAACAGAATGGCGCAAGTGAGTTTTGAACTGAGACCATGTAGATCATCAGTCCGATACTTTAACCATTCAACCACGCTGCCGTACATTTTAATTGACTGATTTGGTTCAAATTAACGATTAGTTATATTTAATGGCTTTAGTTCGCTTGTTGTTTTAGCGTCAGATTTCCTAATTCCTTTTCTAAACAATCTTATAAAAAAACATTTGTAGACTCGCCGATTCGATGATAAATGAATAATTTATGAACTCGCAGTGAGACAACGCCTTAGCAAGTAGACAGCATTTTGTGTTCTCAAAGTAGTTTGAATCTGTTGGTATGTTCGACTGAAATCCGATGATCTATAATTTTGTTCTTTCAGACCTGTTAATTGTTTTAAACTATTTAATCTAATTTAGATTGCGTTGGAAAACAATTTTTGTCAGTGTAACTGCTGTAAAAAATTAATTGTCGGGTTTTTAAAAATTGCTTCGCTTATTTCAGAATTATGATAGCTTCAATAGATCGTCAAAACATACTTGGATTGATAGCTTTCGTCAATTAGTCTCCGCAGCTAAACTAGCAAAAAAGAAATAGGTTAAATCAAAGCATTGACGCCACTGATCTTTGAAAGTTGCTCATTTTAGCTTCCGTTGTATTGTTTATCTCGAGCAAGCTCAGGTTAACAACGTATTGAGCTCGATCTAAGATTGACTTATAGTCGATAGACAACTTGATGAGGTATACTTTTCTTTATAATAAACCCTGAATAGATTTTCATCTTTAACCTCGATAGAGGACTATCGTTGAGGTTATCAATCTCGTGTCAAATTGATGTTTTTTTCTGTAACAAGGTGTAGAATGGATGATTTTATCTGTTTGGTTTTTCTAGAACCTTCAGTTTAATTAAAATTGTTGCTGGAAAAGAATTTATGAGTCAGAGGCCGAACCGCGGAATGTGATTTTCTGATACTTCGCTCAAATATAAACCAGTCATTATGCTTCGTGGGTGCTGCTATTTAGAAGTCCGTGGTTGGGTCGGTTCTATAATGACGTTATACGGTTCAGATCAGCCCCTCGCTGAAAAATCGCACTGTTCGCCTATGAATAAGTGCAAGAATTTCTTAGTACATATCTGTAAATGTGGAATTTAATGAAAGCGTGCGTTAGATTTAAATTATTAAGGGAATTACATAAACAATTCGAAATTTTTACAATTTTTGTTTTTGTCATTAATATTACACATCAAGTATCTAATTGCTTTTATTTTATGATCTGTTTAGAGATGTTCAAGAATGCCACGATGCAATCAATTAATAATCAAGTTTGAATTAACTTTAGGCCCATTTTCACAACGAGCGTTGGCGGGATTAGTCTTTGTTTGTTTATTGATTTTTTTATGCCCAAGCACTGAAAGAAGTAAAAAAGTCAACACTAACTCAAGCTCAAAACCGATCCTGGATTGAATTTGAACAATTGTTTAGGTGACTGGCATAAAATTTGAACTTTTTTATGCTTTGTGCAAACGAGTAACACAACCAAAAACTAATGGGTTATTTTTTTAAAAGAAAGTTCTGATGTATCTCTGAAAACGGTTAGGCTCATTGAAAATCATCAAGACATACGAGTGCAATTTAATAAAATTGACTAAAAGCCATTTTAGTTAGGATTTTAATCCATGCATAATAATTATATAACTCAACAGTTGATCGATTTAAACAAAGATTGTTTGACAAAATTAAAAAAAAACTCATTTAAAAAAGAATTTGCTTTATAAAGAAGGCAACTGAAGGTTTATTTAGTTCTTTTTTGTTTGAAATCGTTGATCCACAAAAATCTTTTCCACTTGAAAAAGTTTGGTAAATAAATAAAGTTTGTTTTGAATACATTTTACCATGTTTCTTTTTTATAGTTCAGCTCAAACGGTTTCGCCATGTAAGCAGAATGCCTCAAGAAAAGCTTTTAAAGCAAGCTTTTTCAAGAGAAAAAGTTCTGAGAACTTGTTGGTTGTTAGAACGGGGGTGGGGAACCTGATTGCAGTTGCGGGCTGCATCCCCAAATTAGAAAATTATGCATGGGCCTCAGTAAACTTTTGGTTGATCACAAAAAAGCAATAATTTGACCAACCACGCTTCTTCATCTGGTTGGTCATGTAAAAACCTTTTATTCTTACTTGCACTAAACATGTAGATTTATTTTTCCTTCCAAGTGGAGTATAAACCAAATAATTTTCACATATCAAACTAAATGAAAAGCCTGGTTTGTTCATCTACCAGCTTTTTTAATGTTTTTCTAATTGATGATATTCACCTTTCTTTCTGGTGGGCCAACATTCCTATTATCAGACCTTGGTTGTTAGAAAGGTGTAAAAGAACTATTTTGTTCGATAAAATTGACGTACTTCTTCCCAACCACTCACGGGCCGCATTTTGCCCACGGGTTGCAGGTTTTCCATCCCCAGATCAGGCCTATATGCAAAAGCATTGCAATTATTTTTGCAGCTCTTCTGCCGTGGCTTTAAACTTTTTTTTGGAATAGGCCTATATTTTACAGCATTTCTACAACTCATAACAAGTCATTTAACGAAGCTTTTTAATACAACTTTGATTAAAAAGTTTCGGAAAATGAATTAGGATTAATTTAGTTTAGAAGTTTTATCTACCGAGTTGAATATAAATAATATTTGACACTCTAAATCTTCAATAAAAAAATAAATATACATTAAAATCAAAGCAATGACCAACATTGTCAGCCTTAAGTTTTTTTCTTCATTATTAACTTTAATCTATTTTCAAAAGTACCAGAGTTTGCATACTTCATAATATAAAAAATTGTGAAAGATTTTAATAAAAGAAACAGGTTTAACATTATTTATAACAGATAGTTCACTGTATCAGCAAATTAGACCACGTCACTATGGTGATCTTGAGAATCCATTTAAAAAGTATTCTAAACAGTAGCAAAAACTTTTTTTCATCTTTAATTTGAAGTGAAAGCATTTTTAGTTATGACTCAACTTTTAAAGGCAAAACACGTATAGGTTTTGACTTTTTTGTTTTTTTGTTTTTACTTTCAATTCGTCATTTATCAAGAATGTCCATTTCATTTTTACCACAGTTATATTATACGTATTATAATTAAAAGAAGTTCTGCCCTGTCTGATGTTGCACACGTTTCAAGTCAGTTTAAACTTAACAGCAGGAAACATTTCAAAAAATTAGTTTAAGTTCAACTGTTTTGGGAATAAGAAAAACTAAGAACCCGACTCACTTTTTTCTTCAAATCTTTTAATGATGGTGTTGAAATAATGTTCTCTCGTTATCGCTCGATTTCTTCCGATTGGCATATTTTAGTCCTTGAACTGTGGTTTTGCATGCGCGTCAGGTTGTTAGCTATGGTGCTGTAACTATATGCAGAGGCAGCTGGAACAAAACAGCCATAAAGTCATTTTTTATTATAAGCAAACTGGAAAATTTTCACACTAGTTGTATTTTAATGCAACCTACTACATTTTTAACCGCGCGTTCTTTTTGCTGAAATCCTACAGTACAAACTAGCTAAAAGAACTCGTCAAAACTTTGTTTTTTTCTGTAGTGATAGTCTATCTATGTAATTAGACTAGATTTTTTTCATTTCATAAAAAATAAGCCTACATGTATTTTTTTTCTTTTTACAGTAATTACCTTGATACGTTATTATAAAACCAAGAACGCATTAATTTCTAAATTTTTAAAATACGAAGCATCTTTATTTTATTTTAAACTTAAAATAACATTAAAAGTAACCTTTCTTTTTTTGCTGAACAATTTCACTTCAAACCAAAAAATTAATTATTTATTTAAATCTTAGATTTTTTTATTGAGCTAAATTCACTTTGCGAAAAACAATAAAACAATCACTAAAAATCTCAATAAGTTTGAGTGTACAAGCATTTACTGAACTTTACGTGTTTCATCTGTCTTTCTTTACGTCGATGATTGCTCTGCTTTTGTCTATCAAATGTTGACGCTGATGACAACTCGACTGAATAGCTTATTGACTAAGCTTTTTGTCGATGACGCAAGCTGCCGAGAGTTTGCTTGGTTTATAGTAATTCAAAGCTGATGGTGAAAAAATTTTAAGTAATAAATCCCCCTACCAAAATTGAATATTAATTCTAATCGTATTGTCGTATGGGTTATGCTACTTAACTAGTTAAAAAGTCGCCTGCGTGGCCGAGTGGTTGGGAGCAGCATTTTCGTTTGAACTCGTTTGAGACGGTCAAGCTTTATGATCTTATTCCACTACGAGCGTGGAGCGGAGCATTCTTTAGTTTTATTGATTTTTAACTTCTTTCTGCGCTTAAGCGCTGAGCGAAGCAAAAAATCAATAAAAGAAACAAAGAATACTCCATTCCACGCTCGTAGTGGAAACAAACCAAAAATCGTGTTACGGATACCAATATTGTGGATACTACGAATGCAGGCCGGTTGGATAATCACTTTTTGGCTGCCTGAGGTTTAACATCTTTGATGTTGTCGTGCAATTCAGCAGGATAAATAGAAATGATGATAACAGCTTTCGTCTGATCTGAAAATAATTTATGGTTAAAAAATTTTTAAAAGAGTTTTTTTCATCTATATATATTTATATTTCTGAATTGCAGAAAAGCGTCGGGGCGCTATATTTAAGGCAACTGTTAAGCAATTACCCCGACTTGCTTCCGGAGATGTTAACTGAGATTTTGCTCTCCGATTGTAATTTTTTATTTTGGTTTTTTAGCTTTTTTAGAGATATGACTGAAATTTAGTACTGCATGCCAAGACCGGCAAGCAGGGAAAAGCATAGTATAGTGTCTTTCTTAAGAACACAGCAAATGGGTGCAAGTAGGTTTTGAACCACGATTGTGTTGATCACAATCATGGCGTTCTTAACTACGCCACACTGCCGTAAAGCAACAATGCATACTTTGAAAGAGTGACAGCAATTTCCAACCAGGTAAATGGGGTCTTTTTTAAAGTTTACATTTGGGCAAACGTTAAAAAAATTTAGGCCTAATTCGGAATCAAATTTATACTTCTGGATTGTAATGTAATTTGTCACATTTAAGCATTTGAACATTTGAGCATTCAATCTCACTTTAACCGTTTAGGTCAGTGATGGCAAGACTTTTCAGTTGGTGTGTCAAAAAACATTTTTTTTGTATTTTTTTCTCATAGCGTGTCACTTCTAAATAACAGTTTTTTAATTTTAGGCATATTTATATTTTTTATCATTATTGTAAACTAAAGTGCTATCATCAATTAACATGGCATAGGAGTTAATTATCATCACAACGCATCATAATGCTCGTATTCAGTGACAGATATTCAAAGTTAGGGGCCCGAGGCAAGGATTCCAAAAAATTGGTGTTCTCTAAAAAAAGGTCTTTAATCTCGTATTTCTTTTTTTTCCAAAAATCATTGTGGTCTCTTAAAAGAAAGATCTTTACTTTGAATCAGTCTCGAATCTCTAAATCAGGAAAGCCACTATCTAATTACGTACAACAAAAATGATTTAAGTTTTGCATAACTGCAGTATTCGGCGACCCAATCAAATTTAACGGCGACCCGCTTTTGGGTCGCAACCCAGGGGTTGAGGAGCACTGCCTTGAAGGGTTAAGGCGAGTAACAAAGAGATAGAACTAAAATTTCAGAAAATTTTTGTTAACTAGGTACAACAAACAAACAATAAGAAATGTTTATTAAAGCATGAAATCAAAACAAAAGGAAATAAAAGCACAAAAATTTTATAAATAGGTAAACGCTGATCACATTTATGTTGCCCGAAGGGATTCTGGAATAAGTGGCGGTAAGAAAATCTTAAAAAAATGATTCCGACAAAGTAGGTGTAACGGCATGACAGTCTTAAACCTGTCAGAAAAAATGTAATTGACCGTTATAGATCATTCATGATTTTGGGCGCCGTTCTGCTAAAAGAAATAGTCTTCCGGTAAGGAAGAAAAAAAATTTTTTGCCTTTAATTTGATGTGGAAACATTTATTTGTCTTGGTTAAACTTTTGAAGGCAAAAAACACATTTTGCTTTTTAATTTAAAGCTAAATTCTTTTTCTTTTTTTTTTGGTTTTTACTATTTTTTTCTTATATCAAAAGTATCTGTAAAACTAAATTCTTTCACAACTGTTTTAATATGATGGCTCTTTAAAAGGCTTTTTTTATATGTAGGCTTTTTTATGGGCTAAAACAATGACACTATGTTGGCTATTTAGATGTTTCAAATCAATTTAAACTTAATGGCCGCATTTAAATTAATGTTTGAAATATTCTTAGAAAGATGTTTTTACTATTTTGCGAATAAAAAAAACTAACAAACCAATTTACTTTCTTCAAACCTTTCAATAATGGTATTTAAATAATGTTTTCTTGTTATAGTTTGATTTCTTCCAATCGGCATATTTTGGTCCTTGAAATGTTGTTTTTACGTACACGTCAGGTTATAATTATGGTGCAAAAACCACACGCGGAAGCTACTGAAACAAAACAGCAAAAATGCTTTTTTTCGACTTAAAAAATTTTTTTTACTTTATTTTGACCTAACCATTTGAAGCTGTTATGGCGGTTGTTTTGTACAAATTTGCTGCACAAACGGCAACTGACATCAGTTTAGAAAAGACTAATTGTATTCTTTTTGTCAACAGTGAGCTAAAAACATTATTTTATTTAATAAATTACTAATTGATCCACGATTATGAACAATGTTAAAAGAGTTATTCTGCGTAACAATTATTGCGTATAAAAGTTTCAATATACAGTCAGAAAAATAGTTTTAGGCTTTAGCAATTATAACTTTTGATTTTAATGTAAATAGTTTTATATAAGCACGTATAATGAGATGCAGTTTTGTTTCAATTAATTACGTGAAGATAATGCTTTATTTTTACCACATTTAGAATTGGTAAGCATTTCTCAAAAGTCACATAGATCAAGAATTTTTAAACTAAGAATCGCACTCCGGTCAAAAATTTTCAAAAATCTTTTGTAATTTTAGGAATTTTTATTTTAGGGGCGTCAAAAATGCTTAGGAAAACTGCAAAGTTCGTGAAATGTCAAACTTATGTCGCTGAATATAAAAACAGTATTCTTTAATATAACGAGAATGTAGACCAAAGGTCGGGAATCTATGGCTCTTTTGGTGACGGCATCGGGCTTGCCGGCAACGTACCCCCAAAGCTGTGCGCACTCAAAATTTCAGAAATAAAGACCTGTTTTTAGAGATCACTACGTTTTTGAGACAAAGTTCGAAAAATCGGAGAAAAAGATAAGTTTTACTTGGCAAAAAAACAGCAAAGTTTGCGCATAAACAAATTTCTGCGCGCACACACACACAACTAAAAATTAGAGGAAACAATGTATGGCTCTCACTAAAATTCATTCAAAAATATGTAGGTTTTATAGCTCTTTTACCCAAAACGGTTACCGACCTTAATGTAGACCAATATATTGAGGCTTCACAGAAGTTCTGGAAGGTTTAAAATCATTCTGATTTGACACGTTGTTGTTGCAATGTTACATACCCTTTACAATCCAATGATTTGCAGAACTGAAAAAAGATGTTCACGTTCTTTGATTCAGAAAAAAAACTTGTAGCATATCTTTACTCTATTGATAGTAATATTTTTCAGTATTTTCTCAATTGAATTCCAGGCATCTAATTATAGCTCACCAGCATATTGTTTACCTAAAGATACAGTTGAAAGCAATTATTTACTGTAACATTAACACGGAAACGAAACAATGGCTGTCACCACTTCTTACTTCTCAAATGAATCGTGCATGTTGAGATATCATGATACACAAAATCGCCCCCACCCATTAAACAACTGTAAACATTGACAGCATTGGGCTGCAGAGCCTCGACTTTTTTTTTCTTTTGGACTGTATCTCTTAACTTTTTTACGGTTTTTTCCTTGCAAACGTGGTAAAATGTTGATTTATTACTTTAATTAATTTCTTTCAATAGAATAGATGAAACGTGGGATGACGTTGCTAAAGGACCAATTGATAGAACTACCCCGCTACAAGTTTTCAACACTTTTGACGCTCTTCAATAAAAGCTTTTACATACAGCAATGCATAAGGCTTCAAGTTGCTATAATAAATTGTTTTTTAAGATGGCTAAGAAGTCATAGAAAGGTCAAAAAATTATCCATTACGACACGGTAAACGGAACTCTTGTTGATATGTTGGTCATTTTAGTAGATTTGCGAGAGTAACCCACCTGTTTTCAGTCCAATACTCTGCATTTATCCACCTACGCGTTTTTACCGCCATATTGTCGGAATTGAACAGATTGTCAATTTGTCATTCTATTGTGTTTTTGGGCAGGACGCTTGCGGCGCTTTTTTCTCTTTGGCAATCTTTTTTAAACAGTTTTAGTTTATAGAGCTCCATTGTATAAACACTAAATAAAAAATTCTTAACGGATACCAATATCGGGGTAACTACGAATGCAGGCCGGTTGGGTAATCGCTTTTTGACTGCCTGAAGTTTAACACCTTTGATGTTGTCGTGCAATTCAGAAGGATAAAGTAGAAATGATGATAACAGCTTTTGTCTGATCTGAAAATAATTTATAGTTAAAAAATTTTTGAGGGTTTTTTATTTTTATCTTTATATATTTATCTTTCCGATCCACTGGAAAGCGTTGGAGGCGTTATCTATCTATCTATTTATCTATCTATATATATAGGGAAACTCTTCAGCAATTACCCCGATTTGCTTCAGGAAATGCCGATCAAGATTTTGCTCTCCGATTGTAATTTTTTATTTTGGTTTTTTAGTTGTTTTAGAGATATGACTGAAATTTTAATACTGCATGCCAAGACTGGCCAACAGGGAAAAGCACAGTATAGTGTCTTTCTTAAAAACACAACAAGTGGGTGCTACTAGGTTTTGAACCACGATCGTGTTGATCACAATCATAGCGTTCTTAACTACGCCACGCTGCCGTAAAGCAACAATGCATACTTTGAAACAGTGGCAGCAATTTCCAACCAGGTAATAGGGCCTTTTATAAAGTTTGCATTTGGGCAAACGTTTAAAAAAATTTAGGCTTGATTCAGAATCAAAGTTATACTTTTAGATTGTAGTTTAATGTGTCACATTTAAGCATTCAAACATTCGAGCATTCAATCTCACTTTAACCCTTTTAGGTCTTCTACAGGCTTGATCCAGGCTTCAAATAAATTTTCGGCTTGGTTCAGGCGAGTATTTTTGAATTTGAGTCAAGGTCAGGACTAAAAATAAAGCCTGATTACATGTCTAATTCCAACCTTGACGTCAAAAAAGCGTTTTCTAAAATTCTTTGTTTTTTAGTTATTTTTTATTTCATTTGCGAAATACAGATTTTTGGATTTAATGCGAATAAAAACGATCATTTTTTCACGAAAAAACAAAGTTAGCTTTTACACCGCTTAGTCAAGATGACGAATAACGAAGCGAATTCCTGTACTCCTATTTATTTTCCTAATCTATCTTTAGAAAAAGAAAACTTTCGGTGCCGGTTTAGTATGTGGCCTACCTGACTTGAGAGATAGAATTTCGTAGGCCACATTCGAAAGGTAGGCCACATACTAAACCGGCACCAAACTTTCTTTAAGATTAACATTTTTTAGATATTCTAATGAACAATTTTTAATTGATAAATATCAAGGAGGTAAGTTGTTATTGTCGTAAACAAAGTTATATCGATCACTTGTGAGAACTTTGATATGTAAGACGAGATTTCAACCATGATCGCATGAAAAATCAAGATCAGCTTCAACCATCCTGGTCCAACTGCAGGCCGCCGGTGTGCATGCGGCGAGAGGTGAAAATTTTGGAGGCCCGCGAGCTCTCTCAGAATTGATTTTTCATAGTTTATGTTTCAGCTCGTCAAAAACCAAACGCTATTTAGATTACAGAAGACTTTAACGATATAAGTGCACTTTTCAAACAAATATACATTTCTAAAAACAAAAAAAATATTTTTAAAAAAGTGCATGATGTTTTTTGAACATATGACTATAAAATTGACATAAAACAAGATGAAAACATCTTACAGTAAATGAAAAGTAAGAAAGATAATAATTAAAAATTTATAAATAAAAAGTGAAAACTTATAAAAATAATTATAAAGAAAGTTTTATCAACGATGCCTATTTAAGGCGAATAATAAAGACATATAATCAAAATATAAGAAAGTCTTTTGTGAACTAGATACAACAACCAAAAATTGAAAAATGTTTATTGAAGTACAAACTCAAAAAAAAAGAAAATAAAAACACAAAAATCTCATTAATACATAAACACCGATCGCATTTATGTTAGGGGAAGAGCTTCGGGAATAATTGGCGATAAGAGAGTCATAACAAAACAAAAGAATGATTCCGAAAAAGCGAGGGGAATTAGATTGCCGTCTTGGATCTAAAAAAAAAGATTTAATCGAGTGCGATCCATGATTCATGGTTTCAAATGCCGTTCTGGTAAATAAACTATTGCCAGAACGGCGTTTGAAAAAGAAAAAAAATTTTTTTACTTTTACTTTGATGTGAAGACTTTTTTTAATCTTAACCAAACTTTTAAAGGCAAAAAACACGTTTTAATTTTACATGTAAAGTAACATCTTCTTTTTGGTTTTCACTTTCTATTTTCCACTTATATCGAGAGCGTCTCAGTAAAGCTGAATTCGCTTTCATGACTGTTATATTATATATGTCTTTTAAACGAGGTTTTATGGGATGAAACAATGACACTGTAGTACTGTTGGAGATGTTTTAAGTCAAATTTCTTAGCAACCGCATTGTCACAACTTTACTCGGGAATCCAAAAAGATCAATTGAACTAAGTAACCTAATTGCCTGCGCCGAATGGTGGTGTCAGTTGGCCCAGATGGTAGGTGCTTTCTCGCAGCCTGCGCCGTAAGTACATCTGTTCATTGGTGTTAAAAATGATAGACCGAAAGCAAAGCTACCGAAATGGAAGGGTATCCACCCATTCCGATGTTCAGTGTGGGTCTGCTAATTGGCAAACGTCCTTTTCAGGACGGGGCAATGACAGGATAAAACTGCCCTTTTCAGGGCACATTGCCACCAAGTTTCGAAGACTCACTATTCTTCAGCTGAACATCGAAGGTCACACTGCAAACAAGATGAATGTCCTTCATCACCTCGCTATGCAGTCTGAGGCACTCGTCATCCTGCTACAGGAAATCCACTGCACTGATAACTTGTAACTTCCAAACTACCAACTAGCTGAATCTTCTTTAAGCAAGAAGCATGGCCTCGCCACGTTTGTCCACGAGCGACTAAGATAAACGCTTTTGGATCAATCTCCACCGACATCGGAGATCGAGAAGTTGTGTGTGGACGTTGATGGCTATAAAATAGTCAACGTCTACAAACCACCATCAACGCGATTGCGATCCTTGGATCTCCCAGTGTTTCCTCACCCATGTCTTTACGCTGGTGATTTTAACTGTCGTCATGCTGACTGGGGTTACGATAATAACAGTCCGAACGGTGAGTGCTTGGCAGGCTGGGCAAGTATCAATTGTCTTGCCCTTTTATACAGTACAATGCCAAGGACGCCGCCAGTTTTTACTCCGGCCGCTGGAACACTGGCACCAATCCGGATCTAGCTTTCGTTAGCGTAGGTCCAAACAGTCGCTTACCGGTTAGATGTGTCCTTGACAAGTTCAGGTCACAACATTGACCTTTGCTTATTACACCACCAAGGTTTGCTATGGCAGTGCCAAGCATGCCTGTTAAGCGATGGAACTTCCGCAAGGCCAAATGGATTCACTACATTGCTTTGACGAATAAATTCGCAAAGACTTTGTTGCCGCCTGATTCACTTGATGTGGATGCGGCTTACCAGGACTTCTGTAACACCATTAAGAAAGCAGTCAAAAAGACTATCCCACGCGGGTATCGAAATAACTATATTCCGTGTTGGGATGCAGAGTGTGAATCTCTCTGTAAAACTTTCCTGCAGTCGCCTCAGGGAGACGACTCAAGTTTGGCTGCTACAGCTCTGCTTGCCAAGCTTGACAGAAAGCGGAGGGATCGATGGTCCGAAGCAGTTCGGAGCATTGACTTCTCACACTCTAGTCGAAAAGCATGGGGTGTTTTGAACAACCTTACTGGTAGGTCACGATACTCTCCTCATCACTGTCCCGTTTCAGCCGATACTATTGCATCTCAGCTGGTTAGAAATGGGAAATACGAGGCTGTTGACCGCAAGTCATCTCGACTTGTCTTTCAGGAAGTGTCTGACCTTTGGAGGGCCACAACGCCAGACCCAGTAAATATCTCTGACACTTTTTCACGGAGAGAATTTACTGCTACCCTTCAACATTTAAAACTAGGTAAAGCTCCGGGACCTGATTACATCTGCCCCGAGCTTATACTCCATGCTGGAGCTGCTTTGAAGTCCTGGTTACGTGACTTCCTTTCTTCCTGTTTGCACCGAATCAAAATTCCCAAGATCTGGAGAAGAACGCTTGTGGTCGCGTTCCCCAAACCAGCGAAGCCCGTGGGGGAACCAAAGAGTTATCAACCGATATCTCTGCTCTGTATCCCCTACAAGATCCTCGAGAGACTTATTTACGCCCGCGTTGAACCATTAATCGATCCACTGCTCCCTAAAGAGCAGACTGGGTTCGGACGCGGGAATTCAACCGTAGATCAAGTTGTTCTGCTAACCCAGAACATCGAGGATTCTTTTGAGGCTAAAAAGAAAGCTGGTGCCGTATTTGTTGATCTGACAGCTGCTTATGACACTGTCTGGCACCGTGGCCTTACCTGCAAGCTGCTGAGACTACTCCCGGATAAGCACATGGTCAGAATGATTATGGAACTTGTCCGAAATCGAAGTTTCACACTTACCACCGGTGACAGCAAGCAAAGCAGGCTACGTCGTCTTAAAAACGGCGTTCCTTATGAATCGGTCTTGGCTCCCTTCTTATTTAACATTTATACGTACGATCTTCCTTCCATGATTTCCAGAAAGTTTGCTTATGCTGATGATTTAGCATTGTTGCACTCTTCTGGAAACTGGAAGGACTTGGAGGGAACCTTAAGCCAAGACATGTCCACACTTTCAGCGTATCTCCAGACTTGGAGGTTGAAGCTCAGTCATACTAAGATAATGACGACAGCCTTTCACTTAAATAACCGAGAGGCCAAACGTGAGCTAAAAGTTTACAACAACGCTAGACTTTTACCGTTCTGTCCAATCCCTAGTTATCTTGGGGTAAAACTGAACAGATCGCTCACGTTTCGTCACCATTTAGTGGCATTGCGCAAAAAACTATCCTCACGCGTCACACTGCTGAGGCGACTCGTGGGCTCGGAATGGGATGCTGGTGCTAAAACACTACGCATAGCCACCTTATCTCTAGTCCACTCAACAGCTGAGTACTGCGCACCAGTCTGGTGTCGCACACTCGCTTCATCGACAGTGTCTTGAATGACGCCTTGCACATAGTCACTGGATTCCTGCGTCCCACTCCAACGGATCACCTACCTATACTTTCAGGCATCCAGCCAGCTGAGCTTCGCCGAATGGGAGCGACGCTCTTCTTGGCTCACCGTGGATCTCTGGACCCCGATCATATCTTGTATGGTCCTTTAAGTAGGTCCTCAGATACTTGAAACGTGAAACTAAGATCCAGACGCCCGTTTGTGCCAGGTGCGCGGAATCTTTTGGACAACCTTGCCAGACTTGGCATCCGCGCTTCTGCATGGATAAATCACAAATGGAACGCGGAGTATTGTGAAAATGCTTCCAGGCTCCGTGCTTTTGTGGCCGGACCGATGCAAGGCCTGTTGGGATGGGCTTACCCCGAGCAGCTTGGGTTAAGCTCAACCGCCTGCGGACTGGTGTTGGGCGATTCCATTCGTCCATGCACAAATGGGGTCTCGCTCCTTCACCAAATTGCGAGTGTGGCGCCTCTGAGCAAACCGCAGACTATGTACTAACAGCGTGCCCTATACATCGGGCACCACATGGAGCACCGAGATCTGACGATTTGGATGACGAAATTCGATGCTGGGTTAACAATATCACTGCCAGCATCTGATTCAGGCAGTACAGCAGTCTGGGGTAGTAAAAGAATAAACACTCGGCCCCAATCCTGTTTGTGTCTGTCCTGGAGTGGATACCTCTCCAAAGACGACGACTACCTGCGCCGAACTAAAGCTGTATTTATTCTTTTTTTTTATGCCAGTTCTAGAAATAGCTTGCTACAAGATAAAAGTTTTAATACAGTAAGTTCTTGGTAAGTACGACTGAATTCTCTCGAAAACTTTTCTCAACAAGTAGCAAGAAACCACAGTTTCTGACTATAAAAAATACAGGGTGGGATGTAAATATATTATTCATATATTGATTATTGAATATATTAAAAATATATTATTCACAAAATCAACGAACTTGATTATTACTCTAAAACTTGGCTCTCAAGCTTCACAAATTTCAAAGCAATTCATGGAGCCAACAATTACTGCAAATAATCACTCAGCAACTTTGTACTAATTAACTTTAAAAATGAATTAGCTCCCCAATGGCTAATATTAAACTTAATAGTCTAGATCGTCTAAACAATTTTATCTCACTCTGGAATTAACTTCTAAGGCGTCAACCCTTAACAACTGACTCTTAAACAACTTAATCACGTCCAAAAAGCACAATAACACCAAACGATTCTAACTACTTTAGCTCGAACTACTCAGCTAGAATAAATCAAAAACAATCTGCAGGCTATATACTGTATATATATCCGAATTAGGAAAAGTCCGGATAATTTGAAGCTTTTTATTAAGAATTACAGTAATGAAATCATTCGTACTTTTAGATCTGAAATCATTTGTAAATCATTTGTACTTTTAGTTTTATCCGAGTTAAGCGAAATTTTGCAATGTCCAAATCCGGATTAGCCGAGGTCTACTGTATATATAAATCAGCCAAAGTTTCCTGCTAAAAAGCAAATATACCTGAACGAACCAAAATTTTTATATAATTATTATCTAGGTCAGGGGCGTCCAACCCGTGGCCCGCGCAGTATTTTTTGAAGCCTTCTGTCCCGTCAATTTTGGCAGAAGTCGAAGACAGATTTGATGTGAAGACCCCTTTTTTCATTTTATTTTCAAATTTTAGAGATCACTATGATTTTGGGGCAAAAAGTGGGAAATCTGAGACCGATTTCAAGCGAGGACCTTTTTTTAAGAGATCACCATGATTTTGGGGCAAAAAGTGGGGTGTTTTGTTTGTTTGGCCGACTAATATTTTTGATGGGTCAAAATGGTCCTCGGCTCCAAAAGGTTGGACACCCTTGATAGGTCCTGCAATCGAGTAAAGCGCTATATGACGTGAAACACAATTATACAGTATGATCAAGTACAAAACCGGTTATGTACCTACAAAATAGAACTTGCTTCACTATAGAAGAGTATACTAGAAATTATGTCATCACTGCCGCATTGTTGTTTGCAAATCACTTAAAACTTTAGTCAATCAATGTGCTTGAATAAAACAGTAAAGCGACTCTTTATAATTACTTTTTAGAACAACTTGCTGATAAAATAAATTAAATTTAGGGGATGGCGTACCGATAACGCAGTCACTAAATAACAATGAAGAATATGACGTCATAATCAAAAGATTAAAAATTACTGTAAAAAACTGAAAATTACTTTTAGGTTAAGGTTAGAATTAGCATTAAGAATGAAGAGTGACACCATTTAAATTTAAAGCTTGAAATATTCCAAAAAAAGCTTTTTAAATCATTTATTTTGCAAATAAGAAAAACTAACTAACCAACTTACTTTTTTCAAGAAATCTTTCAATGATGTTGGTTAAATAATCTTTTCTCGTTATAGTTCGATTTCTTCCGATCGGCATATTTTGGTCCTTGAAATGTTGTTTTTACATAAACGTCAGGTTGCAGTTGTGGTGCTGAAACTATTAGAGGAAGCTACTGGAACAAGACAACAAAAATGCCATTGTTTTTTATAAGAAGGGCCGTAAAAATCACAGCTTATGTAAAAAATTAGGGATCAACGAATATATACAATACTAAAAAGAGTTTTTTACGTAACAATTAATGCCTGTAAAAAGGTCAAAATGCATTTAAAAAAATTTTATGTATCGACGGTAACCATTTTGATGTAAATTTTTATGTAACAAACACGCATAATGAGATCCATCTTTGTTTCAATCAATTACATTATTTTTACCAAATTTTAAATCATTAAACATTTCTCAAAGCCCACGTTAATCAAGAATTCTACATGTCCCCCAAAATGCTACACTAAAAATTGTGCACTCAGGGGCTAGCTGACGGGAAAAATCTCCAGAAAAGCCACAAAGCTGGTGGAATATTGTAATTGTGTAGAACTTGTTATCGCTAATTTAGTTAAAAATTGGTGAGATTCTAAATTAATTCTAAATTATAAAGAGAAAGAGGGCAAAAAATTATAAAAGTGGATGAAAAGAGTTGTAGTTCCAAAAGTTCAATAATATCTGGTATAAAATGTAGAAAGAAACAAATTATTTACAGTAGCTCGAAAAATTATAAAATAAACAAGAAATGAGTGTTAGTTAGAGCAAGATGCCTAGCTTTCATCAATAATATTAATATTGTTTTAGTTTTTAATAGCATTTCTGGAAACGAGCTTATTTTTCAGGGAATGTTAAGTGAAAATTAAAAAAAAATTACCTTTAAACAGACGGCCACGTGTTAAGATAAAGAGATTAAAAATTGGAACACTTACAGTATGGAAACCTCTAAACCAGGGGTGTGCAACCTTTTGCACTCCCGGGCCAAATACGCAAAATAGGATTTCGTTGCGGGCCAAACTATAATTTCTCATTGACTATTCATTAGTGATAGACTACCTCAGTGTTTCTCAAATTTGGGGGGGGCAATGAAGTTTTGCCCAAATTTTGTGACGTTTGCCCAAATCATGATTTTATAGTACAGGGTGGTCCAACTTCTCCACTCTTGTGGGCCACTTTTCAAAATTATTCGAGTTTGCGGGCCTCAGTCGGCTAAAAATTCCTATTTTCGTTCCAAAATTAGGGTGTTCTCTAAAAAAAAAAAAAAAAGGTCTTCACTTGGAATCGGTCTGCAAAATTCCTATTTTCGTTCCAAAATCAGGGTGTTCTCTAAAAAAAAAAAAAAAAAAGGTCTTCGCTTGGAATCGGTCTCTAAAATTCCTATTTTGGCGCAAAATTATAGCGTTCTCCAAAAAAAAATTACGGCTGCTGCTTCTGATCGACAAGACTTGTGCAAAATTGATATGCGGCATGCGGCCCGCGAGCCCGTAGTTGGACCACGCTGTTATAGAAGATTGCCGCTACTTATGATCGACAAGACTTGAATTGTGCAAAATTGTTCCGCGGGCCGCATTTGGCCCGCGGGCCGCAGGTTGCACACCCCTGCTCTAAACCATATGTGTGGTATTATAAACAAAAGAGAAAAAATAAAATAAATTAGTGAAAATAATGCCTTAAAATTATTTTAGTAAATAATAAGTGAAATAAATGAAACAAATAAAACAAACCGTGAAAAATAAATCATGCGACTACATGAAATTAAAGATCACCGACTCTTAGAGACACAGCTGACAGGAAAAATATGAAACAAATAAGCTACCTCAAACTATGCCTCTTAAAATAAGAAATAGGGAGAGAGGCTTTTTTGTCCAAGCAAAAAATACGGCAAAACTCATTTCGACCGGTCATCAAACACGAGACATGGAAAGGTAAATCGGGTTAGATTGGAATCGGATCCGGAAAACCAAATACAAGGTCTTCACTAGTTTCAAAACCAGATTTATTCTTTTTTTAATAAGTGCAAACTTTTTTTTGATCCTCACCTAGTTTTCTAGCTCCATTTCTCGTTTATGTTAGGGACTTCTAGGTTATGCTTACGTAGGCCCAGCCAAATAGGTTAAATTACTGAAAAATTACTTACGTGTCAGAAAAAATATTGGAGAGGCATAAAAACTTCGGGGGACTTGGCCTCTATTGTCCTACATGGAGAGGGGGCTGGACTAATTAAAGATATTAGTTTAATTTTTATTTGGACCATGCTTTCAAAAATAAGTGCAAAATCGGCACTTTTTGAGGACAAGGAACACACTTGAAATCTGAGATGCACCTAAAAATGTTGGTTTTTGGTTGAACATCAACAAAGACTTTTTTGACGTTGCCAGCAAATAAAGTTTTAAAACAACTACAACTCGCAAGTATTGGTGCCATCTCATTTTGGGTAATTACACGTGCTTATTTTTTGGTTAGTTTAGATAGCAATCCAGCTTATAAAATTCATTAAAAAGACTCCTGAGCAACGGAAATTAAAGATAGTGAAATTTCATTCTAACAAAGTTCTAAGAAAATTTTGACTTTATTAACTTTAGCTAGCCCCACTGTAAGCAACTAAGAATTTTTCAATGAACTGTATTTAAATACAACATATTAACCTTTTTAACTAAGCTTTACTCATTATATCTTTTTTGCTATACAATGGGTAAGTGGGGGACCCAATGGAATCCTACCATATTTCATCTTTTACAAAAAATATCTAAAAAAATCATTTTTGATTAAAATGACAAAGCGAAAATTTCAGTTTTGCTGCTATTTGAAAAAAGTGAATTAGGTATTAAAGATTTTCATTTTTTTGCTAAAAAAGTGTACTTTTACTTGCAGATTTTGTAAGGTGTTTCAACCAACATATGCATTTATTTATTTTGTATTGCTTCTAGTTTTCCATGTTGAAGTCGTCGACATAAAAATAAATTGGGGAAAGTCGGATAATCCGGACCGCGAGATGATATGGACCTATTCGGATTTCTCGAAAAAGAAAAAGTTTTAGAATTTACATTATTGAAAACTACATAAAAAGTAATCGAAAAACGTTTTAGCAAAATTAAATTTTTTTTTTTTTTGCATTTTCCGAAAATGATATTTTTATTCGTTTGATCTTATTTGTTAACTTTCTTATTTTCAACTTTTTCCCCTTTTAACTTTTTTGAATTTTTTCAAACTGTTGTTTTGTTTAATCACAAGTTATCAGTCGTTTACAAAACGCAGCAACTTGAAAAAAAAATGCTTTCTATTACGAAAGAATCAATTTTTTTAAAGCGTAGTCAAAAATTATTATGTGGACGTCTATTGGTATTTCGTATGTTAGCATCACATTTTTTGTTGCTCGATTTGACGTTATTTTGTTTTATTTTTAATAAATAACTTCTTACATCATAAAGAAAGTACTTTAAAATTTTCAATTTTATAAAATATTTTAAAATTACGTCACTTCCGGTAGGGGTCCTCTTTACATGCACAGCTTTTAATGTGGACCACTTTATTTAAAAAGTTTAAAAGGTCATTACAGCTTACATAAAACAATTTACAAGCTGGTATTTGCATAAAAGAACGTATAGACTAAGGAAATTGTATCAAAACAATTTTATGTTTGGAAAATAAAAAATAAATTTTTACGGGGATTTTCGCCTAAGGGGTGCATAATACCCGATTTTCCCTTGCTACTGTACAGTAAAATAAAAATAAATCTTTTTAAAATATGCATTTTATTTACTACCATTTTCTAATTTTTTTAAATATGCCGTCAATAAATTTATAGTTACAGAAATTGAAATATTTTATTATATGGGATCTTCGAAATAATTTGTTCCATAGTTTTCACATTCCGCAATCTCTTCTGTTGTTATTAAATTTACACTTGTAAAACGCCGCAAGGTCCTTCCTAAATGGTGCTACGACAGTTGATCGAACGACACTTGATCGAAACGACAGTTGATAAAAAAAAAGATTTACTTTTGTATGCTTCTGCAACTAAACAATCTGTTTGTTACTGTAAATTAGATTCATAAAAAGTAGAGGTCATCAATAAAAAACAGTTTGTTTTTATTTTTTATAATTTTTTGTCAATATCAAGGTCAGGGTTTTTTAACAAGGTCCCTGGACGAAGCTTTTTTAGGGTGCAATAAGTAGATTTCTCGTCATGGTTAGTTTTGTTAATTGCCTATTGCTGCCATTTTTTGCATTCTTTTTACATTGTAGTCAGTTATTTAGGGGGGGGGCATTGTGCCATGGCCTCACTCTTGCAGAAATCAGAGATAGATTCAAAGGAAAGATCTCTTTTTTTAAAGATTACAATGTTTTTGGGACAAAAAAATCAACAAAGCCGGGACAGATTCAAAATGAAGACCTTTTTTCAAAGATCACTATGTTTTTGGGACGAAAAATTGACAAAACTGGGACGGATTCAAAGTTGTAAATTTTCTCTTTCATTATTCGATCAACTGTCGTTTCGATCAACTGTCGTTTCTATCAAATGTTCTTCAATCACGCGTCGTTGAATTCCTAAATAGCTCATAAGTTGGTTGCTGGATAGCATAAATGTTTATATACAGGGTTCGCCGTAAGTAACTACATATTTTTTATTGGTTGTAACTTTGTTGATACTTATTTAATTTTTCTATCAATCTATTTTATATATTATTTGAAAGCTGAAATCTTATATTTTTATTTCATATTTCAGATATACTGTTATGTTGATTATGTTCTCCCGATTAACAAAAGAGCAAAAGATTGCGGCAAAAGCCACCAATTCAGTCCGATGTTCAGCCGTCGCTGCCATAACGGACCGACCTAAGCGCCGCAAATCTTCCACCTGTACCAATCACGTCAAACTTTTTCACAAGATTAATATTTGCTGGATAGGTCAACGGCTTGGATTGAAAGTGCCTTCAAAATTCTTGTTGGACGAAGGTCATACTCTCAGCTTTCCAGAACCACTTCAAAACCGCAATCTTTTGCTCTTTTGTTCATCGGGAGGACATAATCAATATAACAGTATATCTGAAATATGAAATAAAAATATAAAATTTCAGCTTTCAAATGACATATAAAATAGAAAAATTGAATAAGTATCAACAAAGTTACAGGCAAGAAAAAATATACGAGGTCTGTTCAAAAAGTATCCGACCTTTTTCCCTCTCGCCAATAAGGTATGAGCAAACTGCCCGTGCAAAGCGTGGCTGCACACACACACATTCACGCGTAATCGTGAAGCGTTTCAGGCCGATTCGTCATTCGTATCTCTCTGTGTAAAGCATTTAGTGCAGGCGTGTAGTACGTGTTCATCGGTTTTTTGATTTTCAGAAAATTTCATTTCAATGACAGAACGCATCGAACAGAGGTATTGCATCAAGTTTTGTCAAAAACTTGGTGATACTCAAGTTGAAACAATTCGAAAGATTCAACAAGCTTTTGAAAATGAGGCCTTAAGCCCAACTCAGATAAAGCAATGGTTTAAACGCTTTGAAGATGGCCGTGCATCAGTGGAAAGTGATCCTCGCTCAGGAAGGCCATCCACAAGCCGAAACGAGGAGGCGATGGATCAGGTTCGTGAAAAAGTGTTGGAGGATCGTCGTTTAACAGTACGAGAGATTGCTGCAGAAATGGGAATAAGCACAGGCTCAGTTCATTCAATCCTAACTGAGGATTTGAACCTGCGGAGAGTGTCGGCTAAATTTGTCCCCAAGCTGCTGACGGAGCAACAGAAGGAACTCCGGAAGGAAATTTCGGAGGACATGCTGGATGTTGCAAATCATGACCCAGAATTTATCAAGACAATCATCACTGGTGATGAGACCTGGGTTTATGGTTATGACCCAGAAACCAAGTTTCAATCATCACAATGGAAGCATCCGGAATCACCACGCCCAAAAAAAGCTCGGCAAGTCCGCAGCAATGTGAAAGTTATGCTGACCTGTTTTTTTGATTCCCGTGGCATCGTGCATCATGAATACGCACCAGAAGATCAAACAATCAACAAAGAGTACTACCTGGAGATTCTACGTCGCCTTCGTGATGCTGTGCGAAGAAAGCGGCCAAACATGTGGGCAGCAAAGAATTTTCAGCTTCACCACGACAATGCTCCCGCTCATTCTGCACATGTGGTCCAAGCTTTTCTAGCCAAAAACAGCATGCCACTTATTAGACAGGCTCCTTACTCTCCCGACTTAGCACCGTGTGATTTCTGGCTGTTCCCTAAGCTAAAAACAACTCTGAAAGGGAGGCGATTTCAGTCAAGAGAAGACATTATGAAAAAAGCGACGGAGGAGCTTCAGAGCATTCCGGGAGAGGAGTTTATGAAGTGTTTTGAGAAGTGGCAGAAGCGCTGGGATAAGTGTGTGAACCACCAAGGGGAATATTTTGAAGGAGATTGAATAAAACTTGCAAAATTTATTGTGTTGTGTGCTTTATACAAAAAAGTCGGATACTTTTTGAACAGACCTCGTATAGTTACTTATGGCGGACCCTGTAGGAGAGTAAATTTAGCCCAATTTTATCCCAGTCATCATTTGTCATTACTTGTAAGTTAATGCAGTGATGAAGCTATCACAAAAAGATCTACTCCAACTGTCTTAAATGCTTCAACCAACCCAAATAAAGAATTATGGCTTTCTCACTGTTTAAAACATCTATGTTACTTGACAAAAAAGCAAAATTTTGGACATAGACTATAGTCAGGGTTACCTTCCGAACAAATCAAAAAATAAGCGCGAACGAATAAAAGATTATCACTTTCAATTCCTATTTTTGTCCCAAAATCGTAGTCATTTCTAAAAGGTTATTGCTTGATCGTAAACACCAAAACAACCTCATTTCTTCAAACATAGAGTGAAAACCTAGTAATAAGCGTGTTTTCTAAAAACTTTGTGGAAAACTGAAATAAAATTATTAAAAAATAAGCACGTTTTATAGAAATAAGCACATTAAAATTTTTCAAGACAATGTTCTTGAAAATAAGTAGAAATCTTATAAATTAAACACAAAATGGTAACCCTAGCTATAATGCATATTTCAGTAAATGTGTGTGGTCAATGATGGCTTTAATAGGATACAAACGGTGCGGCCGCACCGAGCCCCCTAAAATACATCAAAAAGTGGCCCCCCAACACAAGAAATTGGTCTATTTTTTCATAATAGCACCAGAATGTCGATGGCATGTTAAAAAGAAAAGAAAAAAATTTTGGAAGAAACGGCTTCCCAGGCAGCTGACCTTTTTTCTTTTTTTGAGATTACGATGTCTTGGGGCAGTACAAAGTGCTTCTCCATGCTTTAAATCGCCCCATAGTGGCCACCCCTAAACTGAAGAGCTTTTTTTAGAAATCACTATGCTTTTATACACTAAAAATGGCTTTAGCTACCTTTTTTCAGTACACTAAATAGTGGCCCCCCTTTTTGTAAAACCATCACTGTGTGTGCTGTTCCATTGATCCCACAGTGTGTTTCAAAAAAATTAAAAAATTTATTATGAAAACGCAATAAAAAGTTGTAATCAAGAAAACTTTTGGCACGCCATTGTACTATCCCGTAGTATTTATAATTACCAAGCTTGATGTAATTTAAACCTACCGTGTTTTATTTACGACTAAATTTTAAAAATATCCCATAGGTCCCACACTTATTCTAGAACCAGCTAAAAAATTTTATGGAAACAAACTAACTTTTTTCGGTGTAGCGTTAGTTAAGAAATCGATATAGGGTAAAGTAGGGCACAACATTACATGATGTAAAAAGTTACATTGAGTTTATGACGTGGCCATGCATTGATATCACGTGAACCAACAGGCTAGATCAGTGCTTTTCAAGCTTTTTTTTACTACGGCACACTAATAAATTCTGAGTTTGCGTGTGGCACACTTACTTCACGAAGGCGAAAAGGTCTTCACTTCGATTTGATCTCATATTTCGTTGTTTTTCTCCCAAAATCATGGCGATTTCTTATAAACATATACAGCAAAATGAAACTATATGCGGTATTTTCTAGGGGAAGGGCCGAGGCAACTGCCTCATTCGCCTCACCCAATATCCACCACTGACTCTATGGCTTTCTGTCAAAACACGAAAATTTCGCAGCACACTTTAATTCCTTTCACGGCACACAGTTTGGGAAACCCTGGGCTAAATTGTACGCGATTACATTTATGCCAATCCTGTAAAGTTTAAAACGAATTTAAATTGCTGAGAAGATTTAGCAAGCAAAAATTTAATTTTGAGGTTATTGAGTAAAATTTTTTAATGTTAATTATTTTCCAATGTTTTTTTAGAAAAAGTTTGTCAAACCGGAACAAATCGATTCCTCAATGGCACGCTCATGTTTGTCAGCTAAATGTGTCTGTCTCGTGACAACCACATATCAAATGTTTCGCTTTCTCTTCTAACCAGTAATTTACACTAGCTTCATTTTTTGGTTTCCAATAACTCTCTCAGTGTCAAGAGCAACGGATGCAAAAGGATATCAAACTATATGCTGACCAGCCAAATTTTTCTCAAATTTGTAATACCCATTCCTCATGCATCACAAAAACAAGCCAAAAGACCTTGCAAAAAACATAAAGCGCTGTAAAATGATAACTTGATAATTGGATATAAAACAAAAAACAGATACTCAAACGAAAATGCCAGTTAAAGGTCAAAAAAAGCAAAACTAAAAATTTTAACAAAAAAGCAAAGCTTTACCAAAAGGTCGTGTTTGAGAATGTCTTACAGAATCTCAGCTCTCATCTGCTTTTTTATTTGTAATAGCTATAGCAAAGCAGAGAGAATGCTGCTTTTTTGAAAAAGAAAAAAATTTGAACGAATTCAGCTCTAAGATAGCATGGCGTGAATAATAACAGTTTACTTCTTAACTGTTATTTCCCAACTGCTACTTCTTAACTGTTATTTCTTAAGTGCTACTTTTTAATTGTTATTTCTTAACTTTTACTTTGCGATTCGCTTTCCTATTTGTAACACAAATGTAAAGCAGATGAGAGCTGCTTTTTTGAAAAAAACAAGTTTCAAAAGAATTGTCAGCAGCGTGGTCGAGTGGTTAAAGCGCCGGACTCGTAACCAACACTGTCTTGGTTCAACACCCACTCGCACCATTCTGTTATGTCCTTGGGAAAGACAATTTATGGCACTTTCCCCTGCTTGGTGGTTCTGGCAAGCAGTTCTAAATTACAGTAATATCTCTATTAAATTACAAGAGGACAGCAATATCTTGGCATCTCCGGAAGCAGGTCGGGGTAATTGCCTACCCTATGTATTAGCGCCTCCGTCGCTTTCCTGCGAGTCAGGAGGCTAAATATAGAGATAAATAATAATAAATAAATAAATAAAATTGAGCTCTAAAATAACATGGCGTGAATAATAGCAGTTACTTCTGAGGAACTTTTACATTAACTAATTGTTTGAAAATTTTATCTGTTACTTAATATTCACTAAGCCAACTAAGAATTAACCAATAACAAAAAAAATAAATTTTAACAATAACAAAAAGTTTAATTTAACAATAACAACCAATAACAAAAAGTTTTACGCAGTTGATAAAGGAATAAGCTATAATTCCGAAACGTCCTTAATAAAGCAATGTTTCAAAATATATTGGCTTTACTTTTTATTCTGAAATTAGTTAAGCGTTCCAAATTTTATCCAAATGTAAATACATTACACAATTTTAATGCAACTGCTTTTTTCTTATCTGTTTCTGACTTTGATATGATAATAACGTACAAAATCGCTATCGGTTAGTTTTTAATTGGCTTAATGAATATAAAGTAACAATTAAAATTTTAAAAGCAGCAGTTAATAACAGTTATTGAAAAGTAACAATTATGCACATCTCTAGTCTGCATCGACACCGTAAATTTGGGGCGAAGGGAGGGATCTTGGACTCGATTAAAAGTGATGACCTTTTTTTAGTTATCACTAAATTTTTGCACTAAAAACGAACGCGATATGAAATGGTAACTTGGTAAAATCGTTTTTGAAAAAAGGTGCTTTTTTAAAATTAGATGCCTTTTTTCAAAATTTTGCCCCTTCATCGACAAAATGGTTTTTCGGCGTCCCTGTTGAATACTCGGTATTACAAAAAAAGTAAAGACCTTGAGCGCAACAGAGTAAGAAATAACTATAAAATTTACAAAATTAAGGAGAAAATAATATAAAAGAAATTATTTTTTAATTTTTCTTTCAATTTTCATTCAAAATTTAGCAATTTTTTTCTTAACTAAGTATTGATAACAATAATTTGCAAAACTTTTAAATCGTCGATGCAACATGAAATCTAAACATCAAACTCGCCGCAATTGCTACTTTTTTGGCGAATCCGAGTCTGAGTTCGAGTCCAGTTATATTGCACTGAATTGACGAGTCCCGAGTCCTAGTCTGAGTCTGCATCCTGGTCCTAATAACATTTTATCGTTTTTTAAAATTGCGTTATATTTTTAAAGTTTTTTATTACCTTGGCATGCACTAAAAAGGCAAGAACGCATCGATTTGAAAGGTTTTGAACAGTTACAATTTTGTTTGTTATATATTGCTTGTTTTATCATTTTGTTTGTTGTTTATCTCTAAGTCTAAAAAAATAAACTTTCTCTATTCGCTTAAACATTTTCACTAAATTCTAAAGAATTAAATATACGTATATATACGCCTACTTTAGATTTTGCAATTAAGCTAAAAACTCACTGTAATAATAATAATAATAAGCATTCGCTAACCCTACTGTTTCTTTACGCCAATGACAGTGCTTTCGCTCACCGACTGATACTCGTAGCTTATTGCCAAAGCTTTTTGTTGACAAGGTTGAGCTGTTGAGAGAATGCTTGGCTCGTATTACTTCAAGGTGCAAGCAGAAATTTATGACATTACAACCGATCGCAATAAGCAACAGTGCATATATTCAAACAATGGTATGAATAGCAACAATGTTGTGAAACGTCCTTCTTTTGAAGTTCTTCGCTTTTGGATAATTTTAGTGTTATGTGTTTTCCAGCTTTGAAGCAAAGCTTTAATTTGAACCTTCTGGTTAATCTTTTACTGGTGGATTTAAGTGACGTCATGCAAGTCACAATCAACTATGCCTTTGTGAAGTATGCTAAAACAAGATGGTTGTGCCGAAGAGTGGTGTTAAAGAATCTTCTAAATCATTGGAACGAACTAAAGTTATATTTTGAAATGACTGGCGGGGAGAGTAGCCGGAAGGCAAGCGTGAAGCAAGAATAATTACAGATACCTTGATCAACCATGAAAACAAACTGAATGGTAAAATTTTCCATGATATTATACAATATTGGTCCAACGTTTCTCAATACAAAGATGCTGTAGGAACTAAAAAATTAAAGATTTTGCGGATTATGCGGTCTATCCATTCCTGTATCTAATGCAACCGTCGAGCGGCTTTTTTCCTTGGTGCCATTTACAAAGACAAAAGCCCGCAACCAAATAAAACCTGTCTTGTTCGATTCAATACAGCAAACTTTATTTTCTTAAAAAATGTTGTGTCGATATTGTTGTACTAAAAAGATGTCGGCAAGGTTTTACACGCGAAGAAGAAACCAAAAAATTAATGACATAAATTGAAATTTTGCGATAAAAACTAAAAGACAGTCATTATGCTGCGCATTGCTAATTGTTTTTTTGCTTAATAAGCGATTTTTTATTCGTTTGTTTATTTTTCTTGTTTCAACTAATTGATAATGTGTATGGGAGACTGCTTTTTTCTAATAATTATTTTTGCGGACTGTTTTTTTCTAGTGATTATTACAGCATGGTCAAGTGGTTAGCGCGCCGTGATTGTGATCGACACGGTCTAGCTTCAAAACCTACTCGCGCCATTCTGTTGTTTCTTTGGAAGAGACACTTGACGACATTTTTCCTTGCTTGGTGGTTTTCGCAAGAAGTTCTAAATTACAGTCACATTTCAATAAAATCAAAAAACCAAATAAAAAATCTCAATTCGACGCAATATCTTGACATTTCCAAAAGCAGGTCAGAGTAATTGCTTACCCTATGCGTTAGCGCCTCCGTCGCTTTCTTGCAAGTCAGAAGGATAAATATAGAGATAAAATGAAAATGAAATGTTACAACACGTAAATTGCACTCTGCGAAATGAATTGGTAAATTGCACCATAAATAAACCATATTTTAAAATTTTTTCTAAAATGTGCTGTGAACTGTAGAAAAACAACTTTCGCACAGGTAATTCAATAAAAATAGAAGGAGTGTACGTATAGCTGCAGCATCTGCACTCTTGTATATGTGCACATATTTTGGCCAAAAGTAAGTCATAGCTTTAAAATTCTTTTTTGCAGTCGAGTTACATTCCATTTCGAAAATTTCTCTTGCAAATCTTTGGGAAAGTATCCTTGTTTAGACAAAAATAATTGCTTGTCATCTTCAGTTAAAATTAATATTTAGTTTAAAAAAAAGAAGCTGCATTCCACAATTCCCAGCTCCAGTTTTGCCACGAGAGTATTGGTGGCATCGTAGTCATTGATACAAGGTGATATTCATGCCCTGCAAAAATAAGTTGAAAACATCCACAAGGTTTGCCAACGTAAGACAAACTCTTTTAATTTGATTGGCAAAAGAAGATCTTGTTTCCCATGAGCTTCAAAAAACAGAATAAATTTATCTTTCTTTTCATGTATTTGGGATAAAATGTTAACTTTTGATGATCATCTAAAGGAACTATAAAAAAGAAGAGTCTCATAATTGGAATCCATTAAAGCATTCAACCTCACTTTAACCCTTTAGGTCTTCCACAGGCTTAATCCAGGCTTCAAATAAAATTTCGGATTGGTTTAAGCGAGCATTTTCGAAATGGAGGGAGTCAAGGTCAGAACTAAAAATAGAGCCTGATTACAAGTCTAATTTCAACCTTGAAGTCAAAAAAGCGTTTTTTGAAATTCTTTATTTTATTAGTTATTTTTTGTTTCATTTGCGAAATGCAGATTTTTCAATTTAATGCGAATAAAAGCAATGATTTTTTCACGAAAAAACAAAGTTAGCTTTTACACCGCTTAGTCAAGATGACGAATAACAAAGCAAATTCCTGTACTCCTATTTATTTTTCTAATCTATTTTTAGAAAAAAAAAACTTTTGGTGCTGGTTTAGTATGTGGCCTACCTGGCTTGGGAGATAAAATTTCGTAGGCCACACTCGAAAGGTAGCCCACATACTAAACCGGCCCAAACTTTCTTTAAGATTAACATTTTTTTGATATTCTAATCAACAATTTTTGATTGATAAATATCAAGGAGGTAAGTTGTTATTGTCGTAAACAAAGTTATATTGATCACGCTATCAGTTGCGAGAACTTTGTTATGTAAGACGAGATTTCAATCATGATCGCATGAAGAATCAAGATCAGCTTCAACCATCCTGGTCCAACTGCAGGCCGCCGGTGTGCATGTGGCTAGAGGTGAAAATTTTGGAGGCCCACGAGCTCTCTTAGAATTGATTTTTTATGATGTATGTTCAGCTTGTAGTTTTTAAGCAGAATAAGCATAGCTTTGACTTAATAATAAAAAAAAACTGAAAAAAACGACCCTTTTTGCTTTGCAAAACTTAATTTTTATTTTTATTTTGGGTTTAAAGATAAGAACAGTATTTTTTAACTTTCTATTTGAACAGTTTCAAGACCACAACGGCCCGCAAGTTCAAGTAGGTCTTGAAAAACTTTTATCACTCTGCTCTAAATAAAAGATTTCGTGTTCCCCTTTTTCAGTTCTATTCCAAATATCAGCTTTATGCTTATATAAACAAACACCTCATTGAAAAAGCGGAAAAAACAAGTTGTTATTAAGTATGAGTTGAAATTTTGTTAATAGTCTGGTACACTTTATTTGTTTCAACTAATTATGAAAAGCATCTCATATACATGAAAATTGTAGCAGACTAGAAATACCCTTTCACAACAGCGCAGTAATGTGGTTAAGCCTTCGAATTTGTTTAATTATTGTTTTTGACCGAAACTCGTCAAAAACCAAACGCTATTTAGGCTACAGAAGACTTTAACGATATAAGTGCACTTTTCAAACAAATATAAATTTCTAAAAACAAAGAAAATATTTTAAAAAAAGTGCATGCTCTTTCTTGAACATACAACTAGATAAATGACATAAATCAAGAATGAAAACATCTTACAGTAAACAGTAAATAACATCTTACTCAATTAGTGAAGAATTTATAAATAAAAAGCAAAAACTTATAAAAATAATTATAAAGAAAGTTTTATCAACGATGCCTATTTAAGGCGAATAATAAAGACATATAATCAAAATATAAGAAAGTCTTTTGTGAATTAGATACAACAACCAAAAAATGAAAAATGTTTATTAAAGTAAAACTCAAAAAAAAAAGAAAATAAAAACACAAAAATCTCATTAAGAAGTAAACACCAATCACATTTATGTTAGGGGAAGAGCTTCTGGAATAATTGTCAATAAGAGAGTCGTAACAAAACAAAAGAATGATTCCGAAAAAGCGAGGGGAATTGGATTGCCGTCTTGGATCTAAAAAAAAAGATTTAATCGAGTGCGATCCATGATTCATGGTTTCAAACGCCGTTCTGGTAAATGCCTATTGTCCTATTGATGCCTATTGAACTATTGCCAGAACGGCGTTTGAAAAAGAAAACTTTTTTACTTTTACTTTGGTGTGAAGATTTCTTTAAATCTCGACCAAACTTTTAAAAGGAAAAAACACCTTTTGATTTTACATTTGAAGTAACCTTCCCTTTTTGGTTTTCACTTTCTATTTTCCACTTATAACAAGAGCGTCCCAGTAAAACTAAATTCGCTTTTATGACTGTTATACTACATAGGTCTTTTAAACGAGGTTTAATGGGATGAAACAATGACACTGTAGTGCTGTTGGAAATGTTTTAAGTCAAATTGCTTAGCAACCGCATTGTCACAACTTTACTCGGGAATCCAAAAGGATCAATTGATCTAGTAACCTAATTACCTGCGCCGAAGTAAAGCTGTATTTATTCTTTTTATTTTTTATGACAGTTCTAGAAATAGTTTGCTACAAGGTTGAAGTTTTAATACAGTAAGTTCTGGCTAATTACGACTGAATTTTTTCAAAAACGTTTCTCAACAAATAGCAAGAAACCACAATTTCTGACTATAAAAATATATATTATTCACAAAATCAACGAACTTGATTATTACTCTTAAAACTTGGCTCTCAAGCTTTACAAACTTCAAAGAAATTCACAGAGCCAACAATTACTGCAAATAATCACTCAGCAACTTTGTACTGACTAACTTTAAAAATAAATTAGCACCCCAATGGCTAATATTAAACTTAATAGTCTAGTTGGTCCAAACAATTTTATCTCACACTGGAATTAACTTCTAAGGCGTCAACTCTTAACACAGCGTTTCTCAAACCATGAATCGCGACCCAAAAGTGGGTCGCCACCCATAAACTAGTGAAGATAATGTCTTAAAATTATTTTAGTAAATAATAAGTGAAATAAATGAAACAAATAAAACAAACCGTGAAAAATAAATCGTGCGACTACATGAAATTTTAAAATCACCGACTCCTATCGAGACACAGCTGACAGGAAAAATATGAAACAAATAAGCTACCTCAAACTACGCCTCTTAAAATAGGGAGAGAGGCTTTTTTGTCCAAGTAAAAAATACGGCAAAACTCATTTCGACCAGTCATCAAACACGAGACATGGAGAAATAAATCGGGTTGGATTGGAATCGGATTCGGAAAACCAAATACAAGGTCTTCACTAGTTTCAAAACCAGATTTTTTTTTTATTAAGAGAAACTTTTTTTGATCCTCACCTAGTTTTCTAGCTCCATTTCTCGTTTATGTTAGGGACTTCTAGGTTATGCTTACGTAGGCCCAGCCAAATAGGTTAAATTACTAAAAATTTATTTACGTGTCAGAAAAAATATTGAAGAGGCATAAAAATTTCGGGGGATTTGGCCTCTATTGTCCCACATGGAGAGGGGGTTGGAATAATTAAAGATATTAGTTTAATTTTTATTTGGACCATGCTTTCAAAAATAAGTGCAAAATCGGCACTTTTTGATCACAAGAAATACACTTGAAATCTGAGATGCACCTAAAAATGTTGGTTTTTGGTTGAACATCAACAAAGACTTTTTTGACGTTGCCAGTAAATAAAGTTTTAACCATTATCTACCTAGGATATTTTTTTCTGTTGACTACCTAAGGGGGTCCTCGGAATACCCTAAGTTTGCATGTCCAATACTCTTAACAGACAATAGCTGCGTAGTTGATGTTTTGATATGTTGGAGAAAATTTATTCTAGTTTAGTCAAATGTCTTTACTTTTAGTATATTTGCTATTAGTCTCTTTTATTTTGTTGAAGGTCCTCAAATTTTTGTTGATTGCTTTGTTTTGCCGACATAATCGGATTAGTTACGGTCTGCTGCAAAAACAAATAACTACTACGTGATGCAGTAATCTTGACAAACACAGCAAGACGAGACGCACAGTTGCAATGGTGGTAAAGGTTGAATTGCTGTCAACGTCAAAACCGTTTACCAGTATCGCGTATATTTACCTATCGCGTATATAATAGCCTGCTACATTAAAACTATCCATCGGATTTGCTCAAGTGAAAAATCAAAATATTCAGGAATAAATTTTAGAAAAAGTCATAAAGTTTTAGGTTTTTATGGTCAGAACTTTACGAGTTATAACGTTTTTACAAAAGGGAGGTCCTCTGAGGACCCGCCCTTGGGTAAATTAGGGTTAAGTTTGTTACTCTCAAACTTTCTTGTGGTAGCTTGGGAAACAACCGGTAAACAAAATGTTGTTAAGTTTCAATCACTAAGTTAGTGGTATTCTGTTGCAGCCCTTTAGTGGGCACTGTCTTTGTTTTTCTCGTTCAGCAATGACATGGTCTTGTCCAGCGTAACAAATATCGGCGTTTGTGGAGGTTTTGGAAGTGAATTGGTAACTAAGTGGACAGCCTTGCATGACACGTTTTTCATGATCTTTCTGCAAATAGCTTATGGCCACTGCTCTTCAGAAATTCTTTGTAGAAATAGAATTAGGTGCGTAAATCAGCGGGTAAATGATGCAAGCATTCATTACAGCCATATCAATTATTTTTGTCACCAAGCACCAATACCACTTTTCTCCTTTATTATAATACGATGTTTTTCTAAAAGCCAATCATAATGATCCACCCCTCCCATGTATTTGTTGTAATTATTGATCATAAAGGGCTGGGGTATTGACACTTTTTCTTTCAGCTTTTTCATACAACGCTTTGCTGTGGCAAGAGGTTCACTCCTATTAAAATTTGAAGCCAACGCAACTGATTTATTATTTTTCCATCTAACCGCGATGTTTTCGTTTTCTATGTCAAATCTGTAGTCGTATGTTCCTTTCTTCATGTTATCCATTTCTTTGGCTGGTTTCACAACACACTCTGTTGTTTTTGCATCTCTAATAGTTCCTGTTGCTCTGAAACCTTTTTTTCTCAGTTGAACAAGAAGGAACAGTACGAACTAAAGACGTTGCAATATCTTTGTCATTTAATACGTCTTCATCGGTAAGGTCAACTAGGTCTGGAGAAATTATTGCCAAATCCGCATCAATATCCTCCAAAGCGCATCAATATCCTCCAACGTCTAAAGCACAAGGCACTAAACTGTCTATCTTCACTTCTGTGTTTACATAAGGTTCTTATACGCAAACAACAAAGACGCAGAGGGATACACATGACTCAACTGCTTGAGCCAGCGGGATCTAGGCAAATAGGACAACTCTAAATTAGACGCTGGAAAATTATGCAACTGTAATTAGCCCTAACAACGTTGTTTTTGTAGCTCTTTGCTTATTGTAGCTTACATGTAAGCTTTATGGCATAGTTTCTGGCCCACCTTTTACTCTTAATCACCTTCATTCTGACTGACTCAATCTACAAAAAATTTGGTTCTTGTTTTACAGCTGTATAGTTCATTATTGTTTCGTCTAAAATCATTATTGTCAAATTTTCCGGCTACCGAACCAGAAAGAACAATCAATGCAGCTCGTAAATTACGAAAAAAGCGCTGCTAACTGCCAGCGTTCCATTTATAGTACAGTGATGTTAGCGTTTATATTACTTTGTAACTGTACTAATTTTTTAGAGCTTGCTTGTCAGTAGTCTAAAACAATTTACAAAAAACCCCTTTGTAAAAAAAGCTAAAAATTTTTCTCTTCAAATTTTGAATGTAGTCCCAAAAGGAACTGACGGTCAGCAAACAAAAAAACTGTTACTTTTACATTCACACAATCCACATTCCAAAATTACAAAAATGGCAAAACTTTATTGTTGTGACAGCTACAAGGGCCTTGTCAATCAATAGATAGGTGAAAATTCGACTTTCGATTTTTATCCTGTATAATCCAGACACAGATTACTGTACTATAAATAGAACGCTGGGCGTTAATGAATTAACAGAAATCCCGCCAGAAATCTAAGACAGATTCGAAGTGAAGACCTCCTTTTTTTAGACAACACTAGATTTTAGGCACAAAAATCATGAAATCTGAAACAGATTAGAAGCGAAAACCTTATTTTTTTTAAAAAAACTGTTTTTTAGAGCCAAAATTCTTGAAATCCAAGACCGATTCAAAATGAAAACCTTTTTTTTTTTTTTTTTTTTTTTTGAGAACATTTCATTGTAAGGACAAAAATCATGAAATTCGGCACTGATTCAAAGTAAAGACTTTTTTTTTGTATAAAATACTACTTTTTTGGGACAAAATTCATGAAAATCGAAACTGATTTTAGGTGAAGCCCTCCACTTTTTTTTTAAAAAAAGCACTTCTATTTTGGGACGAAAATCCGGAATTCCACGATTATTCGAAGTGAAAACTTTTTTTTCTTAGAAAACTACTTTTTAGGAATGATTTTTTTTCTGTTAACCGGGGTCCCGGTTTGCTCCTTCAGAAATATGGCATGCCTAACAAAATGCTATTTTTTTCTCATTATACAGGCCTATAATATCCTAAGGGACAAAATAAAATATATTTTTAAACGTATGTCGTTTAAATAGCATGCCTATTATGAACATTTAAACAGTAATTAAAGAAGTAAACATATTAATATTAGATTTTTATTGACCTTCCACAAAATATTTCGTCTCGCCAATGCATATTGTCTAGTTGTGCGCTATGTAAATGCACAAATTTCTTGCTTAGACCAATGTTCTTCCAAACGGTCGATTAGAACATCTAAGAGTTGAATGGGGTTTGCTAAATAAAAGTTAGAGCTTACCCGAACAATAAAGTATCAGGGTCAAAATTTTCCAAAATGCATAGCTGTCGAAGCGAAGACCTTTTTTTAGTCTTTACTTGCTTCTTCTCACATCTAATGTAAAAAAACATAGTTGTGTGTAAGTGAGGATAAAAAAAGCAAATATTCACTTAAATAATTAATAGTGTGAAGTTGATTAGGGGGATAATAAAATATTTTTTACTGGTTTTAAGTCGACGGTCAGAAAAGTTTGTCCGAGCTAAGCTTTTTCAATCACAAAAGCACGCCTTTGCCACTTGCTAAGCAGGTCTACCGCTGGTTGAAAATTTTTTAACCTGAAAAAAACTACATTTTTTAAAGTTTTAACTATGGTTTTGTAGGCCTAAGCGCTTTAATATTTATGTCCGTGCTGGATACTTGATAGATTTTTATTATTTAACGTCTTCTTCGAACTCACAAAAACTTTACTAATTCAAGTTTTTTATCTCTTATTTTTCGACTAGGCTCATGCTAATTTTTCTCTTAATTCTCTTTCTCGCTATTAGTATGTGCAGGGCGTTGGAAGCAAGGAGCAGTAAAAAAGGGCAGAGGGAGCCCTTCCCTTTCGACTTCTTCAAATTGCCTTCCCCTTACATTTGAAAAAGGGAAGGTGCAGGGGGAAAGATACAAAAATATTTGGAAACTAGATTAAAATGTCAAATCGATTTAAGGTGAAGACTTTTTTTAGGGTTTTTATCTGTACCTTAAATTTAGGACAAAGTAGGTATCATGGTCTCGATTGGAAGTGATGACTTTTTTTAAATAAGTGCAAAAGTTTTGCTGAAAACTGTCGCGATACGGAATGGCATCACAATTATTTTCAATGCAAAACTCTTTTTAAAAAATTGTATCCGTTTTTTTTAAAATAAGGTGTCTTTTTTTAATTTTGCCCCAAACAAAATGGTTTTTCGACGCCCCTGAGTATTTATTAGGTTTAGTTTTTTTTTAATTAGTTAAATAATTAGCAGGATTAAATTGTGTTTTTATTTGTAGTTCAGAAATTTTTATTTTTTGTGTTCAAGTGTAATGCTTCAGTTCATGACGTTATTGCCGTCATTATACAAAAAGATTGTTTAACAGAACCACCGCTGAATAGAGTATGTATATCTCATCAACAATAGCGGCTAGCAAGTAAAAAACGAAAAGGCGCCACAATTCGGGGAAACTTTTGAGTGGAAAAATTTTGAGTGAAAAGGGCAAAGTTTAAAAAAGGCACTTTTTTGGTCGAAAAAACACTTTTAACAAACGCAAATTTTAGCGTCGGAGAAAAGTTTTATTAAAAAACTTAATAAAGACAAAAAATAATTAAATGCAAAGGTCTTTACTTTTCATAGCGGTGTTTTATTTACTTGGCCGGCAAATATTTTTTATTTGACATACTCATAAAATGATAAAGATGTATATTCTTGTTGCAAATGAAGACTTTTTCTATATTACCGGGCTTCAATTTGAACCAAAAAAAAAAAAAATTTACGCTTTCAAAGTCGATCCATGAGAAAAATATAACCTGCCCAATCAATCATATATCTGAACTAGGAAAGCATATCTTAAACTGAATAAGCTTTTTATACGATACAAACTGAAGCTTATTACATCTGCCGAGACAAACGCTCTTGACGGATCATTTTGTCTCCAAAAATCAAGTCTATACGAAAAAGATTTTAAATCAATTCAAAGGTTATTTTGTCATAATTTAATGTAAAACTAATTTTTAAACTGCTGTGGAATTTAAAGAACAGTTACTGAACCGAAGATAAGTTTACATTTTTCAAAGAAAATTTACCCTTTGGTCCATGAATTTAAAGCAAAAACCCTTCTTTATTCATTTGAGATTTAGGGCCAAAAACGACGCGGTCTTTGGAAATGTATCCACTGTGTAAGCGCATGCTTGTTTATTGGTTTGGTACATTTGACTAGCTTTAGCGGACATGTTAGCTTAATTCAGCCTAAAGTGAAGTCGGAGTCGCAAAAAACAATAACAACTCCAATTCTGAATCCGACTCCTGCACATCTAAAAAAGCGACTCCGACTTCAATAAATTTAAAAAAAAATGACTCCTCTAAAAAAATGACTCTTTACTATTCTTTTGAGATAATATTTTAAGCAGGGAGCCACGGGTGATGAGAGTCGCTAGAAAGGGGTGACGAATCTTAAGAAGTTGAGAACCACTGGTTTAAACAAATCTAAAATAAATAATAAAATTTTATGAAACGAAATGTATTTAAACAAATGATTACGATTTTCAAATTACTACCTTCAAAAAAAGATCAATATCTTGTTGAAAATAGGCATCGAATTGATGTCATATTTACCCTCAATGTCGATAAGGAACATAATTGATTTTAATCGTGAATTAGCGTGAGCTATACTTGCTTGAAATGAAAGATTCGTGGCCGCTTTGATTTTTCCTTGAGAAGTAGGAGTCAATCCAATGCATTCTATTGGAAATTGAATATAAGCTTGCCGTAATCTGATTTAATATTTATAATGTAGGTGAAATTATAATCAAAGCGTTGTCAAATTTGGCGTCGATATCGACAAGGAACATAGTTGAAATTAATGTAAAAGTTGACATCACTTTAATCACTGCTGATTGGTGCATCTTTTGTAGCATAGGAAATGAATGGAAAGTTCCGTCACTTGCGTAACGTTTCTTCGCTTTTTTGTTGTTTGAATTGAGAATCACAGTGGTTGTACAATGTATTCTTTGCATGTCCTATTGCATGTATCGTTTTTTACTGCTTTCTTTTTGTCAACTTATAATGTTTTGTGCGTTGGTTTGTGCTGTGGCGCCTGAGAAATATAAAAAACACGCATACATACGCATACATATGTACATACAAGCTATATCTACTAAAAATAAAAACTAATTATTTATGGATATTCCGACTTTTAACTAGTTAATTCAACTGCTTGTTGGTGATTATTGTTAAAACGACGAGCAAGCGACGAATGTAAAATAGTACTTAATTTTACTTCATCGTCCATAGCTAACAAGCACTTATTCTCTGGGTAAAATCGTTTCAAACTTTTCGCTATCGCGTGGAAAAGTACAGTGGGAATAGGTAGTTTTTGGATTAAGTCAAAATGACACCAAACATATGATTTGACACAATAACAACTCCAGCGGGAGTCCAGCTTTATATTTAGCCAAGAAAAAGTTTTCTCAAGTTCCGAATACGCAATTACATCAGCCATCGCTATATCAGTGAGCACTACTCCCACAACACAATTTTGTCTAAAATATCGAATGCTCATGTGGCATTATTGAGTTCCTGAGAAGCATAGCTAGAATCTTAAAACCGCGCGCTTTTAGCTATATCGACACGTTGATAGTTGTAGAATGAGGCAAGAGAACGGGGGTCTAGGGACTGTAAGCGCGCTCCCTTAATAAAAAAAAATAACAATAATTAAATTTGCTCGAACCGGTGTATAGTCTTGGTGTGTGGGAGATAAGATAGAACAAAGAAGTGATAATATACTGTATACTAAAAGGTGATAATTGTAGAATTAATTTAAAATTCAACTGTGGTCTTTTGCCTGGAGTTGTCACGAAATTGTCAGTATTTGTTTTAATATAAGTTTTGTATTGTTTTAATCTTTGTGTTTTTTTTTTTAGTAAACTACATCAAAGTGAAACATAGGTTTTATTTTGTTTAGTCTGGATTTATATAACCCCAAGGAAGAAGAGAGATTTTGACGGAGTGTTTTTAAAGTCACACCGTGAAATAAGATCCCGAATCGATCTGACGGGGACTTTTCCTTGAAACACGGCTTGTGCAGCTGTATCAAAGTCCGTGTTATTTATACTGGTGTGGGTATTTATTAAATTTCTTTTTGACTGGCACCTTACCTGCATATATGACAAATAATGTTTAGCAATAGCAACTGTACAGGTCTTTTTATTAACTATTTTCTTTGTCTGCATGCTATAATGTTATAACTTGGCACACTAAAAGTCAATTTTTTTAGGGTTTTATAATCTCATAACACTGACACAATCTTTTAAATGTAGTATTGCTTTTTCAGAAGTCTTTTGCTATATTTTGTAGGTCAAAATAAAGTTAAAATTTGTCAAAAGTTTATCTTATCAACTTTTACAACTCGTCTTTTTCTCATTTTTGCAATTTTTTAAGCAGGTCATTTTATAGTTAGCCTTGATAATCTAAAACGTATGGGACTGCAAACCCTTTGCTTCAATCTTTTTGCCTTTTTCTTTATAATTTCTGAATCAGTAATGTTAATACAGACTCGATTTTAGTCCAGGTTACATTTTTCAACTAAAGTTGATTTTCCTGCCAATGTCTCTAAATTAAAAGTTGCTTTACTTTTGTTGCCTTACGTCAGCGTTTCTCAAACCATGGTTCGCGACCCAAATGTGGGTCGCCCAAGACTATGCGGATGGGTCACCAAGGCTACGCGGAATGGTCGCAAAAACTTGTAAATTACCGCACATAAAAGAAAAAGAACTGCGCACACAAAATTTCAAAAGTGAAAACTCTTTTTTTAAGAGAACATTACGACTTTAAAACGAAAATCTAGAAATCAGAGTCAGATTCAAGTTGAAGACCTTTTTTTCTTTTTTTTAGCGAGCACCTTGATTTTGGGACAAACAGTTGAAAATCGGGGACTGCATTCAAGTGATGACCTTTTTTTTTAAGAGATCACTATGATTTTGGGAGAAAAAAGGGAAATACGAGATCAAAGCCATATTTTATTTTAGAGAACATTCAGTTTTGAAAATCCTTGCCTCGGGTCCCTAACTTTGAATATCCAACACTGTACATAACACCTTCGTGTTGTTTTAATATTTTGTCACACTTCATTCATAATTTTAATCATGACGATGTCATTTATTCCCGTTTTAAATTCGAAGTTTTAATCGCGTCTCTTTGAGCGCTGCTCTTGTATTATACGATATAACGCCCAATTCATTTTTATTGCTCGATACATGTATCTTCTTTCTCTTTTGCCGACCGTATTGACGTAATATGTTTTTGATCAACGTCACTGTAGTAGAATGTTCGCGTATATACTTGGTGGTTCTAGCACAAGCGTATTCTCTAGAGGTTGTAGAATTGCCTAGCGTTTACGAGCAAATTTGCCTCAAGTCATCTTTTTTCTATATAAAGGCGATGCGTGGCGAGACCAAAGTATTATTATTATGATTAGGTGATTTGAGACGACTCGAGAGACGGCTCGAGTGAAAGTGATTTTGTTTAGGCACACCCAGGTGGTGCTTCATTAGATTTTGTATCGGTTGACAATTGTTAAATTTATTTTGCGCCAGTGGTTGGGAGTTGTGTTCTACAGAGGTAGGATTATTTGTGTTGGTTGAATCAAGTTATAGTGTTAATTTCGCTTTGCACTTTGGCAAAGCGTGGAATAGAACTTCGTTGGTCGTGATTTTTGTAATACATTCGTTCTTATTAGAGACAGTGTCTCTGTTTGTTGTGAAGAAGAGTCTTCAACGAAAACAATCCGAGCTTTCGTTAAACCAACTGTACCAAAGCTTCAGGCTCATAGTAAGACTACTTCTTGAGCCGAAATAAAATAAAATTTTGACACAGCTTTGTTTCAGCGCAGGTATTCGGGTTACCTAGCTCAACTGGTCCTTTAGGATTCCCGAACAAAGTTTGTGACATATGTGCTCATTCAAATTTACTCAAATTTATTTGAGTTGCAGTCATATTTGTAGATCGTTGTTTTAAGCAATTTTGGGTCGCAGAAAAAAAAGTTTGAGAAACACTGCCTTACGTAATTATTTTGTTGCTTATCACATCATTTAAAGTTGTCTTTTCTCACCAAAATCTTAAATCATATGTTGTTTTATTTTTGCCATACGTAATTGTTTTCGACAATTACATCATCGAAAGTTAATTTTTTCCTCCAATATCTCGTAGACCAAAAGTTACTTTATTTTGTATTGGATTACATAATTGTTTCCAACAACGACATCATTTAAAGCTGTTTTCTCGCCTCGCCTCTTTCCACGTGATATCTTAGAATAAATAGTCGGACCTTCTGGGCCATTTTCAAATCAAACGTAATCGTCATTCTTGTTGGGAGATTGTGAAGTTGATTTCAGTTAGTAAGTGTTCGTTTGTTATGTTAATTTTTGAATTTGTGCTTATTTCTGTTTTATAATTTTTAATATAGAAAACCGTATCCATCCAAGGTGCGCGTATTTACATCCCAACTTCACTTTTTGCGACATTTCAATTTCACCGCAATAAGCAATATAAGTTTTACATGTTTTACAATATTTCACCAACTTCGAACCTCTCCTAAAAACGTTTAGCACCTCTTACAATGTAATACGCAAGTTTTAGTTTAAAAATCTTTGATCCACATGATAAAAATATTTACCAATTTAAAATTTATTGTTATCCGGTTGTGCAGTTTAGTGGTGCTGTCTCTTGCGTGTAGCCGACAAGTAGTTGCTTCGAATTTTAGTGACACTCGAGTCCGGTACTTCTCGTTTCTAAGTGGCTTAGTTTTCTATATTATCTAAAATACCTCTTGACCTTGATTTCTTTTTACAATTTTTAGTCATTGAAAAGCTTATAAATGCATGCAATATAGCCTACTTATGTTTCTAATTATGTGAAAAAGTATCAGTCTATAATAGATTGCAGTCCACATATAGAAGTATGTGCAGTTCATTTTGTATGCTGAATTTAAGTTGAGATATCCTCATAGGCAGTAAACTAAAGTTTACGTAAAATGCAGTTTTTGTCAAAGAAATAACTAATGTATAGGCGAAACACATACCGTAATTCAATTGCAATTTTATTTGCTTCTTCTCAAAATTGTTTACGTTTTTGTACTTTTTTTATTTTACCATCTGAGACAACATACTTAGAGTGAGCGTTTTCCCTATTGTTGGTAGTAACTGAGACCGTTAAAATTTATAGCTGTTGCAACCACGTGAAATGCTAATTAGATAAACTAAGAGTACTTTAAATAGTGTGCTAGTTTTTTGGACTTAAAAATAATCAAATCTTTTGTTGACCCTTGTTTAGTTTTAAAAAAATTATAATTTTACAACCTGAAATAAACTTTTTAGTCTTATATTTTGACTACTTAACATTTTAGCACCTACTTTCTTGTAACTGTTCAGCAACATGGTGGCTTTCTACTTCGAGGTCTATGGTTGACGATTGTGACGCATTGCTAAATGACAGCTAGTAGGCATTTTAGCTCGAGAGTGCATTTCACCCAACTTAACGCTGGCATTTTTTAAAATATTATATTAATAGAATGTGTGACTTGTAAAAGTTTATTTTTTACCTTCTTGCTTTCTTAAACAAACACTTGTATTACACTTAATTTTTGTTTAAAACAATTTTCGTAACAAAGTAGAGGATTGCAACACACGTAAAAACTTTTTCTAATTAAATGCATAAACGTGAAAGCAAACGAATCGTGAAACAATAGGGCTTTATAATATTATTGTGGTGAAATCTTATTTCATCATTGGTTGAACGTCGTGGAACCTGCGCGCCTTGAAGCGTGCGCTAATTAATTGAAGTCTTCTGTTTGTCGTTTTATTTTCAGTTCATTATTAGTTAAGTTTGAAAGAAGCCCGCAGCGTTTTAGTTAACCTGATTACTTGCTACAATATTTGTTATTTATATTCGTTTTTTGTTTCAGATTTTTAAGTAAATAAAAAATACCAGTTTGGTTTTCTTTTTGTAGGCTTTACGACAATTTTATTCCCTTAAAAATGGATAAATTACTTAAACCGATAATTCTAAAAACTGAACCGAATGAACCTAAAGCTGAGCAAATATACAAACACAGGCTCAACATTTTTCAATGTTTTCTTACTTCAGCCGAAGCGACAAGAAGCTGACTATAAGCCGCAGCTGACTATAAGCCGCAGCTGAAATGCTGACTATAAGCCGCAGCTGAATAAACTACAGTATCTCTTTTATTTAACTATTTTCACACCGAATTTACTTATACATTGAAGAAAGTACTACTTACCAAGATGCCAAACAAGTGCTAGATGGAATTTACCTTAAGTCAAAAAATGAAATGTTTTCCCGTCATCTGTTAATGATAACCAAGCAAAAAAACAATAAATCCCTTGCTCAATTTGCTAAAACGCTTAAAGAACAACCAAAAGATTGGAATTTTTAAGCAGTTACAGCCCAACAACACCGTGACAAAATGATGCGAGACGCCTTTATAGGGAGGCTGTCTAATTTTTCTATTAGACAAAGGTTACTAGAAAAAGAAGAACTGCATTTCCAAAAAGCCCTTACCAAAGCCGAGTTATTGGACACAGCTCAACAACAATTTTATAGTTTTATTGACAGCAACCCTGTTGAGAATGAGGAAACTAGAGTAATTTGTGTTTCTTTTTCTCGAAGTCTCAAGTCTATTCGACAAAAATGCTATTTCTATGGTGAGGAGTCTCACTCTAAAGGAAGAAGATTGCCTAGCGCAAGACCAAACGTGTTTTAAATACGAAAAAGTTGGTCATTTTAGGCGTGTCTGTCATCGCTCACCACTTAAGAGAATGGCTGTGCTCCTTCAAGATGACAAATTGAGTACTAAAGAAGTTTGCGATCATCCAGAAGAGTGCTCCGCATCCAATAGAAAGTCTTTCGCACTCGCTCAATTGTTTTCCATTATTGCTAACGTCCCTGATTCTCTTAAACATTTTATCATTCCATGCATGTTGAGAGGAAACCCAGTAAATAGTCTTCTTCACACAGGTGCCTCCGAAAACTTGATCAGCGATAGAATTGTGAATACAGTTGGGTTAACACCGAAGGGGAAAAGTTCTAAAGTCAACATGGCGTTAAGTGAATTGAATGCGACTGTTCTTGGTCGAGTTGTAATCTTGACGTTCTGGGACGAACGTATGAAAATCTTTCTTTTGGAGTAATCTCTAACCTGTGTGCTAAAGTAGTCCTAAACAATCGTTTTTAAACGAACATTCCAAAATTCTGGTCTAGCTTGAAAGAACACAAAAGCGCTTAGTAATAGATAATAAACTCTATTGCGGAGTATCAGCCTCAAACTTTTAAGGGCGCCGATTATTTCAAAATTTTCAACTCGACCACAAGCCGCTTGCAACAAAGTCAAAAAAAGTTAACAACTCTAACAAAACCTTCGCAAAAATGAGGTGTGATTCAAATTAATCTTTTGTCTAGTTTTCCCCTGTCTGAAAAATCTCGGACTGCGTTTCACTCACTTTGAAAAGAACTTTGATGAGCTTCTCTAAGTTACATCATAGAAAGAGTACCATTCGTAGCCGAATCTCAATCAAGGAGGACAACCAGTGAGTGGCCTTTTATTTGCAAACTTTTACACCGACAGAGTTTTGATATTCCCCAGTAAAAAAAAACGGTTCCAATAATTGATGCTGCAAGGAAATGGGGCCAATTTCTATACGGCAAGCGCTTTACTTTATTGATTGATCGACAACCAGTCTCTTATATGTTTAACCCTTCTAAAATGGGAAAAATAAAAAATAAAAAGATTTTACTTTGGCGCTATAAATGAGGGAATTTTGACTACGAAATAAAGCATTGAGCTAGGGCTCAAAACTTTGTCGCTGATGCACTTTCAAGACTATGCTCTATGTCTTCCCACCCTCTTAATCTTCGTGATATTCACATTTTATCAGATCAGATCCCTTCACTTCTCAATTGAAAACATTAAAAGAATATATGCCAAACGCAAAGTTTGTGCTGAATTAAAACCTCAATTTTATGCAAAATCAACGGAGAATTCGATAAAATTGATGCCTTCATGGAAAAGAATGAACATAGATTTTAAAGAGTCCTTTGCAAAGTAAGAGACCTTACGTGCTTTTTGTTGTGGACGAATTTAGCCAATTTCCGTTGCTTTCCTTTGTAACGATATAAAAACGGAAACAGTTATTAAGTGTATAAGTACTTTGTTTTGTTTGTTTGGTTAATCGCTTTACGTCCACAGGTGCTTCCTTTTTATCTAAAGAATTCAAGCAATTTTTGACTAAAAGAAGAATCGCTTCAAGTAAAAGCACCCCTTACCACCCAACTGGCAATTGGCAATGCAAAAGAATGAATCAGACTGTATGAAAGACAGTACGTTTGTTACTTCGAACTTATCAACAACCAAAATCTACATAGGAATCAGTACTCCCCGAAGCCTTGCACTCGATTCGATCCTTACTTTGCACGGCAACAAACGCTACACCGCATGAACGTTTTCTCGGTTTCGATAGACGTAGCATGTTGGTCTCGTTGGTCACACCCTTCCCAATTTGTTGGTACAACCAGGACCGCTGTAGCTTCGACGTTTTGTCAGAAATAAACACGGTCCTTTGGTTGATGAAGTTGAGCTGCTTGTTGCTAACCAGAGTTTTGCAAACTTTTGACTAAAAAGTGGTAATGAAGTGACCATTTTTGTTTCAAACCTGGCACCTTGTTTCAAACATGTTTCAAATCTGTCTCAAACCTACTCCTATTCAGACATCAGAAAAACGTGAAACGTTAACAACTCCACCGAATCAATTCCAAATGAAAAGAGACCAATTTTTGACGTCTCTAAAACTCTTCCACTTCCTGAGCAAACCACACAGAGCCTACCTGCCGAGTTATCTACGCCGAATACCATGTTTTCTATTCCGCCTGTTTCTGAAGATGTCTCGCTAAGACGATCTTCAAGAATTAGGAAGGCACCAGACCGATTCGGAAACAATATTTACGACTCATAATACAATTTGGTTTATCGTGTTTATTTTGCTTGCTTGATCAATTTTAAATTTTAGGTGGGAAGATTGTGATGAAATCTTATTTCATCAATGATTGAACGTTGTGAATTTTCAGTTCATTATCAGTTGGGTTTGGAAAAAGCTCGCTGCGTTTTAGTTAACCTGATTACTTGCTAAAATATTTGTTATTTATATTCGTTTTTTGTTTCAGATTTTTAAGAAAATAAAACCACCAGTTTGGTTTTCCTTTTGAAAGCTTTACGACGATTGTTAGAAGCGTTAATTCTTTGTATTAGTATTGTAACACTATAATTTTTGAACAAGTTTTTTTCCTTGAATATAAAGTTTGTGACTTGTTCTTTAGAAAATAAATTTTTCTTATAAGACCGAACGGCATAAAAGGCTTAAAAAAATTCAAGGACAACAGTTTACTTTAAAATATAACAACTGGAAGCTATTTAAAATACTTTTTGAGGAAGAGAACAATAAAGTGTAATCTAGAAGTATAATAATGTGAAGTGGTCCAAAACATCGATTGAGGTATATAAAGATCAAATTTTTGTTCACTTAAAAAATAAACTGCTCGGGTTTCTGATTCCAAACATTCTTATGAATGTAAAACAAGAATGTATAATTACAGCAAGTTGTCGCGTTTGAAATATTTTATTAATAAATCCAAAATGAATCCGCGGTTTCTTATCAATCTGCCCTTTTTTTGAGCGTTACCAGACTTTGACAAAAAATAAACGAAGTTCGGTGTCTAGCTTTTTGCTGTGGCGGATTTTAGCAATTACAGCCGTACTGGTTGTACTGTGCCTTTCCTAAACCTTGAAAATTCAATGGATGCATTGGAAAGTTTCGTTGCTTTGCGTTAATCATAGCAACTTTATTAATTACGGTTTAATAAACTCAAGTTTTTTCATAGTAACTAGATTTATCAATCACACAGAAATGATTTTTGGACACAGCCCTCCAGTGTTGCCTCTAAGCTGCGCGGTTGCGCGACCGCGCAGTTCGCCCAGAGCCTCCGCGCACTGCATAGAGAAAAGTTGTGTAATTTGATTCAGCATGTAAATTTAAGTCGCCCCTTAAAAATCTTTAAAAAAGGTTGTTTCCGCTTGAATAAACAATATTTTTAAAACGATTAAATCAAAGACTCAAGTAGCCTACGATTTTTGGCTAAAGTTTTGGAAAAATGGCGTTTAGGCTAACAGGATTTAATTTTTCGGCTTGTTTTAAAAATTTTGGTAGCGTCTCTAACCAGCTGTGAGAAGCTATAAAATGGAACAAATAAGCCAAGAATTGGTTCAAGAAAAGCTTAGTTTATAATGATAAATTTTTGAAAGGATTATGTTAAAAAGATGTGGCAAGTCAATTTTAGAGACATATTTCTTGCTTACTTACAGCGATTGCTGCTTGTAATTAGAACCATTTAATACCTTGGTTAGAGCCAGTGGTATCATCAGTTTTGGTGACCTACGCTGGGGCATAAGCCAATGGCGTCAACTCAATCACATTGATTCTTCAACTTCGGGACTTGATATCGTGCAGTTACTGGGAAAGCAGTGGTTGGTGCCAGGATGGCCTTACAAAAAGGAGGGCCCGGTGCAAGAAAAGTAAGGGGGGCCATTATTTAGTGTTTCAAAGCAAAGCAATTTAAAAAAAATATCATTGTTATAGCGGGGGCCATTTTTAATGTAAAAAAAGTCTTTAATTTAGGTGGCACAATTTTGAGTGATCCAAAGCATTGTGATCTTTAAAAAAAGTTGTCATTATATTTGTAGAGTCACTTTTTAGTGTTTAATAACAAAGTTATTTCTAATAAAAAGTCTTTATTTTAGGGCGGGCACTGCCCAGTAAACATTAGTATATCTTGAGGAAATAGTTTGATTACCGAAATGTAACATGTGTATCACTATCATTATAATGATATCTTAACGATACGGTAAGTGTATGAAAACATAATTATCGTTCTTCCGACATATTTAATATATATTGTTTGATTTAAAAATTTTTTCTTTCTGTTTTAAGTAAATGCAATACTTAATTACGTAATTAGAGTTAAACTATAGTTGAATATTTGAAAAATTAGATTACAAAATGTTAAGTTGAAATGACAATTTTTTTATCGTTTAAGTACAGTTTTCGTACAGTTTTAAACGATACTGCAAAAAATTTTTTATCGTTACAAGTAAACCTACTTCGTTGTTTTCGTTGAAAAAGGTATTTTTATACAAAAGCTTGTCAAAAACGTCTACCAATGTTCCAAGCAGAAAGACATATAAAATGCATAGGTATAATGTCAGTGATATAATTACGCTAGAGGTACGATAGTATAATGTTAATACATAAAAGTTTGATTTTAAAACTTTTTTTTTCTGTTTTAAATATTTGTTATTACGTAATTAGAGTTAAAGTATAGTTGAATATTTGACAAATTAAATTAAAAAGTATTTGGTTGATATGACAATTTTTTTTCATCGTTTAAGTACAGTTTTCGTACAGTTTTAAAAACATTCTGCAAAAATTAAAAATAAATATTATTTTTTATAGTTACAATTAAACCTATTTCGTTGTTTTCGTTAAAAAATATATTTTTATACAAAAGTTTGTCAAAAATGTCTGCCAATGTCCCTAGCAGAAGGACAGATAAAATGTATAGGTATATAGTGTCAGTGATATAATTACGCTACACGATAATTTGTGCACGTTAAAGTAAAAGTAAATCATAGATTGCTGGCAGGCAGTGGCATACGCACTGTGACTGGGAGTTGGGGATGAGACCCGCTTTAAAGAAGTTTTTTTAATTTTTGTGCAAATGTTCACTATACAAAAATTGCTCACACCCTTCCTAAAGAAAATGATAGACATCAGTTCGACTGTAGGTTAAACACGCAGCCCTCCCAGAAAATGTTCTTTGAACATTCCTGCTTCCAGATAACATATGAAAAAGTTTTTGCTTAGCAAAAGATAAATATCTGGGTTCAGTAAATGCAAGTGCAAACGATACATAAACTGTATCGATAATGTAAAAAAAAACTATTTATATCAACTATAGACATATAAAAATCAACTATAGACATGCCATCGACATGTCTAAAATAAATAAAAAAATGCGGTGCGGCGGAATAAAAAAAGGAATAAAAAAAGAAACCGGAGCAGCCGCACCGTTCGCACCATATGAAATTCATTTGCAGCAGCCTGAGGTAGTAAAAGGATAAACCCTCGCCCCAGTCCTGTTTGTGTCTGACCTGGAGTGGATACCCTTCAAACGACGACGACGGCGAAATCCATCACTAGTTGGTGCTATTGATATGTTTGGTCAGTGCTTGTTAAATCACTGACTTAGTTGCTGAGATTGGGGTTAAAGTTACGCAGTGTTTAAAAAAGTACCAGTACTGTATCATAAACTGACGGCTCTGTTGCTAGATTGTTATTGGTGTCGGCAGCGTGATCGAGTAGTTAAAGCGCCGTGCTTATGATCATCATGGTCTCCGTTCAAAACCCACTCGCGCCATTGCGTTTATGTCCACTGCTTTCTGCGAGTCAGGAGAATAAATATCGAGATAAAATAAAAAATACTGATACGTATTTTTTTGTGTGTGTCCACATGGCTTAAATTATACATCTAGAGTGTAATTCGGACAACTTTTCAAAAATTTTTTAAATTTTTGTTTGGCAGTGTCTAAAGCATCATGCAAGTTTCCAAGTCAAAACCCTTGAGCACCATAACAGTTTATTTGTATTTGTATAACTGTTTTTGCTGAATCAGTTTGTGACCTGATATGAAAGACCTGATATCAATCAATCAATCAATCAAGATTGATTGATTGATTGATTGATTGATTGATTGATATGAAATAGCGGAGAGTGCACTGGAATATACCGCTGGAGGGTATGGGTTTAATTTCAGTAAGGTTAAAAAATTTGGTTTAGAAATAGATGTTCGTTTATTAAAATTTGAAGGCTATCTGTTTATGTAACCAAATTTGGTTCGCGATGTAATTGCCGCTGTGTCGGTAGTACTCATGTGCTGGAGTCTGCCGGTTAAATAGGCTTCTGGAGTTCCAGGAATTTTGACTTAGAAATCTGCACGCTGCTGCTGCCTTTTTGTTTTATGCTTTTTTATTTTTCTGACTGGTACAATGCTAAGTGATAGTCATTGAAGATGATTACTTGCGTATTTCTTCACTGCAAAATGAAAACTTCTTGTTATGGGCTCCAAATTATATGGCTTTCCCCTAATTATCAAATAATAGTTCGCAACTTCAAAGTTAGCCCGACGTTAGTGTGTGATCAACATGCATTCATTTTACCGAGCTGATTAGGTTGTCTTGTTTTAGATAATTAAAAAATTTATTGTTGCAATATTGCCCATGTCTAAAACGAAGTTATCCGCGGTTAAGTGCAAAAGAAATGCAAAATAAGAAATCGAGAGATTTGTTTAAGCTTGAATGGTTAAAAGTAAAAGTAACTGCAGATACGCCAGATTAATATATGAATATCCGATTGCAAAGTGACTCAAAAGTAAAATTTGTGCTGCTTGTTCAAGTTACCCATGTAACACAGGTAATAAATATGCAACTGGAAAGCGCTGGGATGCGCATGGAAATTAGATTATGATAAACGGCATTTATCATCGCGCATTCAGGCAAAAACTGTTCAGATTTTATACAATCAAAAGCATGGAATCAGCGTAAAACGTCTTTTGACAGAAAAATCTGCTGACCGGAAAATCATTTTCAATTTTGTTCCCAAGGAATTGTAATCTACATATTTTCAACCAATTAAAATTCAAAATTTTTTCTATGTTCCGAAAAATTTTCCGAAAACTTTTCTATGTTAGTTGTCATGGCAAAGCTTTTTTGAGCGACTTTTAAAACTTTAAACAAACCAATCTGTTTCTTATATTGCGTTTGCAAATGTATCGAAAAATAGATATAATTAAACTGTTTATATCATACCATACAACTGCTTCTAAATAGCCACATAAACAGTTAGTTAAACTATTTATATGACTATTTAGAAACAGTTGTATAAAAAAACTATTTACATCATACCATTAATTTTTAACAAAATTTTAAAAATAAGCGTATAAAATGGTATTTCAATTAGAGTCTTCAAATGAGCTTCTTGATTTGGGTTTAGCCTGCAAGAAACGATTTTTTTACCGAAACTTGTAAAATGGCACATTGATTCAAGAGTCTTGTAATCAAATACTGACTAAATTAAAATGCTATTTGGTTTGAGTTTAAGCCTGTCTTAAAAAAAAACAAAAAAAAAACATTTTTTTAAAAGAAATATACTGTAAATAATTGGGATCTTATTTACTGTTTGCCGTTCCGACTTAATTATTTAAAAAATTTTGGGAAATCTCCAAAGCCTGCAAGGTTAGTAGTAGTAGCTCCAGAAAGTAGCTCCAGGAAATAGCTCCACAAAGTAGCTCCAGAACTTGCAGTGTCTAAAATAATTTTAAGTGAGCAACAAATCAAAGCTTTTGTTTTTTCTAACTTAATTCCAAAAGATTAATATATGCATTTGCCTTCATGTGGTTCGCTGCAGACAGTAACTGAAGTGTCTAATATTCTTGCTTGGTGTAAATATTCTTGAAGAATTTGATGCTGCTCTTCCTTTATTAGTTGTGTTAATAATGCAGTTGAAGAAAATGGTGTGCTTTGGGTTAATGATGTATTTGCTGGTGTTTCTTTGAATGATATGATATGTCCTGATACCAATATAACATACTATGTGAGTGGCTGTGTTGGCAGAAGCATATCTTTCCGCCGCAAATACTCTTCCTGCAACGAGTTGCTCATTGCAGGTGATGATTCCTTTTCAATCCACCATTACCTGCCAGATACAAACCGATGTTTGAAAACATAAATTGCGGTAGCTTGTAGCAACCATCCGAATTTATTTACACTGTGACAGCGCTGGCATTGCAACATTATATGGTCATTCTATCCACTATATTGTAAACTGACAAAAAACCAAGTTTTATCCATAAGCAACCCACGATCTATTTTTCTCAAAGCATTAATTAACATTGTTGCAGCAACTAAAACTCTCAGTGACTTAATTGTTTCAGCAATGTTCTGCCGGTTATTTGAATTTCAAAAAAGTGGTTAAATCTACGTTTAATTGTTTTGCAAAGAACGAACTTAAACTGATAAACACATTTAAAGTTGAATTGCTAGAACTATCAGCCAAAAAACTGCAAAAATTAACTTCAAAAAGCTATCAGTTTTAATTCTTGTATAATAAACTGTTTTTTGTTATTTTGATAGTTTTGTTGCTTCTTGTTGCGTTTTAAGTTTAATACTTGTTTATATTTTTTCCTTGGTAGGTTGTTTTAGTTTTATTGCATGCCAAATTGTTAGTTGGTTTTACTGTTTTCGAATATACAAGTTTATTTTTGTTTTTCTTAAATAACAGTAGTCAATATATATATACTTAATATTCAGAATCTGGTATTGCTTAATGCCTTTATCGAAATAAAGATTTCAATTTCTTTAAACAAATAACCGTCAGAAATCTTTAAATTATAACTAAATGCGTTTAACCTTCAAACCAAAGGTTTTAAAACTTCGTATGACTTTTGACACTATTTTCGCAGTAGCCCTTCTAACGTAAATAGCCAAAACGAGTTGTTGATCCCGGTGTTCTAATATCACTAGATAAAACCAAACAAATTTTCAGTGAAAATAAAGACATTGATACTAGACAAATTACACGGTTTATCAGATTACTGTGTGATCATTTAAATGCTAGATTTCCAGCTGCTGAACAAACACTTTGGTCTGCATTTGATCCTACTGATTAAAAAAATTGTACATTTGATTTTGGTGTCACAGAAGTTAAGAAACTGTGCATAAAGTATAAAGATCTAATCGGCATAACAAATGATGATTTGATTGTTAAACAGTACAATGACTTTAAATTTCTGATGAGTAAAAACTAAAATCAGGCACCATTACTTCACTGCCAGAAACAGCTGACATCAACATAAATCAGGGGTGTCCAAACTTTTTCCAGGAGGGCCAGATTGATAATGTAAAAGCGACCGAGGGCCAAGAACGATCTCTAAAAAAAAAGGTCTTTGCTTCGATTTGATTTCAAATTTCGCTATATTTCTCCCAGAATCGTTGTGATCTCTAAAAAAAATTGTGAAATGTCACCGGCGGGCCGTAGTTTGGCCACCCCTGACATAAATGTTGAACGATTTGACTTACGTACAATGCTAATTGATATTTGTTGTACTTTTCAAGCTTCTAGTGCGGACTGCGAACGAGCCTTTAGCCTAATAAGTAACATTAAAGCGAATCACATAATAAGCTTGACAATACTCACTTGAATCATCTTATGCGATTAAAATTGTATTGAAATTCAGGTAAAACTATTGATTTACACAAAGCGTATATTATCTGGAAGAAGAGCAAAGACCGGCGTGTAAAGCTTTAAAGTTGTTATTATCATTTTAGTGTTTAAATAAATTTAAAAATTTTGAATGAAAACAAATGTTTAAGTGAAAATAAAAGACATTGATGCCAATGACACGAGACACTGTTTATCAGATCAGTGCTTTAAAGTTGCTCTTAACATTTTATTGTTTAAATAAAATTACAAATTCTAACTTACAATTACAAAGTTGTTGTCGTACATACTAAGCATTTTTTGCACACGCGGGTTTAAGAATGCGCTCGATTAAAAAATATTTTGGACATAAGAATGTCTTGCTTAGAGGGAACGTTGCATTCCTCACTGTCCCAACTTAACAAATGTCTTCGGCGGGATAGAATTAACTTGGAACGTTGGAGGGTTACTTCGGAGACTTGGGAGCTGGTATTTTTTAATAACAAGTATTATGAAGTCAACGAGGTATAAAGAGAAGAAAATAAATTGTCTCGGTGTGTTTAATACTTCACCCATACAAGGTCGTGGAGATTGTGCGACCGGATGCACGTTCTGCACGACAGGGTCAAGAACCAATTTTGCATTCTTCAAAAGTAATTGTATGGCCCCTGTCACATTGTGAGCCGTATAGTCTGTTAAATTGTCAAAAAAACTTATTTTTAGATTAATTATTTGTTTGTTGGGGTTTATTAAGATCAAAGTAATCTTTAAGTTCTTCAAGATTCTGATGGTGAAAAGTAACTGATTCAGAAGTAGATTGAAATTGTCTAGGAAATTTTATAGTATGACCGAATACCAGTGTTGTAAACTTTGCCTTAATTACGAGTCCGAGTGCGAGTCCCTAACTTACGAGTCCGAGTACGAGTCCGAGTTCAACAAAAAATATTTCTACGAGTCCGAATTCGAGTCCGAGTTCTTGATGCACGAGTCCGAGTACGAGTCCGAATTCAGAAAAAAAAATCTACGAGTCCGAGTACGAGTCCGAGACCGCAAGTCATAAAATTTGCATTTTTAGAAAAAAATCTGAATGTCAAATCAACAATTCGCGATCTTAGCAGTTTATATTAATAGCTTAGGCCTATATTGTAAAAGCTTTCAGTTTTGTATAAAAGCATGCTTATTGCTTATATTGCTGAGATGCATTAAATGTTAATTCTTTTAAATAAATAAGGACGCCACTTGAGTTTTTTTCTCGTATAAATGTTAGCAAGTTGAAGTTACGTTTTGCGATATACACGCTACTTACTCAATAGCTTCAAATCAAGAACAGTATAATCAATGTGCGAGCTACAAAATTTCTGGCTAGTTGTTAACGGTAATGATGTTCTTTTGTTAGACACCTTTCTGCTACTGTATATTCGGTACTGTACTTTTTTGTTTAAATACAGTACACAGTAGAGCAAAGTCGGACTATTTATTACCGGGGCGTCCAACGCGTGGCCCGCGTAAAGGTTTTGAGTGGCCCGAGCAGTATTTTTTGAAGCCCTCTGTACCGTCAATTTTGGCAAAAATCGAAGACAGATTTGATGTGAAGACCCCTTTTTTGGTCTTTTTTTCAAGTTTTAGAGACCATTATGATTTTGGGACAAAAAGTGGGAAACCTGAGACTGATTTCAGGCAAGGATCTTTTTTTTTAAGATATCACTATGATTTTGAAGCAAAAAGTGTGGTGGTTAGTTTGTTTGGCCCACCAACATTTTTGATCAGTCGAAATGGCCCTCGTCTCAAAAAGGTTGGACACCCCTGATTTATTAGGTCAACAATGGTCTTGTATATGCGCTGTCACGCCATCGCTTTTGTTTTAGATGCAGACGCTTGACACCTAAAAGGAGATTAGAGCTGCTAATTCCCGTCACGCATTTAAACAAAAGGCAATAACTGTCGCAAAATAAGATAATTTTGCTCGCGGGAATGAAGAAGTAGCGTCGTTAAAAGCGAATTGTCGTAAAAGCGAGTGTCGCTAAAGCCGAAGTCAAATGTACATAAAAGATAGGAATTATGCCGGGATCAACAAAAATGCGTTGTAAAAAGCGAATTGTCGTTATAGCCGGTGTCGTAATATCCAGTTTCTACTGTATCTTTGTTTTTATGGATTTATTCTTTACGCGTCCGTTGGCATTCTGGAATGCCAACCAATAATGTACACGTCTTGATTTTATTTACTAAAATTTCCAAAAAACCCTCTGTGGCGTCACAATGCCCAAGCAAATGCGTAAGTCCGTTTATATAACGCTGCGCTCTGATGTGAAGTCAGAATTTCAATTGTCAGCTAAAAAGTTATTAAAAGTTCAGCAACGAACGGCATGAAGACAAATTTTAAGTGAAGACTTTTTTTGTAGATGATTAAGTTTCACCTTAAAATCTTTTTCATTTGCAAACTACAGATTCGTCCACGAAATCTATTCTAATCATTTTCGTTTGATGATCGCAACGAAGTTTTGCAGAAAGCTGTTTCTCACGGACAAATCTGGTTGTTGCAACGGTAATCCATCTGCCTTATGTTTGCCAAGAAACTTAACAATTCGGCAACTGGAAATCAAACGTCTGGCTGTCAGTGCCTGGTGCTTTTCTTTTCGTAATTTCTGAGTAAAATCATCGAGCTTCTTTCATTAGAATTATTTTTTCTACTCGATAAATGCTGTTTTTTTAACGAGTCCGAGTCCGAGTGCGAGTTCTTGGCTACGAGTCCGAGTCCGAGTTCCAACAAAAAAAATCTATGAGTCCGAATTCGAGTCCAAGTTCTTGATGCACGAGTCCGAGTACGAGTCCGAGTCCTCAAAAATCGGACTCGAGTGCGACTCGAGTCCGAGTCCGGACTCGAGTCTTAACAACACTGCCGAATACCAGTTTTGAAGCCAAACAATAATCTATGTTGTAATACAAGATGAAACGACATAGCTCAATCAACAGGATTTTGTTGAACTCGAAGAGCATGTTTAAAATGTTGATGAAAATTTTCAATTAAACCCTGAGGATAAAAACTAGTAGTCCGATTTCATTTAACACCAAAACATTGCATTAAAGTTGTCTATAAACTTGAATCAAACAGCACCAATCTTTCATGCGAATAGCACTAACATAGCTAGTATAGCAATTTATAATTGTAAAAAAATATGAGAAACCATGTGATTCTGGTAAAGGATCAACTAAATTTATAATAATGTGGTTAAAACGCACTTAAGGCAATTTGTATTTTTCTAAAAGACTGAATGTATATCTTGCAAATATATTTTGTTGAAAAAGAAACATTATTTAATACGTTTACCCATATCCTTATACCTGTCTAAACAAATCTTTATAAATTTAATTTTGAAGTATCATTTATTCAGACAGACAGATAGACAGACATATTTTATTTGGTCACAAAAAACAAAACAACGAAAAACGGAAAGTAACAATTTCAAAAAATAACAAATAATTCAATGTGACTGGAAAGATGCAAACAGACCTCGCGGTCATCAAGTCAAGCAACCACCCATTATCGAATGCCTCTGATATATTTGTAGGTGATATATTCCAAGAATATTTAAATTGTAGAACTAGTGCTATTACCTGAGGAACATATTTTTCCATAAAAGAAAACTATTTTAATCTTGAGATAAGAGATATTATTTAAACCGAGATTTAAAAGAATTAAAGGAATGTCTTTTTATTTCTGACGGAATATTATTCCAAATTTTAACTCCCTGGTATTTTATACACCTTTGCAGTCTATTTGAACAATATTTAGGAATAGGGTATATGGATTGTCCTTGTCTTCTGATTGTCTAGTGTGCCTGATTCAAACTTGATGTTTTTTTTTAAAGTAATTAAGGAGTAGGATTAAGTGTTTTGTTGCAGTTATATACAAATTTAGCTACTTCATGCTTAAAGGCATCGTGAATCGTCATAATGTTTAATTTTTTGTAGAGAGGTTTAGCGGAACTTAGAAAAGGGACATTACATACCACTTTTAGAGCTCTATTTTGTAAATTTTGAAGTTTTTGAAGATACATTGTATGTGTCGAACCCCAAATTGTAATTCCATAGGTGAGGTGTGAGTGGACAAGTGAATGATAAAGTTGTGGTAATGTTTGTTGGGGAATAAATGACTTTAATTTCGTCAGCATATCAACAGAGTGGGAAGCTTTACTTTAAAGTAGCTTTATGTGTTCATAAAAGGTAAGTTTGTTGTCTATTATAACACCTAGATACTTTGAGTTTGGAACAGTAGCAATAAAGGAGTCTGCAAATGTCATGTTATGATTGTCATTACTATTTTGTAACAATTTAGGAAAGATAAAAATTACGTTGGATTTTGACGGATTAACAGTCAATTTATTGGAACGGCACCATGTGTCTACTTTATTTAATTCACTATTAATGAGGTTTTGAAGAGATATAGGGTTGCATTAAGACAGGTATCATCTGCAAAAAATCTAGGTGTGCAGTTCACGGAATTAGGAAGGTCATTAACATATTTAAGGAAAAGAAGGGGGCCCAGAGAAGATCCTTGTGGCACCCCATATTTTATCTCTTTGTGATTGAATTTGGTCTGTTTGAAAAGTACGTACATACTGTTGCCGACCACTTAAGTATGAACTTAATAATTTGAAAGCCACTCCTCGAATGCCATAGTGGGCTAGCTTGGTCATTAGTATTTTATGACAAACAGTGTCAAATGCTTTTTTGAAATCTATAAAAACCAATTCAATATGCAAATTAGTATCAATGTTGTCGAAAGCTGTTGCGGTTAAATCAAATATAGCGTGGGATGAAGAAATTTTACCTCGAAAGCCGAATTGATGAGGATACAAAAATTCATGTTTTTTGAAGAAAGCCTTAGTCTATTGTAAATTATTTTTCGATTATTTTAGAAAACAAGTTAATATTGAAATGGCCAGCAATAGTTGTTTATCTCCTCTTTCGAGCCATTTTTGTAAATAGGAGCTATTTTAGCAATTTTGCAGTTATTAGGAAAAAGGCCATTATTAAATATAAAGTTTGTGGAATACTTGTAAATATGGAGCAATTACACTGCTGGACACTTTAAGAAAGTAAGCTGGTATATCGTCATGTCCGATTGCCTTATTGTCGTTTGATGATAAAATATGATTCAATATTTCGTTTACAGGTGGAGGTTCTAAATATATGGAGGATGAGATTTTTTTGTTTAGAAATTCATACGGTTTTTTCTTTGTTTTACCTGAAATGTTATTGGCCAGCTTAGAACCGATAGAACAAAAATAGTTATTCAACTCATTTGAAATAGTTGTGCGGTTTTCAGTAGTAGTATAATTTATCTTAATTGAGTTTGGGAAATGACAACAGGATGAGTTCGGCAAAGTGGATTTAATAATTTGCCACGTTTTTCGAGGGTTTTGTTTGCACTTTGAAAGTTCATTTTGGAAGTAGATTTTTTTTGATAAGGTTTTTAATTTAGACAATTTATTCGAATAGCGTTTAAAGTATTTTTTCGATCTCGTTGCCATTTACAGTATAAGGATGGATTGGAAGAGGATATTTTTTTTCGAATCGAAATTAAAATTCCTTTGGTTATTCATAGTTTTTTAGCTAATTTTTGTTGTTTTCGACTAAGTCGTTTTAACGGCCCGTGCTTGTTGATTATACGCGAGGTTGTTTTTACAAAATTGTCAAAGATTTCGTTAAAATTTTCGCAATGCAATGGAAGATTAATCGATACAAGTTGTAAAAGAGAATTGTTCAGTTCTACGCAAAACATTTTTAGGCAAAAGCTTTTCTGTCTCTGTAATAATGCACATTACTACTCGACAATTTGAGAGACTTAAATTGTTGATTGAGCAAGACACGGGGTAATGATCCGTCAAATCACTTAAAATTATTGAAGGGACAATATTGTGGGTGATATCGTTAGTAATCACGTGGTCAATAAGCGTTGCTGAAATTGGTGTAACTTTTGTTGGTTTTGTAATGATATTAAATGCTCCGTTTGAAGTTATAGTATTTATGTAATTGTTTGCTTGAATACCAGAATTGCTTTCACTTATGTTAATGTTTATATTGCCTAAAATGTAAAATGTTCTTTTCTCTGATTTTAGTTTTCCAAGACAATTGGAAAAACATCTACAAATTCAGCAATCACTTCGCTGGGATGCCTGAAAATGGTTGCAATCGTTAGAAATTTTTGCGTGTTTGGTTGTTGAATAGTTAACCATAACGATTCACAACCGTAAAGATCAAAGGCTTGTTCAATTCTTAATTTTAAATCATTTTTTACGTACATGGCTACACCTCCAGCATTTTTTAAAGGAGAAAAATTAAGAAAAGTATATCCAGGAAGATTTATATTAATGAACGGCTGTTTTTTAATTCTTGGTTCAGACAAACGTGCAACGTCAGGTGTATACGACAGAGACTAAATAAAATCATAAAATTTGTCAAAATTTTTATTCAAAGACCGAATATTAAGGTGTATAATATTCAGGAAGTTGTTTTCGCTTAAATAAATTTGAGTGTTTTCCTTAAGATCAAAATAATCACATTTTAAAATATTAGAAGAAATTAAAACATAAATTTTGTCACTTAATTCTTCGGGTTCACTATCAGATAAGACCCATCCAACAATGTTATGCAGGGCCCATGCAGGCCCTGCAAGGGCTGCCCGTACGGTATCCGTACCGATTTGGCGCGGGCGCGGCAGTGGCCCCGCATGGGTTTACCGCACGAGTTTCATGTGATTCAAACTATTTATGGAAAATGTCCTTTTTTAAAAATAATTAAATATGTTAGCTTATTAGCATGTTTTAATTTTTGATTACGGCTTAAAATTGAAAGCCAGATTAAACCCGTACGGTTAGCCCATATGGGGCCACTACAGCGCCCGCGGCCAAATCGGTACGGTTACCGTACGGGCAGCATAGCATTGTTGGCTGGGGAGATTATCTGCTGCTTGACTCGCGCGCGAGGATTGTGACAAGTTCCCTTCACCCGAGACGTTCAGCATGATTAGTACGCAAAAAACTAAATAAGTAAACAAAACAAAAAAAAATAAAGAGAATAAATAAGACAGAGCGTGTTGAGTGGCTACCACTGACAACCGATTACAATTTTTAGCATTTTCTACAGGCATGTATACTACACAAATACACAAAAGTTTATATGAAAAATTGGAAAAAAAATACAAAAAATAAAAAAATTAAGCCTGCCATGTAAGCATTAAGCCAAAAAACGAAAAATAATAAAACATTAGTATTGGTATAAGCACTAAGCAGGTTATGATATTAAACAAAGGATTGAGAATCGAAGTTATACGTCCAGTAATGACAAAAACGAGTTGCACTAATTGGGTGCTTAACAATAATTGTAAGTAGGTTAGGCTACTGTCCAAGGCTTGTGCAACTAACTTCTGAGGAGATAAATTACGTCCTAATTGATTTAAAATACTTAAAGGTCTTTAAGTAAGTTTTTCTTGAACTGCCATTTACGGACACAAGACCTCCGGTCCTCATCCGACAATATATTTACTCGACAATTTCTATTGTCAAAGCAACAAAAGTATACAGTACGTATATATTCACTTTTTGATCTACACCGTACTAAAAAATAAATTAATTTTGCATTTCTTGCGAGAAGATTCGCGTTTTCTCAATAGATTTTGAAATAATTTTGAAATAATGTACTGTGGTATGCACTACAGCTGTGATGTGCCAAAATTTATTGTACAAAATATAGTGGTCGGATAATTGAATGCCAGATAAACGAAATGCACGTAATCAAGGAAGCCTTGTAGTTGCCATAAAGCCAATTTGCTTCTAATAAATTTAAAACTAAAATGCTATAAAAAAATTTTTGTCTGTCGGCACTTGCTTGTTGATTGATTGATTTGACTTAATAAATTTAAAACTAAAATGCTATAAAAAAAATGTCTGTCGGCACTTGCTTGTTGATTGACTTGACCATTCTTACTTTATGTTTGTAAAAAATTTTATCCTGAACATCGCATCCAACAATTTCTTATAATCTTTATGATCAATATATTCTTATGATTAGAATCTAATTGTCAATTTAAATAAAAAATTCAACTACTTTTTTTGTATTATTTCTTCACAGAACAACTAAATAAATGCATCGAAACATCTAAAAATAGTAAATTTTTGTGATCATAAATTTAATTTTTTGTAAGTGATAGTACTTTTCACTTCAATCGGCTATTATTTGAAGAAGAATTAAGTTTCGTCTGCCTGAGTTTACGGCTTCTAAAACAGATTAATAGGAAAATCGCCGCACAGCTCGCGATAGCAAGAAAAGAGTTATTTTAAAAGCGAGGCGGATTTTAATTACGCACTGAGAAACGGTTTGTGAAAATTTAATTCCGCAATTAACGGGTCAAATAACAAAAATATCAAAAAAAGTCCGGTCTCGAGACCAATTTAAAAAGTACGAGACCGAGACCGAGATCCTAAACATTGATCTCGAGACCGGTCTCGAGATCTTCATCACTGGTTGCCACATTCGAATCCGAACCAATATCAAGTGATACTTTTTCATAGATTTTCAGCGATTGCTGTAGATAATTCATTGCATTAGCCGGTTTGTGCATAGCCGTAAAACACCTGCCTATGTTGTTTAGCGTTGTTGCCACATCCGAATCCGAACCAATATCAAGTGATGTATTTTCCTTGATTTTCAACGAACGTTGTAGATAATTCAATGCATAAGCCGGTTTGTGCATGTACATAAAACACTTGCCTATGTTGTTTAGCGTTGTTGCCACATCCGAATCCGAACCAATACCAAGTGATGCTTTTTCCTTAATTTTCAGAGATCGTTGTAGATAATATATTGCATCAGCCGGTTTGTGCACGAAAATAAAACGCAGGCCTATGTTGTTTAGCGTTGTTGCCACCTCCGAATCCGAACCAATATCGAGTGATGCTTTTTCTTTGATTTTCAACGATCGTTGTAGATAATTCATTGCATCAGCCGGTTTGTGTATGTCCATAAAATACAGTAGTTTCTTAGGTTGTTGAGTGTCGTTGTCACATTTACATCCGAACCAATATCAAGTGATGCTTTTTCCTTGATTTTCAGCAATCGTTGTAGATAATTCAATGCATCAGCTAGTTTTGCATCTCCATAAAATAGTTTCCTAGGTTATTGAGTGTCGTTGCCACATTAACATCCGATCCATTATCAACTGATGTTTTCCTAGGTTGTTGAGTGTTGTTGCCACATCCGAATCCGAACCAATATCAAGTGATGTTTTTTCATAGATTTTCAGCCATTGTTGTAGATAATTCATTGCATCAGCCGGTTTGTGCATGTCCATAAAACACTTGCCTATGTTATTTAGTGTACCAGCCACATTCATATCCGATCCAATATCAAGTGTTGCTTTTTCCTTGATTTTCAGTGATCGTTGTAGATAATCCAATGCGTCAGCCGGTTTGTGTATGGCCATAAAACACTTGCCTATGTTGTTTAGCGTTGTTGCCACATCCGAATCCAAACCAATATCAAGTGATGTATTTTCCTTGATTTTCAGCGATCGTTGTAGATAATTCATTGCATCAGCCAGTTTGTGCATGTTCATAAAACACAGGCCTATGTTGTTTAGCGTACTGGCCACATTCACATCCAATCCAATATCAAGTGATGTATTTTCCTTGATTTTTAGCGATTGTTGTAGATAATTTATTGCATCAGCCAGTTTGTGCATGTTCATAAAACAGTTGCCTATGTTGTTTAGCGTCTGTGCCACATTCACATTTGAACCAACATTAAGTGACGCATTTTCCTTGATTTTCAGCGATTGTTGTAGATAATTCATTGCATCAGCCGGTTTGTGCATGTTCATAAAACACAGGCCTATGTTGTTTAGCGTCTGTGCCACATTCACATCCGAACCAATGCCAAGTGATGCTTTTTTCTTGATTTTCAGTGATCGTTGTAGATAATCCAATGCATCAGCCAGTTTGTGTATGTCCGTAAAACACAGGCCTATGTTGTTTAGCGTTGTTGCCACATCCGAATCCGAACCAATATCAAGTGATGATTTTTCAATGATTTTCAGCGATCGTTGCAAATAGTTCATTGCATCAGCCGGTTTGTGCATGTACATAAAACACAAGCCTATGTTGTTTAGCGTACCAGCCACATCCGAATCCGAACCAATATCAAGTGATGCTTTTTCATAGATTTTCAGCGATTGTTGTAGATAATTCAATGCATCAGCCGGTTTGTGCATGTACATAAAACACAAGCTTATGTTGTTTAGCGTTGTTGCCGCATCCGAATCCGAACCAATATCGAGTGATGCTTTTTTCTTGATTTTCAGCGATCGTTGTAGATAATTCATTGCATCGGTCAGTTTGTGCATGACCATAAAACACTTGCCTATGTTGTTTAGCGTTGTTGCCACATTCACATCCGAACCAATATCAAGTGATGTATTTTCCTTGATTTTCAGCGATCGTTGTAGATAATTCAATGCATCAGCCGGTTTGTACATGTACATAAAACACTTGCCTATGTTGTCTAGCGTTGTTGCCACATCCGAATCCGAACCAATATCAAGTGATGCTTTTTCCTTGATTTTCAACGATTGTTGTAAATAATTCATTGCATCAGCCGGTTTGTGCATGTCCATAAAACACTTGCCTATGTTGTTTAGGGTTGTTGCCATCTCCGAATCCGAACCAATATCAAGTGATGCTTTTTCCTTAATTTTCAACGATCGTTGCAAATAATCCATTGCATCAACCGGTTTGTGCATGTCCATAAAACACAGGCCTATGTTGTTTAGCGTTATAGTCACATTCGAATTCGAACCAATATAAATTGATGCTTTTTCATAGATTTTTAGCGATCGTTGTAGATAATCCAATGCATCAGCCGGTTTGTGCATGTTTATAAAACACCTTCCAATATTGTTTAGCGTACCAGCCACATCCGAATCCGAACCAATATAAAGTGATGTATTTTCCTTGATTTTCAGCGATCATTGTAGATAATTCATTGCATCAGCCGGTTTGTGCATGTTTATAAAACACTTGCCTATGTTGTTTAGCGTACTGGCCACATCCGAATCTGAACCAATATCAAGTGATGTATTTTCCTTGATTTTTAGCGATTGTTGTAGATAATTCAATGCATCAGCCAGTTTGTGCATGTTCATAAAACACAGGCCTATGTTGTTTAGCGTTGTTGCCACATCCGAATCTGAACCAATATCAAGTGATGATTTTTCCTTGATTTTCAGTGATTGTTGTAGATAATTCATCGCATCAGCCAGTTTGTGCATGTTCATAAAACAGTTGCCTATGTTGTTTAGCGTCTGTGCCACATTCACATTTGAACCAACATTAAGTGACGCATTTTCCTTGATTTTCAGCGATTGTTGTAGATAATTCATTGCATCAGCCGGTTTGTGCATGTTCATAAAACACAGGCTTATGTTGTTTAGCGTCTGTGCCACATTCACATCCGAACCAATGCCAAGTGATGCTTTTTTCTTGATTTTCAGCGATCGTTGTAGATAATTCATTGCATCAGCCCATTCGTGCATGGCCGTAAAACACTTGCCTATGTTGTTTAGCGTTGTTGCCGCATCCGAATCCAAACCAATATCAAGTGATGTATTTTCCTTGATTTTTAGCGATCGTTGTAGATAATTTAATGCATCAGCTGATTGATCTAGATTCATGCAACAGAGACCGATTTGCTCTAACGTCTGTAATTCATAATGAAATATGTGAGGGATTGAATTTGTTTTTTCGATGAAGATGTTGGGAGAAAATGCTTTGCAAGATTTCTTTTCAATTTGGGTGATTTTTAAAGTAATTAATTCATTTAATATTTCAAAAATTTCCTTTGCATCATTATTGTTTCTTGAGTTGCGAAGCTCTAACCCAAAATTATAAATTATTTCTAAACTGCTTCTTTCGAATACATAATCATAATTCCAGGCTGGAAATATATTTTGATGAAAAACTAGTTCAATTTCTTTTTTTAGTTGAGTTAAAATTTCATCAGCTGATTGCAGTCTTGATGTTGGATTATATTTCAATGATTTGTATTCTTTTGCAAACTGAACAAAATTTTCAAAATCTCCCAAGCAATAATATAATCTACAGTTTAATAATTTTGGATCAGAATAAAAATGAACTTTTTTTAAATTAAATTTTTTTGTAACACAGCATTGCAATGCATAAACAATTTGAAAGTAAGATAATAAATCTGTTTTATTTATGTTTTTTAAAAGTGCTTGAACTGCGTCCTGATGGCTTATTGAACTCTTTATTTCATCATTTTGTCTTTTTTGTCTCATGTACCTTGTCAGCCGTAATTCACATGCCACTGCAATAGCATACATCAGTTTTGATTTTAGTTTTTCATTTATCACTTTTTTTTCTGCAAGAGCCTCAATGATATCAAAGCATGACGACGCATGAATGTTTTCGACCTGACCCAGCGCTGATATAAATATTGTTGAACTTCGATACAAATCTTTTTTTATATTAAACGATTTGCTTGTGTGTTTTAAAAAGTTGGATCTTGTTGCAAAATTATCGAGGTCCTCAATAAGTGTTCTTTTAATTTCTTTCTTTTTTTTTTGTTGGTCTTGATTGTCCAATATCTGATAGATTTTTGCTTGAAAACTTTCAAAGATGCTTTCATCTCCCCCAACATAGCAAACTTTAGTTAAGATATCTTTAAGGTGATATCCATTTTTTAAATCTGTTTGAGAAGCAAGATATTTAAGCATTTCATCAACTGGCTTTATAAACTCCGTTTTGTATTCTTTGTTATCATCAGATAAAACCTTTTGTCCTAATGGAAACTTACATGCGTGAGGCATCATGCCATCAAAACTAATGCCTTTTGTGGTAATTTCATCATAAAACCAACTTTTCTTTTTTCCAGTTTCCGTAGTTTTAAAACAATCAATGTCGACGCTTGGAACAATCGTTTCCTGAAGATTGATTACAATTATTTGAAATATTACGGACAGCCATCTAAAGTATTTTAACACTTTTTTATAGTCTAATCTTTGTTGACAGTTTTCTTCCAAAACAATGATATGTTCGAAATCCGAATATGGAGTGACTTCTTTTCTTGCGAGGGATCCCATGCCAAGTAAAACAAATCTACAAGGTGCATTGCCCATTACTGTTTCGCAGTACTGCAATATTTCAGCCATGATACGTCTATAATCTTTTGCAATTTTTTCTTGTAGATTTCTAATGGTTTTAATTTTTATGTTTTCTATTTCTTCTTTGGTTTTGCATATCGTTTCAGACATTTTTAAATGGTCAAGTTTTTGATTTACTTCTTTTCTCATTGTTTTAACTTTTTCTTTAACTTTTGCTGCAGCTGCGATCAAATCAGCATGTAATTGTTCTGCACCAGCTTCTTTCAAAACACCAAAACAAAGTTTATTTAAATCATTTTTAATTTCTTGCATATTATTAGGTTTCCTGGTAATTGCTGCGTTCAGCAAAGTCGCACTTCTGCTCAAGCTTACCATTGTGTTTTTTTGACAATATATCTGACTGAGCTTGTAAAATATCTCAGCAGATTGTTGTGGAGCTTTTTCATTTCCATCTTTGTCGCAAATTTCTTTTAGTTTCTTGACCAGATCATTTTCTTGTTTCTGATCATTATCTTTGCTTAATTTGCAAACAAAAGAACTTGAAATCGAATCTTTTTCCATTTCGTCATTTTCTGAAAAGCAAGTTTCGCATTAGTACGCTTATGAACAAAATTTGTGATATAAAAAAACTGTACATGGAGTTTGTAGTTGTTATTAAGGCATTATTACACCGAAAAAAAGCGGCATATGGTGCATCACGCACGCCAAACAGGAGCTCATTGCCTGACTGTGGTTTTAGATTTTAAATTTAATTATATTAAAGTCTGATTGCTACAGCCTTGTAAGGAGAGATATGTTTAAGTTTTGTAGTTTCCATCAATGTATTGCTGCAGCCAGAATGATGCATAATGCATGCCCATGACTAGATGCTCGGAAGAAAATACGAGTTGTGGTCAGTTAGCATTTAAAAGTGCCACCTGCAAACTGTCTTTGACAGGGGTTAAAATCCATAATTAGAAGTGGCGGTTGGCAAGTACAAAAACCAAAATTGCTGGAATCAGAGGCGCTGGAAAAACTTTTGGAGGGCGGAGCAAAATTTTAGAATGGGCACTTTTTTATTTGAAAAGCCACTCTTAGCAAATGTAAATTTTAAGCGTACGAATTATGCAGAAAGTTGTTTTTAAAAAACGTAGTGAAGTAAATATTATGAATAAACGTTTCACATTTTGGCCGGGACATTTTATTTATTAAACCCAACAACACTTTTAATTTACTCAAAAAAACGGAACGTCTTTTTGGCAGATGAAAACTAGTGATGTCTGCGGTCCTCCAAAATTTCTGCGGTCTGTCTACGGTCTGTCTCCTGTCCTCTTTGCGGTCCGCGTTGGAGAAATAACCGTTACCGTTATTAATAACCGTAATTTTTCGCGTTCCTTAGAATTGGTCGCTCTCATAAATTGCGCAAGATGCGAAATGCGAAGAGCAATATCTGTCTGTATGATTTTGTGTATTTAAGTTTATGTATTGACTATGTATCGTATGCACGGTAAATATAATAAAAAAAGTATGGGAAGCACAAATATGTAAATTTTATTTCTTTTCTTTCGAAAGAAAATGTTTAATCACTTCTTCCTTGGTGATTTTCAAGTATTGTTCGTTCTTTCGAATGATCATTTGCTCTTCTAACATGAGCGGTCCCAATCTATTTTTTTTTTGCTGCAGTTACAATACCGCAGTCCGAGAAGCACCGTTCAGATGGTGTCGAAACTGCAGGCAAAAATAACGGTCGTTTGATGTGGACCGCAGAAGAGACCGCAGGATCAAAAAACCTACGGTCTGTCTACGGTCCCCTGCCAGGACCGGACAGACCGCAGATCTGCGGTCTGACAGAGGACCACAGACATCACTAATGAAAACCGTTTCTATTTTATCGGCATTTATTTGCACTACAAAAATATATACCTTCAGTTTAAACTCAAGTAAAGAACTTTTTTTTGGTCTTCAATTTTCTAAAAAAAATTTTTTTCTCCGATTCGCTAAGGTATGCATTTGTTGAAAGTGCTTTATGAAGAAAAAAAGCTTTTTTCTAAAGTTTGTCCCTTTTGCAAAGTTATTATTACATCTGGTGGTTCTTTAGAAAAAAGTTAGGCGACTCCTTGGCTAAATCGATATTTTTAGAGCTTATTGGATTAACTTTTTGGTTGAGATTATACTGTATAATAATTAAGATAAATCTAACAGAATGCTTCTATCTTGCAAATTTTAAAATAATTTCGTCCCAAAACCAATTTTGCTGTCCCTGAATCTGCAATTTGAAAAACACAAATTGTGTTTATAACAGCAGACAATGTCACTGTTTTGGTCTTTAGGAACTCGTCAGTTCAAATTGTGTTAATTTGAAGGTATTAAAGTCTATTGCTAACCAAGCATTTTAACTGAAAAGCTCTATGTCAAAGAAAGCAAAGCGTTGTATTCGATAAGCTTATGATTAGATCGAGTGAGCTGCGTTTTTTGCAGCTCAGACGTACATAGAATTTTCCATTTAAAACATCAATGAAATGCGTTATTTTGCGACATTTTGGTTGAATTATTAAGCTGAATTTAAAACGTTCACATTTAATTCGGAGAAAATCTGACTGGTGTGAGAGTTAGTTTTAAAGAGAAACTTGTTGATTGAAAAGAAACTAACTTCTTCTCAAGCATCTTAATGAATTAAAAAAAAAATTTTTAATTTTGAGCCTGCGAGTTGAATTTGCGCTGCGTTTTTTTCTCTTTTTATCTTTTAGAGCAACTAGTTTTGTCTCTTTTTTACTCTTACCCTTACTGTTTTTTTCGAATTAGACTCAATCGTCGTCATCGTTTGAAACGGTATCCACTCCAGGTCAGACACAAACAGAACTGGGGCCGAGGGTTTATCCTTTTACTACCCCAGACTGCTGCACTGCCTGAATCAGATGCTGGCAGTGGTGTTATTAAGCCAGCATCAAGTTTCGTCAGACCGTCAAACCGTCAGACCTCGTGCTCCATGTGGTGCCCGATATATAGGGCACGCTGTTAGTACATGGTCTGCGGTTTGCTCAGAGGTGCCACACTCGCAATTCGGCGAAGGAGCGAGACCCCATTTGTGCATTTACAAAAGGAATCTCCCAACAACAGTCCGCAGGCGGTTGAGCTTAACCCAAGCTGCTCGGGGTAAGCCCATCCCAACAGGCCTGGAACCGGTCTCGGGCACAAAAGTACGGAGCCTGGAAGCATCTTCAAAGTACTCCGTTTTTCATTTGTGATTTGTCCATTCAGAAGCGCGGATGCCAAGTCTGGCAAGGTTGTCCAAGAGATTCCGCGCAGCTGGCACAAACGGGCGTCTGGATCTTAGTCTCACTTGGCCAGTATCTGAGGACCCACTTAAGAGACCATACAAGATATGATCGGGGTCCAGAGATCCACGGTGAGCCAAGGAGAGTGTCGCTCCCAGTCGGCGAAGCTCAGCTGGCTGGATGCCTGAGAGTATAGGTAGGTGGTCTGTTGGAGTGGGACGCAGGCATCCAGTAACTATGCGCAAGGCGTCATTCAAGACACTGTCAATGAGGCGAGTATGAGCACTGCGATACCAGACTGGCGCACAGTACTCAGCTGTTGAGTAGACTAGAGATAAGGTGGCTATGCGTAGTGTTTCAGCAACAGCACCCCATCCCGACCCCACGAGTCGCCTCAACAGTGTGACGCGCGATGATAGTTTTTTGCGCAATCCCACTAAATGTTGACGAAATGTGAGCGATCTGTCCAGTTTTACCCCAAGATAAGTAGGGATTGGACAGAACGGTAAAAGTCCACCATGGTTGTAGACCTTTAGCTCACGTTTGGCCTCTCGGTTATTTAAGTGAAAGGCTGCCGTCACCGTCTTAGTGTGACTGAGCTTCAACCTCCAAGTCTGGAGATACGCTGACAGTGTGGACATGTCTTGACTTAAAGTCCCCTCCAAGTCCTTCCAGTTTCCAGAATAATGCAACAATGCTAAATCATCAGCATAAGCAAACTTTCTGGAAATCATGGAAGGAAGATCGTACGTATAGATGTTAAATAGGAGGGGAGCCAAGATCGATCCCTGAGGAACAACGTTTTTAAGATGGCGTAGCCTGCTTTGCTTGCTGTCACCGGTGGTAAGGGTGAAACTTCGATTTCGGACAAGCTCCATAATCATTTTGACCATGTGCTTATCCGGGAGTAGTCTCAGCAGCTTGCAGGTAAACCCACGGTGCCAGACAGTGTCATAAACAGCTGTCAGATCGACAAATACGGCACCGGCCTTCTTATTAGCCTCGAAAGAATCCTCGATGTTTTGGGTTTGCAGAACAACTTGATCTACGGTTGACTTCCCGCGTCGGAACCCAGCCTGCTTTTAGGGAGTAGTGGATCGATTAACGGTTCAACGCAGGCGTAGATAAGCCTCTCGAGGATCTTGTAGGGGACACAGAGCAGAGATATCGGTCGATAACTCTTTGGGTCCCCCACGGGCTTTGCTGGATTGGGGATCGCGATTACAAGCGCTTTTCTGCAGATCTTGGGAATTTTGAGTCGGCGCAAACAGGAAGAAAGGAAGTCACCTAACCAGGACTTTAAAGCAGCTCCAGCATGGAGTATAAGCTCGGGGCAGATGGAATCAGGACCCGGAGCTTTACCTGGTTTTAAATGTTGGAGGGCAGCAGCAAATTCTCTCCGTGAAAAATTATCAGAGATATTTACTGTGTCTGGTGTTGTGGCCCTCCAAAGGTCAGACACTTCTTGAGAGACAAGTCGAGATGACTTGCGATCAACAGCCTTGTATTTCCCATTTCTGAACAACCTGAGACTTTTCACACTCTAATAAAAAAGCATGGAGTATTTTGAACAACCTTACTGGTAGGTCACGACACTCTCCTCGTCACTGTCCTGTTTCAGCCGATGCTATTGCTGAGATGCAATAGCATCGGCTGAAACAATGCAATGCATTGCTGAGATGCATTGCTGAGATGCAAGAAAATTTTTAAAAAATTGTTTTTAAAACTCCGAAAAACTTAAATATAATGAAAGAAAATTGAGAAAAATTAAAAATTATCAAATTTTTAAGCGTTGCTAATAATTAATATTTAAAACTGCTGCACAGATATTTGGGGGTGCTGCATCTCTGCCGCTTTTATGGGCGAGCCGGCACTGATGGTCAGAAAGTAAGCTTAAGTTCGGTATGTGTGATGTCACTTTAGTGCAGATGGCATTCTCTTGAGCTGTCTTTGCACAACTCGAAAACCTAAATTACGAGTATTATTGCAAATAACGTAAACACTACGAAATTATTACTAAACTAAAACTCTAAACAATATTTTTCTAGCAACTCTATCTGGCTTTATTTAACTCAATCTTTAACTTTAACACTACCGAAATATTGGCTGGAAAATAAATACTTTGTTAAAAAGCAATGCAATTTCAACGTTTGCGGCAAGAAAACTATTCGCTTAATTTTAATTTTATGACGTCCCTCTTTTATGTTTCGCCTAAAAGTAGAGTTAAAAACACAACATTAAACTTTACAAACGTGCTTTTAAGGAAAATAACTGTTCATTTTAGAAAGTAGCCATTAGGTGTTAAAATGAAGTTTTAAACCATTGGTTTACAACCTTTTTTGTTTGCGACTTCTTGCAAAATAATCACCATGATAAAAAGCTTACTTTATTTGGTGAATGACAACTGATAATCTCAAAAAACAACTTTATTTTAAATGAAACTTCAAAACGTATATTTCTACGGCGTTTGTTTTTTCACTAAAAATGCAACACAGCCAAGCATCGAACCCTAAACAATGCAATCACAACCCGAAAAAAATGAGACCGTTACGAGCGTTACGATTATTCTTGCAACCGCTAAAGTAAAAAACACGCAGCTAACAACCACCAGGTTGAAAAACACCAATTTATAACGCAATCTGCTTAAACTTGTTACGATTTTCATTTTCTTTTTCTTGCTTTTTGCTTTGGTTTTGATCCATCAGATGTTGTTTCTGTATTAAGATCAATTTTAATTGTTGGGTTAAAATAACTTAGTAAATTTGTGATATCAAAATGATAAAGGAGAAAACAAAAAATATTAAATTGATCAATTATATATTTTAATGTAATTAATGGGTATTGCGCATATTTACATGCATGGTTGTTTCAATATATGATATTTGCACGATATGAAATACAAAAAATTTGAACATTAAGCAATAAAATAACTCAATTCAACTAAATTAATCATTAAGGATATCACACTGACTTAATTTTTCGAAATTTTCTAATTTTTAAAAATTGATATTGTCGGAAATTAAAAGTTCTTAAGATTATAGGAACGATTTTTTAGTTTTGTTATGAAAGCTATTATAGCTACCAGGAAAATTAAATGCATTATTTTAAAATTGATTAAAATTTAAATTCATACCGGTAATTGTTACAGAAATACAAAACAAAACGCTATGTAGAAAAAAGATGATTACAAGTTATCGTGACTGCAATTCTAAGATTAAAAAAAGTAACGTTTTATGTGCCAGCAAATTAATAATCTCATTTAAAACAACTTTTCAATTATTAGAAAATAAATAAAGTTACCTTAAAATCGATTTGATGCAATACCTCAATCTTTGTAAAGGTTTGTTTATTGAAGCAATTTTCGTACTTAGATTTACAAAAATTTAACAGTATGAGATGTGCAACTTGTTTGACTACTTAAAACTAATTGGTTTTAAAAAGCTAAAAAGACAAGTTTTACGCAGTTATCTAAATACTTGCTGTTTGTTCCTATCTATTGTTATTCTAAAAACAATGAAATATTCCTCACAAATCAGTTATTTATCCGCGGTCACTTTTTTACAAGTTATTAATAAAGTATTCGTACTAAATTGCACCAGCAAATAACAAGAAAATGCAAAGTAACACAACATGAACGTCTTCGGCTTCAACGAAATCTTTTCAAACCAATGAAATAGAAAATAAAGAAATCTACCAAATTGTAAATCAAAAATATATGACTTAATTGAGTAAAGTGTTAACCAACAATTTTAGTTTACATATTTAAGTCAAGGACCATCTATAATTTAAAAGGTTTTCCCAAACAGCGGCCCGCGGGCCATTTAGACTCTTTTCCCGCAATTTATAAGTGATTACTGTGTCAAGCTCCTTTTAAGCTATCCTTTCTCTAGGGAAAAAGGCGATTGGCTAACTCGCTAAGGGGCGCTTATTGACAGAAAGACGTAGTTTGACCCGTAAAGCAAATACTAATCTGGATGCTAGACGGTAGCTTGACTAGAAAAATCAAGACCTAACTCTCTTCATTATTGCTCAAAGTTCTTTTTAAAAGTTTGATTTATTATACTTAATTATCAGCCCAGATCTTAATATATAAAGAATTACAGATAAATTCAATAAGTCACGTTACACGATTCTCAACTTCGATACTCTTGTTCGTCTCGGCCATCCGTCGCCACGATTTCTAAATCTTTTTTGCATCTCTCGCAGTCTCCATTTTCGGCTCTCTGTCTTGTCTGTCTCAGTTACCAAGTATCTATGTTACCTGATCATCGACGAGGTGCGCAAAATATATAGAAACGTTCTCCGCGGGTGACGTTGGCGGACAAAATAAATAAATGAAAATAAAGCTGGACCTCGATGTTTCAAAAACCAAAACAGGAGACAAAGCAATTCAAAAAAATACAAAGAACGATTGTTGACATTATTATCGTATGCAATTAACGATTATTTTGTAACATTTTAAAATAATTATGAACACAGTGATTAGCGTTTGCAGCATGAATGGAGTTAATTATAACCTAATAAAGCACAATAAGTAAGACGTCGAAGCAAAATCCAAGAGTGAAAGTCGGAAAACTCAAATTAACAAAATGAGGTCGAGCTAAGTTGGTAAGCCAATGATCGGACAGCAATTAAGTCGCGAAATATGAGAAATCAAATCGGCGCATCTAAAACCAAAAAATGAAGTTTAGCCCAAACAGATCCAAATAATATCAACGAAGAAAACATAAACTAATACCATTATTCTGACGTACTGATGACATACTGTATGAACCTAGTTAAATAATAAAGTGGTTCTTAAAGTTATTTATTCTGGCTCTTTTCAAAAAGTTTACTAATGTAACAATTAACAATAACCAAGAAAAAGCAAATATTGACTTATCTGACGATTAAGGAAAGTTTCCGAAACTTTTAGAAGATTCGGTTGTATTTTGAATGGCAACACAACAAGCGTTTCGAATGCGCACAAGAAAACACAATCTTACAATTTTCCATATTAACAACGCTTTTTAATATTTCTTTTAAGCACTTGTTTTTGAAGCGCATTCCAAGGGATTAATAAAATTAATTTAGGATCAGTGATTTTCATATATACTTTAGTTTGTTTGATTGTTTCAATACAATCCTACAAAGGATCCTCCTTACTCTTTCTATTTCAAGCCATTGTCATAGTACATTTTCGAATCGGACAGTTTTATAGAAATTGTTTCCGATATATCACCTACCAATGAATGCTTAACTGAAAAATTGCATATAGGCAAAAATTTAGACCACACTGCTGTGTATTGTCAATGCATAATGGGGCCAGGACTATACCGACAGACTATAATATTTTCTAAAATTGTAGTTACCGTATATACCCGTGTATAAGCCGCTCCTTCTTTAGATTTCAAAAGCCTCCCCTCTCAGTAGTAACCCGAAAATAAGTCGCATTTAAATTTGACAATTTTAATACAAAAAATGTAAATATTCAACATCAAAGCACGCTATTTTGGTACACAACAAACAAGTCTAATACCAAAAATTAATTAAAGTTTAAAGAATTGGTGCTTTTGAAGTTACACAAATTGATTCAAAATGGCGGTTTAGAAGCTTTGATGATCTGGTGAGCAGTTCCACAAATTTCTTCAGAAAATTTAAGTAATTTCGAAGCATCGACTATAAACCGCATTCCGATTTTCGGGCTAGATTTTGGGTCAAAAAAGTGCGACTATTAAACAGGTATATATAGGGTACTTCAAAAAAATTGGGAAAAATCTTCGTTTACGATATTTTGTCAAAAAGTCATTCAAAAGATTTAGAATTACGTAGACGTTTTAGAGTGTCTAAAAAAATGCCAGAAAACTATTACTAAAAAACTTTTTGCCATGCTATAATTAAAAATATGTTTCAATTTTGAAGTATCGTGCTTACTGTTGTTCTTGTTAAAAGATTAAATAATTTTCTAATGTAATTCCCACCTTTTAGACGAAACAAAATCATAAGTTATTATCATAAAAAAGTAATTTATCACTTTGTCAGAAGTAACGAAATACGTTTGGTTACATGTACTTGACAAAGTGAACAGTAGCTGACGATAAGTGTGATTAAAAAAGCTAAGTCAATTTTAAGGCTATTTTTTTCGTAAATTTCTGATTTCAATACTTAACACTGTTTTTCCCTTTTATTCGCATAGAAAATATATTCATTTAATTTTTTTAATTGCTTTAACGCTTTAACTTGTTAAACTGTCAGTACCTAGTGTTAAAACCAAAGTGTATCAAACGTTAAAAAAATACATTACAGCTTACAATTTCGTTTAATAAACTGTACTTCAACTGGTACTACATTAAATTATTTTAAACGGAGAACAGGTGCAAATTGAAATGATACCTTCAAACAATTGTACCAATTAATATGCGATATTTTAACAATAGAGTACGTTAAATCACTCTTAAATTTGTTTACAGCTCTTTAAAAGCAATGTAAATGACACGCACTTAACTTAGTATAATTTTTTTGCCTTTAACTTGCTTTCAATGAAACCTTGTGCCAAACAATACCAACTTTTGTTTCAACATTATCTTATTTAAATTGCAATAATTGACTTTGCCTGGATCATAACCTTTGCCATTCGTTCTTATCTATTGTTATCCAATCACGATAAAATATTTCTACCAAACAAGTTCTTTGTTCGCTGTTACTTTTTTGACAAGTCGTTAATAACGCAATCGTACCAAGCAGCAGTGGCGGTTAACCCATAGTAGCTGCAGAGCTGCCGCGCCAGCATTCCCATATATATGTGAGGCAATTTTAAATATTATCAGCAGGCCTAAAAAAATTAATATTTGTTGCAATCTTTAATTTTTCTCAATTTTCTTTCATTAAATTAAAGTTTTTTCTGATTGTTGAAAAAATTTCGAATTTTGATTTGAAAATTTCTTGAGCTGTCTCAAGCTTAGCTTAAATATTTTACGCAAAGGGAACAAAATGACGCATTCTATTGAAGCTTCATCTGGTAGATTGAACAGACGTCTGAGCGGCAATAAACGCAGCTCGCTTAATCTGATCATAGGCGTTGCCAATTCAGCGCTTCCCTTTCTAAGGCAGAAAGTTTTTTATCAAAATATTTAGATAGCAATAACCTTTAATATCCTTCAATTTAACACAAATTGTGTTTTACAGATGGTACGTTCACGGACACCAGAATTGAGGATAGAAGGGACAATTGCTTTTGAAATTTGCAAGATATCGAGTTAGATTTATCTCTAAAATTATATAATCTCGACCAAAATTTAATTTAACAAAGTACCAGTTTAGATAAGGGGCCCCTAACTTAATTTTAAAGAAAGCAACCCAACATTTAACTGTAATTTTGCGAGGGAAACAAAATTTGGAAAAAAGGTACTTTGGTCGTTAAAAAGGCAGTCTCAAAAAACGGGGACTTTAACAAATCGAAAAAAAATTCTCTAGAAAACCGAAAAAAGGGCCTTTACTCGAGTTTTAAGATATAAATACTTTTTAGTGCCAATTGAAGGTCAATAAAGAAAAAAGGTCTTTATTTGCAACGGGGACGCTTTATCTTTTTGATTAAACCAAAAATATTTGCGGAGCTAGTGAATAAAACACCGCAGCCAAAAAATGAAGACCTTTATATTTTATTTTAGTTTTTTCTAAATTTTCATGATGTCGTGTTTTTGTCATGTTTTTACTAAATTTTGTTGATTTTTACTGAATAATTATAAATGGCTATGTCAATTGACATTTTCAGTGCTGGTTGAAGTTAAAACAAAACTAATTCAAAACACCAGAAAATGATCTTTGCTATGCGTTTCTAATATTTTGCCTCGTATCCATGTGCTAGTTGCAAAAAAGCAGGCACATCCATATAGTTAGTATTGCTGGCTTATTTACTTACATTGTACTTTGATGGTGCTGCTTGTTTAAACTTGTATTACATAGTTCTAAATGATTCTAAGTGGTTTTCATTATTCTGCTCATTTAAAATTAATAGTAATCACATTATTCGTGGTCGAGTAGTTACTGGTTAGAGTGCCGTGATTGTCATCGTTATGGTCTCAGTTAAAAACCCACTCGCGTCATTCTTTGTGTCTTTGGGAAAGACACTTTACGACACTTTCCCCTGCTTGGTGGCCTTGGAAAGCAGTTTTAAATTTCAGTCATATTTCTATAAAACTAAAAATAAAAAATAAATAATTAACCGGATAGCAATGTCTTGGCATCTCAGGAAGCAGGTGGGGGAGATTTTTACCCTATGTATTAGCACCTCTGTCGTTTTCCTGCGAGTCAGGAGAATAAGTATACAGACAAAAATAAAAAATTGTAATTCAAACTGTTGTGATTTGTTTGATAGTCGAAAATGCATTTACATATTTTGATTCGAAATCAACTGTACGTAGTTATTATTTTATTTATAAAATTTTTGTTTCGATCTTTCTCATCTTCTATATTTCAATTCAATTCAATTCAATTTAATTTTATTTTATTTGCAATCAAGGTATTACGTTTTAAAGTTTTTATTGAAAAAGGGATTGCGAAATAGGAAACAGCGGCTAAACGATATACGCTATTACACGCACAACGTCAATTGTGCGTGGTCGCCGTACCTTTAAAACAAATATTATCTTTTTCATGCTCTATAACTATACATTTTCGATTTCACTTCCTGTTTTTTTAATTGGATGATCACGCGATATTAGGTCCACTTTTTTACAGTGATGTGCAGTGGCGTATGCAGAAATTTGTGAAGGAGGGGTTTTGGAGCCGAAAACACGAATGCTCTAAGTGATGATGATGATGATGATATTTTATTCATGTTTAGTAACATTATTAAGTATATGCAATGTACAGTACTATGAAGCATGAAAAGGAAACGCGACACAACGACGAACGTTAAACATGCAGAAAGTATAGAGAGAGTTGAGAAAGAGAAAAAATAAGAAGCACGGCCGCGTTACCTAATTCAAACTAAATATTAATATTTAAAAAGACAAAAAAGACAAAAAATGACAAAAAATGACAAAAAATGATAAAAAATGTGCAGTGCAGGTTAAGTGGTCTTGATTAAGTAGTCCTGGTAATGGGCAAAAGCTTCCAAAACTAGCTACATTCAAAAATAAAGTGTTTTGGTTTTAAGAACATCTTGTAGTAGCATGAATTTCTTTTTACCAAACCGTAAAACTAACTATTGAAAAGACATGTGCGTGTAATTCAGTCATGACAAAAAACTCTCGAAATTAAAAGCAACTCGTGTAAATGATGAGAACAATAAATGAAAAATCAAACAAACAAAAAATAACCTTACTTAACAAATATTTATAGTTTCTTTACAGGCTGATATTCAAACGCCTGTTTTTTCACTTAATCTGTTTAATTACATCATCAGGGCAAGGCGCGCGTGTGGCTCCTATAAATGTTTACCGGTAGTAATGCAAGTCCATTCATTCGAGTGGTACCACTTGTGTTTTGTAAGCACGTTTTTAGTCTGCGTAATGTGGAGAACTTTACGATTGTTCACTAATGCATGTTGTCACTGGAAGAGTTAACAAAATGGTCGTCAATGTAAATATGTTCGGATGAGCATCGGAAGTGCATTCCTTGATGCTGCTCAACGCATCAGTTGGTCTTTCTCCTGCGTTCAACCGAAAAAGCTTCCTGTAACATAATATTAGTTCAGGCACTAATTCTCCCCAGGATTTCAATAAATCATTTTCGTAAAATTTTCCCAAAACTTGAATACTTTTAATTTGTTGAGGAGTTGGTGTACTAGTTGGATCAGCAGAAATTAAACACTTAAATTCACCAATAATAATCAATTTGTGGGCTGTAAATCTTGCTTTGAGAGTGACAATAAAGTTATCAAGAAATAGAATAAAAATCTTTAGTCTAAAATATTCTTCATCTGTTACAGCAGCAATGTTGCATCGATTGGTCTGTCTTTAAGTAAGGCGTGGTATTTTCAAAATAAAATCTTTGGCTTTGGCCGTTTCTTGCGCAAAAATATAGAGCTGGTGAAATTCATATTTGGTTTTTTTTCTAGTGATGAACTGCAGAGCTCGTGATGAAGTTTCTCTGTCTGGCCATGCTGAAATTTCTGCCAAAACTTCTAAACGGTAAATTGTAAATTTGAAAAAGTACTAACACTCTCGTGTCAATCGATCTATCTGGTAGCACAAATTTGAACAAGTTTTTGAGCTTTTGTTGTTGACGAAATCGTGTTGATGGACTTGTATAAAATGTTTTGAAGTTTTGGAGCATTAAAAAAATTGTGAACTGAAGCTACTGTTCCCATGCAGTTTATTTTTATTCCCATGCTTAACTTTTCAATATTTTACAAGTTTGAAAGTTTTCTTCACAGTGGCAATTGCATATTAGCTAACTTTGAAGCAATTTTAACGATAGCAAAAATTGGAGCGCAAGTATTAATTAAATTAAAAAGCGCGGTAAACAATAGAAATCAAAATTCTATTATTAAAGCCTATTTATTACCATGTACTGTATATATGGCTGAACAACATTCTTCAAGGGGGAGGGTTTGACCCCTGAACCCCCCCTTGCGTACGCCTATGCAAACGGTAAGTTTATTTATTTAACTATTTATTTCATTTATTCATTTAAAAACAATTACACACTCTTTAGAATCATCACAAGCTACAAAATATAAAGCTAATTCTACTAAAAGTGTGAATGATAAGTTTTTTAAAAGATTTTTGATTTAGTATTAATTTCCATCTTTATTAGAACGATCGCAAACTAACATCTTTCCTAAAAATTCGTCAAAAATTCCGACTAAAAATAATTTGGTCGAGGTTGCAAACGGTAAGTTTATTTATTTTAAGCGTTGATTTTGAGTTGCTATTTAATTCTTTACAGATGTATAATCGCAAACTGAAAACCAACCCAAACCTGTTGAAACTAGCAATGGTATGTTTTTATGTAAAAAGAACTCGACTTGAAATTGATTTTGGTTTTTCGTAGAATGGTCACAAGCAGATGTCTTCCCAGAAAAATTAATGGAGCCAGATGAGGAGATCAATCGTCGTCGTCGTCATCGTTTGAAGGAGATCAATACTCTCATGAGAAAACATTTTTCCAGTATCCGGACTTTTTAAAAAGGGAAAGTGCAAATCTTTTGTAGAAAGCCCCAGCCACTAATGCAAAAATGTGAGATTTGAGAAAAACAACCCGGCCACGCACTCACCGTTCAGCGGTGGCGGGGTTGTTTTTTTTGGCAGGGGCTTTTTGCAAAAGATCCAAAAGTGCAATCTATTTTTAATTTTTGCTATCATGAAGATTTGAACTAATAATTTTGAAAATTGTTAATCGTATTTTACAACTACAAAGAAACCGTTTTAAATTAAATTACAGTTTTGCTTATGTCTTAAGAAACATAAAAAATCTAGAATTGCATTATTACCACGCATCTTACAATAATAGCTTGATGATGCCTACTGCTCGCTTGATAAGCAGTCGTCAGGAAGTTTTTTAATTAGGCTGAAGAAACGTTTTTGATAAAATAAACAGGCCAGACACAAAATGGAGGGTGATAAATATCATCAATATAACGTTTCATGTGTATCATCTAAAAGACATCCCTCCTTATACCCCAGTTCATTGTTAACTTTCGAACAATACTTCAATGTTTTGGAAACCGACCACCTCTACAGGTAAAAAACCAGGACTTTTGAAGTAAAGAACACCAAAGTTTTAGCTACAATCAACTCGAAACTTAAAGCAATTGTTAACTAAAAGGAAAAGTTTTAAAGGACGATGTTCACAGAGAACCATTAAACTTATAAAGTTGCTTATGTTTAATCAAATTTCCAATTTTACCAAGCTTGCATTTTTTCTCTTTCAAAATTTTTAGTTTATCAAGGGTGTTTTTTCTTCCAAAGGTTATTTTATTCCACTTTTCTTATGCACGTGGTGGTCACAAATATTTCATTCAATTGTTTGCTTTTATATTCATTTGTGACTTTCTGCGAATTTTTTAGCCAGCAAAATTTTACTTGTGTTTTTTCGTAAATTTTTAGTGTATTATGTTTTTTTCCATGCGTTGTAGTGTATTTCAGTTACATTACAAAATTATTTGCTATGATATCTGTTTTTATTTCGTTACATGACCAGCTAGCGTAATGCCTTTACAATTTCTAAATCCAACTAACTTCGTTGTGAGCGATCCTTTTGGAGTTAGAAAATCTTATTAGATTCTACATTTTACAGACAAATCTAAAGCAACTCTGCCCCAAAAGAAACATGTTATTTGACATTACGGGCTATGGCGAGAGATGTTTGATTGCTACACCGATAAATTTCCATCTACTACGCCGGCATCTCCGAAAGTAGGTCAGTGTAATTGCATGTCCTATGCATAGTGCCGCCTCCGTTGCTTTCCTGCGAGTCAGGAGGATAAATATGGAGATGAATAGATAAATAAATGAAAGTTTTGCTAGGAAGTGCAATCGGTGAAGGCCTTAGAGCTCCACCGGGCCCAATTTAGGATTTATGACCCGGGATCCCGGACAAACTTAACGGAAAATCCCGGTTTATTGCATTTGAGTTGAAAGTAATGATTTAAAGCAGGGGTGCTCAATACGTCGGTCAATCACGACCTATGCATTAAGCAACGGCTGGGGATTGCAGGTGAAGACTTTTTTTTGTTATCATCTGCCATTTGGGACGAAAATGAAATTGGAAACCAATTGTGAAAACCTTTTTTTTAGTCTTCTGTAAATTTTTAAGACAAATTTATATCTGTGGTACATTTTGAAATCCCGAAATTTCCTGGAAAGTAAAAAATTCTCCCGAAAAATCCCGGAATAATAAAGAGCCCGAGAAATTATAAACACCAGCCCAGTTGTAATTCATTTTACTGATTTTTTTTTTTTTATTACTGATAACAATTAAGTTTATTTTTGTGCAACGTCTTAGGAAATTTAAAACGACGCACAGCTTGAGAACCACTGGTTTAATTGATTACACTTTTTTAAAGCAAAATTATAACTCGTAAAAGCAATACACTATTTACTCAAGACAACAATATGAGTGTAGTGTCAAAACAAACATACATTACTAAAAACAAAGAAAATTCTAGCGAAGTGCTGTTTCTTGAATATAAAAAAATTTGTACAAGCACGCAGGTAAGTGACAAAAAACACAATAACTTACACCAACAATTAAACTGCCCTAACTTTTTACAATAAATGAAAAGTAATAAAAATTATATTTGATACATATAAATAAAACGTATAAAAGTAATTGTGAAAAAAGAATTATCAAAAATATAAATTTCAGGCAAGTAATAAAGACACAAAACTAAAAAGATGAAAAAGTTTTACATACAACTAAAAAAATAAAAAATGTTTAAAATTAAAAAAAGAAAAAGCACAAAAATCTGATAAATGCGTAAACTCCGATTATATTCATGTTGCAGGAAGGGATTCTGGAATAAGTGAAGAAAAAAAAGTCGAAATAAAACACAAGAAGGATTCCAACAAAGTGGGTGTAGGTGCAATCTCATTGTCATCTTGGTCCTGTCAAATAATAATAATAATAATAATAATAATAATAATAATAATAATAATAATAATAATAATAATAATAATAATAATAATAATAATAATAATAATAATAATCATAATAATGATAATTGACAAGCGAGGTAAACAAACACGAACAGATTAGTCCAAAACATTAGGTCTAATAAAGAATACAAAGCATTACATCTGCATTTCAAGCACTTCTTAATAACCACTTAAATAAAAATTCTATTATAAATCATAATGCGAAGGTGGGAGCAGTTAAAATTAGGGTTGGCAAACTAAAGCCGGACAAGAATTTCCATATCGCGCTGGACTATCCTGGTCTTGGCTCTTTACGCTTGCCGTCTTTGGGCATTCTCCCACCATTCTAAACCACTGGTCCCGTCCGTGGGAAGGTTTCCCGATGATCGGGACTTCGTGGAGTTGATCCGCATTCCCAGAAACGGGGTGGGTGTGCTCACCGTCGCCACGAGCAATTTCTCGTAATTGTGAAGTTATTTGAAAGGTTCTTAAAAACTGAATTTCAAAAAAATAAGAAAACTTAATGCGCTGCGACGGTCAATCGGTCAACCTGACAAAATTTTAAAAAGCTAGAAAAAAGTTGCCCTCCTAAGTTAAAATTTATTGAAAACGTTTGTCCTAAGCAAAAAGTTTCGTAGAATTCTTTATTTGAATTCCGATCAAGGGCTTGGACACGTTTTCGTATCAATCACAACTAAACTTAAGGGCCCAAAGAGTTCGGCGAACGAGATTTCGGCGTGCACTGCGTTCGGCGTTGTAGATATTTTGGCGCTCTATACGTATTTATTTACTAATTCACTTATTTTCTAAGATTGAACAAAGTTATTCCGATAATGATCCTTTTGTTTGTCGGAATCTTACGCTATGGTTGCTTTTTACCTTCCTGCATGTACTGCATCCTACACAACTGCAAATTGTTGGTGCTCCTCAGAAGAGTGCTCAATGACATCAATAGTCAGGATGATTAGTCCTATTTAATAGAACACAACTATTTAAAAAAATATTTTATTAAAATAGTCCAAAACAGACTGTTTCGCCGGTAAGGCTTATCATGGGATACAACGTTTTATTCAAATAGAATTCTTATATTTTATATTTAATAAAATGTTTTTTTAATACATGTATTCGTTTTCAACTAAATAGGTACACACACACACACACACACACACACATATATATTGTACTATATATAGACTATATAGTGTTTTAAATTTTTATCTAACTTTAATTTAAATAAAAAATTAGCTGTGTTATTTGTTGAAATTCATGACCTTTTTTTTAATTAAGTTTTTTTTTATCAAGCTTTCACTGCTGGTACTTTATAGTAGCATGCTTGATCTAATGTTAGAATTTTCAATTGAGGAGCTTAACATTACTTGAATGAGGTGCAGCCGATGATAGCAAATGATCTGTTATAAATTCGTTCTGCAAAAATATCTGTAGCTGTTGGTGCAAGTGCAAGTTTTTGCATCACGAGTCGAAGTCAGAGTCCAAGTTCGAGTTTTCAAAAAAAGTAAGAGTTAAACAAGAACGCTTAAACTCAGGCAACAAATTCAACCGTTCTACCAGCTTTGGTTCACAGTATATTTAGCCAGTAGCCAAGATTTTCTACAACATTAAGGCCCGTTTCCACTGCGAGCGTGAAATGGAGCATTCTTTGTTTGTTTTATTGCTTCTTTTCTTTCCGCGCTAAGCGAAGCAAAAAAAAATAAAAGAAACAAATACTCCATTCCACACTGTAGTGAAAGCGGCCTATAAATATTATTGGGATAAAATGCGACACTTTGGTGCGGGTTAAGCAAAATCTCAAACATGAAGAAATCGTAAAATCAGTAGATTTTGTGTGATCACAAAAACTACTTAGTGGGAAAAGCCGCGAGCGTCCCGATACAGACGCTTGGGTTACATGCAATCGCATATTAATTTTTAGACCCCGATTTTTTTATATACTGATAAACAATCGAGCTATTATCGGAGTAACTTTGTCTCTCCGAACTTAGAAAATAGAACATTTGCTTAAATGACTAAAGAAATATACAGTGTCTAACTTTTGCGCGCCGAAATCTGAACATCGCCGAACTGATTGAGCGCCGAAACCTGGGGTCGAAATCTCGTGGACCAAACCGAAGTGTTAGAAAGACGCTAAATTCAGCATCCAAGTCACACGAATTAAGGGTAAACATGTTGTTTCCCTTTTATGTATTGTGTAACAAGTGTATTATATATTGTGTAACCATTATGTATTTATGTATTGTGTAACAAGTGAAAAAATTTCCAAAAAATAAACAAAAATATGCTTAACACGAAAGCTGAACACCTGATCCCACTTAATATTGTGTTCTCTGCTTCGTAGCACAATTTTGTTATATGAAACCTAAAGATTGTTATAGTAATTTTTTTGCCTTACGACACAACAGGAAATTTGAAGCCTTAAAAAACAATATTGAACGATATTCTAAAAATTCGATATGCCAAAACAATAAAAAACAATGGATCAAATGAAAGCTACACAATGAAAGCCAAGACCACTCACAGTTTCTGGCAGGTTACTTCCTTCTTGTTTCGTAGTTTTTCGTTGTCTGTTTTTTAATCTAAAAGGCGTGGTAAAAATAAACGATTTGAAATAATAAAGTGTTTCAAAATTTTGATTCTCTTAGACATCGTCGTTGAGACAGTTCTTTGTACTAAGCGAAGCGATAATAAGAAAATCTCAACACTATTGCAATTATACAAGGTTAAGAATGCATTTCGTTATTTTGTAATCTTGGAAAATTATGTCGATACGAGTATAATGTTTCTTAAAGTTTTTTTTTAATATAATGTTTTTTAAAGCAAAAACCGCGGTAAAATGACCAAAAAATGCCGCATCTTTTCGAGCATTTTCTATAAATAGTACTTCAAAGCGTATAGTTCATATAAAGCACTTGATATAAGTTTGTTTTGTATATAAGAATAAATGAAATTACCAACAAATTAACTACAAAACAAGAATTGTGATCTAGGGGTGGGCAAACTGCGGTCTTGACTTGAATTTCAAAAAATTTTTTTAGCTTTAATTTAAACTGAAGAATTTTTTTAATCTTTCCAATACTTTCAGCGGCCTTTGGATCTTTGGCAGGCTCCGATTTCAAATGAAAACCTTGTGCGAGCTTTCCGTGAACGTTACAGTTTCTTAAGTGGCTTTTATGCTAAATAATTCTTTGCACTGCCTTAACACGGCGTCATAAAAAATGGGTCATCTTGATAATAGAAATCACTCCATCTATTTTAGATGTAATTTGGAACGTTGAATCCAAATCCAAACCTGTTTTTCTTGTATTACGTTGCTCCTATGTTCTTCCTATTAGAAACTATTTGTTACAATCCACTGCAACAGCGAAACAAGAAGAATAACAATTACGAGAAGCCAATGGTTTATCCGGGTCATCTGACAGTAATGTTATACCAAAATATAATTTATAAGGACGTTTCAGCCTTATCGCTTATTGTTTTACAAAGATTCAATAGAATAAATTTTCCAAAAATGTAGCAAAAACTGCCCAGGTTGTTTTTACATACACCTGTATTCATTTTATTGAGAAGATACCTACAGATATAACTGTGTTAATTAAAAAATGTAATTTACCGATAAATCTAAAACAATTAGAATAATTTCCTATACTTTCTAACTTCCAAATGTATAGCATAAGTATGATAAAAAAATAAAATTTTTCTTCAGATAGCCTTGCAAGTTGAGGTTGACGAGCATCATTGATGTTAACCATATAAAAATAAGAAAAAACACTTTAGAAAGAATAGCAACATAAATTATTTAAATTAAAGATAATTCAAGCACAATTTTATGCAGATAAATTTTTAGGTAAACTCAAACATACAAAGCTGTATTTTTCTTTGTAGCAAAGTACCTTAAATTTTTTAAATCAAAAGCACATAAAATTAGTTACAAATTTATTCACAAGTGATCATTCTTTTCTATTTAAACTGAACTCTTACAGTTAAGATCTGTGAACAAAAACGATATTAAAAAATCTAGCAGCACTATCTCCTGAGTCGCAGTCATAATCTTTAGCCGGCAAGTTGGAAAAATGTTAAGCTATTTGTTAAATATTTTTATTTATGCGCTAAAGAGGCCTACAACGTATTTATATTTTTACAGTTGATCGTCGCCGTTGTCGTTTAAAGGGGCACCCACTTAGGGTCAGTCACAAGCAGGACTGGGGCGGAGGGTTTATTTTTTACTACCCCGTGCTGCTGCACTGTCCGGATCAGATGCTGGCTGTGATGGTGTTAAGCCAGGATCGCGTTTTGTCATCCAAAACCGTCAGAACTTGTGCTCCATGTGATACTCAAAGTATGGGGCACGCTATTAGAACGTGGTCTGCGGTTTGTTCAGTTTGCAGTTCATTATGTGCTACAATACTTCGTAATGTTATTAGTTGAAAGATTTACTGTAATTTCATCGCAAGATAATTAACATCGTCGGTAATTTTATCGCATGGTAATTTCATCGCAGTACATTACATAGCAGTTATTTTATCTAACCCTAACCCTAATCGTGCTAAAAACAAACACTTAAAACACTTAAAAATCAAGACGATCAAATTACTGATGATATGATATATGACGATGTAATTACAATGCAATCAAAATGTATTGCGATGTAATTACCATACGACAAAATTACCGACAATGTAATTACCTTGCCATAAAATTATTGGACACCAGTTGAAGTGGAAGTGTTATATTGGTATATTAGTGCTTAATCAACACATTTACTTCTCCATGTAGTATTTTTATTTGCAAGAAGAAAAAATTTTTCAAAAAGGTAAAAATCGTCATTTTTTTCCATTTTTGCTATATTTCAAATAAAAAGTTTCGAATAAATCAAAACCTTGACGTGGTACAAGAAAAAGAAGTTTAGATTTGGATTCGGTGCTCCAAATTACATCTAAACTAGATGAAGAGGTTTGAGTTACCGTGATGACCCATTTTTTTGTGATGTAGTGATATTGATATTGAAAAAAAAAAAAATTATTCTTAGCGATTGCATAACGTAAAAATCCAAGTTGCAGCAGAATTTGAGATCAGTACGCAAGACTCTAATCAACAACCGACATTAAGTTACGATAAATAACTTAAACAAGGATATATCACTAGGGAGAGCTATAAAAAACTCGCAAGACAAGATATTAAGGCGCATTGATGCTGACCACAATCTTTGCCGACTTTAATAATTTTAGCTGCTTTCATTGATTAAAACGTCATCAAGACCAGTTTGATGTGGGCTTGACGTTATATTGAAAGAAAAACACAAGGGGTTGACGTCATATTGAAAGAAAAACACTGGCAACTGCGGCTTTGCAACGGTTTCAATTCGCTTTTTTCGCACTCACCCGAACACAATCAAGACGACGAAGAGAACGAACAAAAAGCGCGGGATCGTGATGTTAACAAGAATGAGAAGAGTCAAAAAGCATCCGCACAAGACTTTGAACGAGAATTCCAACCAATCATTGTTTTCGACGTCATCACCGTTTATGGGTTCACGAGCTTGAATCTGGTAAAGATTTTTTGCAACAAATGATTTTAACAACAACCTTTGCGTTTTTAAATGATTTTTGTGGACGTACTGTTTCTTTGTTGGTATTACTGCACAAGGGATAATCTCTATAGCGTGCCTTCACTAATAGCAATTGTGAGTTTTGTAATAATATTAACCTGGTGGTTTTCTTCATCTACTTTAACTGGTTCTTGATTTGTTTGCTCCGATTTCTTTTCTGGTGAATCTTGTGTTTGGCCACAGTTAAAACAACGGTTTAAAGGGGGAAAATATCTAAACAAAAATGTACTTCAGTTTCAATTGGTAAAAAACACATCTTCGGCTTTAAAAGTAAGCCTTTAAATAATAATAAAAGAGAATACAAATGCTTGGCAAACTAAACAAATTGTTGACAACCTTTTTACATTACTTTCCTCTGTTTAGTTGTCTTAGCAAGCAGCATCAACTAATCTGTTTCTTTATGCTAAAAATGATTTAATTTTTTTTCCAAAAGTGTCCAGATTCATCTCATCTCTTCAGCAACCCTCACACACTATTTTACCTTTTTATTCTATCTTTTACATTCGCTGCTTGCAAACCAATTTTTTTGAGATCCTTCTCCAACTGCATCCACATATTTGAGCAATTCTGTTTTCTCCCATTCATTTTAAATTGTAGTGATTTTTCAATGGTAATTTCTATTGCCTTTTTCAAATTGCTCATTCTTCATCAGCAGTGGGTGAGAGCATCAAATAGATGACAAAAACGATCAAAATAATCGCAGTTCAATACCTACTCATGCCTTTTTGTTGTGTTCTAGAAACAAACACTTAACAAACCATTACTCTGCTTGGTTGTCTTAGAAAGTCGCTCTAAATTTTAGTTATACTAAAATCCCTCGTAACTCGTGATTAATGTGTTCCAGGACCACCTGCAAAAGGTGAAAATTCGCAAAATAGCGACAAAATACAAGGTGTGCCAAAAGTAACTGAACCCAAATTTTACTAAAAATTCGATATCAAAAACAACAAACTTCTTAAACATATTTAGTATTTACAATTGTTGAGAAATGTCGACCTTGAACTTCATTATAATCATGTGTTTCGAAGCTTGCTTCCCATCTTTCTTTAACATGCCTGTAGCTAGTCGTTACATAGTAATTTTGAATAGTAAAAACAAACTTGTTTAAATCTAAAGTCCTTCGCTGCATTTTCAAAAATCTGGGTACTAGCAGCACACACTGAAAAGGAGTTAAGCCATGATTTCAAGAAATAGTAAGAAAATACCATACAAAAACATAAAAAAGAAATTACATTTGTTGGTTTTGATATCTAAATTTTATTTAAGTTTACAGTTCAGTTACTTTTGGCACACCCTGTACTTATTGTATTATTTACATATAATTTAAAACGTTTATGAACCCTCCCCATACTGATATTAAACCATCCTACATCTGTACACTACCTTTTCCTACACTCTTATAGACTGTTTAAAACACTTTTGTATTAAAAAGTTAATCTGTGTCTGTGACGTGAAGTGTACTGGTACTGTACACAGAAATATCAGTTGTTACACATCTCCTATATGTACTAACATATTGCAAAGTGGAAAAAATCATTAAGTTCCTTTTGCTACATACAGTTTCATTGACAACAATTGTTAAAATGTTAATGTTGAAATTTACATTTACATGTATGTATAATTTGAAAACCCGCAATGTAGCAAAGACACAAAACTTGAAGCACGATTATGCGAGGGATTACTGTATATCTAAATAAAAAGTAAAAAACAAAAAAAATTTTTTTAACCAAACAGTAATATCTTGGCAATTCTGAAAGCAGGTCAGGATAATTGCTAGGTGGTTGTTCTAATTATAATGCCTCTGATGTTTTTGTGCAATGAAAGAGGAAAAAATAGAAATGATAGTAATGATTATAATATTCACAAACAATTGCACTCCATCAGCTATTGACCAACCAACAATAGTATATTTCTTTAAGCTCAATTTATTCATCAATTCGATAGCAGTTTTTCATCCCAACAGATTAACATCACACATAGTTTGAATCTTAGCTCTTTCAACTCTTCAAATTTTCATTTCTTTTTTCCTTAAACCCTTTAATACAATTATTGAAAGTATTACACAACTTGTTTTATTATCAACAGCATTGTCAAAAGTTAAAAGCATCATGATAGTGATTGACATGGCCAAGGTTCAAAACGTATTTGTGTTTTTCTTTTGTGTCCTTGGGAAAAACACTTTACAGTACTTTTCCCTGCTTGGTGGTCTTGGCAAGCAGTTCTAAATTTCAGTCAAATCTCTATAAAACTAAAAAACCAAAATATAAAATTTCAAGTAAACAGCAATATTTTGGCATTCACAGAAAAAAGTCAGGGTAATTGCTTGCCCTATGTATAACGCCTCCAACACTGTCCTGTAAGTCAGGAGGATAAATATAGAGATGAAATGAAATGAAAATTAAGCCCTCCTTTAGGTCAAAAACTTTGTTTCTGACAACAATTCTCCACAATCAATAACTCTTACTTACTGCTGCTTTATTTCCACCATAAGCTTCCTGTTAATTCATTATTACCATTGTTTCACCCAATTTACAAAAGACTAGTGAAATCTTTTATAATTCTTTTTACAATTTACAAATCATATTTCAGCTTTTTTCAATGTCAACCTTCATGCTCATACTCTTAACAGCTTCTTCCATTTTTCAAAATTAATTAAATTGTAGTAATTAATTGGATAGCCAAAAATATAATTTCATATTTTCACCCAAAATCTAACTGTAGTCATTTTATTAGTCATAAAATTTTATTTTAAACATAGAATTTATCTTTTTCATGCTCTATATCTATATATTTTCAAATTTTACATCTTGTCATTCTATACCACATGATCATGTGATATTACACTCATTTTTATATAGCAATGTGGTTTTGTCACAGATCATAATACAGAAAATTAATTTCAATCATACGAGTATTTTTATAAAACCAAAGTAAAAAAATTTCAACTAGACAGCAATACCTTTACATCAACAATAGTTGGGGTAATTGTTTGACAGTTGATTTATGTATATAACTCTGTTGTTTTCCTGCAGGTCATGAGGATAAATATAGAGATGAAACAAAAATAATAAAATGAATTTTCCTGTCCAACTTATCACTTATTTTCAGAAGAGCATCCTTGTACAATTACATAAATCTGGTGCCACAGCATTTGTATGATTTAAGTACAGCTTTAATCTGATTTTAATTTCACTTTTTTTACTTTCTATACCTTTTCTTGTATATTTTTTTTCTTTTTGATAAGTTTCTTTACATGTGCTACCAATAGTTTGAATTGTAATTATTCAGAAAATTCTCTTTATATCTATTAAATGCTTTGTCAACTAATACAATTTGATCTCCACTAAATTTGCTTCTGTTTTGAGAGTTACTTTTTTCTAACACTTTGTGCTACATATTTTTTTCATGGCAAAAATTAAAAAACTTTCTTTCCTTTATACTTTACTTACGAAAAATAATTCTTCTAAATAAAATATATCAAACCAACAATTTGTTTTCCACAAGCTGATAAAATTTTCTATATCTAAAAAACTAGGGCTTTGTCAATCCAGTTTGCTTGCTTTTTCATCACAAAATCATTGCTTCTTTTCTATTGTTCTTCTACTTTGCATCTCAGTGGATATAAATCTTGTACTACTTTTTGAAAATATTATATCATTGGCATTTTGTTTCTTTAATAAACTTGATAGTTTTCAAGCATAGTTCTTCATTTACCTAAATTTCTACTCCTCTGATTTTGCATTGGTTTCTTGGCTTTAAATTAAATCATGACAAAAATAATTAAAAAAATTAACTTAAATTTTTCAATAAACAAAAATATTTTGACATCTCTAAAAGCAGGCTCAGGAAAACTAATTTATAGTTGCTCTATGTTTATTGTTTCCACCAATGTCAGGAAGTCAAAAGGATAAATAGTTAACATGATAATAATGACCAAGACAATAGATAAAGAAATCTTTTTGAAAAGCAATATTTGGAAGTACAAAAATTGCTTAAATTTTACTTTTAATCATATGCTTATAAAAATACAAATACAAAATCAGCATCTGGTTTACAAACCTGCACATTGGACAATAAATATCATGTTGCTCATACAATTGTTGCATAGACAATTGAGAATTTTTTAAACCACTATAATATGGATAATAGTAGTACATCCACCAGGTTTTGTACCATTCTGAGATAACACTAAATATATAAAAATAGTATATGAATTTTTTTATTAAAAATAGTTTCATAATTAAAATTAATCTAATTTTAAAAAAATGGCATAAATCAGAAAAAATATCCAAATATAACTTTTTTAATTTTTGTTACTACTACTATAGAAGTCATATGATACTGCTAAAGCCATAAATAAAATATAAGTTGGTATTGTAGTTGTAGCCATATAGACTCTTAGGTAGTTGGAGAATAATAATCAAATTTAAGCAAAAAAAAAAATTATTAACTTAACACAATGAGAAAACTATAGCAATAGATTTAAGATATACTTTTGATTAAAAATTTTTATTAGTTAAGCACAGAAAATTAAAAGTTTATTTAGACACTTAATTATGTATAAAACATTAATTTATTTTGAGTAAACCTTTCTAATGCAAAAACACAATAAAATTTTTACCATGGCTCACTTGGAATATTCATATTATTTAGAGTGTGACATTCACTGTATTGAGGAGGTATGGGAAGTTGGTCATACTGTTCAGACATTGTAGATGTGCATTTTAAGCAACAGTGGTCACAATAACATTGAACAATTTACAATGATTAACTGCTAAATAATAATTTAATCAATATCTTTTTACTCCTACTACTATTACTACTAAACACCCTACAGATACAACAAAATAATCCATCTTACGCTTGCGTTGCGTTAAATTTCCATGTAAGACTTAAAAAATGAATTAATTTCTCTACAAATACGTAGTAAGCAAAAGACAAACAGACACAAACTACAGTGCAATGGTGAAACATTTGTCATATTAATTTTCATCTTTCCCTAGCCTTCTCAACTTTGCGATCTAATTTTTAGAGTTCCGTACGAGTTCCTTAGGGCCAAGACCAGAACGCAAGATGGCCGTTGTCGAGTCTTCTGTAAAGCTTATTTGTTGCTTAGTAGCAGCGCTCGAAAGGGAAGAGATGGTTCTAAAAGTTGGAGATTCGGAACCGGAGTTGTAATAGTAGGGTGGAGTGAAAATAATTTTTTTTTGAAATTGAAAAAAATGTAGTTCTAAAAACCTGCCAAACAGGTAAAATCTACGAAAAAAATTGGTTTTGGCGAGTTGCTACCTTTGGGGGGCTAGCAACCCCCCAAAATGTGTTTTGAGGGGTAAAATTTCCTAAAAATGTCGTAACTCAGTAACCGCTTATCGTAGAGGCATGATTTATGGCTCAAAATTTGCAGAATCATCATGTTTCTATATGTGTTAAGAGAAAGTTTTTGTCTATTTCCACTAGAAAAAAAGTTATGATAGAAAAACTGTTTAATAAGTTTGTTTGTTTGTACTTAACTAATAGTTATCTGAAAAGTTATTACTATTTTTTGCAGGTATATTGTTAAGTAATTGTGTAAATCAAAGCTTTGGCCAAACTGCGAAGTAGTAAAACATGAAAAGACGGAGTTCAACTTCTGTAAAGAAGATTTTACATAGTGGACACACTTTCTCTACCCGTGATAGTTTTCCACCAGGAGTATTGCCTACCAAGCGACATGTAATAGAAGGCATTCTTCATTTGAAAAACTTTCGAACCTTCAATGCTGCAAATGACATTGCCAGAGAAATTTATGACAGATGGGTATGGTGCAACGTATATCCCATTCATCTGTACACCATTTCGAAAAAAGTTCAAAGTTTTGTGAATCGTTTCAGTGCACTTGATCACTGGTCAAAGAAAAAACGAGGAGAAGCATTTTTACCAAAGGAAAAGAGTTTATGTCAACTATTGATGAAATATGTGATGTTTTTTGTGCTGACGATAAGCAGCGCAGAATTTTGGAGAAACAACATGGTTTGAAAATGACAGATGATGATTATGCTTTTTATAAAGATCAAACTAGTAAGCGAGTTGGAAAATGTGTGGATGCTGTGGTTCCTTCAACGTCAGCTGACATACAGTTTTTGAGGCGCTCTCGACCCTTACAACCTCATCCAGAACCACCAACATGTTCTTCCGTTACATCAGTTTCATCAGTGCCTGAGTCAGCTTTGGATTATCTGTCAGATTCTAGTTCAACCAACACAGACCAAACGCAATCTCCTGCTGCTTCTGAATTTGTTTCTCAATCAATGCCATATGAAAATCAGAATCGAATGATTTGGTCAAACCTTGCAAGGATGAGTGAGCGTTTTCAGATATCCGACAGAGCTGCTGCTGCGATCGCTAATAGTGTGATGCAAGATTTGGGTCTAATTACTGATGATGACAAGACATACGTTATTGATCGTAGCAAGCTTCGAAGAGAGCGAGAACGATGCCGTGCTGAAATTAGGAAAAAGGAGCAAGAAAATTTCAAGTTAGTGAATGCCATATACTTTGATGGACGCAAAGATGCGACACAGGTCACCATGCAAGGGCCAAATGACAAGTTTTACAGGTCTGTGCAACTTGAAGATCACTATACAATGGTTGGGCAGCCTGGTGAATACTATCTTTCTCATTTTTCCACAGAGGATGGCAAAGGAAGAACCATAGCACAAAAGATCTTCAACACCATTGCCAACACCGAATTACATGACAAGCTTACAGTAGTTGGCACTGATGGAACTGCAGCAATGACAGGCAAGTTCAATGGTTGCATTCGTAAGTTGAAAGAACTATTGAACAAGCCACTACAATGGGTAATTTGCCTACTACATACCAATGAACTACCCTTGCGCTATGTCTTTACTATGCTTGATGGAACCACCAATAGTCCTGACACATTTGCAAGACCAATTGGGAAGTGTTTAACTGGAGATGTTTCAAGTTGGCCGGTTGCTGCTAATTTTAAGTCAATTTCAAACCCTCAGTTTGTACAGTTGCCAGAATCAGTTGTTAATGATCTGAGTACTGATCAACACTATGCTTACAAGATATGTTCAGCAATAATCATGGGAGTTGTCGACAGCGACTTGCAATATTTAAAAGTAGGTCCCATTGTGCATTCACGCTGGCTAACTCTGGGCTGTCGAATCCTCAGATATTATGTTTCGGTGGATGAACCCTCCTCAAACTTGGAAGTTCTGAAGAAGTTTTGTCTTCAAGTTTACTTTCCAAGTTGGTTTGAAATTAAGTTAAATAGTCAACTAACTTGCGGATCTAGAAATTTTTTCAACTTGGTCCAACGAATTCTTCAGGTGCCTGACGAAGCTGTTCAGAAAACTGCTCTGAAAGTTGTGCAACGAAATGCATTTTTCGCACACCAGGAAAATGTCTTGATCGCCATTTTGGGTAACAACGATGAGGAGATACGAATGCGAGGAGTGAACAAAGTGCTTTCGATTCGTGGAAACTTGCCATCAACGGTTTCATTTGATAATCATGACTTGGTTGCAGGTTGCAGTGAAGAATATTCTTTGAAAGGAGCAAAATATTATGATACCGCCTCAACTGTACGGCTGTTTGAACCGCCCACACTGGATCTAACAGTGAACTCGTACTACAAGATGGTGAATTTAACATCTTGCCATCAGCAGCCTCCGGTAATTGAACATTTAACTGATTTAGATATTGAACAATGCCGGATAAGACCACTGCAGCTCGACCACCCATGTCACAACCAATGTGTAGAGCGCCAGGTCAAAATGGTAACAGAGGCCGCAGCACAAGTTGAAGGATTTGAGCGAAGAGATGGGTTGATTCGCCAGAATATTAAATCTCGAAAACTTTTGAAAAAATTTGACACTAAAGTGCAATTCTGATGCGCTTCATTTTGCGTAGGGTATTTGGTATACTCTAACTTGCTTTCTTATTTTTCTCTCACTCCTTAGGCAAAACAACCCAATATCAGCATCAACAGTTCGAAAGTAATGAGATGTAACAGATTTTCTTTAAATTACTGAAATACTAAACATTTTATGGGCAGTAAAGCTAGCACGTTCTGTACCTTATGAGTAGGCCTATTTAGGTACTTTGTCTGGTGACCAAAGTTATCCCAAATCATCTTGTTAATATTGTGATTGTCATAATTAGTCCTTATATTGTGATGGTCATAATTAGTCCTTATATTGTGATTGTCATAATTAGTCCTTATCAGTTAGACATATATCATTTGAAATGTTAGATCAAAGTTATTTCCATACAGCGCAATTTTCGAGTATTGAGCATAAAAAACGGTTTATCGATTATAACTTTTTTTCTTGTGGAAATAGACAAAAACTTTCTCTTAGCACATATAAAAACATGATGATTCTGCAAATTTTGACCCATAAATCATGCCTCTACGATAAGCGGTTACCGAGTTACGACATTTTTTGTCAATTTTATCCCACAAAAACACATTTTGGGGGGTTGCTAGCCCCCAAAGGTAGCAACTCGCCAAAACAAATTTTTTTTGAAGTTTTAGCCTATTTGGCAGGATTTAAGAACTACACTTTTTTTCAAATTTTTTTTTCACTCCACCCTATTGTAATAGCCATTACCTTTTTCACAATTTTCATAGTTCATAAAAACTTCATTTTTTAAAAAAAAACTTTATTCATCCTTTTTATTGATTTTACTGACTTGCTGGAGAAAGTCAAAGGTATTATGCTTAAATAAATCGTAAAGTGATTACCTGATCTGCTTTCCAAGATGCCATTTTGTTGACAGCGTGGTCGAAAGGTTAGAGCGCTGGAATTGTGATCGACATGGTCTCGGTTCAAAACCTACTCGCGCCATTCGCGCTGTTATGTCCTTGGGAAAGACACTGTACGGCATTTTTCCCTGCTTGGTGGTCTTGGCAAGCAGTTCTAAATTACATTCATATCTCGATTAAATTTCAAGCCAACTGCAATATCTTGGCATTTCTAAAAGCAGGTCCGGATAACTGCTTACCCTATGTATTAACGCCTCCGTCACTTTCCTATGAATCAGAAAGATAAATATAGAGATAAAATATAAAAAAAATGCCGATGTATAGCTGTCCAATTAAGTTTTTTATTTGAGCTTTTTTTGTTCACTAATTTGGATAACTTATCCTTCCAAATATTTCATTGTCGGCGCCAAAAATATCCAATTTTTTCCAAATAATTTTTGTTATACCCAAAAAATTCTAATCTTGCCTAAATAATCCATTGTTAATTGTCTAAAAATTTTAATCTTGCCCAAAATTTTTGACTTTTGGGAGGAGCAAATAAGCCCCCATTTTTCCCAGCTCGTACGGCTATGATAGTAAACTTCAACTCCTACTCGACTTGAGCATCTTGGCACAAAACTCGAACTCGACTCGAGTCACGGTTTTCAAGGACTCCGACTGACTCGAGTCCATCAAATGTTGGACTGATCGTTATTTTTGCTTGCAACTTAATCTTGTTATTCCGTTATGTTTTTAAAAAAGACACTTTACGGGCACTTTCATCTGCTTGGTGGTCTTGGTAAGTAGCTATTACTTTCAGTAATATCACCTCACAGGGGAAAGAGTCCCAAATATCTTTTTCAAGGACACAACAAAATGGCGCGAGTAGGTTTTATTTTGGCGTTTTAATGCCGGCAACTTTAACTGCCGCATGTTGATTGGGATTAAGGCTTATATTTCAGCTGTGAAATGCTTGCCGCGAGTTTTCCAGCGTGGTCGAGTGGTTAAGAGGGTTGTGACTGTGATTGACATGGGCGAGGTAAAAACTCTACTTGCGCCATTCTGTTGTGTCCCTGGAAAAGGCAATTTATGGCTTTTTTCCTGCTTGTCTTATCAAGCTGTCATTCATATCTCTATAAAATCTAAAAAAACCAAAATAAAAATTTCAACCGGACAGAAATATCTTGGCATCTTCTGAACTGAGGTGGACTCGAGACATGGAACTTCAAGATCAAGACGACACAACACTTTGGGGTAACGAGACCGAAACGAGACGAGACTTTGCAGTATTGAGATCGAGACTGAGATACAAGACTTTACATAAGTTGCTTTAGGTTAAGCCAGGTTTGTGGCTTCAGAATCGGAAGTTTGAGTCATATACGAGGGTAAATCAAAAATTATCCGGAATTGCTCTATAGCGCACTCTTGCTTTAGCTTTTTCAAAATTTTTTTTGCACGTGTTGTCTACTGTGTCACGTGATCACGATCTGCTAATCTAATTGTTCGTTCAGTTTTAACACGTGTTATTTTCTGTTGATAAAAATGGACGCTCCACTTGCACAATGCACCAGAGAAGAACAACGTGCTGTGGTCCGATTTTTGTGGTCAGAAGGTTCATCGGGGACAAAAATTCATCAAAGACTCTTAGCACAATATGAGACAATCCACTATCGAAAACAACGGTATATGAGTGGATTGAGAAGTTTAAAACAGGCCGGACCAGTGTAAAACATGCAGAAGCAAAAAAATTCAAGAGTCAACTTTCTGCAGGAAAGGTTATGCTAACCATTTTTTGGGATTCAAAAGGGCCTATTTTGGAGGATTTTCTGGAAAAAAAGAGTACAATCAACAGTGCAAGTTATTGTGATTTGCTAGCCAACCGCCTGAAGCCTGCAATTCGCACCAAACGCCGAGGATTACTGTCAAAGAAGGTTTTGCTGCAGCATGACAATGCACGCCCACATGTTGCCAAAGCAACCATTGAAACCATTAACAAACTAGGTTTTGAAGTGCTGGAGCATCCTGCATACAGTCCAGATCTTGCTCCTTCCGACTATCATCTTTTTGCCCCACTCAAAGATGCATTACGGGGTCGTAAATTTTCTTCTGATGAATCAGTGCAAAAAGCGGTGCATCAATGGTTGTGTGACCAGCCAAAAACTTTCTTCTCAGATGGCATTTATAAACTTGTAGACCGCTGGAACAAGTGCATCGAAATGGGTGGAGATTATGTAGAAAAATGATAAATCGTTTTCGTGTTTTGTGTTTTTAAAATAATCCATAAAAATAAAAGTCCGGATAATTTTTGATTTACCCTCGTATTTTTGGGTAGAATCGGAACCGATGTTGATTTTTAAATACGCTCAAGCCGGAGTCACGTTTTTAGATGTGCTTGAGTTGGTATCGGATTAGTATTTTTTTTTGGCCAATCCGCTCCGATTTTTGGTAAAATCCTGGAAGTTATAGTCATACTCATCATCTAAATGATTTAAAAACAAAAATGCTGCCAGTTCTTGGACAGGTTACCTTTTCGATTTTAATTTGAAGTGCAAATTAAAAAAACAGTTTTGGCATTATATTGACGGCCAAATATGGCTTTTTATTTGCAAAATTAAACTTACGTTTCGGTTTTGGGGTTGTTTTGAAAAACTTAACTAAACGTTAAAAACAGATTTTTATTAAAAAATTTTATTAAAATGCATTTAATGGCTTATTCCTGTTAAAATTCAAGTGACGAATAAAAAAAATCTTTATTTGAATTTAGCGCTCCTTAAAATGTCAGTATTTTTTAAGAATTGCGGGCATCTGTCTAAAGCTACCGCCTATAATCTTTGATCATTTCAATACTTATACATAAATTTTAATTCAACAAAAAATTTGTTTGGTCAGCGATTGAGTGTAACCAGCAAATGTTAAAAAATTTTCAATTTTAATTTACTTTTAATTGCAGACAAGAAAAAGCACTATAAAATTCTAACTTTGCAATAGTAATTAGCCTACGATTGCTAAAAGCTATTTTTAATGTTGTATTTTTGAAAATTTTCAGGAAGTATTGCTCCTTATTTGCTGGATCCTCTCTTGTTGTTAAGTGTGACCGTTAGTGTGACGTATAACTATGATTATGGAGTGGGAGAAATTTTCTTGTAAGTGTGAAACTCTCTATACAACTTTACTGCAATGTTTCGAAATAAAACAATACTCGATTTTGGCTGCTACGGCTTTATTCAACAGACTTGACAGAAAATGGAGAGATCAATGGTTTTGATCAGAGCATCGATTTTCATACTATTGTCGAAAAACATGGAGTATGTTAAATTATCCTATAGGTAGGTCACAATACTCCCCTCGTTACTCTCCTATTTCAGCTGATGCTATTTAGTAACGGGAGATACGGGGCTGTTGACTGCAAGTAAACACTACTTCTTTTCCAAAAGGTGTTTAACTTTTAGAGGGCATGTATAACATCAGAATCAGTGTTAAAATCATAAGAATAGAACTCGCACTGAAATTGAAAAAGTTAATTAACTGCATAGAAGTCTTTTTTGAAACCTGTCAATTAATTTTATTGTTTGTGTTCACTGCTTTATAGGTAGATCACGTGCAGCGATCTTAATGAAATCTGATTGGCTCACTTACACGTGGCAAGCACACTATAAATTGAGATGTTGGTAAATTTAATTCCTCTTTCAGTCGTTGGTGATCAAGTGGTTCGGTGGTTGAGTTTGTAGAGTGAGTTTGTAGATCGCAAGCGAAACTTGGGTAACATTCGTTTTGCGATTGCATCGTTGGCTGCACGTTGGTTGTATAGTTAAGTGCATCGTTGGCTGCATCGTTGGGAGCACGTTGGCGGCACATTGGTTGTATAGTTAACTGCATCGTTTAAGCAGTATTATCGAGAAAATAATTGTGGTCGTTGGCTTGTGGAAGCCTGTTATACCTTCATATCGAAATCTCAACTTTAATAAATATTATAAACCTATAAGACGTGTGGGAAAGCCAGCGGTGTGATTGGGGAAGGCTCGGATAGCTTCCCTATAGTTTGAAGAATTTGGAGCTAAAGAAGAGAGGGATTCGCTGTGCGGTCTACAGTAAACTTTTGAAATTAACAATCAGTAACCATTTCTAAAAATTATTTTTTACACAGAGAATTTTCTGCTGTCTTGCAATACTTAAGACTAGATAAACCTAAAGCTCCGGGCCCTGATTCTATCTGGTATGACCAATGCGGGAGTTACTTTTAATTCCTAAATAATTACGTTTTTTTCTTTGCTTGTGTACCCATTCAAAATTTCCAAAATTGAATAAATAGCGCTTGTAGTCGTGATTTGAAAAGCGGTTAAAGCCTGTAGGAAACTCCAAAAGTTATCATCCGGTATCTCCGCTCTTTTTTGCTAGATTCTTGAAAGACTTAGGCTATTAGTTAGGATGATGACGAGCAAAACCTATTGCTCTTCAGGGACCAAGCTGGATTTCGACGCAGAAAGTCGACCGTAAATAAATTCGTTCTGCTATTTAATACAGAAGTCATTGAGAATCCTTTCAAAGCTTACAAAAAGGATAATGTAGTAATTGTCGCTTTGACAGCTGCTTATGACAGCCTGGCACTGCGGTCCTTCTTGCGAGCTGCTGAGACTTCTTCCAGATAAGCACATGGTTAGAATGATCTTGAAACTTGGCCCAAACCAAAATTTCACCCTTTTCACTGGTGGTAACAAGCAAAGCAAGCTCCAATGACTGAAAAACGGCATACTTTAGAGATCGGTCTTGGCTTACCTCCTTTTTAACCTTAATACATATGTACTATTTGGCTACCACAACCTCCCAAAATATGCCTACGCGGACTATCTGGCATTGTTGCATTTTTCTCAAAACGGGAAGAACTTAAAAGCAGTGTTGAGATTCAAACTTTTAAGAACAAGTTTTCTTTCGTATAGAACTTTCTAACAAAAGGTTTCCTCATTATATAGAGATAAAGAAATACATAAGTTACGTTAAATAAAAAGCGGGTTTGTTGAACGTGCTGAAATTCCAAGAACCGGTTCTTACAAACCCGTGCAAAGCCCTGAATCCTATCAATCCTTAAGGGGTACTTTAAAACAAAACATGATCACACTTTTACTCTTTTTGCAGACTTGAAAGATAAAGCTCAGTCACTCAAAGACTGTGACGGCAGCTTTTCATTTTCATAAGCGAGAGGCCAAACCTGAGCTAAGTGCACAGCACAATGAAATTTTATGCCGGACAATTGTAAAAGATACTCAGTGGTTGTTGGTTTCAGGCATCCTGTCACAATGCAAAGCGCTTTATTAATAGGTCTGCAAAGCAGGTGAGTATGAGCCTGCGGCACCATACTGAAGTCCAGTGCTCAGCAGTGGAGTGCGCAAGGGCGAGAGTCGAGATGCGTAAAGTTGTTGACGTGCTCCCCAGCTTGTACCTGCCAGTCGGCGAATCAAGGCAACGTGTGATATGAACTTCTTGGGCAATGTTTTCAAATAATATCGATACGTGAATGTCCTGTCTAGAGTGACGCCAAGATAAGATTAGGATTAGGATTAAAGGACAAGTCGTTTTGTTCAACTTTAGCTCACATTTAGCTTCCTTGTTGTTGAGATAAAACGCTGTTGAAATGGTTTTGGATTTGCTCTTAGTCTCCATTTCTGTAGGTGTGTTGGCAAAGCCGGTATGTCATGATTAAAAGTGCACTATAGCCAAATCATTTTGCAGTGGAATGCACTGTAGCCAAATCATCGGCATAGGCATAGAGCTTTGATGAAAATCGTGGATGTAAACGTTAAAAAAGAGAGGAACCAGGACAGATCCCTGTGGGACGCTGTTTTTTAGACGTGGCATTCTGCTTTTTCATCCACGACCGGTCGTGAGAATAGAGCTGTATTATCATTTTGACCATGTGCCTGTCAGGCAGAAGGTGGACAAGTTTGCAAACTAGGCATCAATGCCGTACGATATCGTAGGCGGGTGTAAGGTTGATGAACATACCACCAGCTTTTTTATCCTTAAAAGTAATTCTCGATATCTTGGCTCATACAAGTGACTATTCTAGGGCTCATACAAGTGACCGGCAACGTCGAAAGCCCGTTTGTTTAGATGGAAGGAGGGGATCAATTATTGGCTTAACGCGGGTAAGGATGAGTTGTTCAAAAATTTCGTACGGGACGCCATGAAGTGAGATAGCACAATAGCTTCTTGCGTCATAAAGTTTTATTGAGGGTTGGCACGGTAATCAGGTTAGCTCGCTTCCAGATTTTAGAGATCTTGGTGGTGGTGCAGGCAGGAGGAGAGAAACGTAGGTAGCCAAAGCTTCATAGCTTTGCCACCATGGAGGAAAAATTCCGAGCCTATATGATCCGGACCAGGGGCTTTACCTGGTTTTAGGTGTTTTTGAGCAGAGATAGACTGCTTTGCAATTAACTGTCCGTCTGGGCATCTTTAGCCACTCCCTCACCATTCTAGAACTTTAGTTTTGTCCCTGAAGAGTTTCTCGATTATTGGGACTCCGCAGAGTTGATCCGCGATCTCATCTCTAGGAACGAGTCGGGTTAGCCCACCACCACATCTGAGTATAAAATCAATATTCCGTACTAGTTAACCTAAAAAACTGTAGTGCCATAAGATACATTAGAAGTTTTTGCAAAACAAATTTTTAACGGAAATATATACAGTATGAAAATAATAGGTTCTTTCTACTTGCAATTAAACAGCTCTTTTTTGAACGGAAGATAATCTGACATGTAATTAGCCAACAAACAATTTAATTGGACAACAATTGCATGGTTGCATTGACTTCTTTTATTTAAAAGTGCGATAAAAACTAATCTAGCATTGCAAAAAAAAATCTGATTACACAATTAAAAAAACTTGAATGAAAGCAATAGTAATTTTACAAAAACCCTCAAAAAAATCGTAAAATTTTTAGCAAGTAAGATCTGACAAACGGACCTTGGTCAACACCGAAGAAAAAATAGTGCTTATCGAAGACAAAATCATATACCGTGGATATTTTGAAAAACACAAATTTGCATGGAAGTGAACAACAAAAACTTACCATAGAAATGTTGTAATGGAAAACTATAATCTTAAAACGATTAAAAGCAAAGACTCTTTTTGTTTCAGGCAAAATTGTATAAAAAAAAAGTTGCAATATTTCTACGATTAGATCACATGAGGAAATAAATACAAGCGCGTTTGATTTTGAATCGAGACAAGAGCAAAACCTTACGTTTTCTATTTCCTTTTTTGAAAAATATCGGCTTGAAAGGGTGAAACATAAATAGTGGTTTATCACGGTTAATATTTTATCGATAATTACAATATGAGCGACCAACTCTATTACAAATGTACTCGCAATAGCTTTTCTTTTTTCTTCCGACATTTATCACATTCTACAGATTAAAATACGCTTAAACAGGTACTACTAAAATAAGAACTCTTAAAAAATTAGACCAAAAGATAATTCATTAAAAATGATTAAAACAATCAAAATTCAACTTAAAAATGCGCAAAAATCTTGCAATGTATCATGACTGAATAATTATTTGCTGCAAAGTAGAAAACAAACGTTTATGAATATTGCCAGCCACAAAATTACAAAATAAGCTGTGCTTAATCTAAGCTTAGCTATATTTTATCCAATTTCAAAAGCAGATAATACTGAAGCGTCCTTAAACAAACAACGCAAATTGCTACGAGTCCGTGCAAAAACAATCAAAGTTGTTTTATATGAAGTGGACTGCAGCGAAACAAACAAACAAACAAAATACAAGAACAAAAAAAGTTAATAGAGTGCTTAAGGGCAAACGATTAAAAACACCAAATAAAAACTTCAACAGCGGCAGCGCGAGTGACGGGAGTCGATTCGTTATTTGGATGTGTGAGGCGAGCTCTTTTGCCGTGATGATCCAGTGAAGTTGATTCGAAACGCCGATTTTCGGTGTTGCAGGTTGTTTTGCTCGAGCTTTACAAGGTCTGTCGAGTACACGTTCAACTTTAAGCAAGTCTTGTTTGGCAAAACGCGCAACAACAAAGCAAAGGACTCGGTCGAAAACAAAAAGCAGCTGGTGACATGCACAAACGAGCAATCGCAAAACTCAGAAGCAGGAAAAGCGCGAGAATAACTTCGCTTTCATGAGGTCGGGCGAGTTCTTCTTGCATGCACTGTCACTCGGATTCGATTGACATTTGACAACAGACCAATCTAAGCTCTGCGAGTGCAGCACTTCTTTTAGGTGTGCGATATTTTTGATTTTTGAGATAGATGTTTCGAGATCAGGTAAAATAGGCCGTTGATGCTTTATAAATTTAAATAAAAGTTCTATAGTTTTTACAGTTCTTACATTTGCAAATGCAGTTTTTGAGCATACGCTTGTTTGATTTTGACACGAAATTTTGGAAGAGGCTCCTTTACGATATGCTGCTCTCATCTTGAGTCAAGAATATTAAAAATATGCAAATCTAATCAAATGAACAAATCCAGCCGAAACTCAGGTTTTTTAAACTGGTTCTGTCTAAACTTAAAATCGATCAACATTCGGGTTCTAATTCACATCCTGCGCATGCGCGCCATAATTTACTTTCTCTCGAATAGGCGACTGCGCATGCGCAAAACGCAAAGCAGAATTTTCAACGAAACACAGCCACCGCCATTTCTTTTATGACAGCGCCTTGCACATCACACCTCAGAGCCTCTTAAAATAATCGAATTGTTATTCAGCCACATTTGCATCGTAGATTTATTTTTGTTTCCAATAGAATTAACCAGCTATTTTTCAGAATTCCCGACAACATAAAAAGTATTTTATTCATATTCTATCATTAATCATTTTATATTGTTCGGCACTATGGTCGTACAGTTCGAATAAAGCTCAAACTTCTATGTGTAAGAGTGGTCCAAGTGCTCGCTAGTCTGCTTCACTTTTTTAAAATTACTAGAATTTAGGGCCGCAGTTGATTTGAAACTGTCCCATTCAAAAAAGACCAAAAATTGCTGCTAATGACAATGAAGTCGATTAAAGAATAAAAAGAGCCTGGAAAAGCTACAGGGGCAATTTATTTACTTCTCACTTAACATTTGAAAACATAAAGACCTCTAAAACATTCGGGAAAAAAGGTGGTGGCTATCCTGACTATTTTACATTACGAGATTTGGATTAAAATGTTTTAAATTGTTCAGCTGGCCACAAACAAAATTTCACGAGCGATTGCTAGGTTTTCATTCATAGTTTAAAAACCTTTTTTGAGGAGTGGTGATGAAAATGTGCGTTACGAAGTCAAGAAACGTATCAAAGTGTCTTAAGACCGCAAATCGAAGCGAGTCAGAGAATAGGAAAACTACTACTTTCACGCATTAAAGAACCTGAGAGCAGTAGTAATCGAGTTCTCGCTCTTTCTACTGCATTCTTCAGCGAAACAAAAAACTTTTTTTTACGTAAATGTAATATGCAGTTATCCTTACATGTCTTTTTTCCAAATCTTACTCTTTTTCTATGTTGTCTCAGTTGCTCTTTAGTAATGAATTAAACAGAAAAATGCATCAACATTAAACAATCAACCATCAAGTTGCAAAAATATCGGGAAAAATTTCTCTGGTTGCCAAGACTAAGACGTTTGCGCTTTTGAAAAAATAAAAAGTTGACGCCCATTATCAGTTTAAACATTCCAATTATCTGATGCCCCTAGCCTGCCGAAGCAAGGCTTCCACAGTTGCTCTTTTTATCGTTTTTTTTAAATAACGAAAAAACCGTTGTTGTTTGTGTTTGCTTTGAGACGCCTTCGATTTTCGTCATGAAGCTTTACGTAGGACGATTTCAAGCATTACGCCCACGTAAAGATTCTGAGAACCGCCAGCCGCTTCATGACAATTACTGCACAAACAACAACTGAGTATAATGCCTAATTGGCTCTTAAAAACTTCGGAATTGAGATTATGATTTCGGGTTTGAAGCTAAAATAAAAAGCCCAATTACAACTCTGAGGCAATCTTTCTCTAGTTCTTATTCAAATAAGTGCCTTACGTGTAATGACGTCAATGTTCATGCGAGATTATTACGCTGAGCTGCTTTGATGACGTCATCAATTTTTTAAAGGCGTGCCACCACCAATAAAGTTGATATTAAAATACTCGTAAATACGACCACCCCCAAACATTAAATAGTTTCATACTCTTGAATTAGAAGTTGCAATTAAAATGTTTTATTTTTTAACTCTTTTATCAGATGCATGTAAAATTTAACGTGCTTTGAAAACCCTTGGAAAGTTATAAACATTGTAAATACATGTAAAATCAAAAATTTTCAGTTTCAGTTTTCGTACATCGGCTAAATAAAAAAGTTCATTTTTTTCTATTCAATCTAAAAACTTTAATTTCAACGCGCCTATTTTTAAGTTAAAATTTACTGAAGTTTCAAAAATGAATTTTTATGCAGCCACGATCAAATTTTTCAGATTATGCATTTCGCGCCAACCAGCAAAAGGTTTTAGCGTAGACGCAGATGAGTGTAAGCTTGCCATTGCCAAATATGTTATTAAACGTATGAATCGTGACTTTTACCATCTACTCCATTTCACAACGTAAGTAACGAAATAGTTGAAAGCGTTCCAGAATGAGAAAAATTACGGTCAGGTTAAGCACTTAACCGAATGCAAATTACATTTAATTTTTGACGACTTTAAAGTTGATTTTATTTGAATCGAGTTACCACGCTGCCGAACAACACAAGTAAATTACTAAAAGAACTTTAGAACAAGCAGCGCTGCCTCAACTTATTGGCAACGCTTTGACGTCAAACATGCAAAAGAAGGAAGAATAAAAACAATCAACTTATCGACTGTAAGCAAAAGAACAAAGAAATTTCAAGGCTCGCTGATGCTAAAATAGGTCGCTTAACAAACTTAATTTGCCCCGATTTGCAAAAGAACACAATTGAGCTGAACACATTCGTGTTGGTAGACTTAAAAGCAAACGCTATTAACGTGTTTCTTGAAAAATAGGACCTAGCGTGAATTTTCATGATCATTTTAATATACGACCTACATTTATAATAAGCCCCAATTGATAGTGGGAAATTATGATGTCATAAGAGTTAGGGTTAGTTTTAAGTAGCACGTTGTAGCAACAATTCTCTACTTTATAGCCTTGTTTTTTGATAGATGAAAGTAAAAGACATCCTCCACAAGCCCTAGTGTCATATTTTAGAGTGAAAATTAATATAAGCCTGTCTTATTTTCGTAGAAACACGGTAGTTAAGATAGAGCTTGCTCGAATCCAAAAAAATTGAGCGAGGATTGAAGACCAGCCGCATGCAAAATTCGTAGAAACATATTTGATAGTAGCGGGGCACTGTGTTTGTGTAACCAAACTCCTTGGTCTGCGAAAGTTGTTTCTATCCCCGAATGACAACGTTTGCGCGCTGAGCATGCATAGAAAGTATTTTAGCAAAAAAATCTGTTTGTTGAATTCATCAAAAATGCATTCACACAAACCAAGAACATTGCGGTTCCTATTTGGTCGACGTCAAAATAAAACAAACGGAGTTTTTAAACAATCTCTGTAAGAGATTTGCTTTTCGTTGGATTGCAATCTAGGAAATAAGACAAAGCTTTCACTAAATAAAGGCCCGTTTCCACTACGAGCGTGGAAAAGAGCATTCTTTGTTTCTTTTATTGATCTTCGATTGAAGCGAGCGCAAAAAAAAATCAATAGAACAAACAAAGAATGCTCTTTTCCACGCTCGTAGTGGAAACGGGCCTTAAAAGCAAAATATGTAAACCGTATCTTTGCACGACCAAACACACTTCTTCAACCACACGCCATGCTTTATGATGCTGTTTATGAGCTCAAACGCCAAGACAAAATGACACACGGGCATTCCTGCTCGCTTGAACAAGCGCTCGCAGGGACTCGACTCAACCCCAGTTTTCTGAGAGTCGCAAATTCTCCATTCCATCTAGCAGAAACAGAAAAGCCATGCAAACAAATAGTCACCGTATCACCAAAGAAGAAGAAGGCGTTTCCGTTTTTTCTTTTTGTGGTTTGCCGGGCAATCTTGGAGCGAAAAATAAAGAGACTCGTTATGCCAGAGTCATATATATATATCGGAAACAATTAGTAGAAAGAAAATAGTTGTTTATTTTTCCGCATCATTTGTTACAACATTCACCTGCAATGTCCTTCGCATCAAGCGGCCTCATGATAACGGATTTGATTTCGTTAATCCAAGACCGTTGCTCCTCTCTGTCTTCGCAACACATTAGAAAATCTCTAAACGAGAAGAGTTAATAGTAAGGGGTCCTTTTACTATGAGCGTTGGCGGAAATATTTTTCTTCGTTTTTCTTGATTTTTTTACTTCTTTCCGCGCTTCAAGGACCAGAGAAGCAAAAAAATCAATAACACAAACAAAGAATATTCCCATCAACGCTCGTAGTAGAAGCGAGCCTCAATGCTTGTTCATAGAAGCAAGTGCTGCACGTTTCGACTTTATACCGTTAAAACGAATATGCCAAAAAAAAGTCGAAGGTATAAACAGACTCAATAAATAATAATTTATAAAAAAACAATTCGTATCGTGACTAGTTTTAATGTAGGAAAAAAAAGAGTGGAAGAAAAGCTAAATACTATATGCGAGAATAAAATCTTACAGAACTTCTATAACCCTTTAATATATCCAACAGTAAGCGGCACGAATCTAATGTAAAAACAAACCGATTTGGACTTATCATTTAAAACATCTTGCATCTCGCAGAGTAAACGCGTAGCTATTGCGTACACCAGTGGTTCACAAACTTTTTGTCAGGGGAACACCACAAGGGTTTTGAACTTGAAAAAGAACATCTATTGCACGGAGAATCCAGCGAAGGCTAAAAAGGTCATCACTTGAAATCTGTCTCTGATCTCTCAATTTTCGTCCCAAAACCATAGTGTTCTTTAACACATTGACGGCGAGGGTAGTATTACGTTCTTGATTTTCATTTCTTTCATTTCTGTACATTCTGTACGCTGTAAACTTGGCTGAAAGACATATTAATACGTTTTTCAGCCAAGTTTGATTTTGATCGTTTCAGCGTCTAGTATTATCGCCGCATCTTTTCCTATGAAAATAACTAAGCTAAGTTTTTTTCTCTAGTCTCTAAAGCTTTTTTTGACGTTTTACTGGAATTCTAAAGTCATTGTAATTTTCGCAGAAAAAGCAAACAGCCTTGGTACAGATTACTATTTTTTTGTTGACAGTTTATTTGAAATCAGGTACAATGATAGAAAAGATGTAGGCCTACTCCGCAATTCTAATGTTTGAAAGCGCCATTGGAAGGAAGATGACATGCAATTAGTTTGTTAGACTGTTTGGAGTTTATTTATGCCTAAAATTTTTATTTTAGATTTTTTTTACAGAGCTGCTAAAATTATCATGGCTGCTAGAAAAAGAACTAAAAAGTATGATTTGAACGATTTGGTCGACAATTTTAGATTGGTAGATTTATCTGAGGGTGAACTCATAGACGATAATGATTCGGACAGGGAGAGCTACTTTAGTGATTCAAAATTTGAAAATGACACCAATACTATTGCTCATTTGCAATACGCAGCTACAGCAAACACCAGTCATAACTCTGTTCAGTCTGCTGGCAACACTAGTAATATTTCAACTAGCGATACAACTTGCAATGAGAGGATGTTGGAACTGTCTAGCAGCGATGATAATTCTGAAACTGCCTCTGGCTCCAATTTCGCTGACTACAGCTGGAAATCTGTAGAGCCAACTTACACATTTCCATCAGATATCAATTTTTCTGAACCAAGTGGCATAAGCAATTCTGTCACCCTCAATAAAGAGTCATTGCCAGTGCAATTTTTTTTGCTGTTCGTGACCGAGCATATAATAAAGATTATAATCACAGAAACAAATAGGTATGCTGAGCAAGTTGTAGCACATTCAGTAGTGACTGCAAAAATCAGAATGAGACGTTGGATTGCCACCATAACCACGAAAATGAAGAAGTTTTTAGGAATTCTTTTTACAATGGGTTTGGTGAAAAAAGCGTCCATAGACTATTATTGGTGTACTGATCCTGTAATAGCAACTTTCATATTCAACTCTATAATGCCACGAGATAGGTTTGAGCTACTTATGCGTTTTTGGCATTTTAGTGATAACGAATCTGCAGTTGATGGCGTTCGTTTATCCAAATTGTAAAAAATATGCAAAGCTCTACTTGAACAATTTCAAGCTTTATACATCCCTGGGAAAGAAATTCCATAGATGAATCAATAATTCTTTTAAGAGGCCGCTTGATCTTTCGTCAGTATATTCCTGGCAAAAGACATAAATAAGGTTTGAAACTTTACATGCTGTGTGAACATATAGGATATGTGTGGAACGTCCTAGTATATTGCGGAAAAATAGATCCTCTCTCTGGTTTCGGTCATGCAGAAACTGTAGTTCTAAAGCTAATGGAAAAACTGTTACATCGTGGTCATGCTCTTGGCGTGGATAATTTTTTATACAAGCGTGCCTTTAGCACAAGCTCTCCTAAATCGAAAAGCGCTTATTTGTGGAACATTGAAAACAGAAAACAACTGCCAAAAAAAATTGCTTCTACAAAACTAAAAAAAAGGACAGCACATTGCAAAACAAAAAGGGCGTATTGTTGTAAAGCGGCAAGATAAAAGGGAAGTGCTTATGCTCTCAACACATTATTCCGAAAAAATAGTTGAGAGCAATAGACAAAAAAAAGGAAAAGCCTGAGTCTGTTATGTCGTATAATAACTTTATATGCGGTGTGGACAGAATGGACCAACTGATGTCCTATTATAGCCCACTACCAAAAACGCTGTAATGGTACCGCAAAGTTGTGTTACAACACCTCGACATGGCTATGGTAAATCTTTCGTTTTGCACAAAAAGGTCGGTGGCACAAAGGCGCAGTTAAAATTTCGAAAGAGCGTAATTGCTTTGCTATTGAGTTTTGACGTTAGAATAAAGGAAGACCTCCAGCAAACATCGAATAAAGCCGTATTTCATCATCATAAAAGTTCTGATCTTTCTCGCCTGTCTGGTCAGCACTATTTGGCTCACATCCCTTCAACAACTTCAAAGAAAAATGCTGCTAGAAAGTGCGTTGTTTGCAAGCGTCAAGGGCAACGAAAAGAAACTCGCTATATGTGTGAAACATGCCCCTCAAAACCAGTCAGCGTACTAATTCGAACAACATAATATTGATTTTTAAATTTGCAAACTTGAACTGCTTTCTTTATTCATCTTATTTTGCTTCATTGTTTCATGATTGTTTGAACATAATTTTATTACAAAGCAGGGTTCGCTTTTTTCAGTTAGAAGACAAATCGGCAAAATATGCAAAATATGCGCTTTTACGATAAGACGCGTTAGCGTGTAGCAGGAAAACGTCGCCGCCGTCAATGTGTTAAAAAAAAAAGTCACTTAGAATCCAACTTTGACCTCTCGATTTTCGTCACGATGTTTGTCATGCTTTGCTTTTTCCCAACCAGACACGGGCCGCATTGAAAAATTTTGCGGCCGCAGGTTCCCCACCTCTGTCATATATAATCAGCTAAAGCTCATAAACCCTTAGGGAGTTTGATAGAAACCCACCTTGGGAATCACTGATGCACACTTTTACTGTTCAATAAATAAAAACAAAAAAAGCAAACCAAGTCGATTTCGTAAACAACAATAAATTCACAAAGAAACCTTTCGGGAGTGCTAATCGTGAAACCGAAGCCGGGCTCATTCTGGCCAGGGGGCAATCCGTCTTTGACGAAATAACCGTCGCTACCGTTGCCGATGAAGATTTCCCCTCGAGGATAAGCGTCCTATTACGTAAATTCCATTATGTTTTTGATGAAAAAGAGCAATCGCGTGACACAGCAATTCGAGTCAGAAACAGGAAGACCAGCACTACGTCGCAGCACGCATTTAGAAATTTAAAAACCAAGCAAAATAACAGCATCTGTTCTACATTTTGGTCCCAGTTTACTGTAAGTGTAAACAAGAACTTTCCTTTTCGCGAAATTACTCGTTTACTCTTATATATTTGTGATTTATGTGGTCTTGTCGCGGCAGCTCAGCCAGGGAGAGCTCAATTCTACTACAGTACGACTATTGTTCATCAGAGCGCTTTTTTTCTTCCTTAGTTTACGCGCCAAAAACTTTCTCGCGCGGATCAAAACAAAATGAAATAAATCAAGAAAAAAAAAGCTGTTCGGCGCACGCTAAACAACGTACCGCAAGTCGTAAAACCGAGCCTTTTTAGCTCGATCTCATAAGCTTTTAATGACCGAGGCTACACTTATATTGTTCAGGGCGAAACAAAGAACGCTTTTTGTTTCCTTTTCATCATTCTTTTCTCGTGGAAAACTTTTCAACAAAGATTTAAGCAAAATGAAAGAAATAAAGAAACAAAAAAGCTTTTGGCGCACGCAAAACAACTTTGATAGTGGAAACGAGCCTTAAATAACAAGTGTGATTACTGCTTAATGATTTTGAAAAAAACGTAGCGCAGTAAATCCCAATAAAACTGAAAACGGGAACCGCGAAAGCAGCCGCCAAGTTGGCTTTGGAATCCTAAAATTTTTTAATTGGTAATTCTATTGTTCTGCGATCAGCTAAGCTATCGCTTCAAAGCGTAAGCCTCTTATTCCTATGAATAGGTGCCAAGTCTCTAAAAAACAGAAGCCTATCTTTTGCACTGAAGAAAATACGTGCTAGACGTTCTGGCAGATGTTTCAAAACCATGGCAAATTTCAAAATCAAGATCAGAGAGGGCGTACAATATTTGTGTCTTTGAAAAAAGTTTTGTAAAAATATTTTGGTATAATGTGAACAGTACAGTAGTAAAATGCTACTGTTATTTTTCATAACATGATTAACAAAAAAATACTAGCTTCATAATTGAAATACGTGATCAATGTTGATTGTCCATTTATCGCGCAATGTCTTTCGACAACAAGCTCTGCGCATGCGCCGAATGCGGCATGGTGCCAAGTTGCTTTTGTAATTACGTGAATCTGCTTGCGTGCCGCGGAAACGCTCGAATTGCTCAGCTCAAAGAAAATTCCACAATCTACAAACGTCACCCAGCAAATTGCAAATCATACAATCAAGGTTGAATTTGTTTGGGGAATTTAGTTCAAAAACACGGCAGGGTAGCACTTCATTTTGATTAGGGAAAATTGTAAACGGCCTTTCTTCTTTAATTTCTAGCTTTTTTAGTTGTAACAGTTAGAGCTAGAGCACAAAGAGAAGCAAAAAAAAATCAATAAAACAAAGAAAGAATACTCCCGTCAACGCTCGTAGTGGAAACGAGATTTTATGGCTGTTAAAGGTAAAATGAACTGCAAACCTGACTTAATTAAGAATCACAATAAGTTTTTCTCAAATCGCTGAATGTTAACAAACTCACGATCAGTATGTAATCAGGATAAAAAAAACAACAGCAAGCAAGTCAAAGAGCTTGTGCTTGACACTTTCAACTCACCAACGGGTTGACAAAGTAGAGGAGACGCCGATTTTCGAGGGCGCACCAGCGTTTGCGAAAAGGTTCGGTGTGCTGAAAAAAGTTACAATAGACCCATGACTTTCAATTTGCCAAAAAACTAACGTCAAGAAACTGAGCTCAGGGTTTGTGTACCAAGAATAAAAGCTCTTTTTTTCGCTAGAAATATACGCTCACAGTGCACTAAAATCGCTTAAAAAGCAATATTTATATTAATGTACCAAATATAAAAACATATTTAGCCCGCTTCCGTGTAAACAAACGGACAACAAAGCTTAGAACAACGATTACTCGATGACTAAAGAGATGAATCAAGAACCGCTGTCGTAGAACGCCTACATCAGCGCTTGTGTCAAATCCTATATATTGCCAGCTTGTTTTACTAGCAATAATTGCTTTTGTGGATGGATTTTTTCATCTCCAGAAAGACAGATTACAACTGTGCGAAGGTTCACAGTTGATTTTATTCAAGTAAAGTTAAGTGAGATCTTCCTTCTTATCTTCAACAAAACAAAGCTGACTCGGCTGAAAGATGCTCACGTTACATTAAAACGTAAATGAGTTAAACTTCAATTAAATTTAGTCAAAAAGTGCAAATAAAATTATCAAACAATACTGCTGTTCCAGCAACAATTATTCGGAACGTGACTTTATATATGGCAATTCATCTACCAGCGTTATTAAGTTGAGTGAAATTTAAAAAAAACAAGCAAGAAACTTAAGTTTAGTTTGAAAACAATGTGTAAGCAGAAGAGACTTTTTGGCTCTCCACAATTTTGTCGCATCTACCACATTTTGTCCGACCTAGCTTTAAAATTAAAAGTATTGTGAGGTCACAGACGCAATAAACTTTCACTTCACAATAAACAGCTTTATAGCAATCACTACAAGCTAAGGACATCAGCACCTTCTTAGAAGACTAGCACATACTTATGAATCATTACATTAACTTGATTATGTTAATTTGAACAAATAATGTTGTTAACTTCACTTGTTTATGATCTAGTCGGCAGTACAATGACTACGAACCTGTGAGCAGTGTTTTCGATATAGCAAAACAAAGAAAAAAAAGATCAAAATTGTTTAGATTAATGAGATTAAGTAATTATAAAAAATGAAGTCAATTTCTTCCAATTTTCCTTACCTTAGGACCGGTTTTTAACATCCAACCTTGTTTTAGACGATGATTGTTTAACTTGTTAATTATCTGTGAAAAGCGTTTCGAGTTAATATGCTGCTGCTTCAAACGGACTGGAAAGCTTTCGAAACTTTCTAGACTAACAGAATTTAAAACAAGAACAAAAAAGCATATATATATATACGTGGACTAAAACTTAAAAAAAGTCAGTTTCTTATACGTATATGTAAGCATTGTGGTCTAGTGCAGCGTTTCTCAAACTGCGTTCCGCAGAACACTTATGCTCAGCGAGCTTATTTTAAGTGTTCTGCTGAGCAATAAACATAACGTTACAATAAGCGTCACTTTTGAGATAATTGCATCATTTTAGAAATCACTACTTTTTTTGGGACGAAAATCGAGAAATTAAAGAAATATTCAAGATGAAGACCTTTTTTAAAGTCTTAACTAGTTCGATTGCACGATCGCGATTCGAAAAAAATTTTTTGGGTTAAAATTTTTCCGATGCGGTCCGCATACATTCATGAGTTGACATCCCTGGGCTACTTGAACAATTTGTGATAAAAAAAAAATTTTTTTGACCAAGTGTTCCGTGAGTATGAAAAGGTCCTTGGCAAAGACACAGCAAATAAGATTTTCCAAAAAGATTTTACGTCTACCGAAAACAAGCAACTCTAATCACAGTTATATCATTTTATAAAAACCAATAAAAAAATTGTGCAACCGGTCAGCAATATCTTGGCACCTGAACAGCCAGTGGGCAAATCGCTTGTTAATTGCCCTGAATTTTACGATTACGATTTCTGCAAGTCAGAAAAAATATTTCTTTGATCAGATAAAAAGTTTTACATTAAGAAAAAACGTACTGCAGCCAATTCGACACAGTGAAAATAATCACTCGTTGGGTACGCGCAACATGCACATAAAAGTTGTGATTTCTTTATAAACCAATAGGGCTTACTTCATTATTGGTTATTTCCGGATTTGCTTTTCGAAAAATTTGAACAGATACTGCGCGTAAGGTAATGTACCAATCCACTGCGTCCTGAAAGCGTAATAATCTTATGGCATCAAGTAATTGTGGGCATATAAAAACGACGCGCTTTTGAGCAACGTGAAATGAGTGTCCAATAGAATTAACAAATAGAGTAACTATGAGATTATAAATAGCAAGCACGAGCAGCGAAAATGCGACGTTGCAAGAATTAAAAATGAAACCGACATTAGCAGTCAATTGTCTTCGCGACAATATCAAGCAATTTCACGCAGCGCCAAAAAAAAATTAACGGAAAAGCTAAGTCCACTACAACGTCGGAAAACTACACACTAATTATTCAATTCAAACACTGAAGATTTTTAAAGAAAAGTAGAACGGCATGACCGAACTCAAGGGCTGATTTTATGTTGCACAGATCAATATTCACCGGTAAGAAGCAACACCTTAATAAAATTGCTTTTGAAAAAATAAATTGACTGCACAGCAAAAATGTTGATGTCTATATCTAACGAAAAAAAATATCAAATAATTTCAAGAGGTAATTTAATGAAGGTAAAATTTTTATCTTCAACTGCTGGATCTGCATATGCTGCATGAATTTTAAATTTATTTAAAAGCAAACACACAACCCAAGAGTCGGTTTCATCTAAGGAATCAGTACGGGGACTTATTTCAATAAAAATTTTTTCCACATTTTGTGATGAATCTTTAGTGCAATAATCATTAAATATTCACGAACAACATTAAGCTTTGCTGCAACATTCTTTGAAACGTTTACCAAACGGCGTTCGTTTTTAATTCTACAAATCTAGTTCTTGTAAATACCAGGGATGTCATAACACAAATAAACCCATTCTTACTTTCGCTTCCTTTGAATAAAGATAGATCTGCCGCGTGTAATTGTCTGTCATGAAAGAGAGTTGTAAACCGTGCGAATGCTCGATTTTCTCCGGAGCTAGAGTTACCGTTAAAGTCGATAGATTGATAATTTGCTTTGGATCTTTCGCCTTCAAAATAGAGAAAATATGATCTTCGCCTTTACAACAGAGAAAAGCTTCTCATAAAGAAAATATGAACTGCATTTAACGTCGGTCAAAATCCTTCGAGCAAAAATCTAACTTTTATTTATTTTATGATTGAAATAAGTTTTTAAAAATTAGTCTATAACAAGCGGTCCTGAAAAATAGTTAACATTTCAATATGAAAAGTCATTCATAAGCCATACGAGCTGAAAACGAAAACAAACAATTAAAATTGAGTACATAGTACAATTGTTATATTATCTGACGTCATAATGCATAGCAGCAATGCTAGCTACTATAAGAACATTTCAAAGCTTTTCACTAAAATACAAATTTAACACATAAGTCTATCTACAAATACGTTGCAAAAAGAGCTTTTTGAACTTATTTTTACCTCCGGTTTAACATAATACTTTAATGTTCCTTCATCAGCATCCATGACAAATTTCCTCAGTTTAAACTGGCTGTCATCTTTGCCACGCTTCCAAAGAGAACCTTCCTTTTTGCCAGTTTCATAATGAGCTGTGCCTCCTGGAGTGGCAAACTCTTTTCTCTCATATTTGGCATGAATGAAGTGTTCTTTGTAAACTCTGCAAAATTAAATTTTAGTTTTGATAAGTGAAAAACTGCATTTTTATAGCAAACAAAAACCCTAAATTAGTTAACAAACTTTTAATTTTTGATGAAGCATTGGATGGATTTAGTTTGATAAACACTGGTTTATAACCTCTTTCTTAATTTATTTACAAAGTCTAGCATATCAGACAATTTAACCTTCTAAGTTAAATCAAGCCAGTGGTTTGGCGACCACCAATTTTGACAAAGCTGGTCCAAATTATGGTCTGCATGTGGCCTTAGACATGAGTTTCTACACCACACAACACAGTTTTAAACATTTAGAATCTTTTCATTTAGGGAAAGCACTGGTTTTTTTTAACAATTCAAACAAATAGTTGTAAAAGATAACATAAATGTTATGAGCTAATGAGTGATTATTCTAATGCAATGCAGTAATTTCCAAAGTGGGTTTGGCAGAACCTTGGTTTCAATCAAACTCCTGAAAGGTTCCATGAGCTTTTGCTGATTATGAATGACAGGTATGGGAAAACCTGGGGCCTGCATGTGGTTGGAAAAAAGCAAAGTATCGTGGCAAAAATTGAGAGATCTGAGAGATTGCAGGTGATGACTCACTTTTTTTTTAGAAAACACTGATGTTTTTGGGACGAAAATTGAGAGTTCAGAGAAAAACTTTAAGTGATGACCTTTTTTTAGCCTTTACCAGATTTTCCACATAATAGGGGTTCTTTTTTAACTTAAAAACCCTTGCAGTTTCTTTTTAAATTGTTGCTGAAAAGATTTTAGACATTAACTTTGATTACAATTAAATATCACTACTTAAATACAAAGTCTTATTAGAAGATATCAAAAGTCAGACAAAAGGTTATACAGGGTGTAACAAAAGTAACGTAAAATCTTGGAACGATTATTTTATGGCTCCAATCATACTTTTAAAGATTGTTCAGAATCTATAATTTGTTTGACTCATTTCTCAGCCACTTTCTATGTTTCAACTTTTCTTTAAATTTTTCTTTCTGTTTCAACTTTAATGTTTTACATATATATTTTATTTAAATTTCTCATTTTACGTTACTTTTGTCACACCCTGAGTTAAGAATTACTAATTGTTCTAAATAAATCCAATATTTCTAAACAGGAATCAAAATCCAATAAATACTGTTTAAAAATGTTTTCAAATATTCTTTCTAGATTCAAATTTTCTAGATTTCAGGATTTTATAAAAAATTAAAATTAAAATTGATATCCACAACAAATTTTGAAAACTATTGGGCTATTTCATAAATTGGCCTGAAAAACAAAATAATGTTTTGCATTTGTTTTGCAACTTTGAAGTAAAGAACATACACACCATCAAAAAAGAAAAAAATGTATGTACAAATACCTAAGCCAGCAAATTATATTTTTATTACTTTATTAATTAACTATATTATCAGTTTAGAAGCAAATTTATTACTTGATGACTAAACGAACACATTTTACCAGAACAATTTTTTGTTATTATAGCATTCATGTGCTTACTGTGAATCATGAGGCACAGGTTTTTGGTAGTAGATTGGCATGTAGCATTCGAGTTCGGCATTAACAACATCATTTCCTTTTTCACACATAAACTGTAAAAAGCAGTAACAGATTTATAATCCTTTTTACATGAAAATAGCACAAAATAAGCATTTCACAAATTAATTTTATAAGTTAACTGTAAAAATATCTTCATTAAAACCATAGCTTGAAGATTGTTTTACAAAAACAAGACAAACAAAAAACAACAATTACATGTCCTATATTAAGCTATGAATATGAATGCTGAAATCTAACATCTAAATAGTGCAAGAAAATTACCTGGACTGCATCATCTGGCCATTGATCAAGACGACAAGATTTAACTCGACTTATATGAGTGCCTAGCATGCGATGAATTCCAGAGCAATTAACACACATAAAAACACCAATGTTGCTTGAAGCCCATTCTGGATCTAGAGAAATAATTCCAAAAATATATGAAAAAATTAGAAGTAAAAACACAAATTAGTTAAATTCATTGTTATCTATTGATTAGCCTTTTGAAAAAACTTTTTGACAATTATTTATGACAAAAGGTCTCAAATTGCATCTTATGAAGCATAAGGCATTTGTTTAAATCAGAAAATTGATTAAGATTGCTCATTTGACATACAATTTTAACTTAAGCCAAAAGTGGAAAAGGTTTTAGCACAAGAATCATGTAAAAAAAAGCACTGTCTACTGGCAAATGTAGGTTTTTATTATTAGCAGAGAAAAAATAGTAATTTAAAATCATGTCAGAGATAAAAAAGATCTCAACTTTAAATCAGAGGGCTGAAACTTTTTGTATTTGGAAAAGACTTAAGTGTGACATAACTTCAAATGTGGCAAAAAAGCTAAAAAATAAAGGGCTGCATGGATCACATTTTGTCTGCCATTGATCTAAACATATTTTAAAACAAAATTAAAGAATGATACATGGAAAAGCTATAGAAAATAATTGGCTATAAATAAACTAATAAATCAAGTAATTTCAAACACTAGAGAAAACACTATTACCATACATAACAGAAAACATACCAATTATTTCTCATCGACATGGATTCAAATATAAACACTTAACACACACTGCTTTGTACAACACCTGCCGCCTCCACAATGCACTGTAGCTGTAGCTTTTCGACATAAGCAAGGCATTTGACACAGTGAACATACACAAACTTATACACTAAGTCACACTAACAAACATTCCTAACATCATCAAGTTCATAGCAAACTAGATAAAAGAACAACAAGCATGTACTCAATACAATGGCACACTCTCAAAACTCAAACGAATAAATACTGGAGTACCACAAGGTGGAGTTCTGTCTCCAACATTATTTAACATTTACAACTCTAACATTCCACTACCCACAAAAGACATTCAAATTACAACATATGCTGATGACATAACAATCACTGCATCTCACACCAAAAACGTTAAAGCCCAACAACTCATTCAACCATACCTTCACAAAATCTATGAATGGGCCACTACTACTGTATATATACTTGCACATAGGTCACGCTTTTTTTTAACCAAAAATTGTGCCAAAATCAGGGTGTGACCTATCTACTCGACCTAAATGCAAAAACACCAGTATTCTTGTCTAGGGATGTCCATCAAATCAGTTCGAATCAAATCCAGTTAACAGAAGATCTGATTATGTCTCACTAATCTGATTGATTCAAAATTAAGATTATCATTTGTTGGCATACTTTAAACTACTCCAAATAAAAAGAGTGCTTTCTCCAAACTTAACATTTCAGCGCTATGTGTGTGCGATTAGCATGACTCATATCATTGCAGCAAGCTAGCAGCACACATTTTGCTTTCTCGTAAATTTTTCTTTAGCATAACATCATTATTGAAAGTCCTATTCTATTTTAGAAATTTTAATAACTGCAAACCTTAATTATGAGTAAGAAAAAAAGAGAAATGAAGTAGGTTTTAAGCTGAAAGCGGTGGATTATGCAAAAGAACATGGAAACAGATCTGCAGAGAGGAACTATGGAGTTTCAGAAAAAGTGATGAGAAGATGGAAAAAGCAGAAAGATCAGCTTAAAGAATTGCCAAAATCTAAGAGCGCAGCAAGGTTATCAAGGTATCTCCATGTATCAAGCAGCAAGCAGTAAGGTATCTCCATACCTAAGTTTTGAAAAGGAATAGCCTGATTGGGTTGTAGATCAATGTATCAAGGTATAGCCTGATTGGGTTGTAGATCAATGTATCATGGAGTTATCAAGGTATCTCCATGTATCAAGCAGCAAGCAGTAAGGTATCTCCATACCTGAGTTTTGAAAAGGAATAGCCTGATTGGGTTGTAGATCTTAGAAGTAATGGTTAAATGGTTGCTCAATTACTAAGTTATTTCTTAAAATAGTGCTCTGCAAATTATCTTGTTATTCATATACGAGGGTCAGTCAAAAAGTAATGAGCCCTGTTAACTTTAACCGCTTTAACCTTCATATTTTTTCTAGAAATTTTAAGGGTGTTTAGTAAATTTACTGCTTTAAAGATAAATTGTAAAAAAAAATTGTTTCAACGTGTCCACTTTTGGTATTGTGTTTTGGAAATGACGTCATCACTGGATGTCCGTCAGAAGCAGAGAGCTGTGATTGAATTTCTTGTTTCGGAAGGGGAGCCACCAAAACAAATTTTCGAAAGATTGGTAAATGTTTATGGAGATGCTTCATTAGCCTACAGCACTGTGAAAAAGTGGGTATCCAGGATTAAACACGAAGAAGATGATCCAAGTTTGAGTAGCCTCTAGGACAGACCAAGAAGTGGAAGACCATCTTCTGCAGTCAATCCTGGAAACAATGATAAGGTTGAGAAATTGATTAGAGATGATCGCAGAATCACTATTGATGACATTGCTGAACGTGTTGGAGTTAGCCATGGAAGTGCTGTGAATATTGTTAATGAGCTAGGCTTTGCAAAGGTTTGCGCCAGATGGGTTCCGAGGCAACTTTTGGATTTTCACAAGCAAGCCCGTTTTGAAGCTTGTTCGGAGCTTATTGAGTGTCACAGAAGTGACAAAACTTTTCTCAGCCGTATAGTGACAGGAGATGAAACCTGGGTTCATCACTATGAACCTCTGTCGAAAAGATCATCCATGGAATGGCGTCACCCCACGTCCCCAAGAGCCAAGAAATCCAAAAGTCAACATTCAGCTGGAAAAATTATGGCGACTGTGTTTTGGGACATTGAAGGAGTGATATTGGTAGATTTTATGCCTAAAGGTACTACCATCAACTCAGATGCTTACATTGACACTTTACGCAAACTGAAAGCGAAACTGAGAAGAGTACAACCTCACCTGGACATGTATAAGATCTTGCTGCAACACGATAACGCCAAGCCCCATACCAGTCTCAAAACTCGTGAAGTGATTGCTTCTTTTGGATGGACGACGGTAACCCATCCCCCATACTCACCCGACCTGGCACCATCTGACTATCATCTTTTTGGACCATTGAAAGAAGGAGTTAGGGGGCAGCACTTCACTAGTGATCAAAAAGTCAAGCACGCTGTAAGAAACTGGTTAAAAATGCAGCCTGCTGACTTTTACAAGGCTGGCATAGTGTCCCTTGTTCATCGATGGACAGTTGGAATTGAAAAGTGCGGAGATTACATTGAAAAGTAGATCTGAGATCTCCTATCCCTGGGCTTTCTTTTGATGTATGACTTTTGATTTTATTGCAACAAATATGGCCAGGAGAGACTTGGGCTCATTATTTTTTGACTGACCCTCGTATAAATGACATTATGAAACAATGCAATATATAAATGACATTATGAAACATAAATGACATTATGAAACAATGCAACATTTTAAAAATAAATCAATTATATAAATTGGAAACGGCATCTCTTATGTTCAAACAAGGTGGAAACAAATCTCCTGCTTTTAGTTGTAATTTGCATTTAAATCCATGCAAATACAATACAAGAAACAAAGCTCAATACATAACACATCATTGTAAAACAACTGTTGCAAAACAATCTTTTTCTTATCAAGGCCCTTTCATTTGGAATTCTCTCCCAGCCAATTTAAAAACTAGCAACCAGACTTTCAAATGTTTCAGAAACAATCTTAAAAAATTCCTATCAATGAATCAATATAAATAAGGATCAATAAAAGATTTTACAAATTAAGTTATAAAACTATAACCACGTCTTAATGGCGCTTTGTCTTTTCGGTGCCATAACTTGACAGTGCATGAAGATATTGCTTTTATACATCTGTAAACTAGAATTAGTGTATAATTAAATATTCAATAAGATCTAAATTTAATGATTTCAGTGAGCTACTTACTGCAGGAAAGCATTTTTATTTCAGATAAAAATGAATTCAGGAAATTCAAGCACATGTCTTTCTAAAAAACAATCATCAACATTGGTTCTCTTATCAATTCTTAATCAGGCTACAATCTTCAAAACATTTTCAATTTCTGTCAAGAAAGAGTGTATGCTACGTAAGAAAATTGGAATCAATTGATATAACAAATTCAAACCGTTGAATGGACAATCAACCTTATTTTATTTTATTTTTTTAACTGATTATTCAAATCAATTTACACAGTTGGCATGTTTTATTCTTTTCTAAACTTTATACTTCTTTATTCTCTCTTCATAATGTATATATACAGTATATAAGTATATTTTGTTTTATTTTTATGTTTGTATTTGCAGTGCATCCAGAAAAGGTTTCCGGACCTGGTGAGGTTTCTTTTCGAGAGGTTTTCTTTACTCACCATGCTCAGTTGAGCTAAATTTATAGTTAACTATATAGGGCGGTTGTGCCTCCCAATGATTTACATAACCGTTCCTACACTGCACATTTTTTGTCATTTTATTTTTATTTTTTTATTTTTTTGTCTTGTCATTTTTTTGTGTCTTTTTTGTCTTTTTAAATAATAATATTTAGTTTGAATTAGGTAACGCGGCCGTGCTTCTTTCTTTTTTCTCTTTCTTACCCTCTCTATACTTTCTGCATGTTTAACGTTTGTCGTTGTGTCGCGTTTCCTTTTCATGCTTTGCTTAATGTACATTGCATATACTTAAATATTGTTACTAAGCATGAATAAAATATCATCATCATATAGATTTATTTGTATTTCACTTTTAATTTTGAGTGATGTACCAGTATTACTTGACAAATAATAAATTGAACTGAACTGAGCTTATATTGTGACCATATTTTCAATAAGAACTAAAACCCTTCAGCTGGCACCATAATATCATCATGTACAACTTAAATCCTCAGTAGGGTGGTGCACAAGGTTACTGAATAGAAATGGGTTGACACTATGGCAAAAAACTCACATTGCTCAAAAACTGCCAAAAGATGTTGAGGAAAAAGTACATATTTTGAAAATTTTGTTGTGGAGGAGCATAAAATGTTTGATTTTTTCTTTGGAAATATTGGAAACGTAAATGAAACTCCCATGTATTTCAATATGCTGGGAAACAATACTATAGACAGAGTGGGAAGTAAAACTATTACAGTAAAAACTACACATAAAAATCAGCATTTTACAGCTGTGTCAGCCTGTCAAACTGATGGGCTAAAGCATTATTCAATTGTTATTTTTAAAAGAAAGACCATGGCTAAGGAGTCTTTTCCATGAGATGTTGTTGTGAAAGTAAATCACAAAGGATAAATGGATGAATCATGGATAAAAAAAGGGGTCTTACTGAAACCCAGAAGTTTTCTGATATGGCACATGCTTAGGGCATATTGATGTAATTTTGTCAAGGCTAAGCTGAAGGAATACTGCACAAAGCAAGCAGTCATTCCAGGTGGTTGCACCTCTGTTCTGCAGCCACTTGATGCTTCAGTAAATAAACCTTTCAAGACTTACACTTGAAAATTGTGGATATTTTGGATAATATCTGGTGAAAAGAAATTTACTAAAGGTGGGGCAATGAATAGACCTAGATTGAGCTTAATTGCAGAATCAGTGAAAAAAGCCTGGGGCAGTATTCCTGAAAAATTAATTATCAAGTCCTTCAAAAATTGTGGCATCTCAAATGCATGGATGAAACTGAAGATGACATGTTGTATAAAGATATGTTAAAAGAGGATTTGGTTCCTTCAAGCACAGATGAGGATGAAGATGAACCCACCATAAGAGACAATAAGCTGAATGACGATTATGACATGACCAATGATGACAATGCAGGCCTAACTGATGAACAAATGATGAGATTGTTTGACAGTGATGATGACAGTGAAAAAAATTCTCTGGATTCTGTCTTGTTGAAGTACCAGGGCATACTGTATCCTAAATGAACAAACACTTTTTCTAAAGTATGGTAACAATTTTTCTACTAGCTAAACTGTCCAGTTGATAGTTGTACTCTTATTGTTTTTTTTGTCAAGTTGCTAGCATTATGCTTTTTTATGTAAGCGCATTTACAATTACGGAAAGGCAACCCTTATTCTATATGTTTCCATTATGTATGGCAATCTGACAGCATGATATTTATAAGTAAAGTTTTGAAAAAAAGGTGAATGTGTGATAATTTTTGTGTTAAAATGGGTTGTGTAATTTGCCACATTATACTGTGACCTACGCACAAGTCAACTACAAATACCCACTTTGACAATCACAAACTAGAAGTGTGACCTATCTACTGGTGCGACTTTGAGTATATACAGTAATAATATTCATATAAACACAGATAAAACTACCACCACACTTTTTACACCAGACCCAGCTGAACATGGCACAACTCTATTACTTAAATTAAACAACTAAACACTACCAACAACAAACACACAAAATTTTAGGAATCACTCTAGACCCAAAACTGACATTTTCACAACATATAAATGTCACCATGACTAAAGCAAAATAAATGCTTAACATTCTGAAAGCACTCACTTCTACCAAATAGGGTAAACAAAATGAATTAATTGTTTCCACATTCAAAACTATCACTCGCTCCATTTTGGAATATGCAAACACCATTGGAGCCCTATTGTATCAAACACCAACATCAAGAAACTGCAAACCATTCAGAACACAGCTTTGTGAATTGCTACTGGCTCCACATGAGATACAAACACTTAACACTTACATGATAAAACCAAAGTCATTGCAATGGACACTCATCTCAAACTTCATGCTACTCAACTTAAACAACTGACTCAAACACAAACACTTTTTAATTGAAATGCATACTCAGATCTTCCCAGAAACATAAAAGTCACAATCTTTCATAACAACGGGCACACCATCATCATCTGAAAATCACGCATAGCACCTTAGGAATATAGAGAAAACCTCAAACACATTCACACCACCATCACCTCACAATACCTCAGCTCTACAAAAAAACAAAGTTACTAACACCACACCTATAACATTTACTCATCAGAACAAACCCTACCACGTCATATGCACACAAAACTAGCACAACTCAGAGCCAACAAATCACCACTTTTGGAAAGTTACCTACATATGGTGAACCCTGATACTTACCCACCACAATATCCACTATACTTGTCACACACACACATGACACTAATCACCTCATTTACTGCAGTCAAGTACTAACACAACATAACACCACTAGTCCGTAGAAAAAGCCTTTAGAGGCAGTGGAGATAATCCAAGACTGGGAATCTAGATTGAATTCTTTGAGAAATTAAGGGATGGCTACTTGAAATATACTTGGAGGAAGAGCAACAACAACAAGCAATTTCAAACAAAACTAAGGATAAAAAAAATATAATTTGATTTTTATCAATGTACCTTTGTTTAAAGCAATTCATGCACATTATGAAAGTTCCAGTTGTCATTTCTAAATAAAAAAAAAAGCAAAACAAAAATTTGATTCGACAAAAAATTTGCATGCAAACAAAAGATTTAGATACACAAAATATCAAAAAATAAAATGTATGTTATAAAAATGTCTTAACTTAATCATGACTGCAATGCCAGAAAAACAATGGTGACGTAAAATAGACGACTGAACAACAGTGTCAAAAATGATCATGAAAAAACATATAAAAGAAAAACCAAATAAAATTTTTGGATTTTTTTTATCGCTTAAAGCAATGCTCCACAATTGGTATGTCACAACACACTGATGTGCCATGAGGAGATATTAGGTGTGTCTTGGGATAACTTTATTTTCATTATTTGAGATTTCTTAAATTTAAAGAAGTTTTTGAAAAGCTGAGATTTGTAACTGCCAGACAGTTTCATAATTTAAAAGTTCTATTTGTAGCTATTATGACGTGCTTGCAATGTCACATTAGAATAGTTCACAATCCAAAGCTAGTAGTATTTTTGGATTAAACATTGCTTGTTAAAGTGTTATCAGATATCAGCATCAATTGTCAATCAGCAGTTTTTATTAGCATCATGCAATGGATAAATTCTTGAAAAGAAAATACAACCAGCAGATGACATACCTAGTACAAGTGGTGCAGTAAAAAAACCAATTGTGAAGAGAAATAGTGGAGAGCATATTCAGTATTGATTTACTTGTGGTGGCAATGAAGAGGCTCAAAAACCAGAATGTGTAATTCATAGAGAGCAAATTGAAAATAAAGCAATGTTTCCAAATAAACTTATTTGCCATTCAAAAACAAACATAGAAGTTATGCTAACAAGGGTAAAAAATTCTTTCAAAGAATTTCAAGTCACAATAAAAAGCAAAAGCACTTCATGAAATTGCCTTTCACAATCTCAAAAAAAGCATTACGGCTTGTTTTCATTACTAGTGTTGGCAGGAATATTCTATGTTCATCTACTGATTTTTTTACATCTTTCTGTGCTTAAGCACTCAGAGAAGCAAAAAAATTATAAAACAAACAAGAATACTTTTGATAATGCTTATAGTAGAAACAAGTCCTTTGATTTAGAAGGTTGTTACCAAGTCGTGTAATTAATTGCCAGACAGAAAAAACCACATACCATTGGAAAAGAACTTTCAATACCAGCCTGTCTGGAAATTGTCCAATCAATGCTTGGACCAAAGGAAGTTGAGGTAAAAAAAGTGCCATTGTCTGTAGGGACAATTAAACAATGAATTGATGACATGTCCAGTAATATACCCTTAACTTTAATTAAATAAAAACATTTCTCTTCAGATTGATGAAACAATGGATATCAACAAAAAGGCACAGCAACTAAGTGTTATATGTTTTGTTGACTTTGATTCAATAATAAAAAAGTATTTATTTTGCAAAGAACTTCTACTACAAACTACAGGCCAGGAAACTTTTCAAGTGTCCAATAAGTTTTTTATAGCCCATGATATCAATTAGAGTAACTGCATCAACATTTGCGTAGATCAGACATGGGCAAACTACGGCCCGCGGGCCAAATCTGGCCAGCCAGCTCTTTTATTCTGGCCTGCCGGATGTTATCAATATGTTGCAAGACTTATTATTGTGAAGCTTCAATAAGAGTGATACATGCTAAATTATGATGTCACAGGTACATTTGTGCGTGGCTTGACGCAACAGGGTTTCTAGTTTTAACCACGAGTAATGTACCGTATTTCTTAGTTTAGTGCTTTTATCAACAGTTCCGTCAGTGCGCAAGGCTAAGCAAAATAGACATTGCTAAGTTGTTGATAAATTATATTATTAAAATGAGTGCAGCAAAGAAGCGAAAAGTTGATAGTGAGAGAAGAGTGTTCAAAAAGGAGTGGACAACGAAATACTTTTTTACCGAAGTGGGATCAACAGCGGTATGCCTTATTTGCCAAAAAAACGTTGCTGTTTTGAAAGAATACAACATCCGCCGCCATTTTGACACCAATCATGCGAACTACCGTAGCAGCCTGTCAACTCAGCAAAGAGAGGTAACTTCTCAGCGATTAGTGGCAAATTTTCAGATTCAGCAAAGCTCTCTTTTTCAGCAGAGTGCGGTTCATGCGTCAATCACCAAGGCAAGTTTTTTACTGGCTTTCAAAATAGCACAAGCAAGCAAACCATTTTCCGATGGAGAATTTATCAAGGAGTGTATGGTAGAGACAGCAGGTCTCTTGTGTCCAGATACAAAAAGCAAATATGAACAAATCAGTTTATCACGCAGAACCGTAACTCGCCGTATAGAACAAATTGATGAGCACTTAGCTAACGAGTTGAAAGGGAAAGCAGATTCTTTTGTATTTTATTCGTTAGCGCTGGACGAAAGTAATGACGTAAGAGGCAGGGCACAGCTTTTGATTTTCGTCAGAGGGATTAATGACAATTTTGAGATAATAGAAGAACTTTTAGCAATGGAGTCGCTAAAAGGGACTACTCGAGGAGAGGACCTTTTTCTCAAAGTCACTGGTGTGATCGACAGGTTTAAATTACCATGGAACAAACTAACGAATGTCACCACTGATGGATCACCAAACTTGACAGGAAAAAATGTTGGACTGTTAAAAAGACTTCAAGACAAGATGAATGAGGAAAATGCTGGGGTGGATGTTATTTTTTTGCACTGCATTATCCATTAGGAAGCCCTGTGTAAATCTGTACTGCAGCTCAATCATGTAGTGACGGCAGTGGTAAAACTGATCAACTACATAAAAGGGAGAGGACTTCACCATTGCCAATTTATCAAGTTTCTTGAGGAAATTGATTCCGATCACCAGGATTTGCTTTATCATTCTCATGTGCGCTGGTTAAGCTTGGGTAAAGCATGTAAACGTGTCTGGAACCTTAAAGAGGCCATTACCTCATTTTTAAAGTCAATCGGGAAAGCTGATGAATTTTCTGAGCTAGAGGACAGAGATTGGCTCTGTGATTTTGCTTTTTCTGTCGATATCTTAACACATATGAATGAGCTGAATGCAAAGCTGCAAGGGAAAGAACTCTTCGCTCACGATATGTATACAAGCGTTACGGCTTTCAAATCAAAATTGGCTTTGTTCTCAGCACAAATGACAAACAATTCTTTTGTGCATTTCCCCACACTACTGACAATGAAAGAAGCCCCTAAACATGCAAATAAATACAGCAAATCACTAAATGATCTGCACCACGAATTTTGCCGTAGATTCCTTGATTTCGAAAAACTCCAAAAACCATTTCAGATTATTTCGGCTCCACTTTCACAAGTCGCTGCAACAGCACCACAAGAACTGCAGTTGGAATTGATCGATCTTCAGAGTGACTACGTTTTAAACAAGAAATTCAAAACCCTGAAGCTAAGTGAGTTTTACGCATCGCTAAGCAACACCAGATTTCCAGAAATTCAAAAGATGGCACAGAAAATGCTGGTATTGTTTGGTTCCACATATATTTGTGAACAGACGTTCAGCCTGATGAATTTCAACAAATCTAGCCACAGGTCTCAGCTGAGTGATGCACACCTCAAATCTATCCTGACTATCTCCACAACCAAAATGATGCCAAATTTCGATGCTTTGGCAAAAAATAAAGCTTAACAATGCTAGTAGTTTAAATTAGATTTTGTTTTTCGGTTGTATTTTTCAGTTAGTTGTTATAATTTAATTTTCCGTTGTTTTTGTCCCTTTGTTATTCGTGTGACAAACTATATGTGAGTGGCGGCTCGATCACTTGGCCCGCCACTCTAAAAACGATATAATTTTGGCCCCTGATTCAAAAAGTGTGCCCACCCCTGGCGTAGATGGTGCTTCAGCAATAGTCGGCAAAGACAAAGATTTAGGTGCTTTGGCAAAATGAAAAAATCTAGACATTGATGTTATACTTTGCTGCTTACATAAGGAATCTTTGATGATCAAAGTTTTACAGAAGAAGCAGTCAGAAACCATGAATTAACTGTATCCACGTAGTCAACATCATTACATCAAAAGTCTTGAATACACAAATTTTTTTTATTCTTTTGTAAAGAAATGAGATCAGGACATCAATCGCTATTATTTTAGAAATCTGTAAGATGGCTTTTTTGTGAAAAAGTTCTTGTAAGACTCTTCAAGCTTTGGTATAAAATTAGTCAGTTTTTTAGTAAGAACAACCACAACTTGTGTCAATGTTTCAAAGACAGTTGCTTGTATATGGCTGAAATATACAAACACTTAATGAACTCAATACCAAAATGCCTGCATTGCAAAAAATATATATATACTGTACTTAATTTGTTAAAAAACCCAGTGGATCTGTTCAACCCTATTGGATGAAGATTTTAGGACGATTCTCGTGAAACGCATCTCAATTAAAATTTTTCAATAAGGGAGACAAGAATCAGTCCAAATTTATTAAAAACTTATTTATTTTAAATTTAAAATCGATTTCGATCAAAAGATCATCATCAGTTAACGAGTCTGTGAAATTTAAAGAATAAAAATTAATAGAAAATTATTGAAAATTATTGATTAATGATTAAATTTAGTAAATGTCATAGAATAAAATAAAATGTACTCACTTAACAAAACAATTCTTTTCAAATAGTAAAGTAAAAACTTACTGTCAAAATTGTAAACTGCTAGTGCCAATTAAATTGAATTATACAATAGTAAACATCAAGAAAAACAGCTGATTGCATATTAATAAAGGCGATTATGACGTGTGAAGAGTCAAAAGTTGAAATACAAAATTTCGTAGTAATGTAAATCAAGACAGAAATAATATAGTAGTGAAATGAAGAGTGTAAGTGCAAGGTAGTGTAAGTGTAAGTAGAAAATGTAAGTACAGTGTATTATTTAAAAATTTTTTTTTAATAGCAATATAAAGAAAAAAATGCCTGGAGAAAATATATAAAGGAAGAAAGAGAAAAATATAAAAATATAAAAATATAAAAGAAACGTACAATAAAAAGAGAAGAGAAGCATTCAACGTTGAATAGGAAGAAGAGTAGCTTGAATATTTATAGAGGCATCTAAGAGATGAATCCAGCGGGATTCACAAATGTCTAAAGAAGAATTTGAAGGTTGTTGTAAGAAAGTAACTGTATAGCATTCTGAAATAGGTTTATTCTTATATGGAAGATCAGTGTGGTTCTTGTGGTAATGTATTGATAATGCTGCCTTTTCAGAATCCAATGTGTTGCTATTCCAAATATGGCGGTGTGTATTCCAACGTACGGAAAAACGATTTATAGTTTGGCCAATATAAATTTCAGAGCATATATTACAAGAAGCGGCATATATACCGAAATTAGTGCAATTGAGGTTTTGCTTAAGTTGAATAATTTTACCATTTTTACTTTTGATAAATTGGTGTTTTGGACCATGTTTTTATGTGTTCCATGATTACCACAAAGAGCACAGTGACCACATGCAGAAGAAGATCCATTTTTATGGTTTTTAGGCTGTAAATTTAAGGATATTTTTTTGTGGTTTATTAAAAGATTTTGAAGTGTAGCTGGTCGTTTATAAATAACAGTGGATAACGGATTAAGATGTTTCTCTTTGTCAGTGAGATTAATGCAATTAGTGAAAGAAGTAGCCCAAACAATTTTATGAAATTGAGAATTATTATCTTTGGTTTTGGTATTATCAGGTTTAAAACGATTTAACCAAGTTTTGGCTATATTTATCATATCATCAACCATTTTTTTATTGAAATTAGATAATAAGCATTTAATTTGAAGTCGTTTAAGGCTTTCAATGTAACTTGTTTGTGTCTCGTTTAGTCGTCTCATACGAATTGCTTCTGAAAACACTATAGATTTGAAAATATGTGGTGGGTGAAATGAAGAGCCATGTAGGAAAGATCGGTTTAAAGCAGTAGGTTTGATATAGTCTTTAGTAAAAAAACCATTTATATACATTTATATACTGTACTGACATGTTTTGACGATTTTAACAGAAAATAGAAAAAAAAAAAAGTTGAAAGTTGAAACAAGGATTACTGAAAATGTTTCCAAGAAGCAACCAAAGTGTAAGCAGCATTGATAAAAAATTTTTCTAAGGCTTGGCTCAAGAACACATGACTTTGATGAGCAGAAATACAACCATTACTTGTTTACAATTAACACAGAACAATACAATTGGAACCGAAATTCTTTTGCAGTTATTGCTGAATCATCAACACAAGAGTTGGCTATAACAGCAAGAGAAAACTATCTTGAACTAGAAAATGACAGAACTTTGAGACTAAAATTAAGCAACATTTTACTTAACAGGTATTTTAAAAGCAGAAGAATATAAGTACATTTTCAAAGCAGCCATTGAATTCTATTTAAATTTTGCTCAACTTGTTGGTGTAAACAAATCTTTTTATCTTTGCTGCTGATCAAAAATAATAAATGATCCTGTTTAAACAATTATAGAAACTTTCAGTTGCTTTTTGAAATATTAAACCTAACGTACAGCAAATGTATGCATTAAAACAAGCATAAATATCATATTAAAATAAACTATATGGCAGGGGTGTCCAAACTTTTTTCCAGGAGGGCCAGATTGATAATGTGAAAGTGACCAAGGGCCAAGAACAATTTCTAAAAAAAAAGGTCTTTACTTCGATTTGATTTCAAATTTCGCTATATTTCTTCCAGAATTGTTGTGATCTCTAAAAAAAAAAAAGTTTTCACTTATAGTATATGCTGTAGAAATGTAGCGCCTCTGCAAGCAGTAGCTGGTCACAACACACTTACTGGACAGAACACGCTTTGCTTCAGTGATTGTAGTGAAAAAAGAGCCTGTTTAAAAAAATTGTGAAACGTCAGCGGCAGGCCGGATTGAGTGTATTGGCGGGCTGTAGTTTGGCCACCCCTGCTATATTGTAAACTTTGTATTTGAATTATCTATATTATATATTTAATTTTGCTAAAGGTGTGCTACTAAATTTGGAAAAATCTTTTAGTGTGTCTTGAGTGAAAAAAAATTGTGGAGCACTGCCTTAAAGGATACAGATGGAATCTGTCAATAACATCCAGTATCAATCATCTTATTTTATGTTATAGTATGGCATACAAAAAAAATCCTAACATTACCTTTTAATAAAATATCCTAATGTCATACTAATTGCAAAACTTATTTTTCATTTCTTAATTGTATAATAAAAGCAAAAGACAATTCCACAATTTAAATTCTATTAATACTTTTGATTAAATACCATCAAGTAATACTTTTGATTAAAATTACCAGCTGTGAATAAATACATTACATTTTGGCAAAGCTAAAACTATGATTTGCACATTTGCTAGATGATACCAATTTCAACCCTTAAACTCAACATTAACCTTTCAGTTTCCAGGAGAAACAGCATTTATTGGATACTGGATATTATTCTACATAAAATTGTTGTACAAGTTTGGGGGTGTAGCTTAAGGATACTTACTATTCTTGCAACCCAACATTTTATGAGCATAGTATTACAAAAAGTTTTTAAGTAATGCTATGTTAATGCTATTAATGCTTACAGCAATTTAGTATTATTACTATATTATATGAAGCAAGATTTATTATGCCCAACTCAAGATATGGCAGGACATTTTACATTTTCAAGCTAAAAGCAGAAAGGGCTATTGTTTTTCACAATGGCAATTGTTTCAATTGTCTTGATATCAAAACAATTTTGCAATCAGTTTTTACTAGTTAAGGTAGAAAATATTAGCTAGTTAATGAACTAGAATTAGCTATTGAAATGTATGTTAAAAGTTTAAAACTGGTATCAAAAATTAAAGGATTATGAGTATACCTAAATTTCATTAAATTTACTCTTATTAACTTACCATATATACTCGCATATAAGCCGATCTCGCATATTAAAAAACTGCCCTGAAATGAGGAATTTTGCAAAAACTCACATATAAGTTGACCCTTCCAAAACTCGCATATTTTATTTGACGTGATTATGATATAATTTGAGGTACAGTTAAAATTAATGTTAAAATAGAGTTTTAGTTTATTGGAATTAACTTTATTTAGTGCAGTCTTAATTTTTATGGCTGTATGCAGTGGCGGCTCATACATAGGGGCCACAGGGGCCGGGCCCCACTAAAAATTTGACTAATAATATGTGAATTTCTAAAGAAAAACCCTATATTAAATATCAAAATGTTTACATGCATGCCAAGATAACAGTTAACAAAAAAACAAGAAATATTTTCATATATTCCCTGAAGTCTCTTCAAAACGATGCAGAGGGGCCCACATATTCTGGCCCGTTTACTCCTATATATTTACACATAAAGCCAACCAACTCACGCGCCGCGCTTTGTGAAGATTTTACTATGCAAGTCAATAGCACAAATTTGGGGCCAGCGATGTCTGGCCCAAACAGCAATCGTAACTTATAAGTGGACGTTAGCTGCGCCTGCGCCTGCCTTTTTTGGCTTAAGCGTGAGCAATTGTACAGTTTAATTTGCTTTAATTTTGTGAGTTTGAGTTCATTTTCAATTCGACAGTTTTAATTTGTTTTTTTATTTGAATAAGCGTGTACTGGACGCTTATTCAAATAAAAAAACAAATTAATTAAAGCACCGGACTGATGATCAACATGGTCTCAGTTCAAAACCCACTCAAGCCATTCTGTTGTGTTCTTGGGAAAGACACTTTACGGCACTTTCCCCTGCTTGGTGGTCTTGACAAGCAGTTCTAAATTACAGTAATATCTCTACTAAACTACTAGCGGCCAGCAATATCTTGGCATCTCCGGAAGCAGGTCGGGGTAATTGCTTACCCTATGTATAGCGCCTCCGTCGCTTTCCTGCGAGTCAGGAGGATAAATATAGAGATAAAAATAAATAAATAAAAAAAATAAATAAGGTATTTCAACTTCAACTTAAAATAAAGAAATAATTTGTTAAAGAATAATTTTGGTAAAACAAATATTTTGGTTTTCTATTTGAATAAGGAAAGAAATTGATTAGTAAGAAGTCTCTTCAAAACGATGCAGAGGGGCCCACATATTTTGGCCCGTTTACTCCTATATATTTACACCTAAAGCCAACCAACTCATGCGCCGCGATTTGTGAAGATTTTACTGTGCTAGCAATAGCACGAAATTGGGGCCAGCGACGTCTGGCCCAAACAGCAATCGTAACTTATAAACAGACGTTAGCTGCGCCAGCCCATGTGCAGCCTTAAAAAATTAGTTGTTATTCAGTTGATATTGGGTGATGTTGTGCATTCTTTTGTGAGACAGCAGTTTCTGCTTCTCAGCGCATGTTTTTTCACAGCTGTGATTGTTTATCAGTTATTGGTAACGTGATTTATTGTTATTTTGCTGCGCCTACCTCTTTGGCGAAGGAAAAAAGGTTAAAAGGTTAAGACTATTAGCATTGTGATTCAATCACGTTACATGCATTTGAATTTAGGTCGCTGCAACTCATAGAATTTAGGTCGCTGCAACTCTAGAAGAGCTGCAACTCATGCATCTGTTTCTCATTTGCAATTGCAATCATGTGTAATGGAAGCATGTGATACAATCACAGAGGAAGTTAAAGAAAACTTCAGATCTTCGGATAAATTTCGTTCATTTTCCATAGTGAATCCAGCTGAATTTGAGCTTTATAAAAACTCTTTTCCCGACAATTATGTTAAAGAAATTGCTTCGAATTACGCAATGCTTAATAAAGATAAACTGAAGTGTGAATTGTCTGTTTTGTATGCAAATGATAATTTTAGTGGAATTTCCAATATTAGCGAGCTATTAAAATTCATAAATGAAAATGGACTTGACGAAATATTTTTTGAAGTGTCTAAACTGCTTGAAATTGTTCTTGTGCCACCAATTTCAACTGCTGACTCAGAGAGAAGCTTCAGCACAATGAAGCGAATAAAAACAATTCTTCAAAACACCATGTTGCAAGACAGACTGAACAGCCTCGCTTGCCTGTCGATACATAAGGAGTATATTAGCAAAATCAGAGATTACAACAACAAAGTCATCAATATTTTTGCGCAAATAAAGGACCGAAGAGCTGACTACTTATACAAATAAAGGTTAGAGTTGAATATTGCATTTTTTGTTAAAAATTTATTTACCCCGCCTTTGAATTTAGGTAGTCTATGAATAGAACTTTTTGACATTTCAAAAATTGTTTTGCTGGCCCCACCATTAATGAAAATCACGAGCCGCCACTGGCTGTATGTATGACTGAATGGTAATATCAATGATATTGTGTCATCCCAGAAGTGGTGTCATGTCATTTTGTTTATATGAGATTGGATTTATGTGTGTATAAGCCAACAACCTAATTTGATAATTTTTTTAAAAAGTTTTAAAGTTGGCTTATATGTGAGTATATACGGGTTGTGGGCTACTGGCTAGTTTAAAATAAGTTTACTGAATTCAAAAACTTTGATTAAAATTTAAAAAAACCAAAGCTTTTATTTATCAATTAGGAGTTTGGAAAAGTTCAGCTGTTTAATTTCTATAACCATATGCAAGTTACTTTTAACAAAAATTTAACAGGATCTATAATGTAATACATAATGCTTGGGAACTACAGAATTTATTTGAATAATTGAGTTTATGGATAATCAATTCTACTTTCAATATTATTGTCCTAGAATCACTGGTACCAAGGTACGTCTGAAATTTAATGCCAATATTATCATGTTGAAGCCTATTTACTGCAATTAAAATTCAGTTGAATTTGTTTGGTTGCTTGTTGGTACATCACTTTATTATATGCCATGTTCCATTTATCTGTGTCAATTACCATTTGTATTGATGCTTGCAAGAAAGTTTAACAGTTTATGACTGATAATTTCTTGTTCTGCAAACCTTTATCAAAAATTTCTTTTTCCATACAAAATTTTAAAGAAAATCACCAAAAAAATTTGAAAGATATGATTTTCTTATGTATAATTAAAATTTCAGATAATTGCATTTCAAATAATCAAGTTTGACCTGTATTTTACAAAGTTTCATTTAAAAATACAAGTTTTTCAAAGGTAGAAGAAGCAATAAAAGTTATAAAATATCTTATAAAACAAGTGAAATTTTTTAAAAAATCTGTTTCTCCTATCAACTTTAGTTAGTTTATTCTACAAATGCAAAGTTGACAAAAGTAAGGATGCTGGAAAATTTCCTTTTAAAGAACTTTACAACAAAACAACAAAACAATTATTGACAAACTAATTAAACTAATATATTACTGGAACTTTGCAAACCCATATTTTGCCCAGGTTACAGTTGCTTCATACAATGCTTGTTAGCATGCAATACAGATTGTAATATAGCTAAAAATCTTATCTTTAAAATATTGATTAAAATTTTTATATAAATAAATAATTTTCCTTTAGTTTAATTTATTTGTTTAATGCAGTGGTTCCCAAAGTGGGTGCTACTGCCCCCCAGGGGGCATTGGTGAGATTTAGGGGGGTGGTAAGAAGAAAGAAAACAGTTAGGGGGTGGTAAGAGAACAAGGGGGTGATAGGAAACAATGAAAAGAAATATACATGAAGGACAATTAAAGACCTTTTATAGGTGATCTTGCAGCAGTGTTTCCCAAAGTATTCAATACAGGATCGATTCAGGGTAAAAACCTTTATTTTTTTTAGAGATCACAAAGAATTTGGGAGAAAAATAGCAAAATTACAGATGAAATCGAAGTGAAGGCCTTTTTTTTTTTTTTTTGGGAAAAAAATAGTATAATTACAGATAAATATTCTCTGTCAAACATTCTTTTCACTTAAAAAAAAGAAGCGAGGGGGCACTGGAAATCGAGCTGAAAACCAAGGGGGCGCCTGACTGAATCTGACTGAAAAAGTTTGGGAAACACTGGTTTAATGTAAGACAATGATCTTTTTGGTAATGTTGTTAAATGTTTTCCACTTGACTTGAATTTATAAAGAAAAAATTAAATGTTTAGTGATTAGATTTATATTTTGGTGAATGTAATCACTGTACATTAAAAATTCTTTAAAAATTAAAAAAGTTTACTTTAACATTAATATTTATTAAAATAATTTTTTTGTTATTCATTGTGGATATTAGGTTAATGTTATCATTGATACATTATTTTTATACTCAGTAAATAATAGAATTGATTGCATGCCATTTAATTTCTACTGTAAAGACAGTTAAAATAATTGGCATTGTGAATGCAATAGCTGTTTGAACTTTTAGAAGAGAAAGTAAAATGTATGGCCATACCTATGGTCAGCAACAGGTCTATAAACAATAAAATAAGTTTTACATTTATACTGTTGGTTAACAAGTATAGATGAACTAGAACAGTGAATTTTGTAAGGTTTGATTTTAATGCTGGTATGCTAACAAATTAAAAATCTTTTTTAATGTTAAATTTCGACTAAAATTTTTTTAATATATGTTATCTTAAAAATGTGACTTTACTCAAATAACTATTTTAAGACAAGGGTAAATATTCACTTATTGCTTATAAAATTAAATGTCTATAAGGCTGAAGTTTAAGAGCAAGTATTTGAGCTTAAAACTTTGGACCATAATTTGTGAAGTTATATAAAAAAGTTTTTAAATGTTGCATTTTTTATGAGAGCAAGCATTTTATTTTTTAGTAATGAATTATTTCAACAAAGAAAAATTAGCCCAATTTAGTTTACAAAGACACAAATAATTAAACATCGAAATGAAAAACCATCTTGACAGTTAACATTATAAGTAACTTTTTTTTTTATGTAGACACAATATAGTATATTTACTAAATGCAATACAACATAAATTTCAACAACTGTTTTCAAGAAATTAAGATAATTTAATATTTAAAATAAAAAAAAATCAAAGAATTAAAATGTATATATATATATATATATATAATAATAAAAGTGGCAAGACTGTCAGTAAAGAGCTCAATGAAAACTCAGAGCATTAAATTAAATTAAATTACAAAAGCCACAAAAGAGATTTTATTAAAACCTCAGCTCCTGATGAGCTGTAAAGGCGAAACAGACTGTTGAGGTTTTAATAAAATCTCTTTTGTGGCTTTTGTAATTTAATTTAATATATATATATATATATATATATATATAATACCTTTTGCAGAGCAGTCAGCACAAAGTTTGTTTTTTTCCAGTTGTAACTGTTCTAATAAAATTTTCTTGTTCCTTTCTCCCATTTTTCATACCAACTTAGAGTATATTATAATAATGCATAAATCAAATGTAACCTTTATAGTTCAGAAATTCAAAATACAAGTGCTTAATATAAAACAATCTTTCACAAATATCAACCAAAATTTTAAACAATAAAGTGTTTTTTTCTAAAACAAAAAAAGCCAAATGTAAAATATTAAGTAAAAAATATCACGTATGAAATTCCATATTACTATAAGTAGGTTGATTAGCATTATTAAGTTATTAAATCTATAGATAAACACATACAAAATGTAAAGATTGGTTACATGTGATAAGCAATAAGTTTGTTAAATTAGCTTAGTTGGTTCAAACTGTTTGATAAATTTTAAACTACTTATATTTAATTACTTAATTGAAGTTAAATCGATAGTAACATCCAACAAAGGGTCAACAGGAAAAGTGATTTTTTTTAGCAACCAGATGATGCTAACTTGAATAAGGAGCAAATTAGTATATTCTCAAAATTTAGCAATAGAACAGTGCTATCATAAGATACACTTCTGTATTGTATCAGGTACAGTATATATTTTTTTTGATTTTATGGTTTAACAATCACTTTATCCACTTCAATGTTTTCAATAATGCTTTGGTTAGAAAAATTTAACAATGCTGGCAAGGTAAAATCAAAATAATTGAATAGAAAAACTTAATTCTTAGCTTTATTTCTAGTTAAAGATTTTTTGTTAACCTTTAATTATAACCCCACTTTTAACTAACAAATAGGATCAAATTTGGAATCAAAACCATAATTAAACCTACAAAGCATTTTGAAAAAATTAAAAAATACTGATATAATAAATCTTATAACAATAGCAAAAAATTTAGGTTTTTTCAAAGAGTCACTGTAAATGATTTTTGTTTGTCAAACTAACCTAGATCCCCCTGAACTTGTTCCTATCGCTTCTTGAAAAGATCCTTTTTTTCATGATTTTTTTTATTTCATCTTGGTGCTGTAAAGGAATTTTGGGTTAGTTTTACTGAAAAAAACACTTTTGATCACCTTTTGAAGAGACCCAAAATATTTCCTATCTTTCTATGCTAACTTATTGATTCATTTGATCAAGCTACCTTTAATTAATATTATTTTAAATCTTTTTAATTTAGAAACTAAACAAATTTATAATATTTAGAAAACTTAATCTAAATTACTATATTACCAAAAGATTGAGCTAACCTGAATATTTAAAAATAATACAATGACATGCGCTATAATCTATCAAATAAAACCACATCCATATATGTAAACTAAAATATTTGGGTTTCTTCAAGAAGTCATTGTAAGCGATTTTTTTTTTATGAAACTAACCCGAAATTTTCCTTTCAGCACCAGGATGGAATAAAGAAGAAACTAAGAGAAAAAGATCTCTCAAGAAGCAATAGCAACAGCAAGGGGATCCGAGTTAGTTTCACAAAAAAAAATTGCTTATCTATGGTGACTTCTTAAAAAGACTTAAATATTTGAAATACCATGTCAACAATTGTTTTTTTAACTTGCTACAGCAACCAACATTTTTTTAAATACCTGTACTTAATAAATATTCATTTTTTAAAGCTATAGATAGAGTGAAATACAATCAATTTTGTTGATATAACTGGAAAAGTAGATAAATGACAAATAAAAATTGTCAAGTCAATCATTCACAAGTAATCACAATCAACAAAGAAGCAATGTACAGATAGGTTTTTTTGGCTTAGCTAAAACTTAACTGGACACTGTAGGTTAGCCTGTTTATTGAGTTGCTGCTGATTTTTACTTGTTGATTGACTTTGATAGAGTTAATTAAAACTAAATAGGCTGCTCAACTTGCAATTTGCTGATTTTATTTGACAAAAAATCAATTACAGACCTGAAGGTAAGTGAAAGGGGTATCAATCACTGTTGTTAAACTAGCAAGCTTGGGAATTCTCCAAAATTTAAAAGTTAAATAAATTAAACTTGTCTAGTAGTAAACAAGAACTGGTAGAAGTAGCACAACAAAACCATACCAGTAGCACTTTTATCATAACTTTGTACTGCTGATCCCAAAAGATATATTGACAGTAGTTAATACATGTTAATGCTACAACTGTACCGGTACCTTACTAGTTAACACAAATAGAAACAATTCTATACTTGGCAAAAGTCATAAAATTTTATGGCATTTAAACCAATGGATTATTTGTTTTAAGTGTGTAAAAAAAGCTGACATTAAAGCTGCAGTCCCTTTATTGGAGGAAGCATAAAACTATTTATACATATACCGTACATTTGGCTTTATCCTTCAAGTGACAGCAGTGTACACAGTATGTGTACCATGATTGTGATTGTGACATAACAAAACCACTTTCTTTAGACATCTTTAAATATCGTTTTTTCAAAGTTTAAAACATATTTTTTAATAAGTCTAATTTTTAAATATTTGTGACATTATTGCTAAAAGATTGTCACTTTATTTTACAATCAAATTCCTATAGCCTTCAAGAGTTAAAGTAGATATGTTTTTTTTAAATACTTATACATAATGACAGGATAGCATAAAATATTTCAATGAAATGCTTGGTAGCTTAAAATTAATATTCTATACAACATACTGTAACAAAAATTAATATTCTATATAACAAACTGTAGCTAAAAATCTATACAGCTGGCGGCAAAGTGAAACAGCATTCCTCATTGCCCCAAGCATGCACAAGTACAATTTTGCAATTTTTCAAAATATATAATAAGTTGGAAATCATTCAAGCTATGATTAGTTACGTTAATGCTCTTTTTTTTTATATCAAAACTTAAAGTCTATCTCACCCTTTTATACTACTGTAATTCTGGAAGAGAAAAATCCTATTTTATAAAAAAGAAAAAAAGCTCACGGCAACACCTTACCCATTCGACGCATGGGACAGCGGAAGCATTTAAAGCAGGGTTCGACAACCTACAGCCCGCCAAGCAAAACTATCCGGCCCCAGACATGTTTTTTGTTATTAAAAGAATTCGACTCGCTAGTTGTATGCAATCCTATTTTTTGACGTAACGATTTCAAACCTATGCAACAATAAAACTGTAGTAGGGTGTGCAAAAAGGCTTCATTAAACTGATATAAAACAAAAAAAGGTCTTAACTTTAAATTTTGCTGTCGTTGTTCTATTCATGTGTAAAAAACTAGTGCGGAACGAAAAAAAATTCAGCCATTATTGCGTCGCTGCACACGGTCGCTTGCGCCAGTTTTTTGGTGCAGTTTTGCAACCCTGTGCAGTGGCAAGTCCACATACAAGATATTCAATTACAAGAAATTCGAGACACGAGTGGTCTTTCGAGCAAAAATCTTGTTTTACATGCAACCAAAACTTGGAGTTATAAGAGTTTCCAGCTAGATGACCTTGTTTAATTGTTGTTTTTTTTTCCAGATACGAGAATCGTAATAGTTACGAGCTCAATCTAGGTACGAATTATTCTTGTATGTCGAGGACCACTTTATTTAGACATGTTGAGCGTGTCGTGATTCGTTCGATCAATATAAGAAAAGTTTTGGTAGCTGGAAAAAAGCGCGTTTCATCATAACGTTATAAATTTGGTTTTTGGCCCGTGACATGCAAAAGATTGCCGACCCCTGATTTGAAGCATAAAACTAAGGTCTTTGACTGAATAAGAACAAACTCTTTAACACAGTTTCGGCGTACACATAAATATATCAGCTTAAGTAAAATTTCATCAGGAGTTTAATTTTTTTTCAAAAATAACTCAAAATAACAAGTTTATGATTGAAACGCAATAAAGTTTTCCTCCCAGAGTAAACTGTAAGAAAAGCTAAACTAAAACGATATATTTTGTATAAAGCTTAAATTAAGCTAACTTTCGAATTTATATTGATGCAATGTTAAACGTCATTTCGTAGGAACATTTATACTCATCGATATTTTGTTTTCGCAGTAAGCTATATGATAACGTCATATTGAATTTTGAACAGAATGCCTTTGAACGACAACTGCTCAATAGCCGAAATCAAAAATGTGGCTTCAAAAATCTGAAAGCAGCGCAACTTTTACTTGTGCGAGTTCAAGCTTAAATTAAACTAACTTTCGGGTCAATATTGATGCAATATCAAACGTTACTTTGAAGGGACTTTCATGCTCATTAAAATTCCATTTTCAGTATAAGACAACACCATATTAAACTTTGAACAAAATGCCTTTGAATAACAGTTGCCAGGGAGTCGAACCGAACCCGAACCGGAGTTTTATAAGCCGGTTTTACACTATTTTTTCCGAACCTTAACCGAACCCGGACCGTAATTTTAAAAATCAAAAAGAGCGAACCGGAACTGAACCGAATAATTTAAATAATCGTGAACCTTAACCGAACCCGAATCAGTTGAAAAAACCGGTTCGCTCCGTGACGTCACCCGTATCACTTAGCACAGTGTGGTCCAACTACGGGCCTGCGGGCCGCATGCGGTGTGAAGACCTTTTTTTTTTTTGGAGAACGCTATGATTTTGCCACGAAAATAGGAATTTCGGAGACCGATTCCAAGTGAAGACCTTTTTTTTGGAGAACGCTATGATTTTGCGACGAAAATAGGAATTTCAGAGATTGATTCCAAGTGAACAGTGGTGGATATTGGGTGACGCGAATGAGGCAGTCGCCTCAGGCCCCCCTTTTTTTGGGAGCCCCCTCGAAAATAGCACATACAGTTTTGAATCTGCTGCAGATGTTTGTTCAGAGAACGATTCCGAGTGAAAACTTTTTTTTTTAGAGAACACCCTGATTTTGGGACAAAAATAGGGAAAACTGAGAGCAAATGGAAGTGAAGACCTTTTTTTTGGAGAACACCCTGATTTTGGGAGAAAAATAGGGAAATCAGAGGTGAAATCGAAGTGAAGACCTTTTTTTTTTTGGAGAACGCTATGATTTTGCCACGAAAATAGGAATTTTGGAGACCGATTCCAAGTGAAGACCTTTTTTTTTGGAAAACGCTATGATTTTGCGACAAAAATAGGAATTTCAGAGATTGATTCCAAGTGAACAGTGGTGGATATTGGGTGACGCGAATGAGGCAGTCGCCTCAGGCCCCCCTTTTTTTGGGAGCCCCCTCGAAAATAGCACATACAGTTTTGAATCTGCTGCCGATGTTTGTTCAGAGAACGATTCCGAGTGAAGACTTTTTTTTTTTAGAGAACACCCTGATTTTGGGACAAAAATAGGGAAAACTGAGAGCAAATGGAAGTGAAGACCTTTTTTTTTTGGAGAACACCCTGATTTTGGGAGAAAAATAGGGAAATCAGAGGTGAAATCGAAGTGAAGACCTTTTTTTTTTAGAGGACACCATGAGTTTTGGAGAAAAATATGCAAGCCAAGATCAGACCTCTTTTTTTTCTCAGACAACATCAATTTTTGAAAATTCTTGTCTCGGGCCCCTAAATTGGAATATCCACCACTGCAAGTGAAGACCTTTTTTTTTTGGAGAACGCTATATCTTTAGAGAATACTACAATATTTTCTTAATTATCTTAATATTTTCCTAATGATGCTGCGAACCCGAACCGGAACTTTATAAACCGGTTTTGAGGTAATTTTTACAAAAGCAAACCTAAACCGGAGCGTTTCAATTGATCTGAACCCTAACCGGAACTGAACCGAAATTTGAAACAGCTGTTGAACCCGAACTGAACCTAAACCGGTAAAATCAAACGGTTCGACTCCCTGCAGCTGCTCAAGAGACAAAATTAAATGAAACTTCCAAAATCGGAAAGCAGCGCAACTTTTAGTTGTTCGAATTCTAGTTTAAATTAAACAATCTTCTGGAACAATATTGATGCAATGTAATGTGTCACTTGAAAGAAGCTTTTACACTGCTCAAAATTCTATTTTCAGTGCATCATAACACCATATTAAATTTTTAACAGAATGTTTTTGAATGATAGCTGCTGAAGAGACAAAATTAAATTTGGCTTCAAAAATCGAAAATCATTTTATTTGAATAAGGTAGATGGAATACGGGTTTGTTTTTTGTACTAGTCAATTATTTAATAATAAAAATTTTTTGTTAATCATTTTCATTGCGAAAAAAATCAAATTTTAAAACTGATGGAAGATTTTAAAAAGATAATTGAAGAAATGGAAACAATAAAGTTACGTTTAGACAAATATCGGAATCATGAAGTAAATGGTTCAAATGATAGTTACTCTGTTTCTGCTGCTGTGCCTTCTTCTTCGGGTAACCCAAACCATAATGAAGCCCAAAGTAAAGAGTTGGAGTCTATGCAGCTGACTTTTACCAAGCTGAAAAGTCTTGTTGATTCAGCAATGGTAAGGTTGGTGTCTGCTGAGAAAAAACTAGATGATCTTGAGTAATATGGTAGGTAAAACTGTCTTATTGCGCATGGATGCAAAGAAGTGCCTAAAGCAGGGAAGTATTTAGAAACTGAAAATTGTATTTGTAAGACTTTAAACACTCACCTTAGTTCCGATAATTCTTTGCAGTTTAAAGACTTAGATGTTGCACATGTCCTTCCTGCAAAAAAAGGCACCCGTATAATAATAAAATTTTTTAGAAGGAACCTGGTTGTTTCGTAATCGGCCCTTTTTTGGTAAAAATTCAATTTGATAATTACTTATTGTTCCTGAAAATTTGATCAGCGTTGTTTGGCTTCACAGCATTAAAATTAATTGGGAACTGTCCTGAATTTTATCGAAGTCTCATTGTATTCAATTCACGTTCTTATTTGTATTCAGTAGCGCCAAATTAGTTCGCATTGTATTTAAGATTGCTAAATGCAGTGACGCAAGATTCTATTGTTTTTTTGCTATTGTTAATCGATAGAACCACGTGTTACGTCACAAACGCTTTGTTCGCACGCGATAACTTGGGAGTGTCACTTCCTGCGCTTCTCTCTATAAATTAGATAGCTGACATGAAGGAATTGAATCAGTTGAGGTCTTTCACGTAAGACACTATTGTGTTGTTTGTAGAGGACATTTAAAGATCGTTTGAATTGTCCGGTAAAGTTGTTTGTTGTTGGTATTCTGAATTTCATAGTTGGTTAAATTGTGGAAAATTTTTATCGAAAATTCTACGCTCTGTGGATCTATACCCTGACTGATTTCGCTTGAATAACGGTTATGTTTAATTCAAGTGCTGAGTTTAGTATGTTATAAGGAAGAGGTAGGATTGGAGAGATTCTTCCAATGAACTCTCCTAAAGAGATTCACCAACCAGAAGACGGACTTTCTGAAGTGGTACAGGACCTTTGTGAAGTAAGTATTATTATGTTTGACGTCAGGTTGTTAATAACCGTAATCTTGACTAGGCCGGTCAATTTGACATACGTGGGCAGTGAGGTCAACAATACCAAAGAAATGAAATCTATGCAAAAAAAAAGGTTTTTGAAAAACAGTGGACTGGTCGTCACGGAGTCGTTAAAAAAACGCCGTTTGCAGCTACTTGAAGCTGCAGACAATAAAATAGCTTCACATTAAAAAGCTTTACATTTTGACTCAACATTAAAAATTTTTTATTATGATTATTTTTTTTATTTTATCTCTATATTTATCCTCCTGACTCGCAGGAAAGCGCAGGAGGCGCTAATACATAGGGTAAGCAATTACTCCAACCTGCTTCCGGAGATGCCAAGATATTGCTGTTCGCTTGTATTATAATAGAGATATGATTGTAATTTAGAACTGCTTGCCAAGACTACCGAGCAGGGGAAAGTGTCGTAAAGTGTCTTTCCCAAGGGCACAAAAGCTTTACATTAATGACTTAACAATAAAAAGCTTCACATTATTGACTTTAAGGACATAGCTAAGTTTAAAAATCTGCCCACAAATGCAGCTGTTACAAATGGCAAAGTATAAAAAGCCCTAAAAATTAAAAAATCTAATTCGTAAATAACATGACTGGCACAGTTAGTTGAGTCGTAACTCAGCTTTAATGCATAGCCCGCATGGGCCGTGCATAGCATTGTTGGCTGGGGTTATGATTATCCATGATCAGCACACCCGGTTGATCTTTGGATACTGACATATTGTCAATAAAATGTTTCAAGACTTGTAGGAAAACGTCTTATTTCATCCATCCTGATGGATTGGATAAGCCAAGACTACCAGCAGGAGCACCGCGCAACATGTGACTTGCAAATCGAACCCTAGGAAATATGAATGCTGGCGGTAGAGCCATTCCAGCAGCACTGACACAACAACACATTGTAATGTTTAAACCACGTTCCCCTGATCTTATTTGGCCAACTTGCTTGGTACCAGTTCTACATAAAATATGTCTGGAATTGGGAACTGTGTTAATTCCAGTCTCATCAAGATTCCAAATTCTGGTTGGAGGGATATATTTGAATTGCTAAAAATACTTTTGAGGTTGTCAAAAAAAGCATGAACATTGAAAGGATTGAATGCCATGGCTCTGGCAAGGCTTGTACTTTCAGGTTTTCTTAAACTTAAATCTCCCATTCGCTTACAAAAGCCTTTTAGCCAAACTTCTCCAGCAATTTTTTTTTTCATTCCATGAATTAGGAATTTTTTTTTTGCATATTCATAAGCAAATTTTTTAACTTTAATTTTCTCGAGGCCATAAAACAGCTTTGAAAGTTTAATGATGTAATCCTTTAATGCATGTTCTTCATCTTCTGTAACAATCTATAAAAATACAAACAGTAATTAGCCTATTAACTGGATATGAAAAACTAGGTTAATAAATTCCGTATTTAATAACCTAGTTAGGTTATTAAAAACTAACTAAGTTTTTAAATAAGGTATTAAATTAGGTTATTAAATTCCTTATTTAATAACCTAATTTTTCATTAGGTTACATTTCATTTTTACATCTTAATTAGGCTTAGATCAAACCATTAGCCTAACTGACAAAATCTTTTAGTCTCTTTGTCAGTATAGGCCTAGGTTAGAAGCATAAAATTTTGTCCAACAAAAATTTGCCTACTTGAGTTGTAGTCATAGACATTTTCTTAACATCTTTTTCTTATAACGGTGCAAATTACCAATAGGTATTCCGTAAACTTTAGAAGCTTTTCTGAAACTGAGTTCATTAGTAAGAACACCTTTCAAAGCTTTACTTAGGTCTTCTTTACTAAACAAACCCTTATTTGATAATCTAGATTTAAATGTAGGCATGACCTGAAATACAAGGGACCTATGGAACGTCATGTCCCAAAGGTCTCACATAGTTATAATTAATGGAAAATAGCTTTCAGTTTATACACACTACACTTTGACAACAAAAACTTTTGATAAACTGCTAGCTAGATAAGTAGTTTTTTCAAAGAAACCAACACTAATAGTTTTGGTAACTTCAAGAAACTATAAAATTCTTACAAAGTTTAACCTAAAAAGGACATTTTTTACCCCAAAAATAAAAAACCAGCTTTACTGCCTCCTAAACTAGCTGTTCCACGAATTTTAATTTTGGAATCAGCATGTCTTACAAAGTGTGTTTCCAAATGCAAAAATTTCAAAAAATTCGTTTTCCGTTTTCAAATAAATCCGGTGTTCCATGGGTCCCACCGTTTCATGGGTCCCACACTTCTCCTATGATTTTAAAAAATTTATCAACCCCAGCACTATAATAAATTAGATTTTATATTATTTAAAAAATTATTAATTAATGTGTAAAGCAAAGTATTTTTTCAACAGATTAATTCAAAAATGGATTTAAATTAAAACCTTTGGATCTCATTTATTACTCCCTGCGCTCACTTAATAAAATTTTAAATTTTGACGAATCCTTTAAGTCTGCAAGGTTAATACTGTAATGGCAAACGGTAAACGAGATGCAAACCTTTGTTGCTGTTTTGCTTACAGTCTATAAAAATCATTAAAAAAATAAAACTTACAACATTCTCATAAACTTGGACAAAATACAAAAAAATATTAAATTCATGATTAACATTTTTAGTTTGCAATATTTTAACAAGTTACACCAAAAAAAGACAGTTTTAACAAAGAACAAGGTATTTATTTAGTATAATGAAAATGCACAGTGGTGGATATTGGGTGAGACGAATGAGGCAGTCGCCTTATCGTCTTTGGGAGCCCCCCTCGAAAATAGCACATACAGTTTTGAATCCGCTGCAGATGTTTGTTCAGAGAACGATTCTGAGTGAAGACCTTTTTTTTTTTTTTTTAGAAAACACCCTGATTTCGGGAGAAAAATAGGGAAATCAGAGATGAAATTGAACTGTGAAAACCTTTTTTTTTTAGAGAACACCCTGATTTCGGGAGAAAACTATGCAAGCCAAGATCAGACCTTCTTTTTTTCTCGGACAACATCAATTTTTGAAAATTCTTGCCTCGGGCCCCTAAATTGGAATATCCACCACTGAAAATGCAAAACTGCTATTTACACTTAAAGTTTTTATGAAAGTTATTTTAACAAAATGCATCAAATTATTTTGAATGTAAAAAATTACAAATGGATTAACTTGAATTAATATAGTCAATTAGCTTATTAACTCTTTATTTTCATTGAATTTTTTTGTAATATTTTAGTTTATTAATAAATTCTTCACATTTTATATTTTTTTATTTTTTATTTCATTAATTTATTGAATTATTAATTCAAAAAGTATATAACTTATAGCCATTTGGCTAAATTGGATTTAGGTTCGTGCATTCAAGCGTTCAACGGGCGATACAAAATCAGGTCACATGATTGAGTTTCCTATTATGGAGTGCATATCGTTGGCGCAACGGTGGGCAAATTGCAGCTCGTCGACTTTTCCTTTGCGGCTCTTCTATCTAAAAAATAATAACGAAATCGGACAATCTACAATTATTATTCACAGTTGAATTTGGGTCAAACGAAGATTTCTAATTAGGTGCTAAGTCGGATAATAGCATGGAAATAAAGCATTTACACGAGAGCAAAAATTTGAGCAGAGTAAGGGCTATGTTTTTTTCACTTACTTTTTGCTCGCCAAAACACGCTGCTAACAAGAAACAAAGATAGTGTATGCTTCTCTCTGATTAGCTTCTCAATAATGAAATTTGTGACATCATAATGTTGTGCAAGTCTGACGAATGAAGATTTGAGAAAATTAATTTACACCGCTTTGACTTTATATTACCCAGATTTTCAAAAGCTAGCTAATAAAGTAGAACCCAAAGTTGATCTAATGCTGGTAAAATCTCCGAAAAATTGTAAATCGTGTAACGTTGTATTTGCTATTATTATTTCATTAAAACTTACTTTATTTACTGTATTTCCATTAACACCTCAAACAGAATTTGTGGCTCTCCGGCAGTTTCGAATTTTTACATGTGGTTCTTTCATTACAAACTTTGCCCAACCCTCTATTAGCAGCTCGGTTGCTTTCCTGCAAGTTAGGAGGATAAATATAGAGTGTTACAGTAAGTTCTTCGCGGTCTTAAACTCCGTGTGGCTGTCTCCGGAAATGTACGCGTCCTTGATTTGATTTGAATTAAATTTGTATTAAGATATAAAAACAATGCGAAATAAGACGAACTAAATTGGACGTTAAATGGAAGATTGGACGATCGGAGGAAATAATAAGTCGGACGAAATAGTACGAACGAACGATTTGGATGATTGGACGAAATAATACAGTCGGACGAAATAATCTGGTCGGACGGTTTTCTATAAATAAACGTAAACATAAATAACTAATGCAAAAGAAAGACTTATAAACACTCACCAACTGTAGACTGACACGGAGCAGACCGACAAAACTAACAAAATCGAACAGTATTTCCAACAGTATTATAAAACAGCTCAAAAGCCTCAACAGCACTCCCAACGGCGTCTAACAGTATTTCAAACAGTAAAGCGTTTCTACACAAATTACACCCAACTTATGGAAAAAAGACAACTTATGGAAAAAAGAAGTCAGCTCGAGGTAACAATCAATTAGCAATCGAGCGCGCTGAGATAATGGAAAATGTCGGCTCAAAGCAACAATCAATTAGTAGTGAGATAATGGAAAATATCGGCTCAAAGCAACAATCAATTAGCAAGCGAGCGCCGTGAAAAAATGAAGTGAATCAAATTAAATGTCAAAAACAAAAATTAAGTAAATTACAGCCAGAAAATAAACCCGGGGTTCGAAACTCGAGTACTTGCCGTAACATAGAGATAAAATAAAAAAAATAAAATAAAAAACAATTCTGATTGATGGTAATACTGTTTAACTTATTTTTCGTTTGTGGGAACTTCCCTAAGATAAAAAAAGCTTACTATAATATTCTCAGGTTATAAGTCGTTAAATACCGGTACGTGACACAAAATATTTAATTTCTACTGAAATGCATTGGTTAATGTGAAATTTTTTTGTGTACCCCAGAAATAAAAACATTTTTGCATTTTATTTAAATTAATTAATTTGCTTTCAAGTCAGAAAGTTTTCAAAATTTTGTTGTCGTTTGTTTATTAACTACTTTATTCTGTTGATCAAAAAAAGTAATTAACTAAAAAAAAAAAACATTTCAATTTATGTAAAAGAAGCTAACAAAAATTTTCTCAAAAATTGTGTTTTGTTATTAGTTTTTTCTTTATAAAAGCTTTAAATAATTCAGAACCAAAGTTTGAAAAATATAAAGGTATTTTCAGCAACAAGGTTTGAATTATTTAAATGATTTAAATTATTTAACAAAAATTTGTTAATTAAGTAAAAAAAAATTGTATGTCTTTGCTTTGTCTGTATGGTTATATTTTTTAACAAATTTTATTGAAGAAAACAAGATAATTTTAAATTAACAACAGAAACAAATATCAATTATGTTTATAATACTATAGCTAATTAAGATGTCTTCTGCTGTTTGTGATCATGTCAAAGTTGTTGATAGCAAAAAAAATAAACCTGTTTGCCCATATGTCCATCAAAGCAATTTTTCAAAGACCCTTGTATGGTAAGAGAAATGCATATTAGTTTGATTTTTTTTGGTTTGATTATTCAAGTTAAATATTAAAATTGGGTCTCTTTAGGAAGTCACCAATAACAATTTTTTTTGATAAAGCTGTCTCCAACTCCCCCTTTTCAGCACCAGGGTAGAATAAACAAGCAACAAAGAGAAAAAAGATTTGAAGAAGTGATAGTAACTGCAGAGGCATTTGGGTTAGTTTCATGAACAAAATTTGTTTATGATAACTTTTTGAAGATACCTTTAAAATTACGGGTCATTTTAAATTACTGTTAGCGATTTTCTTATGATAAAACTAACCCAGAATCCCCCTATGGCACCAAAATGTAAAGGAAAAGGATTTTTTAAAGAAGCAATAGTAACCACAGGGGATCCGGGTTAGTTTCATGAACAAAAATTGCTGATGGTGACTTCTTGAAAAGTTTCAAACTTACTTTGTCAAAAATTCTTTGTTTTGATTTACTTTATTTATTAGCATTATACTTTTTTAACTGATAGTTTTCATGATTTCTAACTGCTTTGTTGTGTTTTGTAAATATTTTGAAAACTTAATAGCTGTGTATACAATATTTCGAATAATAGCTATTAAATTAAAATATTACTGTAAAATTTTAATTAAAAAATTTTAACAGCTTGTTTCACCTTTTACAAAATGCCAGGAGATAACTTTTATTCTATAGGCTGCCAAGTTTTTTAATAAATTTTTGCATGGCTTTTTTAATTTAAATTTTGCTTTAAATTATTTATTAAGCTCTTTTCTGTTAACCTTTCTGCTTTTATTGTTTTTAAATAATAATAGCTTTTTTGTTTTACATTATATTACAAATAAAGATAGGTGATTAATATGTTCTTTATTTTATCAAATGGATAAAACTCTAAGCTAATAAGTTTTAAATTCAATTTTAATTTAATCAATAAAAATATGTAATTTTCATTTTATGTAATTTATCAACATTGTTTAAAGTACAAACAATTATGAAAACAATTTATACTGTATATAAATTGATTTTATCAAAAGCTAACTTTATAACTTGATGACTTTAAAAGAAGCAGTTTGTAACTATAGTTTACAAGAATGTTTTAATGTATATATATTTTTTATACTTTTTGAAGACAATGCAAGGTTAATGTTTTAACCTACAAAAATTTAAGGTTAAATTATCATTTTAGATTTATTACTCTTTCATTACACAATGGTAATTTTTAATTTAATAAAAAACTCAAAAATGTACTTTTAAAATCGCTGCATTTTGCATTTTTAAAAGAACAGTGAGATTTGCCTTATTGATTACCTTTAGGGGACAAAAAATGGCTATACAGTATAAGCAAATTGAACAAACATGGAAAGAGATCAAAACACCAATAAATATGTTTTTAACTGCTGAAAACACTGTTTACCATGTTTATTGTTGAATAGAAATGCACAATTTAAACAAAAATCAATAAAACACTATTAAACAAATGGTGCATCAAATTGTATTGTTTGTGTTTTTGTAGAGATTTCTATACACACAATTTATGCAATGTTGACTTTTTGCTCATTTTAATATATCTCAAGGGTGTTCAACAGACATGTGTCTTTGAAACCTAGATTTGAAAACTGAACATAAAAAAAGAGCAACTGCAACAGAGAATTTCTGAACCCCTTGATGCTGCATTGAAATTTTTTAATGTTTTGCTGAACAAATTGAATTATAAAAAGCAAAATATCCCAAAATAAGAATCCAATAATGACCCTTTTGTTTGTTGGGATCTTTGCTTGTTAAAACAATGTATCTTTCTGCTACATTAAATAACTAAGTTATCACTAGTGGTTAAATGACTGAATTAAAGTTACAATTGATAAATAAATTGAACAAACAGGTTCTCAGGAACAAAAAAAAAATTGAGTAAATTGACCAAAATTATAATGTTTAAATAGACAAACTAGAAAGCATGCAAAAGATAGAAATTTTATTGGGACCTACAAAAATGTGTCTAAATGAGCTAATTGATCTAATAAATGCTAATTAATTAGACAAGATTTAATGTATGTAAAATTGTTATTTTGATTATTGAAAGTAAAACAATTTTTTGTGATTATGTAAATATATTGCTTAATGCATGTCTTTTAAATGTTTGGCTTGATCTAGGTTGTAAAATAACCGAAGTTTTATAAAAATGAATTTTTTTGGTGTTTTCTTATGATATGAAATGGTTAGTGTTTCATTAAATAAACATGATACTTTAAAAATGTTGGCAAATTTATTCATAGAAGCACTTATATATATATAGAAAGTAGCTTCCTATTTTAGCTTGTATTTTTGAAAATGATTATGTATCAGTTAGTCAGTATTGTAATTTAAATGGTTCTTTAAAGGCAATACCTCTTAACTGTAGTTCAAAATGACAATTGCATTTTATGATTTTTTTGTAGGTGGCTGAACCCTGTTTTAAAAAAGGGGTATAAAAATAAAATACAAGCTTCTGACTTGTATGAAATTTCAGAAAAACACAAATCAGAAAACTTGACATTTGATCTTGAGAAGTAAGTTACATGATTTAATTTTGAGTTTAAATTGATCTTGAAGACAGTATATGTAAATTATTTTTAATTATGTTCAGAATGCATAGCTTACTTCAATCTACTTTATGATTAAAAATTGTTTTATTTTTTTAGATAAGTCTATGAAACTGCTTATATCTCTTTAATAGTATGTGTCAATTATTAATAAAGCAATTTTTAAACTGTTTTGATGATTCTGTGCTATAATGGTTTTATTTTTTTTAGAAGATGGAATGAAGAACTCAAAAGAGCAAAAGAAAGAAATGTGAAGCCTAATTTCAAAAAAGCATTTGCTTTGACTTATTTAAGGCATTTTATGATTTCTGGAATTTTTGCTTTGTTATATGTAAGAAAATTTCATGCTATTTACATTGCTATGCATAATTACATTTAAATTATTAATTTGCTATTTGTTTAATAAAAGCTCATCTTTTAGTATGAAAAAAAACAAACTCTCTGAACATGACAAACATATGTTTTTGTTTTTATTAAGAATGTTTGTTAATTTGATTTATAATTTTTTATGTTATAGGAAGGATTGAGATGTCTTGGTCCAATTTTAATTGGAGAAATTTCTTTGTATTATTCCAACCCTAAAAAATATACTTTGTCATATGCAATTTTTTGTGCTGGTGGAATTGCAATCGCTTCAATATCATCAGTTTGGATAAGTCAGATGTTTTCTTTAAGAATGCAAGTGCTAGGCTGGAATGCTAGAACAGCTGTTGTTGGATTAATGTATAAGAAGGTATATACATAGATTTAGTTTCCAAGAACTTTGTTTTGAAAATATTTAGCATGAGTGTGCTTCAAAAAAAAATCGTTATGTTCAAAAGGTACACACTAAAGCAACTATAGTTTTATTTTTGTAAACTTTTAAAATGTTATCTTAGTTAAATTATAAACTTAACCCTTAACTGCCCATTGTGCCATATATGGCACACAAAATGAAAATGACCATAAAATAACTTTTAAATGATACAAAGAGTAAAAATTTTTTGTGTTTGTTCTATTACATTTGTTTGTTTGTCTGAACCAAATATCATTTAGTTTACTGATGCTGGCTGATGGTGGGTGCTTGCTTATTGTAGTGGAAGGACGTATTTTTATTGGCTAATTGAAACAATAAAAAATAATTTTGCAGTTAAGGGTTAATTTAAGTGGGTAAATTAAAGTTTTTTTTTAAAACATTTATTTGTTTTGGGAAGTACTATATGCCAAATTTAATTTTGGCAAGTTTGTCTTGTCTTTTGCTACTACGAGTTTATATATATACTACTCGTATTTAGAAGATTTATAATTTATTATGAATTTTTTAACATACTGATATTTCTTAATGCTGTCACTATGCTTTAGAGTTTTTTAGTTTTGTTGTGTAGATTAATGTATGTTGTTTTCTAAAAATTTTATGTTTTGATTTTGATAGACATTGAAGTTAAATAATGAAGCTATGGCAAAAACAACAACTGGGCATATCGTCAATTTGTCTGCAACTGATCCACTAAGACTTGACTATGTACGTGCATTTGAAATTTAATAAAATTTGATTTTCACTTATTACTTTGAAGTTTTTTAACAGTCTTGCTCTGAATAATACAGGGTGTCCATCAGTTATTGTTACAATTTTCAAAATTTGTCAAAATTTTATTTTTTGTGATATTTTTATTTTATTTGTTTTATAGTGAAAGATAATTTTTCAAGTCTTTTCTTTCTTAACAGGTACTTGTGGAAATAATTAGGTTTAAAATTACAATTTATTTAGTGATTAAGCAGAATATTTTGAATTTTAGTAGTGAAAGTAGAGTTTATGAAAATGAGCACTCTGCAGGAAAAATCCCAGTGTGTTTTCTGGTTTATAGAGACAAAGTCAGACATCAGACTAAAATTTCGCTGTGCTGGGATGTCTGACTTTGTCTCTATAAACCAGAAAACACACTGGGCTTTTTCCTGGGGAGTGTTCATTTTCATAAACTCTACTTTCACTACTAAATTTAAAAATATTCTGCTTACTCACTAAATAAATTGTAATTTTAAGCCGAATTATTTCCACAAGTACCTGTTAAGAAATTGAAGCATTTTCCTTTGCTATAAAACAAATCAAATGAAAATATCACAAAAAATAAAATTTTGACAAACTTTGAAAATTGTAATGATAATTTATAAACATTTTGTACTGCAAAGTTAAGGAGTTTTTTGTAGATAGAAAAAACTACAGCTTTTTCAGTCAATGTTTTGCTTTATCCTGTTTTTATTGTGCGTAATATTTTTATCAAGTTTAATGAGCAGCATTTGATATAAAGCTATCAGTTTGGAAAGCAAATGGCAGTGCATAATGGTTTTGGCATAAGGACGAATTGCTTTTCAAGATCTCCAGACAGAGAAAATTTATTTAAAATGTCTTTGTCAATAATGATGCAAAAATATTAGTGCAAAATTTAAACTGTCACCATTGTAACCTTGCTTTCTGTTTATTTTTTTAAAATCAACCGTAACCTATTTGTTGATTTTGCACCATAAACATGTTTTTGGCAAGCAAAAATAATTTGAAATCTTTCAAATAAGTTGGCATTGTCATTCAGTTATTGGTATACATAAATGCACTTAGATCTACATTTATAGGTTAATTCTATGCAAGAGTAACTGCCACAATTGGTACATCGATATTGGGGCATGTAAACTAAACGTACAAAGATTAGACGCTCAGAATCAAGTAACACGAAAACCGGGCAATGTAGAAACCGCACACCAAAAAGACTTTTAAGCCAGCTTTAAATTATTGTTTCGTTAAAAACAAAATAATATTGTTAATTTCGTAAAGCAAGCAACCAAAAAAACAAAAAACGATGAACTGTTTTTAGCATTATTGCATCATATCTATCATAAATTTTGGCCATTGATTTACAATTACTGTTACATTTGCAAGCCGGCGAATACCAACAAATTTTATATTATTATAATTAATCAACCGTTTGGCGCTGAATTTTTCCGCGCGGAATTCTGTGCGTCGCCGATTCTTGGGCGCCGTGTTTTTGCGATCCCACCGGACACTGAAAGGACGCAAAAATTCGCCTTTTTCTGAATTCGGCAAGGTACTAATTGAAGCTTTATAGCTTGATTTATTGTTAAAAAGGAACGGAGGGCAACGCACCTCCTCTTCTCCAAATATTTCAGACAAATAATATTCAATTAAATGTTAAGCTAGAAAAAAATTTTTGGACAAGTTTGTGATGTAAGATCACGTTGAAACAGAACCTTGGTTGGTTACGTTGAAATGCTAGTTTAGTTAATTTTTACAAGTTCAAAACAATGAAAAGCTGTTTTTCTATTGCTTAGTGTTATTAATAAACTTTGAAAGTACTTAAGAAATGGAAAAAGGGAGGCAAGTGTCGAAGAAATGGTTTAGTTTAAACTTATTAGAATCCTTAGGTGGCTACTAGACTAATCTTTTAAACTAAAGTATTTAAAAACGGTGTAAACCCCGGCTTAAAACATTTTTTTACATCTTGGAAATTGCTAAACCCCGGCTTAAAACATTAAAACATGTTTTTATATCTTGGTAGTATCTGTATTAAAATCCGAATTTAATTAAGATACAAATAATTTTCTTAGAATGAGACAATTATAATTTATTTTTTATTGACTTAAAAGAAACAGATGTAGCCCATTTGCAAGATGACGTTTCGACCGATCAGATTGATTCCGCACGACCAAGTAACCAGAAATTTTTTCCTAATGATTTTCGGTTTGTTTAAAGTTACGTGCTTTTCTCTCTTACTTCCGCAATAAAACCTTCTGTGTGAAATATATGTAAACAATTGCCAACGAAAATAACCACAAGAATAATCTTTCACTTGGGCTAAATAAATTAAACTAAACAATTATTCGACTCCTACACGCTTAAGCTCTGTCAAACTAAACTAGAACCAATAATTTTTTTATAGTTTATTAACCACTAAGATAGAGCCGAACTGTTTTTTGCGGGTCGAATCCTGAAAATTGTGCAAACTAGCGTTTCAGTGTAATTAACCAAGGATTGTTTTAACGTAACTACTCGTATATTTTTTAAAATTTTTATCTCTATATTTATCCTCCTGACTCGCAGGAAAGCGACGGAGGCGCTAATACATAGGTTAGGCAATTACCCCGACTGCTTCCGGAGATGCCAAGATATTGCTGTCCGCTTGTAATTAAATAGAGATATGACTGTAATTTAGAACTGCTTGCCAAGAGCACCAAGCAGGGAAAAGTGCCGTAAAGTGTCTTTCCCAAGTACACAACAATGGCGCGAGTGGATTTTGAACCGAGACCGTGTTGGTCACGAGTCCGGCGCTTTAATCACTCGACCACGCTGTATAAAAAAACTTGTCTAAAAAATTGATAAATATTTGGATAATTATATTAAAATATTATTTTTCTAATACTTTTTTAGAGAAAAGGGAGACAGACCTACGGTTTTTACAAAAAAATATCAAGGGCGCCGAATTGTCGCACGCCGAATTTTTGGCGCCGAAATCTCGCGGACCGAACACTGTCACCAATTTTGGAATTTTCTAAACTAATAAAAAAAATTTTTGAGCAAACTACCTTGCATTACTGTTAATGTTAAGAGTGGCACTGGTTATTTCGCACGTCATGTGACGATCATAAAATAAATAGCAAACCGATTGTATCTGATTGAAAATCTAAAGTAAAATCAGTACGTAATGCGCCATCCTCTAAATTAACGTATTTCCACTGTTTTTCGACGAATTCAAAAGAGTTTTTCGCTTTTATATTCATCTCTGTATACTTTGATTTCCGTTAAAAATGAGCGATAACAAAACAAAATAGTTATCTGGCTCACTTGAATAACATAGCAATGCCAGTAGAAACAACGTTTTACCATATTTGGAATCACGCACGTAAAATTTTTTGTTTATGTTATAATCTGCCGTTACCAACTTGCATTTTTAAACTACAGCTTAAAAACGTTTTTGTATTTTAAGCTTTTTTATTTTCTCCACCATATTTGGATTGCTCCTTTGGAATGTGTTGTTGTCACTTACATTTTGTGGCAAAGGTTGGGACCAGCAGCTATAGTTGGAATGTCGGTTTTATTTGCAATACTAATAATACAAGCATTTTTTGGAAAGTGGTTTGGAAAGTTAAGGTAAAAATTATGAACAAAAAGTGTTATATAAGTTTATTATCGATTAACTGGTTGCTCAAAGGTTATCGATAAATCTGTTTTAAAAACTTCAGTTTTATGTTTAAGTATCTCAACTATAAGCGGTATTTGATCAAGTATCTTTCGTCATTTTTGGTGCTTTTATACATTAGTTCGTAGTTTTTGATCACAAAAAAATCAATCCGACATCCAGCTAGGTAGGTCGAATTGTTGCAGCAATGGCGTGTCATTTGCAACTAGGCATTAGGTTTAGCTGGCCAGTAATCGAACTCACTAACAACAGATCGCCTGCCGTGGTGGTGGTGGGCCCAAAGTTATACAAGAGTCTGAATGACCATCAACTTTCAGGGTCACTTTTTAATAATATGTCGCCCAAAACGATTCTTGCGTCACTTTTGGGTGAGTCAGTGCATGGACACTTTGTTCAACAAATCGAAAGAAGTGTTTGTGTTTGGGCTGTACTGGGTTGTGTAGTGCGGTCATTTTAGTGGCAATGTACAAACAATAATATTCTTGTATTCTGTTCAGGAATGCGAGAGTTTCCAATGCCTGGATATGAGCCGGGTAAAAAAACAAAAGAAAACAAAAAAAAGAACAAACAAACTTATACCTTACCTAAGTATCTCTTAAACACTGGCATTTTCTTTTAGTCTTTGATAAACTATTAAAAGCAGATCAATCTTGAACAGGAAAAATTTTTGCTTTTGTGTTGCGAGGAATGCCCGTGCAATTTGATGCAATTAAACTAAAGGCAATGCACTTATTTTTAAGTTTTGAATTTATCGATTAAAATCTTTGATTTTTTTTACTATTTGTGCCGATTTTTGGAAAAATATCCTGTTTCAGGCAAGTTCATTGAATGAAAAGTTGATTGCAGCCCGACCCCAATTTTTTAATTTCATGCAACCCCCGATTGCAATTACATTTCCCACCCTTGCTTGGATCGAAGCATAGTTTTTAAGGATTAATGAGTTTTGTCCTTAGTCAACTTCGCATTGTTTCTCGCGTCGTGATTTTTTTGAAATCGTCGAATCTTTTCAAAAAGCTCAAGTTTAAACCTTTTTACGTTTTTCGTTTGTAAATTGGTTCATGTTGCCAGCCTTGTTAGCGGTTGTGATTTGGGCTCAAGTTTGAATTTTTTTATTTTTGAAAATTTTTTTAGAAAAAACGCGTTTCACTGTTTGCAAACGTCACACAACAAAAATTTAATTACGTATTTTAATCAGAGTTGCGGAGTCGGAGTGGGAATATTTCATCCGACTCCTGATATCCAATTCAATTACATATTACTAATGTCAACCGCGCAGCATTTGCGGCCGCGCACGGCACTCCAATGCAGCGCAGTAACCTTTTTAAGAGCACCTTGCTGCGTACCGTGCCGCGCAGCGGGCAACTCATTTGCATTTAAATTTTAAACAAATTATATTTTGCATACTGATATTGCCCTTATTTGGGAGTCGGTGTAAGGAGTCGGAATCCTAGAAATTTTAGGAGTCGGAATCGGATCTTAAACCTTCCGATTCCGCAACCCTGATTTTCATCCACGACGTTGTCCAGCACAGTTCCATTTTCGAATAATGTCATGGTAAAAAAGGAGAATCAGAAGTCGGGTCGTAGTTCGTTAATGCTTCCCTATCGAACAAATCAATTTATTGTTTTTTTCTTAGATTCAAAGCAGCGTTGGCCACTGACGAGCGCGTTCGCCTCATGAGTGAGATCATTTCTGGAATGAGGATCATTAAGATGTATTCATGGGAGGAGTCGTTTCGTGAAGTTGTCACGAAGTTGCGAAGGTGAATCACGTGAAAGGCGCAATTCACGTGACCGAGACGTAAATCATTTGAAAAAAGTTTTCTTGCATGTGAAGAAATTATTTTTAGGATAGTGATTGAACTTTATATACGAAACTAAGGCACTTAAAACGAGAAGCGCCAGACTTGAGTTTCGCTCTTGTTAGAACTCGTCAGTGATGCATATCTCAAAGGGGTGTACTATACGCAGTAGACAACACCACTAGACCACACAACCAGACACCAACACGACTTCAAGAAACATAGAAGTTTTTCCGGCCTTGCCGCGCAAGGAATACGTAGAATTTACTATGTTATAAGACCCAAGGTCTTATATGATTGAACTTTGTAAATTAGCTGTTAGCAAGACGAGACGTAAAATTTGCCGTATTCGTGCGCATGTAAATGGTCATTAAAGGAACGTAGAAAAAGTTTTTGAAGTTTGAGTTCTCTGTAACAATCTCTTACTACTATGGATTTAGTTGTTAATTTCACCTTTATGGTTCATCACTGCGTTATGTCACTTTGAAATTCGTCATTTAAAGTTTGCGGCATAATTACTTGTCTCTCACCCTGACCCTACGGCAGTGTTTGATAGGATAAGCTAATAGCTACTATGTATTACTGGTCATTTTATTTACTTTTTTTGCTAAAAATCAAGTTTCACGTTTTTTCAGCTAAAGCATAAATTGTTAACTTGAAAATCAATGAGATACTTTACACCAAAGTTGGGCAAACTACGGCCGGCGAAAGATTCAAACAAATAATTAAAAAGTTATTAATTTTTTTTTGTCTTCAACCAAATTTTTTGTCATTGTTTTTAGCGATCACTGATTTTTAGGCACGGAAATCAAGGAATCCAAGACAAATTTAAAGTGAAGACCACGGTTCCCTCTAAGCTGCGCGCAGTAACGAGGAAACCCCCGCGCAGTACTTTCGTTTTGCCGCGCTCTATGTAAGTTTTGGCAAGACATGCTTTCGCTGTATGAGCGTTGGCAAGGTTTGATTTCGGTAACAAAATAGGAAATCAAGGATCAAGGAATTGAAGTGAAGACCTTTTTTTTTAGAGAACACCTTCATTTTGGGAGAGGAAACCAAAAATAAAATCAGGAAATTGGGGATGAAATCGAAGTGAAGACCTTTTTTTTTAGAGAACACCTTTATTTTGGGACAGAAAACCAAAACTTCCTTGCCTCGGGTAATATTTACCACTGCTCACACAGCCTTTCATTCCGCGCACACTAAGCAAGCTCTTAGAGGGAACGTTGGTGAAGACCTTTTTTTGAGATCATTACAGTGCGGCCCACAAACAAATTCAACTTTTCAATGCGGCCCTTGAGCTAAAAAGTTTGCCCACCTCTGCTTTACATAATGATATTTAATCACCTATGTCCAATAGTTACCGTGGTATTTTTCAACTAATTCGGACGAAGTCCGCATTAAAACCACGTGTAGTAATCGAAAACTGAAAATAGATTGAGGAATAGAAAAAAGACTTCACTTTTACTTGAAGCCAAAACCTCCCTTTTAACGGCTTATTTTTTTTAAAAAAAGTTTTTGAACCAGTGCGTTTCGTATTTTCATTGAATTCGGAATTAGGTTAGCCGAGAAATTGTTTTGTTTGGTATTTAATCTTTACGCCCACCAAACTTTTGCCAAGTCTTGCATTGATAACGACTGGTTTATGCAAAGGTATGTTAACATTAAAATTGATCCAAAAATAATAAAGGTACTGTACTAACAATCTAAAAACTTTCCGTCCACGAAAAACGAAAACAAGAAAGTTTTGACTGGTGCTCGACACAAAGAAGCAGTTGTAAAAGATAAACGATTTGTCCTTTTGATCAAAGCCAACCTGTCGCACGCTACAGTGTCCAAATCTGCAACAAGAACTTTATCGTTGCAGTAAAGAAATGCGTAAAATATTCTACGCTTCCCTATTGCGTTCTTTCAACTACACGATGACGCATTGCACGAGCCAGATTTTGTCGTTCGGAACTTTCATGACCTTCGTCGCGTTGAAAAATTCCTTGACATTGCCAACGGTGGGTTCATTGACCGATCTCGTAGTATTTTGATTTATTGATTTTTTTTACACTTTATTGACATTACTTTTACTAATGGTTACTTTCAAGTCATATGATTTGGTTTCGTGCTGTCGAAAAGTAGTTGCTTCACCTGCTTAATCAAAAAAACACCAATGTAATCGATGGTGTCGGTCACAGCAATTTAACCTTAGAGAGTAGTTCGCCTTTCAAAATCTTTGTTACTTGATATCGCTTGCGTTTGTTAGAAACATGCTCTTTGTTTTTTAGGCAATAGAATAAAAGAAAAATGAATAAACTTATTTGTCGATTTTTTTCGGTTCTATTGTAATAAAAAAAACAACTGGTTCTAATTAAAATATCTAGCCCAGATTTTGTAAAATCACCCAAAGAACAATTCATCAGTCATATGCAATGCTGCTATATTTTTCTCACGATGTCGCAAAAGCATAAGATGCAGTTATTCGGCATTTTAATCGTTCGCCTTTGACATTCAATAGGTTCGCGCGTTCAGTTGCAAATCACTTAATCTTCTTTAAAACCTAATCCAAACCCAAATGTAACTTGACGCTGTCGGGCTTTAGCATGAAAGTGTGCCCTGTCAAGAAAAATAGCTTAATCGCTTTTTTCAATATCAGGTCTTGGTTGCTCTCGGACTTTTCACGATCATGCGAGTCGGAGTTGGAGTTTTCTTTCCGATGGGGATCGAAAAGTTATCCGAAGCCATTATTGCCCTGAATCGCACAGAGGTAGCATATCGCGTTACTAATATGAGCCAGAAGGGGGTAAGCTTCTACGCACAACCGGATTAGTTTAATCCAAAACAAAATCCTGTAATTGCTACTTTATTCGATGCCTTGTTGTGGCCTGGTTTTATCGAAATTCCTTCATCAAGGTCCTCGTTTCTGATTCAATAAATTTTTTTGCCCCCAGCTTCTAAAGCTTGCCCCCTGTTTTAAATCGTTATTAATTTCAAAAGATCTTTTATTTTATTTTATTTTATTTTTTGTTATTCGTCTTTCATAAGGTATAAATAAGCACAAGAGAGGCTGCAATATGTTGCAATGTTTATTTACAATTAAAGCTCTTCGTTTAACGTTACTTGTTGACCTTGCAGCTGCGCGGCCATGCTTGTAATTCGATGTTGTGTGGTGGACAAAGCAGCGTTCTGTCATATTAAACTTTCACTTGTATTTGTTTTCTTTTGTGAAGACTAGGTGAAAAATTACTCTTGCATAGTTAACATGTTTTGAGAAAGTGACAATATTCGAAAAACCAGTTTAATATTTACATGTTAGTTATCTATCAAACTAGTAGGAAAAAATTTCCAATCGCCATCATCGTTATCATATCTAGTATTCTTGCAATTTGCTAGACATCGGCAAAACCTTAAACATGCTAATGCCTGTAGTGCCGGTCAAGCTATTGTTCCGGATTTCTGTTGTTTCGTTGGAATGTTTTACACGTTATTTGCTTTGTAGGTCGCAAAATGAATATATAATTTAAAACTACTGCTTAAGATCACTAAAAAAGACAACTGTGAAGTATATTTTTTCGGGCTCAACAGCACAGAGTTGTAAGTCGGATTTGGGCTAATTCGGGCCCAATGCGGAATTTACAGATAAACGATCACCTTTTTTCGGCGCCATGTGTTGTAGACCAAACTTAACTTTCAGGCTTTTTCGAAGGCTTCAAATCGAATTCGGTTCGGGATAGGTTCGGGTCTGAACTAGTCGGCCCGTATACAACTCTACAACAACATCACGCAAAAAGACGCTGATGCAAGTTTCTGTCGATCACTTTTATCATGACAGCGTCGCTTTGAATCACTGGGCTGCGATGCCGACTTACGCGAAATTCACAAACAAACCAGTCTCACTATAAAAAACCGATCTTTAATTCATCAATCATAAAGTTTCATTAATTGAACCTGAGAATAGGTTGTGAGTAACTGAAGCTTTCTCTTTCAGATGAGAAAAGTATCGCGCAAATTCAAATGCGGAAAATCTAAAAATAACCAATTATTTATCCAGGGACCGGTTTATATTGAGAATTGAAATTGTTTGCTTTGAACTTGTCCTTTTTAAAAATTAAGAATAAATATTTTTAAATATTTTAAAGTTTGGCTGGCGCTAACGAATTTAAAATTCAGGAAGAGATTATATTCCTCCGCCACACAATTATATTCCTCCGCCACACAATTGTTCTAGCCGCGACAATATATTTATGCTAGAGATTTCATATAAAACAAATTGGCACATAACGCGAACGTTTTCGGCTTCCATGAGATCTTTTCAGGCAAATATAATACAAACAAACATAGAGAATTTTGAACTGAATATTCTTGACTTGATTCTGTAAACTGTTTACCAAAAATTTTTGTTTTGTGTTTTTTCTACGTGGAAAAAAGGGAGTTTTAGTTTTAGAAAAGGGAGTTTTAGTGGAACGAACACAGTAAAGTTTTGAAAATAGAAAGACGCAAACTACAAGTTCAGATAATAGGAAAGGAACACACAAACGTTTAAAAAAAGTCAACTACGCTAAAATTCATTCAAAAGAATTTGTGAAAAATTGACGATGAAAGGCAGCGTTACATTTTTTATAATGTTTGAAAATTACATTTAGAATTTTCAATCACTTGAAATTAAGTAATTTATGTTAATTATTGCTACCAATAACACACAGCACCGTACGTTGTCGTACGGAACTTTGAGTTTGCAAGTGGATATCTCGAGGTGTTACTCTTGGTAAGATCTAAAAGTTGTTTGGTCACTTCTGGCAAACACACTGTTGCTACCGACAAACCGCATTGTGTTATTAGCTGCTGTTCACACGTTTCAACTTTTGAGTGCAGTTATGTAATACCTTTGTTATGTAAGACGACAGAATGCCAACTTTCAATTCTGCAACTTCAACATTGCAGCTTTGATTTATCTCGGCTAGTTCGTCATCGGTTAGTTTCTATTTTGTCAAATTGTCATTGGCCAATTCCTTGAAAGCTAGATCTAATTTTTAAATTCAGAATTGTTTGTTTTGAATTTCGAAATTATTTTTAATTGAAAAAGTAAATCAAGGAACAAATCTAGATTAAGGTTGTACAATTGTACGACTGGAAACGACTATTCTGATTTCAAGTATTTTTGTGGTTCAGGGACACATATACCCAATGAAAATTTGCCCAAAAAAGAGTTAAAAGGGGCTAAAGCGAGATAATGTTGTGGCACTCTTTGATAAATGCGATTTTAATGTTGTGGCACCCCTTGATAAATGCGATTTTAATGTTGTGGCACCCCTTGATTAATGCGGTTTTAATGTTGTGATATCCCTTGATTAATGCGATTTTGACAATTGCTTATTTGTTAAAGTTTTCTTTTAAAACTATTTTAATGGCTATATGATGAAAAACACCGCTCTCAAAGCTCTATTATAGAATAATTTGCTTATAATTAGGAGTTCCTTGATGTATTTCTAATTTAAACTGTACGTTATTAGCTTAATTTAAATTTAATTCTTTAGAAATGAGATTATTAAAAAATGTTTTAACATTGCTGTCAAATTTTCTCGTGCAAAATATTCCTTGAAAATAACTTTAAAAATGATATGAAAATAATCGTAAACCCTTAGGCTAATATGATTTACAACATTTTTTACGGTTTAAATCGAAAGTCCTCGTGTTTCGTTGATGACGTCATCTTAGCGTTATATCCGTTTCGTAAGTGGTTTATTTTTCCCCAAAACCCTTCGATGCTTCGTAAACTTTCGTGAGTATCTCGCACTGCGACTTGAGCAAGAATATTTTGGTTACCCCGTAATGATAGAAACGCAAAGCTCTTTGATTCTTTTAAAAGAACGCTACTGTCAATGTGTCGGTTAGTTTTCGTAAATGTTTTTGTTTTCTTCCAGAATTTTCTTCTTTTACCGGAAGTGCCAGCGACAACTCGTACGGAGGAGGAATGCGAACCGCGTGTGACGTTGGATCACTTCACTGGGACCTGGGCCGATGTAAGAGAACCGAGTGAAAACAAAGTTAGTTTTTTTTGTTCATTGATGTTTTAAATTCTGTCCGCGCTGAAGCGCTGAGAGATGCACAAAAATTACGAAAAAAAAAACATCCTCGCCCAGGTCGTAGTGGAAACGAGCCTTTAGGCTGACTCTAAGCTGTCAGGGTCGCACCAATTAGATTAGCACAGTGCTTTTCGAACTTTTTTTGTGGCGATCCGAATGTTAAGCGGAATAGAGAGCAAAGCTGTGGCGACTCAATCTTATTTGCAGACTTTATCCCAAGCATAAAAAATGAACTAAACAAAGGCAATTTAACACAGGCCTAACCATACTGTTCCACGAGAATGAACGGGACTATGACGCAAATAAGAAATCATTCAACCTATAGTCGAATCACAACAAAAATCACTTCAATTTTTGCACCATTACAGTCATCGGCGACGCAATCAAATTAAATGTTTACCCATTTTTTGATCGCGATTTAGGGATTGAGAAGCACTAGATTAATAGGGCGATCGCCACTTGTTGGGATTTTCTTCTCTGTGATTTTGCGTTGATTCGAAAACTTAATAAAGCCGAGGAGTTTGAATTACGGTAAATAAATTTTATGAGCAAAATGAAGGAAGATCTCCAGAACTAAGCTGCCGATTACAAGCGCAGTTACTGGACGTCTAATGTATTTGCTGCCGTACTGCAAATGACTGAGGCATCGACAGCCCCCCGGACAAAGTTCGCTCCCTCTGTGCTTGATTAGGCGAAGCTAATTTTTAGAAGCAAAAACTGTTTTTTGTTCCTTCAAATATTTTCACGTAAACTTTGCAAAAAACGAAAGCATTGCCGAATCTTTTGCAGGGTGGTAAATCTAAATCCGTTCTTCAAAATATATCACTTAAGGTCACCAAAGGAGAATTATTGGTTGTGGTTGGGCCGGTGGGAGCAGGAAAGGTTTGTTTTTATTTTTTCGTACTTAAATTTTTTATAAAATCAGTTTTAAATTTGAACTCGCTTCAAAAGCAGTTTTTTTTCTCAAAAAATAATAAATAAAAAAAATGGACCCAAGTTGACTTTTTTTTTTTGGTTAACATAAGTTTTCGTAAGCTACTGTCCACGATTTCAAAAAAATAAAGGCGTTGTCCTGCTCTGTCAACCGCATTGTTTGTTGAACTTTAAAATAGTCTTGATACTTTCATTTTCTAGCAAAAAACGTTTGCTGAATTTATAACCGCATCGTCGTTTCTTTGTTTCCATAATTGTTTGTTTTTTTATTTCGATTGTTTGCTTTCTCTAATTTTGTTTTTCTCCAAAGGTTTAGCAGACGCTTTTGAATGATTCTTGAAAATACTTGGAAATCCTTGCAGTTTCCAAAAAACTGAATATAATAAAATGAAAAAAACCTGTTTGCGATCTCAAAAAATATTTTCATTTTATGTTTTGGTATCAGAAAAATATTGGTAAATGCTGCTTAAATTTGACGTCATTCGCATAAAGTTCGGAATGCTACGTAGCTTACATCAATTTCTAACTGTCGAAAAACCATGAACATGACTGCGTTAGTTGTCTCTTCCTGTTTTGAACTGGTCACCACTGGATCATTAACGATTCAGAGACCTGACTTTTCTGCGCAGTCTTCTCTTCTGAGCGCGATTTTGAAAGAGCTGACCACAATAAGCGGAGAAATGAAAGTTGATGGAAAAATCGCGTACTCGAGTCAAATTCCGTGGCTCTTCGCCGATACGATTCGCAACAACATCACATTCGGCCAAGGGTTTGACCCTCGTCGCTACAACGAAGTTGTAAAAGTCTGCGCGCTCCAACGGGTAATCGGCTTATTATTATGTGTTTTATTTTACATTTAGGGTCTTTTCTTTGTAAGTTAGAGCTCGTTTCCACTACGAGTGTTGGCGGATGTATTTTTCTCAGTGTCAGATTTGGTTTGCCTTGGAATCGGACCCAGAACTCCCTTGTGGGAGGTACAAGTGATAACCAATAGCCAAATCGAGCTTGAAAGGCTTGAATTTTTTTCGCCCTTGTCATCGTGTTTTCAAGGGATGTGGTTTTTTTATGAAATGTTTTGGCCAACCCCACAAAGCAAATCTCTCTAGTTTTTTAGCGTCAATTTAAAAAAGCACGAGTTAGTTTTCTATTTACGTATTACTTAATGTGAATCGCGCAATTGGCGTTTTGTGTCAACTTTTTTTTTATTCGGTTTTGTTTTTGTTTTAGTGGCTTCGATGGTATTTGGGTTGAGATTTCACGTTTTTGTGACAAACACTTCTAGCTCAAAAATTTCCGTATATTTATTATTGCTTTTGAAAAGCAAATTTGACAAAGGAATTTTCTAGTTTAGGGTATTTTTCAGCGATTTCGTCTCATCCGCTTCATTGTAACAGATGGTTTATCGCGAGCACGAGGTTTTAGAGGTTTTTATTAGTTTTTAAAATCTCGTCGGTTTTTTACATCATATATTTAGCTGTCAACACGCAGAAATTACAAAATCTCAAGCACAGCATCTCTCTTTGCTGCCATTACTTCAATTGAACTACAAACTAAAAGTTTTAAATTTTTTAAATTCTGTTTAGGATTTTATTTTTTAGTAATTGAAAGCTAATGTGAAAACATTGAAAACTGTTTACATTTGCGTGTTTATAAAATGTCATAGCCAATAAGTTATTCTTGACGATTGCCAACCACAGTACAAGATTTGACGACGCTTTAACACCAAATAAAAAGATCATTGGATTGTTAATTTTATTGGTTATACATTTTGCTCGTTGCTGACCATCTTTTTGAAAACATGGAAACCAAAAAAAAACAATAAATACAAACTCCTTTTTCTCTGCGCAGGATTTCACAATTCTTCCAAACGGTGATCAGACATTTGTGGGGGAAAGAGGGGTCACACTGAGCGGGGGCCAAAAAGCGAGAGTGGGTCTGGCCCGTCTCGCCTACAATCACCTGGCCGACATTGTCCTGTTGGACGACCCGTTGAGTGCAGTTGACCCCGCCGTTGCCAACCATCTGTTCAACCAGTGCATTTGTGACTTTCTCAAACATAAGGTTGGTTTTCGTCTTGTTTGTGCTTTGCGTCGCTTTTCCAATTTTGTTTTGCGGTGCTTGTAGAAAGTATTTTAGATTGAGATTTTTATTTGAGTGAAGCCGGAAAACTTTTAATGTTTTCACTTTTGAAATTTTATTGGAACCAGAAGAATAATTTGGCGTAGAAATTATTTGAAAACTTTCACAAATAGAAGCTGGTCTTGTCTCCGTATCATTGCTGTTTTTCGCATACAAAGTCTTTGTCAGGCTTGATCGAGCTACTCATTCTTATATTCATATCTAAATAGACCTAAATCTTTTCGTTTCAAGCAGCATGACCCCCATTTAAGAGTTTGTTCTGAAGTGCCTCCCCCAAGGACACGAGAAAAATCACTCTGGTAGATTGAGTATCGAACTCGCGTCTTCTTGAGCCGTCCCGCCGCCGATTTATGAATTTAAATTTTATTGAAATCTTAACGCAGAAGAAAAATTGACGTCAACTGTGTTGTTAAAGAGGAAAAGTTTGGTTATGCAACAACAAGGTTTGAAATAAAGAGCAGTTTCGAAAGTTATTTTGATCTTTTTTTGGAAACGCAATTGTTTTTGCAAGAAGTTGTTAAAATCAAAATACGAAACATTATTATGGTTTCGTTAGAAATCAGATGTGGATTTTTACAAAACCAAATTCGGTAATAAACCCCCAATTTTTTATGTAAGCGTGTTTGTATCAACAAAAATTTGCTTAATCATGATTGAAACGTTGGACGTCAGCTTTAATTCGACATTTAGTTTTTCACGCAATGACATACAGTGAATTCGGTTTATTGACGTTCAGGTACGGATTTTGGTCACGCATCAGTTGCAATTCTTGGAGAAAGCCGACCGAATTGTGATCTTGAAGGAGGTTCGTGTTTTTCTTTGCTTCATCTGTTTTGAAAAAGAAAAGCACTTGGCTGCTGCGCTGAGTCTTTGAAAGGTTTTTTTTGTAATCGGCCGTTTGGACTTTTTCTGCTCAATATAAAAACGTCTATTTTTATCAACTTTTACTATTAACAAACAGCTTGCTTTTGTTTTTGAAACAAACCGTTAAACAGCTTATAAGGTTTACAAAATAAACCGTTACAATGTAGTTTGCAATGCTTTTAAAATGCAAACAGTGTGCAAAGTATACAAAATAAACTGCTCACGAACACAATTTACCACTTAACCTTTTTTTAGAAATCAATTTTTTTACTTGCGTAATTTCAAACAGTTTTTTATTCACTGGGATTGGAATGTCGCACAGTAAAAAAATGTTTTGAATTTTCAAGGGAGAGCTTGTTGAAACCGGTACTTACAACGAGTTGCAAGAGAAAGGTATCGATTTCACATCCCTGCTTGAACTGAACAAAGACGAGGATGACGAATTCAGCGTCAGAACGTTGGAGTCGAAATTTTCATCTGATGCTTCCGCCAGGATTTCTAAAAAAATAAGTATGTTCATTTTGTTTGATTGTTGATGTGTTTTTATTTGCGATAGCTTTCTGGTGTGTTTCAATGACAGCTGGTGTTCAGTCAGAATAAATAAGAGATTTAAGTTTACTTATTAAAGATTATAAATAATTGTTTGTGAGTTTACTTATCAAATAAATCTGTAAATTATATCTAAACATCGGCTTCTCGTTCACAATACGCCGTTAGCAACAAGCTTTTTAAGTCTTGGTCGATTCCGAAAGCCTTTGAAGTTAGTAAGGGCAAATCGAGAATTTGTCAGATAACATCGATGACGTTAAGCATAGGGCGATGTACAACCGTATAATGAATAAGAGAAAAATTTAATTTGTATTTCAAACTAAATCATCAATCGAAAACAATGCCAACTTCGTATATCACGTTGATGTTTAAGCGCACCAAAAACAACATCACTTTCACTTAAAGGCTGCATTTTGTCAAAACTTTTAATCGCTCAATACAGTAATTTGTTTAGGAATTTTCTGTATTAAAGAAAACGAATTTTTTTCAATTTTTTTATTCGGGATTTTTTAGCTGAAGAACATCGGAAATCTCGCGACAGCTACTACGTAGAAGACCACGATAAGGTTCGCTTAATTTTGCTGTGAATATTTGCCTGTTCGATAGTAATTTACCTTTTTATCAGGTTATTGGCCCTGAAACAGTTCTTCTACCAGCTGACGTGAGTACTCTACGTTTTCCATTAGATATCTTACCGAATATTTTTATTTATTTTCTATATTTATCCTCTTGACTCGCAGGAAAGTGTCGGACCCCGACCTGCTCCCGGAGATGCTGAGAAATTGCTCTCCGCTTGAAATTTAATAGAGATATGGCTTAGATTTAGAACTGCTTGCCAAGACCACCAAGCAGAGGAAAGTGCCGTAAAGTGTCTTAAGGACAACAAAATGGCGCGAGAAGGTTTGAACCGAGACCATGTCGATCACATTCCCGGCGCTCTAACCACTCGACCACGCTGCCGACAATATATCATCTAATTGGTTAATTCATTCCTCCTTCTCTTCTTTTTTCGATCGGAGAAGTTTCATTGTGGCCGACAGCGACGCTATTTATCGATTGTTTTAGTCAAAGGTCGAGAATGAAAAAGCGGAAAAAAGTTCTATCTCGGATCTGTCCGAAGCTCCGAGCAAATCCTTGATCCGCATTACATACGAATACTTCACTGCCGGAGTTCGCTTTACTTTCATCGCCGTGTTGCTTCTGCTCATGTTCGCCAACCACTCTCTGCTTTTGTTTACCGACTGGTGGTTGACATTCTGGTAAGTTCCATTACGGTTGTAGTTGCTTTTACGGAAAAGACGATTCGGTTGTTAAATTATGAACAAAGGAATTACCAAGTTTGTTTAAATTTACTAATCTATACCTATGAAATTTTACCGACTAGTTTTATGAGTGTTTGCGATCGGATTGCATAACCGATTGTCAGTTAGGCATCAAGATTTCTCTTAAAGCCTGAGGAGCGCTTTTTTATTTCAATTTGTTGTTTTAGTACATCATGACGTATATTAACGTCGTTCAAGAAGTTAATAATTTTTGCTCGCTTCACATCAAGCCTGTCACGTGTCACCAACCTTTTGATCCATGACCTTTTTTTTCGTATGACTGTATTGGTCAATATTCTATCTTCTGTTTTACGCGGAGTCACCAATGTAGGTGAACAGCGTGATCTTATTCAGAAATTTGTGAAACCCCTTTCTAAAGACGCAACAAAAATTGCTTTGGTAGGCTGAGCATCGAACCCGCGTCCTTCTGCTCGCAAGTCAAAGCGTTATCACGCTGAGTTATTCCGCTAACCTATGACCTATCGACTATTTCGAAACAGGGCGAGAAGGTCAGAAGAGTTTGGGAGCAACAGGTCGGTGACGTCAGACTATTGGCGAAACAATAGCATCGAGTTTTCAACGACATCGAGCACTTTTACAACCACTGCCTTGGGTTCCTACGATCAAAATTTCTACGTCTTCTGGTACTCCGGTGGGTGTTCGGGTGTTATGCTACGTGTGCGTGTTTTGAAATGTATCCTTTTCATCTGGGTTCGCGAGTGTTTTGTGTTTCTCTTAACTTTTTATTTGTGTTCAACGTGAGTAGTTTCATTTCATGTGACAATAAAAATTTTTTAATTATTTGTAGGCGTTGGCTAAATTTAGTTTCAGTTTCTTTTAGCTTGTCGCAATCTTTTTAAATTTTTTAATAATAAAACGAAAGCAAATTGAAACTAATTCTTTTTATTTCCAGTTATATCTATCAGTTTCTTTATCTCAATGCTCATCCGTGTTTCCATGCACTTTTACCTCTGTGTGCAGTCAAGCATAGCTCTTCATAACAAGATGCTCGATTCAATTTTGAAGACAAAAATTCGATTTTTCGACACTAACCCTGTCGGTATGTGATCGTCGACTTGTTCAATCCTGTTATATTTCTATCGATCGCATTTTGAAGGCTTTAAGAACGTATTCGTAGATTTAATGTGATATTAAATGGTTAAAATAGGTGCTATACAAAAGTCATTTCGCTGATTTAGTTTTTTATTGACGTACGGTTCTCCATTACCATTGTGTCCGTTGTCCGAAATGCTTTGCTGTGTTGACGGTATCAGTGGTCACATGCAAAAATGGTTGTGCGGCTTTAACGACTAATGAAGTAAAATTTTGAGGCCGTGTTGAACTAGTCTGTTATGAAACTTGATTTTCCGTACGAAGTTTCTTAGAATTTACGCGAAACTACGGGGTTCGAACCTCTGCTCGGTCAATCTTCGGTTATGTTACTTTCCTGCAAGGTTAAATCGATTTCAAAGTAGCGACAGGTCACCAAACTGATCAATCATTGTTAAATTCATTATTGTTCGCTTGAAATCAGAAAAACTTGATATATCAAGTCAAATAGTATGTTCTCATTAAGCCCCTTATTTTGGTGATTAATTGCACCTTAATTTAATAAACAGTTTGTTTCGCGGTTTTAAAAGATTTTCTGCCCAGCTAAAAACGTTGATCGCTTTCTCATTGACCCGGATGTACGCGCGCACTTGAACCACTTCACATTATCATGACTTCTACCATCAACAGCTACATGGATCTGCAAATGGCAGTTGTCTGTCAGATCTTTTAACATTTGCGTTGAATTTTCTTGTATCCGCGTTCGAATCCTAGCCCGATCGAGTCAAAAATTAAAAAATCAGTTTTGGGTCCAAATGATGTTAATAAATTAATTTTAAGCTGTTGATGTAAATGCTTTTGTGCTGATCCACGCTAATCCTTGTTGTCGTGCTTAGGAAAATATCGATTACGAAATATCGTTTTTCATGTTGCCAAGCTTTGATCAATTGGTAACATTTATGCTTTTTTAGTTTTCATGTTTTTCATGTTTCCAGGTAATATTTTGAATCGATTTTCCAAGGACATGAGCCAAGTTGATGAAATGTTGCCGCTCGTTTTCATCGATGTCTTATTCGTGAGTCTTGCCGAATTTTCTCGAATACTCTTTTTTAAAAACTGGTGGACTTACTAGACCACTGGTTTCCAAACCGGGGTACGTTTAGATATCTCAAGGGGTACGTCACTATGTGAGAGAAAATCCTGATTAAGTTAAGTCTGGTCTCCAGAAAAATGTTTAAAATAGATTGAAATGTTCAGAAATTTTAAATCCAGTAGATAGCAATTACGTTTAACAGGACAATGAAAAGGAAAGGCTTTTTTTTTAGAGATCAAGTTTATTTTTGACAAAAATCAGAAAAATATGTGGCTGAATCTAAGTGAAGACCTTTTTTTTTTTTAGAGATCAAGTTGATTTTGGACAAAAATTTTATAGAGAACGTCACAAAATTTTAGGGGTACAACATGCAAACCTGTGAAAGTGGCCAAAGGGTACCGGTGAACTAAAAGTTTAGGAAACCACTAGACCAACATTTTTTAAATGATTGGATTTGTTCGAATTTATTTATGATTTTGATTAGAAGCAGTTTTTTAATAATTTATTCGTTTTAACTCGAAATAAAATCTAGTTTGTTGAATTTATTTAAGTTTTTCAACTTTTCGCTTCTTGCTCCATTAAAACTCGACATGCTTGTGCAAGACGTCAGAAGCTTCAAGGTCAACACGACAGTTGATTGAAATGAAGTGAACCGTCTTTGTCTAAAAATTTCCTTCATATTTTAAATCGAATATCGTTGTATAAAGTCATAACAGAAAACTTTGTTGTTTTTGCTTAAAATATATGCAGTCATTTTTAAAAACCATTTTTGCGCCAATTTTTATTTCAGCTTTTCGGCTCCATGTTGACCATTATTGTATTTATCGTTTGTATCAACTACTTCGTCCTGGTTATCGTTCTTCCAATGATTGCTTACTTCACTTGGATTCGACGGTATTTCGTCCGAACGTCGAAAGAAATAAAGAGAATAGAAGGAGCAAGTGAGACGACTCTGTTATTCTCTTTTAACTCCGTAGTTACAAGCGTCAACCCCAAATATTGCGCAATGCATGTGATTTTAAAAATACGTTAAGGTTGTGGTGTGAATCCCTACGAAATCTGCGTTTGTCTCCTGATGACGTTTTCAACCTGAAATTTGTTCTCAAACTGTCAAATTAGAATTTTAAAAAGAAAGTTTTCTTTTTTTTAATCAAATTGTTGTTGGCATGTTTATGTAAAAGTCTTAATTCTTATCTACTCGCTATTTCATTTTGTCACACAATGCCTACTTTTAAAGTTTGAACAGTAGTTTTCTTAAGGTTGTTGATATGATTTTCTTTTTAAATCCTTGAGCCTTTTTTTTTCTTGACGAGTTTAAGTTAAGTTTGGTTTCATCGCTTCAAAATTGCTTTGTTCAAGGAATCTTACTTTTCATTTCTTTTTTCTTAGAAGAACGTTTGATTTATTACGCAAGGTTGCGTTTACATTAAGAGGGGTCTTTTTTAAAGATATTTTTTTTGCTCTGATCAATACTTTTAGACCGAAGTCCCGTTTTCGGCCACTTATCATCCACTCTCGAAGGCCTGGTCATGATACGAACTTACAAAGTTGAACAAGACTTCATTCGAAAGAACAACCATCTTCAGGACATGCACAGTGGTCAGTTTGTTGCAAAGAATTGCTCCTTGAAGTGCCAATGGTTTTCTCGTGTTCATTTGTTTTTTTTGTACTGTTTGTGCTGGTGATATGCTACTCGATCGCATCAATGGGCTAAAGATGTGCAGAAATTCAATTGGCCTCTAGAAGTACTTGAGGAAATCAAATAAGTAGTTTCCATTTTGATTCGGTTGATTGGGACTGGCTCTTCACTCACGAGGCTAAAGTCTGTTTGTAGACTAACTAACAGCCGCTTTTCAAACTTGTTAAAAGGCCGCTTCGCTGTTTTTCTCTTGGCAGAATCCAGCGATTATTTCTGCTCGCACTTGAAAGTTTGCGAAATCATTCAAGGTTATTTATGATTTTCGTTTGTCTTTACAACAAGCAACGTAGAAACTTCACAATTATCTTTGCGCAGATTTTACTTTAAGGTTTCGTGTTACGCCACAAAATCGCTTCCTATTAAAACCTTTTCTTCTCAGTCGCATGGTCGGCTTTCGTGTTCGGTTCGCGCTGGCTGGCGATCCGACTCGATCTACTCAGTGCCATCTTCATCAGTTCCGTCGCTTTCCTCAGCTTGATCGTTGTCAGCTACCTTCCGAAAGGTGACGCTATAAACGCCAGCAACCTGGGCCTTGCCGTCACCTACTCGATCACCCTCCTCTCTGTTTTCCAGTGGTCAGTGAGGCAATCCGCCGAAGCAGAAAACCTGGTGATTTGGCTCTGGTGCAGTTGAAGCCGTCTTTTTTCCTATGTCATTTTTGTTTGTTTAAGATGACGTCAACTGAAAGAATCCGCGAATATCATCAGCTTCCATCCGAGTCGTGCGATGACGACAAGGAAAAGCCGCCCTCTGATTGGCCGTCTCGAGGAGCTATTACTTTAAAGGACGTGTCGCTCTCGTACTTCTGTGGTGGTTCTCCTGTCTTGAAAAACATCAGCTTGGACATAAAACCTAAAGAGAAAGTGAGTAGAATCGAAGAAAAAAATTAGAAAATGATATGATTTTATTTTAAAGCAAATTAAACTTCTATCATTTAGTTATTTCTTATTCGCTTTCACATCGAATGTTTAGATCGGCGTCGTTGGTAGAACAGGTGCTGGAAAAAGCTCGCTCATTGCTGCCCTCTTCCGTATGTCGGATCAGATAACTGGTTCAATAATGGTTGATGGATTAGACACGTCAAAAATTCCTTTGAAAAACTTAAGAAGTGTTATGGCCATCATTCCACAGGTTTACAAATTTGTTTACTTTTAATTTCGGATTAATTCTAAGTTTACAGTTGATATATTAATAAGTATGTGCTTTTTATTCTGAAAGATTTGAGGTCAATTGCTGTGTCTCGGCATTGGTACGTATTTTCGTTAAAGCCAAAGATAAATCGACATTCCTGTTTTTTGAAAGTTATTTTATAGTAACTTTTAGTATACATTTATGTCTTTTTTTTTTCATAAAATAATTGTTGCAATATGGCAAATTTATGGAAAATGAAATAATTGTGCGAAATTTTCTATTTCTGAAACATACTTTTTTTTCTCAACGTTGTATTTCAATAACTTGTGTTTTATTGGTTCGAAATTTATTGTTTTGTTTTATCATCATTTTTTTTTTTGGAATTTTTTTTTTGTTTATCAAACTTTTATTTTTTATTTTGTTCTTCAGGATCCAGTATTATTTGGCGACACAATGAGGAAAAACCTGGACACTTACTCAACTCACAACGACGATGAGTTGTGGAATGCTTTGGAACAGGTATACGACTGGCCGTCCATGATTATCTTCATATTTACTTCTGGTTTCAATTTAGTTGCTAATTTACGATTTTGTGCCAGTTCGCGATAAACGTCAAGTGACATAAAATCGTGATTTATGTACCCGTGAAACTGAAAACTCTTATCTAATGGTTTTGAGCAATTGTGGTCTGTGAAACATTTAAAAATATATGATAAATCATTTTGTTATGCTAACACCTCGCGAACGCCACTAGTCAAAACTTTATTGCCTACAAGTCAGTAAACTCAAGGGCATAACATATTTTATCAAGTGTTTATAGAATTTTCTGTGAACCGCTAGAACAGTGGTTCCCAACTTGGGGGTGCATGGACCCCCAGGGGTCCACATAGTGATTTTCAGGGGTCCATGAGCTTTTCATTCACAAGATGAAAACAATAAGCTATAGCAAAAGAAACGAAATTGCCATATGGTTTTGCTTGCAAAAAATACTAATGTAGTCTGCGCAACTCTGAAAACCAAGCTTTATTGTACAACTTAGCGCGAAATCTAGATAATATGAACGAACATGTGTATTTACTTCAAAACAGTATTGAAGTAATAAAATTCAATGCAATATTTTAACATTGTTTGTTTTTGTGTAGCCTGTCTGTTCGTGGAAAAATTTCTGAAAGACTTCTTATTTTATTCTCCAATTTAAGGCGAATTCTTTGCGTAGTTTCAATAAAAAGCCTTGTTGTGAAATCGGACTGGGTATTTTAATGAAGTACTGTTTGGGAGTAATAAAGCAGCTATTTTTTATTTTTAATTTCTATATTTATCTTTTTAACTCACAGGAAAGCATCGTAAACACTAAAATAAGGGTAATTGTGAAGTGATTAATTCGATCTGCTTCTGAAAAGCCAAGATATTGTTGTCCGGTCGAAATTTTATATTTTAGTTTTTATTAGAGATAGGATTGGAATCTTTGGAGCTGCTTACTAGGACTACCAAGCAGAGGAAGTGCAATCAAGCATCTTTCCCAAAAACATAACAAAACGGCGTGAATAGGTTTTGAACAGTAGCCGTCTTGATGAAATTTGCTATTAAATTATAGCGCTTTCAAACGATCGACCATGTTGTCGACTCTTTTCTTGATAGCTTCCTTTTCAATAACGATTTCGGCAATTTTTTTCGCACACGGTTTTTCAGTTTTTTTTGAGGTTTATTTTCTTCCGCTATAACAAGAGATGAAATTTACATAAAGTTTACATTGGTTTTATTTAAACTACTATCAAAATTTTGGAGATTCATTAATTTCGGAGTACTTTTGGAGAAACGTCTGTGTCTTTTTAAAACTGTTTGGTCTTTTTGCGTGTATTTTGAGTAATGAGAAATGCAATTAGAAAGAACTTAAAAACAAACGACACATTAAGATTTTTCTTCTCAAACACTATTTAGAGATGTAAGCCCCATACAATATAGCCTATGAGTAATTTTACTTCTTCTTCCATTGCATTCTTAAATGAAATAAGAATGCCCAGATGTGTTTATTAAAAGCTTTGTTTGATCTGTCAAATTCAATCAACAGTGCAAATTAACAGAGACGATGTTAGCTTACTTCACTTTTTACCGTTTATTTGAACTATAGCCATAAGAGCTACTTTCACTTTCAGAGTTATAATCTTTTCTGTTGTAATTGTGACGATTCTATTCAGTTGTTAAATCTTTTAGAGTGACATCCATCTGCTACAAATTACGATTTCACAAAACATTAATTGACACACAAACACTAGCTTTCCATATTTTGCTTTTCTTAAGTATACCTATCAATTTAAAAGAAATATAAAACAAATTGCTCTCGCTCAACTCCCCCATTTGCTTTCGCTCAACTTACAGGTTCAGGACACCGAGCACACCTAAGATATGTTATTTATTTCAACGAAAAAATGCATCACTTAGTTTAAGAATAAAATGACGTAGCAATGCTGTTTTTGCAATTTTTTTTCCTATCTAATTATTGCACGGTATACTCTACTCAAACTGTTATTATTTCATTGCAAGCGTAGATTACTAAACTTTTTCATGAGGTATTTCGTATGCTGTTCAATAATATTTAAACTTCGGTTTCCTTTTCCAGTGGAGACCACATAAACATAACAATATTAACTGGTTTTATTAAAGGGGTCCACAAGTTTCAGCCTAATCACGAAAAGGGTCCATGACACTGAGAAGGTTGGGAACCACTACGCTAGAAATTCCAGGTGAACCATTGCTCGTTCATCAGTGGTCCAACACCGATTCGCCTGAATCAAATCGAAATCATTGCTCTTACCTTTTGCGTGCCCCAGTGAAGCAGCTCTGCTAACTAGAGTGAACACTATGGTTGTGTTACTAACATATTTACTAACACCACATCCTGATTTTATCCAAGCTAACTTTACCACGTCACCTTCGAATAAAACTCGCACAGCTCAGAGCGAACAAATCATCACTCTTCCAAAGTTACCTACACACAGTAAACCCTGATACTTGCACACCACAATTCTCAATATGCCAGAGACACACACATGACACTAATCACCTCTTAACTGTAGCAAAGTATCAACACAATACCATGTCACTAGTCTGTGGTAAAATCCTTTGGAAACAGCGGAGGATATCAAAGATTGGGAATCTAGATTGGCTTCTTTGAAGGATCAAGGGGTGGCTTTTCCAAGATCTTCTTGGAGAAAGGGTAACAAGAACAACTGAAGTTTGAACACTCGTTGCAGGTTCAGTTGAAGTCCGTGGTCGAAAAACTCCCGATGAAACTCGAAAGTGTCGTTGCCGAATCGGGCGCAAACTTCAGCGTCGGCCAGCGCCAGCTTGTCTGTCTCGCTCGAGCAATTTTACGTCACAACCGCATCTTGGTCATCGATGAAGCAACAGCCAATGTTGATCACAGGTTAAATCACATGACAATGCATGAAGCACAACACGTTGAGATATTTGAAGTTTTATGATTTAAAAGCGTGTGCAATCAAGAAGCAAAGTTTGCATGATTGGCTTATTAATCAATTAATTTGTTTTCACCCCTTAATTCTTGCATAGCACGTATAAGAAAAGCAATATTTCCTGGGGATTTTGATTTTAAATTGAATTCGAACGCAACTGTCTATTTCAACCGGTGATATTTCATAATTTGAACATCAGACCTTGGTTTCTACGGGTTGTAACAATGATCATGTACTTGCTGCCTGTCGCCTCCTGTTTAAGTGCGATGTCGCACGCAAATTACGTCATTTTAAAAAATAACTCGATCTTTCTTGCTCAGAACCGACCAGTTAATTCAAGAGACGATTCGCAATCGATTTTCACACTGCACCGTGCTGACGGTAGCTCATCGCTTGAACACGATCATTCATTCCGATCGAATCGCTGTGAGAATAAGCAATTACTTGTGATTTTGCTTTACGGCAACGATTGATGATTGGCTTGTTTGTAATTTGTCGTCAGCAGTTCGCGATTTTAAGGGACGACAATGAAGACTTTTGATTTGTTTTTATAGAAAAAAAGCTTAGTTCAGCTAATTAGTTTAGTTGTAATCCGTTAATTGCTACCAGTTAAATTTGTTGAGTCATGTTGTGATTACTACAAAAGTTATTGAAAGCATATAGAAATGTTGGTATTACCTTAGTTTTTATTTTCATAGCTATTAGCAGCAAAAATCCGTTAAACATTCTCAAGTGTTTCTTGTTTCTTTAAATGAGTATAAGCTGATAACAAGAGCCAATAAATATCGGACGAGATAGTTTTTTTTAAATATTCTATGGAAGCTTAAAATCCATAAAAGAGTTGGATCAAGAAGACTTTTAATTGTGTGCTTTTGAATTAAGGGACTTTCTCATTGCAGGTTCTTGACAACGGATGTTTGATTGAATGTGATCATCCTTATCTGCTTCTACAAAATCAAAAAAGTCTTTTTTCTGAGATGATTCGCATGACAGGCGACCACGAGCTAGAACTTCGAAAAAGCGCGGAAAAGGTTGGTTCTTACAAATACTGGTCATTGCAACCAAGACCTGTTCGCATTAACTGTAACAGTTGCACTGCCGAAATTTCAATCAACTTATAAAAATTAATAAAGAATCTCGGCGCGTTTGGTATTGATTGCGAGTTGACTTCTTCGTGTTTGGCGAATTCGAATTTTAATATAATACACAGTTGCTTACCCATATTAATACCTACATAGACATTTAGACAGTGGTTTACTGCGGGAAACAGCTTTGCGACAACGATTTAAAAAGAATAGTTTGCAAGACACAAAAAATATTTGGTTGGGTGCTTTGCTTTTTTGTTCATAAGTCCTTAGTGATTAATGTTTCAACTAATTCGAAAATTGGCATTTACAAGAATTTTTTTATGGCATTGCGTCCATTTTGTGCTTTCTGTGTAAGCTAAAAATTGTCAACTTTAAAGTGAGAGTAACCAGACTTTAATTTATTCTATTTAAAAGTCTATTTTGCTTGATTTTTGTAAAACGATTTAAATAAAAATTTGCAAGTTGTTTTATTTAATGAAAATACAGCTGGAAACACTGTAACTCATAGCTGTGGGAGAATTCAGCTGCTGGTTTTTAAATTTTTAATAGTTTTATTGACAACAGTTATTTTCTACTAATTTTGTACTTCTAATTCTTAATTGCTATTGGTTTGAATCTGTTACTTTTCGTAAATGACAAATATAATGTTTATTTTTTGTCTAAAGTTTTATCAATTTTTGATAAATGTGTTTGGGATGTTTCACTCAAGTTAATGTTTTTTTAGAGTTACGAGCAAGCCTTGAATGACAGAAACGAACTTCCGTCATGATTAAGTTTCCAATTCTTACTTTTATTATTGTAAGTTCACGCGAGTTCATTGAAAGTGATTTTACTTTTTCTTGTATCACGTCTCTGGATTCCTTTTTGATTTATTTGAATTTATTTTGTTTTCGTGCACGGTGAATCTCGTTTTTGTGCTTAATATTTGTGTTTTGTTTGTCGGCGTCGGTTTTGGATTAAATGAAATTATTGAATATTAGTGTCATAATCATCTCGTTTACTGTGTTTCTGGCTTGTTGAAAAATTGCGGAGTTGTTAGGATTTGACCAAACTCCGGTTTTTGGAAATCCCAAGATAATTCTATTTGATTACAGTTTTTCTGATTGCTTTTTTTAGTTTTGATTTTTCTGGATTAGCGGGTAATAAAATGAATTACTGTTTATAGATAGATTAAAGCAACTTTTAATTCAATTTTTTGGTTGATTGACAAACTTGTTCGATATTGAAATAAAAAATAAGGGCTAGTATTGATCAAAAAATATTGTCTTGACACAATTCTAACAGTAGGGTCTCCTTTTAAAATTTTTATAAACTAATTAATACTTGCTGCCTATTTGGACAACGACACGCGTAAAGACATTAAAACCAAAAAAGGTTAAATTTTTTTTCACTTAGAAACCAAGAAAGATTAAATTTTTTTCACTTTGGAATTGTGTTGATAAGTTTTTTAATCAGCTGCTACTTGACAAAAAGGTTTTTCATCTGCAACATGGATAAGAGTCGCGAAATCTTTTGGTGCGGCCCGCAAAGAAATTTTTAAACGGTGGTCGAATTCAAAATTTTAATTAAAATTTTAGGACCAGGAAAGATTTTATGCTCAATTTATTTGCAAAAGCCATTATGAAAATTTTTTCTATTTATACTTCGATTTTGACAAAAAAATTAAATTTACGTCTCTGGTAACCAAAATTCAGATCGCAATTATAAGCGAAGACCAAAACAAAAAGTTAATCACTTTGAATATTGAACAAGTTTCCGCTCAGCATAGATTTGCAGGCAAAATTTTGCTGGTTGAATGGGAAAAAGGTTGGGCACCCATGTTAAGATATGCTGGTTTTCTTTTTTTACCCGACAACAGGCTACACAAGTAATATAGTGCGTAGTTGACTTGAAATTTAGAAATGTACAAGTTCTTTTAATGAAAGATAAATTATTTTTTATTTTTTTCTGATAATCGGTCAAATGCTTGCTGTAACAGAGAACAGCAGATTGGAAAGAGATTTGTGCAACGTCGCAAATGTGCGGTCGCTAAGCTTTTAAAAGAAAGTAATCTTCATAAAGTAAAAAATAATTTAATGAATATTAAAGTTTTAAAAAATGTTGCGTACAAAAATATGCCAAGAATTACAGAATTCATTCGATTATATAAGTCAACAAAACTGTTTAACGGAAGGACGCTGGAAAGTCCTAAATCTCCGTTTTAAGTTGGGTCAAAATTTACTTTGTTGCAATTGAAGTGGCAAGCCTATTTTTTTGTCAAGTAGGATAAGCTAATAAATAACAATTAATATTGGTTCAAATTAAATGTATCCCTAGCCTTTAAAAATAAGGTTTTTGGAAGGCTTTTTCGCCCATCATAAAATCTTAAACCAACTTATAAATATATAGGCCTACATAAAAGAAAACTTTTACAATTTGGACAGTCATAACAGACAGGAGCACACTTCCATTTATTGTTTTAAAATATTTAATCAATTTAGGCAAGTCATAAAAAAATTTTCAAATATGTTTGGCGTAACATTTCGCCCTTTTAAAGAATCTTAGAATAAATTTTATTAACATTAAAATAATCAATAAAAAATCATTTATTTTAATGTTTCGCCACTAAAATTTTTGAAATAATTTTTAAGCTTAGGATAAGTTATATTATTATTTTAGACTGATAAAGGTAACAATAGGGTTTATAAGTCAAGATCAAAACTTAAACTTATTGCTTTAAATTATAAAAACCTAAAAATAGTATTGGCAATAATAATAAAATAATAAAAACTGCACAAATTTATTTTACAATATGAGATAAAAGCAGGTTAAAATAAGTGCAGAAATAAAAAATAAATCAAACCATAAATTACAATACTAGCAGTAAAAATATTTAAAAATATTTAACAAAAAAGAAGCTCCATTGGCGTAGGCCAGGGGTTCATAGCCTTTTTAACATCGTGGCCCAAAAAACTTGAAACGGAATTGTTGTGGCTTAGTGTGTCTGGTCCTCATTTTCATTCCGCACCCTATTTCACAAAGTCGCTTCGAATTTATAAATGAAAATCAAAGAAAAAGTCTTCACTTTCATTCTACACCCTATTTCACCAACTCATTCCTTGCCAACAAAAATCAGCCTCTGAACATATGCTTTTAGCACTTTTACGTATAATCTTTCTGTGATCCACCTAAAAAAGTTGCTGTGGCCCACAGGTTGAAAACCTCTGGCATAGGCTATTATTGCTCATTTAGAAAAAGATTTTGTTTTTTGAAAGAGTTTCATGGACCCTTACTTCATATGCAGAACTACTGTGCATTTCTTTATAACTGTAAATAAATTTATTTATTTATTTATTTATTTATTTATCTCAGACCCAAAAGCGTCCATATATGCACACACACGCAAAAAAAAAAAAATAAAAAAAAATAAAAAAATAAAAAGAAATATCAACCCTAAAAGATGCACAATAGAAAAAAACAAGTTTAAAACAAAGTTCGCACAAAATATTGGTAATAAAACAATTTATACCATAAGTCCGATGACATTAATGACATAATGAAAATATTTTGGGAGTTTATACAACGATTAGTGAAAGAAAAAATATATTTTCTAATTAGAGCATCCAAGGTATCAATATTTGATTGTACTTGATGGTTACGAGCACTAACACATCGAGGTATGTGGTGCAAAATTCTATAAGAATCATTGTAAACAACACGTAATCGACTGAAGTTATATTTACGATAATTACACCATAAGTGGCTTCCATAAAATGGCATGCAAAAATGTTTAAATAAGTAATTTTTTACTTCCAAGCTGCACTTACTAAATTGCTGTTTCAATTTATTTGCTGAGCAATAGAGTGATTTAACCTGCCTTTGAATGTCAATGTCATCAGTAAGATCACTGCTAATATGCAACCCAAGATATTTTACCGATTGAACAAAACTAATTTCTGAATTATCCATCAATAGCTTAGGAGAGGAAGATAGATTGAAATTTTTTGGTGCAAACAACATGCCAAATGATTTATTACAATTAAATAATATTTTATGTGACTAGACGTAATTGTAGCATGCATTTAAAAGATCTTGAAGACCAACAAAACTAGGACTAAATAGACAAATGTCATCAGCAAACATTATATGATTTAGGCAGTAATTTCCAACATAATACCCAGATTTAATAGTGTTTAAATTAGAAGTCAGATCATCAATATACAGGGAAAATAAGTAAGGGCTTAAGATACCTCCTTGGCGAACACCATTTAGGTTTTTCATTTAAGCATTCTTCATATAATTTGATATGATTCTTTATCGCACTGTTTTTGGAAAAGTTGAAATTAAAGTGCTCTTTAGCTCTGATGCTCAATTATATCGATGATATATCAATATAGGTAACGTTCGCATTACGCGAGGAGGAGAATATGTATACAATATTCGAGCATAAAAAAATGAGTACCTCATTTTAATTGAAAATATTAGCAAACTTTTGTTGTCTTATATATTGGAAAAATATGAACTTTGTGTTTGATCAATGCACAAAAATTATAGGCTTATAGCATTTACAAAGGCAGGCTAAAATTAAAACCTCTCTCTCTATTTTTACATATACTGTAAAAGTATGCGAGGTTTCTTATGGTTTCCCAGGAACCAGCATTTGCACCCCTCCAATCCCCACAGACTGTACCCAAAAAATTTGTATCGCTTCAAATAAACTGACCCAATTAAACCCACGTTCCAAGTGGGAACGAGTAATTTGCTGAAATATAATAAAACTGATTGAAGGAAAGCATTCAAGAAAGTGCCAGACGCGGACCATCTATGAATGCCCTGTATCCGAAATATTTATATGCTTTGAAAGAAAATGTTTTCTTGAATATCAAGCGCAAGAGAAATTCCGAAAGTAAGCAAGCTGGTTTTTTTTCGTTAATGATATTCAAGGAAACATTCATAGAATGATGTCCATAGTTTTTTTTCTTTTTTGTGTTTTTCTATACATTATACGCTTATTGAAAAGCATTTTGGCTATGAAGTTTTTCGCCGTACTTTCACCATTTCATTATTTTTTAATGTTTTCAGAGCAATCAATGCTAAATTTTTTTATAGAAATTCAAAGCTACTTAAAAGTACCAGCACAAAAATAAGCCAATAAGTGGCGTATCGCTAAATATTGTCCTTCCGCTAATGGAATAGTAAATTTTTTTGGTTTAATATTCTTGTGGACAGTTTTTGTCAATTTTGCTTTTCCAATTATTTTGTTTATAAATTACAAAAATCATTTCTGATGTAACGTTTCTCACTTCGTTTTTATCATCAATATTATCATTATGCTAGCAAAACATGTAATAAGGCAGTTAATTAGTAAATCTCAAATGTTTATCTCAATCTGCTTTCGTCGATGCCAAAATATTACCTTATGTTTGAACTTTTTTCCAGCTTTTAGTTAATTGTAAAGTCACATGACAGTGATTTAGTGCTGCATGTTAATACCGCTAAGTAGAGAATGTGACGTATAGACAGGCTTACTTTACACTGCTTTTTCCAAGGACATAACAACGTTACAAGAAAAGGAATATTCTTTATCTACCGTAAAACCTCTAATTTAGCGCCACCCTATCTCCTCAAGAAGTCGCCGTAAGCGATTTCTTTTTGCGGTGAAACTAACCCGAAATCCCTCTTTCAGCATCAGCATTAGCATGGAATAAAAAAAAACAAGAGAAAATGGATCTATGAAGAAGCGATAGTAACCGCAGGGGAATCCGGGTTAGTAAATCGCTTACGGCGATTTTTGAAAAAACAGGGTGGCGCTCAATTAGAGGTTTTACAGTATGTTTATCCTTATAACTCAAAGGAAAACGTCGAAAGCTTATAAGTTATGCTTCCGGAGATTCCAAGATATTGTTGTCCGGTTGAAAGTTTTTATTTGTTTTTCAGTGGAGCAGAACCATGTCTTTTTCAGTTGCCATTAGCCTAGAACAGTGCTCGTATTACTTTCGTAGAGATGCCGACTTTTTTCGTTTTGATATTTGTTGATTATTCAAGGGTAGCTAGCTATTTTATGTATTTTAAGTTAATCTTCGTCAACACTTTTTATAGATTTTCGTATTGTGTTTTTTGTGTATTTCCATGGGCTACTTGCAATGAAAAATAAATCGTTCATTTGTTACAGCTTTTTGCTTTTGCGAAAAACTATGAAATCAATAATAATTTCTATTTTCAATAAAATAAAATAAACAAGGGCAGAAAGCAAAAAAGCATTTTCTGAAACAATTTTTTAAAGTAAGAATAAATATTAATAAAAAACTCCTCCACAAAGAAAACAATGGTTGCTTACAGAGCTTTTTTGCTTAGAGGTATTTCTATTAGTAATTGATTAGTTTCACTTCAATGTTTTCAATGAATTTGTTATGGTGCAAATACTGAGATATAAAGGTGTCATCGTATTGAATAACTAAAATGTAATTTTTTATTATAAAAAATTTCTACCACTCAAAACAGAGAAATAAATGCAATTTTTGATAAACACAATCAGAGTTGAATTAATTACATCATTACATATCACTTAAAATTACAATTAAAATGTTTTAATTATAATACATTTACAATAAATCTGAAATTCTATTTTCAATTGCTTTTCTAAATTTTCAATTTATTTACAAATCACTATTGCAATTGCAATTAGTTTTTAAAGATCTAATCAAATAGTTGCATATAGTTTTTAGAGTTTTTTATCAAATTAAACGTAATGAATACAAATTCTTTACATATTTTCAAAAATGTATTAAATTAAAAAGCATTAATTAAAAAAATGTATTAAAAACAAAAATGCATTTCTAAATTCAGAAATAACTTAAAGTTAAGCTACAATTGCATTTTCAAAGATGCATAAAATCAAAGATAATTTTAAAAGACCCAAAAATTATTATAAAATTGCAATTACAAATACAATAACACAAACTTAAAAAAAAAATTAATTGCCATTATAGATACAATTACATTACAGTATATTACTAATTACACAAAATTAAAAAATTAATTACACTTATAATTACAATTACATTAAAAAATTAATTACATTTAATTACAATTACAATTATAAATGATTCACCTTTGAACACAATTATACGAGAAAATAAAAAAATCTATCAGAATAAAATAAAAAAAGATAATATCAAACAATATGTCAATACAGCTACTATTGATTCTTCGCAAAATTACATCAAAATATCGTTTTGTTACAGAAAAAAAATTAAAAAATAGCCGTGATAATGGAATAAATTATGAAGAAAAAAAAAAGAATAATTTATTAAGAAAAACAATTCAAACTTGTTACACCTCTTTGCTATATTCACCTTTATACAATAAACAGAACAAAAAACAAGAATGATTACATCTTAAAATGAGTAGAACAATGCACTTGAAGAATAAAAAACACTGTAATTTGAAACAAGTAGAACAAAGCATTTTTAGGCCCATTGTTAGATTTGTGCACAAATCTTGTTCGTGCGGCCATGTTGACCTGGTTGCTGCTTTTTGTTTTAAGCTGAGTCTCGTTGTAGGTAAGCTGCATGATGCCATTTAGAAATTCATCTTATTACCTTACCAATGGCACATCGGTGTGCTAATACTCGGACTTGCGAGCACAAGGACACGAGTTCGATGCTTGGTTTATCTAATTAAATTTTGCATTTTCTTGGAAATTGCACTTTATGATAAATTCTACAAAAAGTTTGCAGCGGATCCTGGTAACTCCGCTTATACGGAAAGCAACAACCTGGTTAATGCCGCACGAAGAAAGGATTTAGCGTATGGTGGTAACGCATCAGAGCGCAAAATCAAATGCGCCAACTTGTGGTTTAATTTATAATTTTTTTCCAGCAATAGGATATACAATGCAGTTTTTGATAAATACATTTTAATATCAATTAGGAAAAGAGTTTAATTCTGTGATTTTATATTTTTTATTTGTACTTGGCAGCAGCATTGCATTTATTAGATGAGATATAATTCAAAATTTATAGGAAAAATAATTTTTAAATTTCATTTCAAAAGAGCTTATAAAAATCACAAACTTTACGGTTGAGATTGATTTTAGTTTTTTTTTGCATTACAGCTCTACTAATGAATGTAATGTGCTGGTTTATAACATTACAACTCTTTGAAATCAACGACCACATAAGCCTCTGATACCAATTATCAATACCGTCGGTCGAAAAGCACCTTTAAGCCGAAGTTTTATTTAATGAAGTTGTTATTATTATTTTATTTAATTTTACTACCTAACTATGTGGTTGTTCATTTCTAAATAAAATAAGTTGACACAAGCAAAAAAAATGAAAATAAGCACAAAAACATATTACATTTATTTTTAAAATAAAACAAATCTTTGAAAAAAGCACAATCTGGCAGTCATGGCTACTGCTCAAATCAAAATATGGAAATTAAATATTTGTTTGCAAAATGTTTTGCAGTGAATACTACTGAAATAAAACTTTTTAACGAAGAGTCGTTCAACTAATTATGATAGAATAAAAGCTATATTGCTTTATGCTGCGTTTGAAGTGCAAATTACACAACAAATAAAGCCGCTTAGTGTTGCAACAACTTTTCGCGCCAAAACATTAGCAGAGAAGTCGTGTGCCTTGACATGCATTTGGGCACGTTTCCACCACGAACGTTGGCTGGATTATTCTTTATTTGTGTTACTGATATTTTTGCTTCTTTCCGCGTTTAAGCGTTAAGGGAAGAAAAAATAAATAAAGAAACCAAAAATACTCCAGTCTATGTTGGTAGTAAAAAAGAGCCTTTAAACGCATCTAAGAAAAAAGTTTAATACGACAATGAATTACAAAATATTTACCAGGTCAACAATCCGGGGCGAAAGTGTATGTCTGTACGCGGATCATAGTCAATCTCTTCTCAATGGTTGCTTCATTTTTTATGTGATAGGAAAGTTGTATTTTCCGCTAAACCTAAGTGGATACCTTTCGCATTCTTGTGGTTTAAATTAATTTCAAGCTTTGCGATTTTGCTTTTTCTTTTGCTGCTGGAGTCAATAGTAGCAAACTCGTATTTTGTCAGCTCATTCACCTGTAAGTTATCGGTTTTGCTTTCTTTCCATTCGCAAGGTTTGTTTCCCTCATATTGTCGATAAGAATAATGAAACCCAGGATAAAGAGCACATAGTTTAACATTTGATTTCACTTTTAATATTCCAGGGGGTGGAATTCGGTAGTGAATGCCAAGTCTGTGCAATCTTTTTAATTCTTTGTATCCAACTCTATTTGCAAAGTTTTTCCAGTCTTTAGCAAAACGTTCTTCTCGATCGGGAAAATTATTACTCTCCCAATCAGCTTTATTCCAAGCTCGCTCTGCAAATGCCAGTAACCGAGGAAATAGTTGGTAATGTATCGTTTTTATATCTCGTAACTGTTGAGTGTACAAATAAGCTTGAATGCCAATAATGTTTTCAGGTTTTTGTAGTTGCACCTGTTTTTCAATAAAATTTGCAATTCCAATGTCAACATCATGGTCTTGGTTTGTGTTGCTTAACAAATCATCTGGTTTGTATGAAAATACTTTTTTGTCATCAATGTATCTAGTTGCCCAATATTGACCAATTTCTTCTGGATCAGGTTCCTGTGCATGATCTAAAGTTAAATGAGATGCATTAGACACAACAACTTTGTAACCAGCGTTGGCAAGTTTGTATCCTTTTTCCAATATTTTGATATCTGGTTCTATATTATTTGCATAAACAACAACACTGTCACAACTCATAATACTTTCATGAAACAATTCTTCGTTTGGCATTTGCAATGCTCCATTTACATGCACTCCTAATTTGATTCCATGATTATTCCAACTGATTTGTACAACTCTATGCAAAAAGTATTCGTAAAAATTAGTAACGTGAACAGGAACAGATGTTTTTGATTTGAATGATTCAAATAATGATGAATCAGACCATTTGTCAAATATTCCATAACCTCCAATGTAAATTAGTTTTAAAGGCTGTATATCTTTGTGCATGGTTTTCATTGAGTTAAATATGAAATCAATAAAATTGTAAGCGGATTCCATAGTTGGGTCTAAAACCTGGCTATTTTCACCGAAATCTGAATCATTACTGCAAGAATTCAGCAAAAACTCCTCAGCTCTGTCAAGATCATGATCTTTAAATTTGTTGTATCGTGATTTCATTGATAGAATTGCTGCTGTACAATTTCCGGGCATGATAAACTTGGGAATCACTTCAACACAATGATTCGATGCAACTTGTAAGATCTTTTTATAATCTTTAATTGTATAAGATCCACTTCCTGATGTGTTATCATGAGGACCAGAACCGAATGCTGGAAGAACTGCGTCTTCGTTTTCAGTATGACGTCTGACTGCTCCAACTTCAGTCAGTTCAGGTAAGCCGTCGATTTCGATCCTCCATCCTTCATTGTGTGATAGTAGCAAAGTTAACTTGTTTAACTTGTACATAGCCATGGCTTTGATGATTAATATAATATCATCAACTCTTATAAAGTTTTTAACTGTATCGATCATCAAGCCCCGATAATCATATCTCGGTGAGTCTTCGATAACGCCAGACGGAAACGTTTGTTTTTTTGAGTCATCACATGTTTCTGCTAGTGCCGCTAATGTCTGTATTGCATAGAAAACTCCAGGTTGTTCAAATGTTGTGATATCAATGTTCTTGGTGTTGTAATTTATGTTAATCTGATAACTATCTTTACTTTGACAAAGATTATTTGCTTTGCTTTGTTTTAAATTAATCATGATACTGTTATTTGCATTTGGTGAAGATAAATCATGATCTTTGTTATTATGAATTCCTAGAATTTTTTTCAATTGGAGCAATTTGTTTTCATCCAAACCTAAATTATCTACTATTAAACAATTATTAAAGTTTACTTCAAAGTTTTTGTTAACATTAAGATTAGAAACTTTTAGATCGGGAATAATTCGAAGTGGTGCATAACCAAAATCAGCAACATTATACTTATCAAATCTTTTTGCTGGTGTAAATGGTTCTGACAAATCATTTATTGAAATTTTGTATTGTTCAGGTCTTACGAAATCGGATACAAATCTAAGTTCATCATCATCTGTGTTTTTTACAATTCGTGGTTGTTCACCAGGAGCACAAACATACCATCGAGGAAAGATGGAGTGCCGACTTAAAACTGTGTCGGAGTTAATACGAATACTTGTCGTCACACTTGGCTTTAATTCAACAAAGTTTGATGTTGGTGTCAATTTGAATAGATTTCCATCGACATGGGTTAACTCAAAATTAGAATTTTCATGTTCTGCATGAAGCCTCACTGTCGAAAAACTATTGAAATAGATTGACCAATTAAAATTATTTCCTGCCACTATTCTTTGATGACCGTTGTTTTTTAGGGTTATTTCATGCAAAGTTAAATCTGTCAAGTTAGTAATCACTTTATAGTTTATAAGCAAATGTGATGAAAGATAATCCAAATTACGATTTGTATTCAACAAACATGCTTCTGGTTGCATATCTACATCTGCTAAAGAAAAAAGCTTGGCTCTGTTATGCGATTTGACATGAGGAGAAAAAGTTTGTTTTGGGGATATTGCATCCTTCAAATCTGAATATGCTAATGGTAACAATGGTTTCAACATATTAATTATTTCCAAAGTAGTCGGTCTTTCGTTTGCTTCATAATTCCAGCATTTTTCCATGATGCTTTTTAACTGAATAAATATAGTTTTATCATCACTGTTTTGATCTAAGGTCTTTTTTATCTCATTGACAATATTCATGTTTGGTTTTTGACCGTTATGCTGTATTTGATACATGATAAGATCATGATTAATTCCTGCATCAATAAAAACTTGGTGTCGAGTAATAATTTCGTAACCAATCAAAGCATAGCTGTAAATATCACTTGAGCAATTTCGCATTTCGATGTTTTTCAACAGTTCAGGCGCACTATATAATGGAGTATATTGTTTGTTGGATTGAAGTTGATACGAGGACATCATTTCTGTGGCTTGTACAATTGTCACAGAACCGAAATCAGCCAGCTTTACTGTCAAGTCATTCGCCATTAGCAAAACATTTTGCGGTTTTAAATCACCATGCACTAATGGTGGGTCTTGATTATGGAGGTGTTCTAAAGCCTTTGCAATTTCTGCAAAAAATTTCACGCAGAGATTCCAAGATATAGAATAATCTTTTTTGCCAAACAGTAAATCTTCCAACGTTCCTCCGGTAACTTCTTCCATAACAATTCCGCAAAACTTGTTCCATGATGTTACTCCAAAAACTCGAACAATGTTTGGATGACTGATGTTTATTAAAGTAGCAGCTTCTTCGGCGGCTTCTTTTAATTTCCGATTAATTGAATCCTGTGATCCATTAAGAGCGAAATATTTTACAACTACAGTGTTCAGTTGATCGTGATAGCATCGACGAACCTTAGCAAAAGATCCATTTCCAACAAGATCATCAAGACCAGTTAAAAAACTGTTTACGTCATAAACCACTGGGTTATTGATTTTGTTACTTGTTTCAGCAATATTTTTACTAACATTTTGTAGCTTGCTGAAGGACATTTTAAACTTATTTTGATTTTAATTAAACAACGACATTTTCAGTTTAAATCAATTATTTATTTATCATAAGCTATCAAAACACATGATTGTTTTTTATCGACTCAAATTTTTCGTTTACAAAGTAGTTAAAATTTCTTTTTTATTAAATTTTATCAAAGAAATAAGAAATAAAATTTATATCATTCTTGCACGATTTTTCTGACAAGTTTCAACAAGACTGCAAAATAAGTTACAAAAAAATTTCTGTCGGCCACTCTTACAAAGTTTTTTAAACGTTTTGAAAAGCCAAAAATTTTTTTGATAACAATGCGCTCAGCTTATAATTGTTTAAAAGCTATTCAAATCAATCATTGCCAATTACACCTTGACTACATATACCTTCATTATTTGAAATCATGCAAGATGTTTTGTTGAGAGACAATGCCCATGTCCGTCGTACAGTATTACATATCGACAAAAGAGCCACTTACATAATAATATTGTCTTTTAGACAATGGTAATCAATCAATCACAAAATGACAAGCCTTTGAGAACATGGTGCCCGTCAGATACAATTGATCCAGTAATTAAATTTAGGCCTTTCTTCTTTAGTCTCGAAACGATTAAACAATTGAATAAAACCTTAAATTTGAAGCAGGAAAAATGTTGCCGTAATTTTAAAATATAAAAAATCTGGGTGAGTGTTAAAAAGACAGTAGAAATCCAAAAATTTGTTCTAATTTTCAATGCTTCAAAATAAGATCATTTCTTTTTTGTTTGGAGGAGACAGATGAAAACTGGACGGTCCACTAAATGGCCTGATACTTTTTCTTCCACCACGTCACCAGGCTCTTGTTGACATTTGAGAGAGCATGGGTTTCATTCGGAAGGTGATAACTGGGGCACTGTGTTATTACATGTTCAGCTGTCTACTTCTTTGTGCTACACTCAAAGACTTCAGTAGAAGCCATACGCCATTTGTGCGAAACTCATATTTTCGGGACATCATATCATTAGGAATCATATGATCAGCCTCCACGTAAAGAGTCCCGGTAACTGGCAATGACCAGGGAAACGATGATAAGTTGGCAGTGTTTCCGGGGCGGTAAAATTATAGACTATCGGGTGCGGAAGCAAACGAGACATAATAAAATCATTTAAAAGCTATTTTTTTGCCTTTTCAAGGCAAGAAACCATTTTTTAAGCTTAAATTTCGCTTGAAGGTCGTTTTAGTTTTCACAAAAATTAAACTAAAGTTAAAATCACATTAAGCTTTCGCAAAAGATATTTTTAAAATTTTACCTCTCCTGAAAGATGGACTTCGCATTTGCTGGTCCTAAACACTATTAGCAAATATTTTTAATCCTAATCACGGATCACTGAATTACTAAGATTTCCAGCCTACTGTTCTACTAGGCTGGTAAAAGTTAGCCGACGAAAGAATATAATTAATGGTAAATGGCTCTTCTTATTGTACACAAAAAAGGAGCATTATACGATCTTTGGTGTCATTGTTTCATACAATAACAGGAAAAACAAATTATTGTTATTACTTATCCGACTGAAAAAGTAATCCGTTGAATTTGTTAAATAAACAATACAATAACAGCCTCAGTTTTGGCATGCGTTTAGAATTAAACAATGAAGCAAAGCCTTAACAGTTATTCAATATTAAATTTTAAAGAAAGCGTAAGCGCACAGTCAAAAACTACAAAACCAATAAATAAATAGTTATTTTTTAGACCTAAACACGCTGCTAATCACCATAACTGTTTGCGGGCCCAAAAATGGTTCATTGATCTGCAGTTGGATCACGTTGATCTAAAGTTTATCAAAGACTCTGATTTGATTAATTATTATTTGAACATGTGGCAAAGAGAATTGTTTTAGTTATTCTATTTTTCTGTTGCCAGTGAAAAAAGAAGTTTTTCAAATCAAAGTCACCAACATGTTCAAATTAAAACTAGAGTAACGTCGTCGGCAGTGTGGTCAACTGGTTAGAGTGGCGGGATTGTGATTGACATGGGCTCAGTTTAAAGGCTATTTTCGCCATTCTGTTGCGTCCTTGGGAAAGACACTTTACGGAACATTCCCGTGCTTGGCTGTCTTAGCAAGCACTTTAAATTTTAGCCATATCTTTATTAAATTTTAAGCGAAAAGCAATGTCTAGCCATCTCCTTAACAGATTGGTGTAATTGCTTACCCTATGAATTAACGCCTCCGTCGCTTTCCTGCGCGTCAGGAGCATAACTATAGAGATAAAATAAAAAAATAAACTCGTTTAAAATATTCTATTTTTTGCCTTCATTGTGATTGTGTAATAAATATTGCTTTTTCACGTTTTTGGTTCTATTTTTATTAAATTTGTTTCTTGATCAGATTTGCTTTTTATATATTATAAGCAAAATTAAGTTGCAAAGTAGTTGAAGTCGCGTAATTTACGAAAATAAGCGATAAAATGCAACACTTTTGCTTTAGATAACTTACGATAACCAAAATCTTTATTAATAGCCTATTTCGGACTCGGCTATTGCTCAACATTTGTTAGATAATAAGTACTGCGCAAAAAAAATTCAATATTGATTGGTTTTCTATTTTAGAAACAGGACAATTATCTTCATTTGGTAGCGCTTAAAGCCACCTTCATAGAATCGCTTGAAACCTCTCTTTGTCGCTAGAAAGAGTTTGTTTATAGATAGAAACTTTCTCGCTTACGGCGCAAGTGAGCGCGCAACCAATCGCGTGCTCTTTCTCTAAACAAATCAAAGACGATGTTACTTTCGATGTTCTATAACTCCATATAAACCATATTTTTTGCTGTTTGTCAATGCAAAAAAATTTCTTCTGACAGAAGTTGGCCGAAAGATTTTTAAAGAAAACAGTCTTTAAAGAGCACCATAAATTAAGAGAGTTAAAGATCCCATTAGTATCATTGATCATTTTAAAGTTTTGTACAACTAAAAATTCAAGCAGCAAGAATAGAAAAACAGAGAAAATTAATGAAAGATTTACTTTGTCAATAAATTTTCTATCTATTGTAGCCGCGACAGTCTTTTTGGCCTCCGCAAAGCTAAGATAACTCCTAATCTCGCCATTGGTTGGTATCTTTGAGACAGTATGTAATGTCCTCTTCGTTATAGCGACAGCAAATTCTCTAGTCTTGTTCGAGATTGTTTAAGCTTTCACCTTTCCCTCTAGAACATTGGTTTTCAACTTGGGGTTCGTTCGGCTATTTTCTGGGTTTAATAAACAAAATTTTTGATTTTAAGTGAAGACTTTTTTGGAGAACACTAATAAGAGAAATTAGAAACAAAATACAAGTGAAAATTTTTTTTTAGAGATCATCAGATTTTTTTGCGACGAAAATAAAATTTTGTTCACCAAAAGGAGTTGTTAAATTACCTTGGGTTAGGAATTGGGTCGGAATGAAAAAGGTTGAAAACCGCTGGTCCAGAAGCTTTTTTATGGAATCTCTTTAAACAAAATTTTTTTGTCCTTTGCCGGAAACGTTTGTAGCTTTCTCTCTTCTCATTGGTCAATCACTCTTGACCGATAAGACCATTCTTCTTTTCAATTTTGTGCAACAAACTGTCTCTTCAATTATTTACTATATAACTTTTAGGATATGCCAATAACGTTTTCAAAACGAAATTAGATTAAATGAATAAAATAATAAATACTTAAAAAGTAAAACTGTTTACAGTGTTAGTTAAAGACGGGTAACCTGATTATTAAGTAGACTGACCGCTAGGGTGATGCAAAAAGGGGGGGTTTTGAAAATTTTTTGAAATTTTAATGGGGCACCCTCTAATCTGATACTGTTTGCCTCAAAAACACTACATACAAAATTTGAGGTCAATCAATTGATATTTAGAGGTTGCTACCAGCCTTTAAAAATTCTAACATTAAAGTAAATTTTCATTTTTTTGCTACATTTTGGAGACTAATTTCCACACCACCTAATGAGGTATAGTCATGGGCGCGTTGCTTTTTTTTAAGTGGAAACTCCCCAGTAGGCCTATCATAACCACTAGCATGTATCATCATGACGATTTATTTCAGTGACATAATTGTTTTCTTGTTTTTGTCCGGTAGAGAAGATCTGAACTTCTTCACTATTTGCAAAAGGTACTGCTTTTGTTGCTCATCATTTGTGAGGATCTTGTTATATTCTTCCATTAGCTTCACTCCTCTTTCTGCTAAATCATTTGTTACTTTCATATTCATTACAGTTTCACGTGCTTTCAAATATTCATCATTAGAGTCCCAATTTTCTGCGTTTGATTCAAGGAAACTGCACGGGAAGCCAAGGATTTCAAAAAAGATTTTAGTGTGTGAAGTCACAAAATCATTAAGCTGCTTCTGTTCAATTACTGCATGGTCAATAGTGGTTCGTTTGATATTATTCTGCTCAGCAGGGTTCTCCAGAGCTTCCCTCATTTTGTTCTTCATCTCAATGGAGATCTCTTCATCAAAGAAAGCAAGTGCTATAAGCTCTTCAGAAAGATACCAGAGATGGTTTGAGAACTTTTTGAGTGCAATTGTTGCAATTTTTTCTTCGCTTTCTTTGTATTTGACTAAAGTCTTTAATAGTTGCAAGTCAAGCCGAGGAGCATAACGAGGAACAGGTGCTGTATACCAGGATCTAATATAAACTTCAACTGCAAAGCAACAGATGTCTCTCAGACCTTTCTCTTCCGACTTTGTCAAAGTGAACTGCTGTTTGAACATCCAGATCTTCATAGAATAGATTATCTTTGCCATCCATCGGGCTCTATGACAGGCTCCTGGTTTTTTGAAGCGTATTCCTGAAGATGGGATTCCTCCAACAAATATTATACTCAGTTCAAGCAATTCCTTGTAATCATCGCGGGGTTGGTGCTCTTTCAGCTGGTTATTGGCAAATGTTATTGTATCATCTTTTATTTTGGCAATTTTGGTGGCTATGGTTTGGTCATTCTCTGCTGTCTGGAAGGATTCTTTATTCAGTTTATCCCAATTTACTTTAAAACGTTTAAATATTTGTATATTTGGTCCAGATGAAGCTGGTAATGAGGTGGACACAACTGATTCTAAAACTATCTCCAAAATATGATGACGACAGGCAAGCCAAAGCATATCTTTGTCCATTTTGTGCTCAAGTGAAACACAAGCTCCATTTTTACGGCCAGTGTTCGAAGCTGTTGTGTCAAAACACATGCATTTTACCTGATTTAATAGACCACAGTCAAGAACAAGTTTAAACACAGCAGTTGAAGTGTTTTCTCCAGTGCCACTGCTGAGTTTTGGTACACCAAGGAGCTGATCAACTCCATTTCCTGAAACTAAAACTGGAAGCCTGTCAACAACTTCTTCTCCCGAAATATCTTCCAATAGTTTGCCATCCCAGTGGATAGTTAAGAGAACATCATTTTTTAATTCAGCTTTTAGAGCTTCTGAAATATCTTTGCGAAATTTTTGCCTTGCACGCCTGATGCTTGAATAACTGACATTAAATTCATCCGGATCATGACCTAAATTTTTTACAGTGGGAATCATAATCAATGAAGCACTTCTATCACTGACTTTAGCAACATCAAGAGAAGCTAGTAGCCTGTCATCCATTAATTTGACTTTTTTTCTTGCTGAAGAGATTCTAGATGTTGATGGTTTGCTAGGATCAATTGTGTACTCTTCGTCTTCATCCTGGCTGGAGTTTTCTGCAGAAGTAATTGATGATGAGCCACTATCAGTAAGTTCAACTGTATTTTCAAAATCACTCATTTGTCTTTTTCTTTTAATCTCAAGTTTCTTTTCATTTTCACTTGCTGCTTTTTGAAGTTGTGCATATTTTTTATCCACACCAGCCATTTTTCCTTCACGCTTAGGCTGCCTTTGCAACATCAAAAACTTTTTATCTTCTTCATTGTCCATTAAGTACAGAGCATCAGCATGGGCAATATCAAATAATTTATCCAAGTCATGATCCCATTTCTTTTGTTTATTTAGCAAATTTTGATTTTGTTTTTTCTTATTTTCTTTATTTTTCTTTAATTTCAACCATTCATTGTAAATAGAATTCAATTTCTCAATTACATGTTTTTTCAGTTTTGTTGGAATTCGCGCTTGTTCCCAGACTTGCATCACATCTTTAGCAGTTGATGTTAGAGCTTCTCTAACAGTTTGCTTACAATTTGTTTTATAATTCATGAATAATGACATTGCTTCTCTTTTAGATGGAAGAACAGAAGTTTTTAATGCTTCTATGGGCTGACCAATTAGCCATATATCTGTAATGCTTCTGGTTGGATGGCGAGACGCCATTGCTTACTGTGTATTAAAATGAAGATTGCTTATTGTTTATTAGAACAAAGAGAAGCACAACCTCCTTCTGTGACAGCTGTGAGGGTACTGAAGCTATGACGCTCTGTCTTACAATTGGCTCAAGTTGTTGTGGGGCTTATAGCAGGGGGTTGAGGTGGGGACAAGTTTGGGAGAGCAGTTCTTCTACTGTATAAACAGAGTGAGACTAGCTTTTAACTCAATGATAGTGTGAAAATTATGCGGCAGTGATGAAATTGCTATTTTACAGTATCTGATTAGTAAATATAACTAGGTTATGTAACTTATATTTAATAATCTGAAAAATAAAAAAAAGAACAACATTACAAACTTTGACCTGTGGTAGCATACTCTAAATATTATTAGAACAAAGAGAAAATATTAGTAAATATAACTAGGTTATGTAACTTATATTTAATAATCTGAAAAATAAAAAAAAGAACAACATTACAAACTTTGACCTGTGGTAGCATACTCTAAATATTATTAGAATTGAAAAAAACATTACACAGGGTGTTTTTATACAAAAATGAACAAAATTAAGGGGTGCCCCACAAATTTTGAAATGGTCACCATTTTTGCATCACCCTACTGACCACATTATATTCTGACAAAAACGGGACACTTTACGGGTGAAAAAGATGGAAAAGTACGGAACCCATTAGCGAAGTACACAAAAATTTTGTGTACATACAAATTCACAAAAACTTTTCAGTTTTTTTCCTCCGACAGTGTATATATAGAAATCTTGGTAAGCTTTCACAGCAAAACATTCAATGTTAATTGGCAAACAGTCGACAGCACCCTGAAAACAATGGCTCATTTTATGTGCTTCACAACCAATAATTTCTTTCTTCAATTCAACTTCAGGTTTTCTTTATACATTAATTTTGCCAAGTTTCAACAGCCACCAAAATTGGTGTTCGTATTATCTGCGGACAAAAAACTTTTGAAGTTGAATTTTTGAGTTACTTTCTTCAATATATCACACTGTAGGTCAAATATTTCACCAAGTAAGAAAACAAAGTCTATAAGTTTATTTACAACTCCACGATTTGGTAAAAAATAACTCACAACACTTGGAAAAACTTTGATATCTTTTTTTTTGAAGCGTCTAAACTGAGTCTAATGCTCTTTGTTTTATTCAAACTTTCTATTACGCTACTTCTGCCATTATGCGTGGTAATACATTGCAAATTATTGGTTTCGATTTAGTAAGTGCTAGAGAAAATTTAGGTTCGTAAATGTTTTTTCATAGTTTGGAAAAGCAGTGATTTGCACGAAAGCTTTAACCATTAGGCAAAGGTCCTGCAACCATGCATATCCTTTCTACCTACTATTTTGGTCTTTTTTTACTGCATGATATAACGTTCAGCGTTTTGTTGCTTCTTCCTTTTTCTTGTTCTGCTTGGTGTTGTGTGATCTATTGTTGTTGTTTGTGTCTTTTTCTTTACTGACGGGACGGAAATAAAAGATATTGATTGATCGATTGATTGATAATATAATTGGCCATGACAGCTTCAGCTGCTGCAATTTTGCCGCTTTTACTGCCATCACCACGTCTGAACAAGTAATGAGCCGATGTTTTCTACTGAAGCCAGAGCTTTTTTAGCATTCTTGTGCTTTTGGGTTTGTAGATGTTGATTGATGTCGATCCTTCCTTTATGAGAAACAGAGAAATGAACCCTACAATGTTGACATAACATTCTGGCTCCATCATTAAACAGCGTGTCAAGTTTGATAAACTTGATTCTATTCGGAGATTGTCATTAAATGTACACTTAGGGGAAAGTCGGGCATTATGGACCCTTTAAGCAAAAATCCCAGTAAAATTTTTTGTTTTATTTTTTCGAACACAAAATTATTTCGATACAATGTCCTCAGTCTATACTTTCTTTTATACAAATACCAGCTCGTAAATTGTTTTGATTGTGTTAGCTGTGATGACCCTTCAAACTTGTTAGATAAAAGGGTTCATATTAGAAGCTGTGCTTGTAATGTGGACCCCTACCGGAAGTGACCTATTTAAAATTATTTTATGAACTTTAAAATTTTATAGTACTTTTTTTATGATGTAAGAATTTATTTATTAAAAACTAAACAAAATAACGTCAAATCGAGCAACAAAAAAAGTGACACTAAAATACAAAACTTGATTCATTGGCATAAATCTAGTTAAAAAATACGATCAAATGACCAAAAATATTATTTTTGGAAAATGCCAAAAAATAAAGAAAAAATTTAATCTTGCTAAAAGATTTTTTTGATTACTTTTTATGTAGCTTTCAATAATGTAAATTGTTTTTTCTAAAATTTTTTCATATTCGACAAATCAGAAGGGGTCTATATTTTCTCAGGGTCCGTATCATTCAATTCAATTTATTATTGTTTGGAAACACACACAAGTAGCTTTAAATTACAGTCATATCATTATATAGATCGAGAAACAATATCGTGAAAATTCCGGAAGCAGGTGCAGATTGCTTGATGTTTCCTGCATCTAAATTCAACGTCTCCGTCATTCTCCTACAAGATGTTTTATGTGTTTTACATCTAAACTCGAAATCAATTTTCTGCATCGAGATTGCATGATGTTTACTGTATTTAAGTTTAACACCTCTGTTGTTGTCCTGCTATTCAGAAAAGTAAAAAAACTATATTTAAAGATTAGAAAAAAACATTCATTAGTTTTTGATGTTGTGCTTATTGCCTAAACCTGAATTGTTTTGTTACACATAGATTCGTATATACAGTAGGCCTATATCGAACTCTAATTGTAGAAAATTGCCAACGCACGTGTTAGTTTTATTTCTTTTGCTTTCCTAATCATTATCTGCGCATACACTCGCTACCAGCGCCTTTTCGCTTTACATTTTAATTACACCAGACCAGTGTTCTTCAAACTGGGGGTCGCGGAGAGGCTCAATGGGGGTCGCGAGAGATTTTAAATTTTGGATTTTTAGAGATTACGATGATTTTGGAAGAAAAGTAGCGAAATACAAGGTTAATTGCAAGCGAAGACCTGATTTTGGGGCGAAAATCAGATATCGATTCGAGATGAAGACCTTTTTTTTTTTTTTTTTAGAGAACACCTTGATTTTGGGCGAAAATAGTGGAATCAGAGATTGATTCTAGACGAAGACCTTTTTTTAGGGGTCGCGAAAAAATTTGACCGTGAAAAATGGGTCGCGATGAAAAAAGTTTGAAGAACACTGCACCAGACGACAAAAAATTTTTTTGTCATGCTTATTGCACTTTTTTGGGTGTTTTAAAGTAAATTTTGGACGATGAATTCAAAAATGTTATGCATTTTTTTCTATCACGTATAGATTTTTATATATGTCATTTCTTTTTTATTCCAAAATTTTATTTCTGAAATATACAATTTTTTTCTTTATTACCAGTATCATATCCATTCAATTTTAGTTCAAATGCCATTTATTTGAATATTTGCAAAGTTACTAATATATATTCAAGCATATGGCCCAACATTTTAACCACAAATATATTTCAAATAGCCTACCTCTTCATTCACAAACCAAATCTACCGGAAAAGAACTAACTTCCTGGTTTCCTGAAAAGAACTAACTTCCTACATTTTTAATAGGTATCTTTTTGCTTCGTTGCATACAATATTTTATCCACGTCTTGTCAAGTTCCATAAAAAGTTATCGTGCAGTAGTGTTTATAACAGCTGATTTGTGATCATAATAAGAAATAAATTTTCAATTCAATATGTTGGACTGCGTGACTGAAAAAGTAACCTTAGCGAAATACTGTACCGAAATATACCAAAGTGTGTCGTCACCCGTAACTTCAGACCTACCATAACATATAGCCTGCATTAAAGCTTCTCATAATTTATTACTGACAAGTATATTTTTTATCGTGTTCATTGTGGGTATACATTATTATACTAGGGTTTCCCGATCTATTTTAGAATTGTTCCGATCAATTTTAGAATTGTATCAACCAATTTTAGAATTGTCCAATCAATTTTAGAAATATACCAACCAATTTTAGAATTTTATTGTTAACTAAAAAATTTTATCAAAAACGTTTTTAATCTTCTTAATATTGAATAATTTTTTGGATACATTTTGCATCATGTCATCTCAGAGGAAAAAAAGCATTGTAACACACGAAGATAGAAAGCGAATTATTGAGAAAAGCCCGAGTGAAATATCTGTGAAGGATATCTCTTCCCTCTTAGGCATAAAATATTCAACTGTTTGGGCGATTGTCAAGCAATTTAATACAACAGAAAGTGCAATCCCCAAGAAAAGAGGCGGGGACAAAAGATCAAAACTTACGTACCAGTTTGCAGAAAAACAATCTACTATCATGGATCAAAAGTGTTTCTTAAAACTATCTGATATTGTTGCCCGGATCCAAAGGGAATTCAATATTTCAGTCAGTAAGAACACAGTTGAAAGGGTCCTTAAAGAATTTCATTATACGATGAAATCTGTTGTGACTGTGCCTGAAAAAAGAAATGACGTCTTTTTGGACGGGTTACAACAGAAAACCCTACTTCATCAATAAAAATGAAATTAGAATTTTCAAATTCTGTTTCAAGAAATCTAAAGCCGTTTGCGTATTCTGACCTCAATCTTATTGTTCGATCGTCGTTTCTCTTTCCAGGCACAGTCACAACAGATTTCATCGTATAATGAAATTCTTTAAGCACCCTTTCAACTGTGTTCTTACTGACTGAAATATTGAATTCCCTTTGGATCCGGGCAACAATATCAGATAGTTTTAAGAGACACTTTTGATCCATGATAGTAGATTGTTTTTCTGCAAACTGGTACGTAAGTTTTGATCTTTTGTCCCCGCCTCTTTTCTTGGGGATTGCACTTCCTGTTGTATTAAATTGCTTGACAATCGCCCAAATAGTTGAATATTTTATGCCTAAGAGGGAAGAGATATCCTTCACAGATATTTCACTCGGGCTTTTCTCAATAATTCGCTTTCTATCTTCGTGTGTTACAATGCTTTTTTTCCTCTGAGATGACATGATGCAAAATGTATCCAAAAAATTATTCAATATTAAGAAGATTAAAAACGTTTTTGATAAAATTTTTTAGTTAACAATAAAATTCTAAAATTGGTTGGTATATTTCTAAAATTGATTGGACAATTCTAAAATTGGTTGATACAATTCTAAAATTGATCGGAACAATTCTAAAATAGATCGGGAAACCCTAGTATAATAATGTATACCCACAACACACACGTACAATGTTTTCGTGTCAGCAGTTTTCTTATCTGCTGTTGTGAGGAAGAGATATCAGCATTCGGCAATGCTAAGTTCTTATGATTGCTTTTTGGTAGTGCATTATTCATGTGATATATGGCATATAAAACATATAAAATATTTATGCCAGCTAAAGCAGACGTACAGTACGTTATTATGTTGCTTGTCTTAGTAGTGTATTATTTGGTATATTGCAACATAAACTTGTTGTCAATTTAAATACTTTATTTGAATGCTCTGAAGTAATTGCGCATGTATATTTCAGCTTATTTTTAGTTTAGAGAGTTATTCAGTTATAATGGCTAGTCGCAGTTTCTGTATAAATCATCCAGACAGTTTTGGTTACATCTGTGGAAAGTTTACTCCAAAGTCTCAACAGTTGAAGACTACAAAGAAAGTAACTGTAGCTTACAAATATTATTTTGGATGTAAGGTGGGAGATCAGGACAAACTTTGTGCACCACATATATGTTGTAGAAACTGTTATGCATCTCTGACTCAGTGGTTGAATGGAAAGCGCAAAAGTATGCCTTTTGCTGTAACGACGGTGTGGCGTAAACCAACAAATCATTTTTCAGATTGTTATTTTTGCCTAACTCAAATCACAGGTCATTCTAAGAAAAGTAAAGCTAAGATTGTGTATCCCAATTGTGATTCTGCATTACGACCACTAGATCAGCCATCTCAAGAGATTCCAATTCCCATTTCTCCATCATTTTTAGACATAAATGCAGAAATAAACGATGGCCCAAATGCTTCACCGCAATATGCAGCTTTATTATCAAGTGATTCAGCCAAGAATGTTGATGAACATTTTACTTTGAGTAAAGCACCACACATACTGAACCAAAGTGATTTGAACAAGTCAGAGATTTAGGGTTAACTAAAGAAAAGTCAGAAGTTCTTGCTTTTAAAGCAATTGAACCTTTTACAAAGAGATGTTAAAGGCCGTTACTATCGCACTCGTCACACAAATCTTGAAAAATATTTCTCAGTTTTAAATAATACTGTAGATGCTACAGTTCCAATGTTGCTTGTCTTTTTCAACAGCTTGGTTATGAGCATGACACTAGTGAATGGAGGTTGTTTATTGAATTCCGCAAATCAAGTTTAAAGGCAGTTTTACTGCACAACGGAAATGAAAACCTTCGGTTCGGCTTGTGCATATTATTGGTTTAAAAGAAACTTATAAATCAATGGAGACCATTCTGCAGTTAATAAAATATTCTCTGCCTAATTAGAACAATTGGGGAGATTTAAAAGTGATTGGATTACTCCTTGGAATGCAAATGGGTTATACAAAACATTAATGTTTCATGTGTCATTGGGACAGCAGGGATGACATCCACCATTATCAGAAAAAAAAGTGGACTAAACAAATTGAGTTGGTACCAGGAAGATTTAATGTTCAACATGTACCCTTAGTTGATTCTCAAAAAATTTATCTACCGCCCTTATACATCAAACTGGGTTTATTTAAGAATTTTATGAAAGGACTGGATCCAATTGGATGTGGATTTTGTTACCTGTAGCAAAAATTTCCTAAGAAAAGTTTTTCCAAAACAAAAGCAGGAGAGTTTGCTGGTCCAGACATCCGAAATTTGATTTGCGATGAAATGTTTTTGAAAAATCTGAAACACAAAAGAACAAGCAGCTTAGTATCAGTTTTGTATGGTTCTGAAAACTTTTTTGGGCAGTTACAAATCCCCCAATTTCGTGCAAATTCTTATAGATTTTTTTCAAGGCTTTCAAGAACTTGAAGCCAGAATGTCATTGAAAATCCGTTTTCTACATTTGCATTTATATTTCTTCCCCTTAAATATGCGATATGTTAGTGACGAACATGGTAAGCAATTCCATCAGGAAATCAGAGAGATAGAAAATCGCTACCAAGGAAAGGTTAATGAACGGATGATAGCAAATTATTGTTGGCTCTTACAAAAAGAAAGCGATACACAGCACAATCATAAGTCAAAGCGACAAAAGTTTTTTAATGCTGGCTATATTGTGAAGTGTCTAGATCGTTTTGTTCATTATCTGTAATAAAGTAAGTATATTTGCATACAACGAGGCTTTACTGAAATACTTATTTACTTTAAATTAGTTTACTGAAGTATTAAAATTTAATTGAAAGAACTTTATACTAGTTTATCCGTCCGAAGCATTTAAATTTTTAACTTGTTTGAAAACAGTTGTATTACATTAACTTAAAAACGTGACATATTAGAGCAAAAATAACAGCAGATTTGAAATCAGCCCCCAAAATTACTGTCGGCACCTAATTCAATTATTGTCGGCAGCGTGGACGAGTGGTTAAAGCGCCAGGCTCGTGACCAACACGGTGTTGGTTCAAAACCCACTCGCGCCATTCTGTTGTGTCCTTGGGAAAGACACTTTACGGTACATTCCCTGCTTGGTGGTCCTGACAAGCAGTTCTAAATTACAGTCATATTTCTATTAAATTGCAAGCGGACACCAATATCTAGGTATCTCCGGAAGCAGGTCGGGATAATTGCTTCCTCTATGTATTAGCGCTTCCGTTGCTTTCCTGCGAGTCAGGAGGATAAATATAGAGATAAAAAAAATCAATAGATAAAATAAAATTCACCCTAGATCATCACTCCACTACTTTTTAGCAAAAATTTTGTTGTCTGGTGTTTTTAGTTAATTTCTTTTCCGAGCATAGTTCGTTTCTACAGCGCGTTCGTTACTGGCTCTATTGCATTTCCTTCACTTCTCAATTTGCGAGAAACCAGCAGCAACATTCGTGGGCGGCTGGTTGAAATCTGAAAGACTAACCGTTGTGTACTAATCCTGATTGGATTTGCCCGTTTACGTGTTCTCCATTATCCCGTGAGTTAGCACCGACTTGAAGTGCTCGGTAAGACAACTGTGTGTTTCTTCTTTGAGTTTAATTTTTAGTTCGTTTTCCTGTATGAAACCCAGAAGCGCTCATTCGACTATTCCTTTTGCGGCAATCGGCAACTTTAGCGTTGTTTACCATTACACTAATTAGATTAGATGGGTAAAACTGAAACTGTTTAAAACTGAAGTTTTGCTCAATTCAAAAACTGCAATTCAGGTGTTTTTTGTAATTAAGATCGTGGGATTTTTAACTTGAACTGGTTTGCGCAAATTTAGTAAATGGAAATTGACAGACTGTTATAGATTCAATGTAATGCATACATTATTTAGAAAATTCCCAATGAATGTACAAATTTTTCTCCTAATTCAATTAATTTTTATAGGAAAGAAAAAAAACTATATCAAAATAGAAAAAAATTAGGCTTCTACAGCCAATCGTTTTAAAACCATTTTTATCAATATTTTTGCTTGATTATCCTACCATTTCTCTTGTGACCTGTGACCTATCGCCATGTTATGCTTCAGTATAACTAAGTTCTGGTCAAAACGATACTAATCAAGCATATTGAAGGAAGAAGTAATACTCAGTGGTGGATATTGGGTGAGGCGAATGAGGCAGTCGCCTCAGGCCCCCCTCGATTTTAAGGGCCCCCCCTCGAAAACAGCATATACAGTTTTGGATTCGCTCAGTGGATGATTTGGAGTGAAGACCTTTTTTTTTTTTTTTTTTTTTAGAGAACACTTTGATTTTGGGAGAAAAATATCCAAGCCCAGATCAGACCTCTTTTTTTTCTCAGACAACATGAATTTTTGAAAATTCTTGCCTCGGGCCCCTAAATTGGAATATCCACCACTGGTAATACTAGACTTAATTTTAACAAATTTAAGAAAAGCCGCTGAAAAAATTTTATATCAAAAATGACCACAGCTGGATAGTAACTTTATTAAAGAGTTTAGTTATTTTAAATGTTGCGAAATTAAACCTAATTAGTCAAAATAATTCATGATATTTGGAAATAAAAAATTGGACAAACTTAAAAAAGTTCAAAGTCTTCTACCAACAGTTAAGCGTTTTTGCCTGAAAAAAGTATTAACAGACCGTGAGTAGAATACATGGAACACAAAACCTACAATTCTTCTATTATTTTTAATGCGTCCTTTTTTAATATTTTTTTCAAATAAAGTTGATCACGATCACGTGAGTGTACATCATGTTACAATTTGCGAAAGTAAAAAGCAAGAAGCTATAGTAGCGACAGCGCTAGAATATTCGCTCCAGCTCGGTAAACGAAGACAGTTCTTTTTTATTTGATTTCCAAAAAAAAAGATTTTTTGGGTATTTTTATTCAAATTAAAAATATTTTTAATATTTATTTATTCGAATTTCAAAGACAAAAATTTCTTTATCATTCAATTTGCAGTTAAGATTTTTTTTAATCTTTCTTGACTTTCAAGAACAAAAGATTCTATGAAGAATCTTAGCCCTTATTTTGATTTGAAATAAAGCTTTTAGTCGGCTATCATTATAAAGAATATATTTTACTGTGTATCTCTTGTGTTGAAAAATTTGCTCACCCCTAAACGTTGCGTCGCAAAAATAGGGGCCATCTTAATAACTCAAATTATTGTATCTATTTTAGATGTAATTTGGGGCGCTGAATTCAAATCTGAACTTGTTTTTGTATCAAGTCAAGGTTTTGAGTTATTCTAAATTTTTTGGATCTTTTGTAGAAAGCCCCCGCCAACGATATTTTGGCTGTGATTCACGGTTTGGTGAGTATAGTTGAAGTTCTTCAATTCCGATGTACGCGGAATCTGCAATACTTAAAACGTGGTGATCTGCGGTACTTAAAACGTGGCGGGGGTGTTTTTCTCAAATCTCGCATTTTTGCATTAGTGGCGGAGGCTTTCTACAAAAGATCCAATTTTTTATTTGAAATAAGACAAAAAATTGAAAAAAATTATAAATTTTAATTTTTTGAAAAAGTTTCTTTTCTTGCAAATAAAAATATTAGATGGACAAGTAAATATGTTGATTAACACATTGACTGCCACGTCAGTTAAATTTGCTTGACACTGATGTTACTGTTGTGGCCACGTCAGTCATTTATGCCTGACGCAAGACATTTCATTCTTAACCATGTCAGTTGCTACTGCTTGACGCTACGTGCGATTTCAATGGATATCTAAAAGCGTGGCCTCTTGCGAACGTTCTGATATGCTTGGTTCTAAAAAATATGCAAAAATAAAACTTTTGTGCACTTTTTTTTAAAGAAGTTTTATTTTGTTGTTTAGACAAATATTTTCGTTTTTTTTTTTGATTGCATGTAAATACATAAAACGAAAAGGTATTTACATATTCAATTGTTCAAAGTATGTTGAGTATAGCACAAAGCAAAAAAAAGCCGTTTTTAATGCAAAGCATTAAAGCAAGAAAGACACAGATGTGGTTGACCAATGCATTGGTCACAGTAAATGTTTGTTTGTTTGGCAGTTTTTCGAGCCATTTCGCGACCACTTTCTTCTTTGACTCTTTTGTAGCAAGAATTGCAGTATCGTCGCATTGGTTTTCCAGTAGAGTTGACTCGTTTCACGAGGTGGTGTACTGCATCCAATCTCATAGAAGATCTTTGCTGCTCTCTATTGTTGTTACTTAGCTTCAACATAGCGCCAGCCAATTCTTTGAAATTGCGAATTTTATGTTTTTTTTGTGATGCTTTTTCATACAGAATCCATGCGTTCACTACAGAGATTCCTAAAATAAGTTCAATCCCTAATTTGCAGTACCATTTCACTCCTTTTCGCAGAGACGTTGCATAGGAAGCCATTTGGTCAGACTTGTCAATCCCAGATTTACAGCAATACGTAAACTCTAAGTCTCTAATTATGCTATCTGAAAACTGCACTACAGGAAGTTTTAAATGTCCTGGCCACCCTCTCTGCAGGCTTGCTGCACCTACTTTTCTCACCTTCGAATGCTCTTTTTTACATGGTCTGCTCTGGCAAAAGTTTTGCCAGGTTTGGGATATGTTCAAATTTTGCATAAATAAATTTAGTTATTTTGCACTAAATAGTAAAAAATTTCCAGCAGCTACTTACATACTCTTATTGACTTTGGCTTACAGTATCTATCTGGTTTGATGGTTTTAACACTGGCACTGACGCTGTCTTTATTCTTTAGTCAAATCTGTATTATCATAACATGAACATAAGCCATATCATTTGGAAAATAGGAAAAGCAACTTTGTTGATACTAAACTGTCATAAACTAATAAATCCTAGGTCACTTCATAATGTCTATGGCCGCATAAATTTAATTATTCAAAATCAGCTACTATGATGTAACTATGGTCAACTGATCATATTCACCAAACATGCCTGCTTTTTACCAAACTAAAATGAAAACAAAAAGCTTTGCTTCATATTGCTAATACTTTAGTTGCTAAATCGATAAACCGTATGAGTGATTGTACGTATCTGGCTGTATAGTAACAATCACGCTGTGCCATATCAGTCACAAATGACTGACGAAAAATTACGCGGGTGGCCACGTCAGTTATATTTGACTGACAAAGAAAAAACAAAATAATACCACAAAAATGCTTCAAATAAACCCCAAGTACCTCAAAACATGATTTCAAGCTAATACTGAACTCAACTACCAATTTTAAAACTTTGGCCCCTGGGGTAAATTTTTCAAAATATGCGTGGCAGTCAATGTGTTAAGCATATATACACAAGTATAAAACATGCGTTTTAACTGATAACTCATACTGTAGAATATTGTGGCATATAATATAAGCTACGGACTTATCTATGTTACCAGTTGTTTCGTTCTTAAAAATCGCGCACACTTTATATTTTCACAATCTCATAAAAAATCTTTTTTGATTGCGTTTTGGTCCGGCTCAAATAGCCGAAGAAATAACGGTTTGATAATCAATTTAAATATTTTACATTTATTTATAAGAAATTGGCAACACTGTCATCATTGTTATAGTAAATTCTAGACTTTCACGTGACCTGTTTTCACTATGATGCAATATTGCATGTTTGTGACTGGCAAGATGATGCAATATTGGGTGATTGTTGTTTTAACCTGAATTTAAAGAACTTTCTAGATACTCGTGACCGAGTAATATAAATACGGCGCGCTGGAAAGCAGTATTATAATTCGATTATGATAGAATGTTACGTGGTGATTATTGGAAATTTTGTTGGCTTTGTGAAGTCATAGTTTTTTAAGGCAATTCTCTAGTTGCTTACGTGATTGCTGAACAAGTAAGCTACTGACCCTATATTTGCTGTTTATTGTATACTATTTTGGGCTCCTAGGTTGATTGGAGCATAATTTATTAATAAAGAAGATTAAGAATTTCATCTTGTAAACAGCCAGGATTGTGTTATCGGTGAGAGCCTTTCATAACAGGCACCGAACAAGTATAAGATTAAATCAATTTCTACAAAAAATTTCAAAAACTAAAATTGGTGAAACTCTCCAAAATTTAAAAAACTTTTACCAGCGTAACAAAATTTAAAAAACTTTAGCAAATTTTAAAAAATTTGCTACACCAGTAAAAATTTTAATGCGATGCAGGCTTATTTACAGCATAAATTAAAACATTTCGATACAAATATACTTAAACCAACAACCTAACATTTTTTCCACATTGTCAGCTAAAAAATTTGACTGCGACTCAGGAAACTATGCTACATTCAAATTTTTTAAATTTCTTTTCTGCTTACAAATGTTGATAGAATGGGATCTATTTGAATAAAAAGAGATGTTAACTTATATAGTGAAGAAGTGAAGAAATCCGTAAATGATTTTATGTGCTTTTGATTTAAGAAATTTAAGGTAGTGGCGTGCCTTGAAAAAAAATATAGTATGCCGAAAATTTTTGAGTTTTGATGGAAAGCATTTATAGTTTTGTCTATAGATGACTTTTGTATACCATGTAGTTTTAATACACTGGTGCTAAAAATCTTAAATATTGGCTGCTTTAATAAAAATGTAAAAAAGAGGTTCCAGTTGCATAAAGTTGTTTGTTTCCTATTTTGTGACGTCGTGGGCAGTCGCTTTTTAGCAAACTATTTAATGAAAGAGTGATGTATTTTTAAATAAAACTGCTTTTTTGTAATGTTAAATATGTTTTAAATGTCACATTATGTCTCTGTCACTTTATGTCATTTTCTGCAAGTCACTATGTGAATGTTCTATCCTCTTACTGGAATTATTTTAAAGACGTGACATCATACAGAGTGGCCCAGATATAACCGAACCCAAAAGCTTGGTTGATGATCATTGATTTTAAGTTTGCTTCATTAGTCATTAGTCTTTTTTGTCGTTTATTGTCATCATTGTATTGCAAATAATGGTTTGCATTTTGAACATTTGCTTTAACGTTGTGTAATAAAATTTGTTTTATTTAACTGTAACTTTTCATAATAATTCGGGTTCGGTTATATCTGGGCCACCCTGTATTGTATTATAGAACGATTGCCTTAAGTTCCTTTGTTAAACTGTCGATTTAGATAAGAAAGATGTACATCTAAGATAAAAAAAGGTAAAAATTGTACTGGGAGTAGTCAGTTGCCTACATCATTACAGTAAAAATAGGAAGAAATAGTTTTATGTAATAGAAAAAATACATTTGACTTTTTTTAGTAACTTGTGCCAAGTTAACAGTTCAGAATTGTGAGAGTAACATTTATACATATTTATTTAATTTTATGCAGTTATATTTTACGAAATTGCAATTTGAAAGCAAATACAGTGTAGGAGTTTTTTTCCATTATAGATAGGCGTACCATATTTCCAGAGGTAGGAACCGGGACACTTGTTAACAGAAAAAATTCGTCCCCAAAGAGTAGTTTCTCTAAATAAAGAGGTCTTCACTTAATAATCAGTCTGGAATTTCATGATTTTTGTCCCAAAAAAAGATCTTTACTTTAAATCTGTCTCGGATTTCATCATTTTTGTCACTGAAAACTAGTGATCTCTGAAAAGCCAAGAAAAAAGGTGTCTGCTCATGGAGTCTGTCTTCGACTTCTGGTAGAATTTCTGCCGAAGTGGGCGGGATAAAGCCCTAAAAATCGGGACTGTCCCGCCGAAATCCAGACATATAATAAACCTAGTTATAGAAAGATAGCAAAGTGACACACAATTTTGCATGTGTAACCTCAAGACCACAATTTGTTAGTTTGTTACTGAGTAATGCTTGCGTAAAATTTTGTGTTGGTTGATTTTCATAAATTTTGTCCTGTTTTTTATGAGCCTTTTCATTTTTTAAAATCACATATAAGAAACTTAGAGTAAAAGTTAAAGCAGAATTAAAGGATGTTATACACGTATTTTTTTGTTGAGATGTACCCAGATTATTTAGCTAAGTTTATTACCAAAATGTTTTTATGGTAGTATTTATTGTAGCCGATATGGATCAGTTAAAATCAAGATAAGAACTTTATTAGGCGTGTTTTTTGGTTTTGTTTTATATGAATAGGCTTAAATTACATGCGTTGTCAAAAATGTGTTTTGTCTGAAAAAGAACTGAGTAAATAAAAAAGACTGTTGATTTGTCAAATGCCATACTGTTTATTGTTCTGGACCTTAGATCCAAAGAGAATGTTAATATTCAAAAAACTTGTTGATAGATTTACAGTAGTTATTAGAAAATATTTTAGCTCATGCATAAAATTAAGTTAAGCCTAGTCAACTTGTTGGCTGATTTCAATATTAATAAAACAATAATGCGTATTGGAGAATATTTCTTAGCTGAGTCATGTTGCTAACACAAAACGTGAAAAGCCTCAAGTGTCTGACAGCATGAATTTGTTTGGGCTAGTCATATTTCCGGATAAATCCCCAAACAAAATTTTTGTTTCAATCATCAAAAAATACTGGATACACTTCACATGAAGCATTGCAGTTGTTTTTTCGGAATGTCTTTTTTCCCAATTGATACCATTGCGTCATAACGATATCATCATAAAGAAGGGCTGTTTTTTAAATTTCTTTGTTAAACTGTGGTTTCAGATAACAAACATGCTCATTTTTAATGAAAAAAATATATACGTATCAGTGGCGTGCGGTGACTTCTGAGACTGGTCATGCAACTGGCATGCTAAAAACTGGTCATGCAATTAGGTAATTTCTGGGTAGCTTATGGGTAGGACATGCAACATTTTCTGGGCAGCAGAAAGAATTCTGTGTGAGATTTTAAAACATAAACCGATTATTTGTCATTTGTCCCTAAACCATGGTGTTCTACAAAAAAAAAAAGAAAACGGTTATCACTTGAAATCATTCGCAAATTTTATACTTTTCGTCCTAAAATTTTGGTGTTTCCAAAAAAAGGTCTTCACTTCCAATCATTCTCAGATTTTATATTTTTCTCTAAAAAAAAACAAAGGTCATTGCTTGAAATTATTTCCACCAGATTTTATACTTTTCGTCCTGAAATTTTAATGTTCTCTAAAAAAAACAAAAAGGTCATCACCCCAAAGCATTGCCGGATTTTGCAATTTTTGTCCTAATTTTGTAGCGATCTCTAAAAAAAATAAAAAAAGGTCCTCATCTCGGATCGGCCTCAAATTTCTCTAACTTCGTTCCAAACCAGTACCATTTCTCATTGAATTAAAAAATCTATACCTCATCGCGCAAAGTTCGTCATGCAATCCCTAAAATTTTGGTCATGCAACGCATGACTTGCATGCCCTGACCGCACGCCACTGATACATATATATTATGCTGTATCTACTTGATACTAAAATTGTAGACCTACTGGATTTAGTCAGTCAGACAATTACCGTTTCTACCAATATAAAAAATTTATCTGATTTTCTTTTGGTAACTCGTGCTGAGTTAATAGTACAGGGTTGTGAAAGTAAGAACTCGCTTCCACTGCAAGCGTTGGTCGGAGTATTCTTGGTTTATTTTATTGATTTTTTTACTTCTTTTCGCGCTTAAGCGTTAAGCAAAACAAAAAATCAGTAAAACAAACGAATAATACATCTGTAACCCTCGTAGAGGAAACGTGCCTTAGCAGCACACATATTTGTTGAACTTTATCCAGTTTTTTTTTACAAGATTGCAATTTGAAAGCAAATGAAGTATAGGACGTTTTCTTCGTTGTAGAAAGTTAGTAAAGTGACACGCATTTACATGTGTAACCTACAGACCACAGTTAGTTAGTTTGTTACTGAGTTATGCTCACGTACCAATTTGAGTTGGTTGATTTTCTTAATTTCTTTTTTTTTATGAGCCTGTCCATTTTTTTAAAATTACACATAAGCAGTTTTCAGTAAAACTTAAAAACAGAATCAAAGATTTTTATACACGTATTTTTTCGTTGAGATGAACCCAATTTATTTAGTTAGGTTTATTAGCGGGATGTTTTTGTGTTGTATTCAGGGGCGCCCGAAGTGGGGGGAGGGGAAAAATTGTCATATTGAATAGAGCAATTGCGAAGGCAAATTGCCCCCGGCCAGTGGCGTACCGAGGATTTTTAAAAGGAGGGAGGGCATACAACCACAATCAAATATGTTTTTTGGAAAATTTTTTCAAGTGGGAGCTAAAGAGAAAAAAGGCTTCTCTGGGAATCTGGGAATCTGTCTCTGATTTCTCAATTTTCGTCACAAAAATTTGGTGATTTAAAAAAAAAGGTATTCACTTGAAATCTGTCTCTGATCTCTCAATTTTTGTCTCAAAATTTGGTGATCTCTAAAAAAAGGTCTTCACCTGGAATCTGTTTCTGATTTCTCGTATTCTTGATCTCCAAGAGGGGGCATGGCACAATGCCCATATCCTAAATATGCTACTGCTCCCTGCTTTTTTCAAATCAGAAGGGCACATATGGGCAGATAGTGCGCTTTAAAATTCGCAGTAAAGTAGTGTTAGATTTGTCTCTATAATCATATTAAATTGACCAAAAATACCAAAATATTAGCAGAATATTTTTGTTGTTGTATTTATTGTAGCCAGGGGCGCCGGAGTTTTTTTTCCAGGAAGGGCAAATTTCAAAAAAAGGGCACTTTTGTTAAAAAGGCACTCCAACAAAAGTCGATTATAGCAACCATGTCGCAATCAAATTAGCGTATTCTCTAAAAAAAAAGGTCTTCACTTGTAGTCGATCTCCAATTTTTCTGTTTTCGCCCCAAAATCATAGTGTTCTCTAAAAAAAAAAAGAAGGTCTTCACTTGTAATCGATCTCTGATTTTCCTACTTTCGTCCCAAAATCAAAGGTCTTCACTCAAAATCGTTCTTTCACTCTAAACAAACATCTGCCTCATTCGCCTCACCCAAAATCCATCACTACCAAAAACTTCCGATTTTCGCAACTTTCATTACTGTACCAGGATTTACGGATGTCTTTAATTTTAGAAACATCGTTGCATTTGATGGTGATCGAGATTACATAGGTTAAATGTAGAGCAGATCTAAAAATATTTTTGTAAGACAAATTTCAAAAGGCACAATCTGCCCCCCTGTGCCGCCGTGTTTTTCAGAATATTAATTTTCAGAATATTAATACAGGGCAATTGCCCCCCGCTTCCGGCGCCCCTGATTGTAGCCTAATGGATCAGTAGAAGTTACGATGAGAACTTTACTAGCCGTGTTTTTGGCTTTATTTCATATGAACAGGCTTGAATTGCATGCTTCGTTAAAGATGTGTTTTGTCGAAAAAGAACTGAGCAAATAAAAAAGACTGTTGATTTTATCAAATACCCTTCTGCTAATTGTTGTGGACCTTAGACGCAAAAGAATGTTAATGCTCAAAAAGCTTGTTGATAGATTTACAGTAGCTATTAACTCTCACGACGTGAGGGACAAAATGGGCTCATGTTATGTGACTCAAATTGAGCAAAAAAGAAACACGGCAAATTTTTTTGGCTAAATATTCTGAAAAACCCTCTGTTACGTCACAATACCCAAGCAAATGCGCATGTGCGCTTTATATACGGCGGCGCTTTGATGCGAAGTCAGAATTTCTAATCAGCAAAAAAACATCTGAAAGCTCTGTTACGAACCGTATAGAGATAAGTTGTTCAATTTAATAAATTATATTAATCAGGTCATAATTATAAAAAAAGTTTTTTTTGTATGACCCTAAGATTAATAAAGCTTTATGAAGTAAAGAATATATACGAACACTATCAATCAAGTAAATTTTAGAAATAATATATTTTTCAAAAACTGGTTTTTGGTTCTATATGTTATTTCAAAAACAGATTTTCGCTCACCAAATGTTTCGTCTAAATTGCGGGTCCCTCTTTTTCCAAATTTATAAATTATGTGCTTCAATAGCTCGGAATCGGACTGCAATATCTTGGAGTCTCCGGAAGCAGGTCGTAATACTTGCTTGACAGCTGCTTTATTTATAACGCTTTCAAAGCTTTTTCGTGTTAGGAGTACAAATATGGAAATTAAGAATGAAAAATTATAAAAGATTGGTGAGCTATATCCACGGTGACCCTCCGTTTATAAAATGATTTATTGCTTATCACAAAGAACATTTTAGTATTTGCATTAAAAATTCATTTATAAATTTTTATTTGCTAAAGTTGCAAATTGTATATCAGCCAATTGAAAATATTTTGCTAAAACATAATACAGGTGTAGTTTTATGCTTCAGCAAAAATACATCAGTCGATCAAAATTTGTTACAGAAGAATTTATTGAGTTACAAGAAACTACGTTACTTTGCTGAACAAGCTAAAGCTATGAGCTTGCCATTTCTTCTTTATAAATTGTCACGCAAAAAAGCAGAAACTTTTTTTCTAGATCAAAAGTCAAAGCCAAGCAAAGATTCAAACAATGGCACGCAAGCACACACACTCAGATAAAGTTCAAAATATGGTTGTTCTAGTAAATAATGTACCTTTCGCCATATTCCCCTGGGCGATAAATCGAGCACAGCGCGCGCGCTTTGCAAAATACTCAGACGAAATTTTTTCCGCCAGACAGAGTAGAGCTCTAGCGACACGTAGCGACTTGAAAATTTAAATTATCTTTTCGCTAGTTGTAATTATTGGAAAAAAAGGGATTTTTACAAAAAAAAGTGGGGTCTCTTATTTTGCTTATTTCAAACTTGTTTTTGAACAAATTTTTAAAACTTTTATTGCATTTTACTTAGGAAAAATTATCTTTTCAATGATATAAAATTTAAACTATTTTTTTTTATAATCAATGGGGAAATCATAATTAAATATTGCTTAATTCTCGAAAAAATCCTTATTTGGCGCAGCTAGTGGTCAAAAGCTTCGTCGCGAAAGAGTTAAAAAATATTTTAGTTCATACCTAAAATGAAGTTAAGCCTAGGCCACAGCTGTTGACTAATTTCAATATTAATGATGTGTTTATTGATTTTATTTTTTATTTATAAAAAATATAATTTGCAGCTAAACTAAACTCGGCAGCTTGGTCGCATCGATAAGAGCGCCGCATTAATGCAACCGCGTCAGAAACAGATTTAGTTTAACCTACTCGCACTATTTTGTTGAATTTTTGAAAAATACATTTTAAAATTGCCTGAATGTCGCTATAGACGTGGCCATCTATATAGACAAAACTCTTTGATAAAAGAGGGAGTAGCTTTGAAAAAGACTGTTTAGGAAAACTCTAACGTTTTCGTGTAGCTTTCATCAGGAGAAATCGCTACAATGAATAAAGAACCGAAAATTCGAAATTTTATTGCATAAGATATTGTCGTTTCGCCGAGTAAGAAATTATACAAAAGCGCAGTTACCGCGGATTGGTGAAACTTCTGTTACATTTAAAAAGAAAATTAAGAGTAACATTCTAAATTGTTTTTCAACAGTTCAACCGCGAGTTATTTTCTCCACCAGACGAATTCTTCCTGCAATTCACAAAGACGTTCTGCCTGCTTCTCAACAAAGCATGGTCGTATACCAATACGTGTGCCGCTGCGAATGCCGGTACGTGGGCAGAACTTCCCAACGTCGGCAGGACAGAATCCGCCAACATGTTCCGAAAACTATCCGCAACAAAACCAATCAAGAAAGAATTTAGCCAATGAGAAAAAGTAAAATAAACTTTTCCACACTTAATTGTGATTCGGCAATTGGCACTCATCTTCTGAAACATCCAAATTACGCCCTTCACTACAATGATGATCAATTTTCAACTCTATCCAAAGCCAGATCTGAATTTCATCTTGCTGTATTAGAATCCATCCACATCATCAAGCAAACCTACATTGTGCCGTCAAAAAGAGTTCGTTTACAGGCTTAAATTATAAACGTAATTATTATCTATATTGGTTTTAATTTTATTCTTTTTCAGACTTCAAATCACAACTATAATTTTGCCAAGTTAAACATCTAAATTCCGTCCAATAAAAACTGTTCCATTTCTAACTCGATGAAACGACAATTTTTTACTTTTCAACCGTTTGGTGGCTGGTGCTTCTAAATCAACTGCGCTTTTGTATAACTTCTTACTCGGCGAAACGACAATATCTTTTGCCTGCGGTTCCCAAACTGGGCGCCGTGAAACTTTGCCAGGGGTGCCGCAAAAACATGTGAAAGTTGTTGCATTTACTGCTTTTCTTACAAAAATTACAATGTGAAAGTTGTTAGCAGCTTTTTACAGTTTTACAGTGTATGGTTAGCAGCAGCTGTGTGGAACCGCTTTTTAGTTGTTAGTTACAACAACTTATCTAGAAACTAGGCGAATTTTTTGCTCGTAAGTTATCAGAAATGAATAAGCAGTCGGTTGTATTTTCAAAATTTTTGCAAACAGTCAAAGCACAGCTTGCGTCTTTTAAAGTTTCGTACAGAACTGCGAAATGTAAATAACTGCATACCACTGCGGAAGAACTTGTGCTTTCTGCTGCTCTCGACTTAGTTTTGACAATGATTGGAGAATCAGCTACTCAAAAATTAAAAGCTGTTCTACTCTCAAACAATACCATTAGTAGGAGGATCGATAAAACTTCGAATGATATTAATAATCAGCTAGTAGCGAAAATGCGTGGAAATGAGTTCAGCTTACAGTTAGATGAGGCAACAACCAATACCAATACTAAAGATGCTTATTTGATTTGCTAAGTACGCTTTATCGATAACGACGATAATATCATTGAAGATTTGCTCTTTTGTAAACCCATTTTAACAAATTGTAGAGCGCATGAATTGTTTGCAATACTGAACAATTTTTTTCAGGAAAATAATCTCCAGTAGAAATATTGCGTTGGTTTATGTACTGATGGTACCTGAGCTATGTTTGGCCGCTTTGGCGGGCTGCTAACGCTAGTGCAGGGCGTTGCCGTTAACGCAAAAAGTGAACTTCATTAAAGCAAGGCCGCTTAAAGCTCGGCTTTTCCAACGTCTTTGCGATGAATTAGGAGCAGAGCACAACAGTTTATTATTTTATTGTATTGCAGGCTTTCCAAAGGCAAAGTTCTTCTGCGTGAGTACGAATTGAAAAACGAAATCTCCATATTTTTAAATGAAAACCGTGCACTAGCTTCTACCTTTGAGGATAAAATTTTCCTGACTCAGTTGGCGTATCTCTGCGATATTTTTTTAAAATTAAATCAATTAAACATCTCCCTCCAAGGAAAAGAAACTCACCTTCTGCAACTCCATGACAAAATTACAGCCTTTAAAAGAAAACTACAGTTGTGGCAAACTGATCTGCTGATAAATAACGAGCAAGGTGATAACTTTCCACTTTTAAAATCCCGTTTAAACTCGCAATCTTGCAAGCTCTTCCTGCAAAATACCGATGAGTGTGATATGAAGACTGTGATGTGTTCGCATTTGGATGCTCTAATCTCGCATTTTGAGAAATATTTTTCTGAAGACATGGAGAAGCACAATTGGATAAGAAACCTTTTGTTGATAATCCAAATGCCTCTCAGGGGTTTACATCTCTGGAAGCTGAACAATTTATCGATCTTTCTTCTGACCTCACTTTGAAAAGCTTATACAATCTTAATTGACTCATTTCATTCTGGGTTAAGGCTCGATCTGAGCACCACTTGTAGGCTGTAAAGCTCTCCGTCTTCTTGTGCCATTTGCGACGTCATACTTGTGTGAAGCCGGTTTTTTTGCGGTAGCAATAATCAAGTCGAAGTGTCGCAATAAGATTGACATTGAACGCGACATGTATGTTGCAATATCAAACATTGCACCGCGGTTTAATAAAATGTGCATAGAGCAACAAGCTCACTGCTCACATTAAATGTTTTTTAGTATTTTGCGAATAATGCTGACATTTTTGTGCATTTCGAATAATAACATGATTTAAATACAATTTCTTAGTAAAACTTAAAATTTGCAAATTTTAATTTCATTAAGCCGCCGCGAGTATTGATAAGTTTTCGAAGGGCGCCGTGAACAAAAAATTTATGAAAAAATTTCTAAATTAAAATCCACATTTTAAGACTTCACAAAATTGGTCACTGAACATCTTATGCAGTTCAAATTAGACTTGATGAATATTTTTCAAGTCTAGGTAAAGAGGAGTTTGCATATACTAGAAATCCTTTTCACTGCAAACGCTCAGATTCTACAGGCTAGGACAGGCACGCAAGAGGAACTGGTTTCGCACGCGATGTGTATTCTGAGAAAAAAAGTATGTAGATTTTTAGTTTATGATGGACAACATATACAAAAAGATTGCTACAGCGGCTACTCAAGCATTGCTGTTGCTTCCATTATCACGGGTTAAGTGAATCAAAATTTTAGTGCTCGTAGAAATTCAATCGAAATTAATTCAAAACATCAGGACATGATCTTTGTTGTGTTGTTGCTAATGTTTTGTTTAGCATCTATGAGCTTGTTAGTAAAAAGCAGGCTCATCTATAAAATCTAGTACGCCTATTGTTGGCTTATTTCTATTAAACTCTTAGCTTGATTGTACTGTTTATTAAAATTTGTATTACATAGCTCTGAATGATTTGTGTACTTTTTGTTATTTTGTTCTTTCAAAATTTAATTTAATAAATAATCATCAGATTTTTCATATTAAACTAAATTTTAGTAACTAAAATTGTATCGATTAATTTTCACACGAAATCCAATTGTAGTTATTATATACTGTAAGTAATAAACTTTTGTTTCAAACGTAGAATTTAACTTTCTCATGCTCTATTTCTATACATTTTCGAATTTCACATCCTGTCGTTCCACATCGCATGATTACCTGATATTAAGCATACTTTCATACAACAATGTGGCTTTATCACCGATAGTAACATATAAATTTACTCTTCACCAGACATCAATTAAATCAACAAATAAATGTAAATAGAATCAAGTTAGTGGTTAACCTTGTAAGTTTGAACTGTCACAATAAAACTTGATGACAACGCTCCTGACGACCACAAACCAGGGATGTACAACCTGCGGCCCCCGAACAGATATTTTGTGGCGCGCGGAAAGTTTTCGTTTTCACAAGTTTTTCTTTTAAATGTAAAATAGAGCAGAAAAGATTGGTTGTGGGCAAATGTCACACAGATTTGTGTGAAGACTTTTTTGTTAGTCTCCACAAGAAGGAAATTAATGGTATCAACTTCTCTTTCTACTACAAAATCAGGTAAAACCACCAAAAAGCTCCTCAAATTAAATTTGTATGATATCTGCGCTGTTATGGCTATATGTAGGCCTACAGCAGCTCCAGCCAGCAGTTTATTTTTCCTGTGCGCATTTGTCCTGGCAGCGCCAAAAATTGCACACCCATGCTATGAATTACCAAATTTAACTTAGTTTTGAAGGATTGCAATAGATTAGGGGTTTTGAAACTTTTTGTTTTGCGACCCCATTTTCAATAATGAAAATTTTTAGCGACCCTTGACAAATAAACCAGTATGTCAACATAAAGTTTAAAATGAAAAATGAATTTCTAGGGCCTTGAAATTCAATTTTACTTTATTTAATAAACATTATTAAGCACATTTAAATGAATGGAAAAACTACTCTATATTCTTTCACAGCCATAGGCGTACCAGCCAAAAAAAGTTTTGGGCGGGGGCAATAAAGTTTTGCCCAAATTTTGTGACGTTTGCCCAAATCATGATTTTCTAGTACATTACGGATAAGAGAAAAAATTGTCTGAGTTTTTCAAAGAAAAAACAAATTTTGTTCTAAAACCATGTAATCTCTTTAAAAAAAAGGTCTTTACTTGAATTCTGTCTCATATTTTTTTTTAATTTTCATCCAAAAATCAAGGTGTTCTTTAAAAAAAAGTCTTCACCTAAATTTGGTGACTATTTTTTGCAGTTGACCATCGTCGCTGCCCTAAAACTCCTGACTTTGCCTAAATTATGACGCAACAATGGTGTAATGACACTTTACTTTTCCCAGTTTTTGATTGTCAATAAATATTGTTGTGAAAAAAACAATTTGCCTTGCGACCCCCTTTGGGGTCTACAAGACATTCTCTCACCCGTGCAAGCTGGTTTTAGACCTGGTAGATCGACTGTAGACCAGTTTCTCCTTCTCTCACAGTCAATCGCGGATTCCTTCCACCAATCTAAGCCAGGCGCACGTACAGTCCTTGCCACTGTGGATTTTGCGAAAGCTTTTGACTCAGTTTGGCACTCTGCCCTTCTCTCTAAACTCCTCTCATTAGATCTTCCTCTTTGCTTTGTCGAATGAATACGATCCTATCTCTCAGATCGCCGTTCGAAAGTCCGTATCTGTAATTCATACAGTCGTCCTTTCCGTCTTCGAAGAGGAGTGCTCCAAGGTTCGGTTCTAGGACCAGTTCTCTTCTCTTTATACATCAATGACCTTCCCACTTTCCTTCCTGCATCTGTTAAGACCTCTCTCTATGCAGATGACCTAGCCATCTGGGCCTCCTCCCCGAGTGTTGAGTGTGCAACCGCTGTAGTACAAGCTGCCCTCAACAGACTGGTGGAATGGTCCTCAAAATGGCGCCTTCCTCTCAACCCCCTCAAATGTGAAACACCCTTCTTCAGCTTAGACCCCTACCAATCACGTATACAACCCTCTCTGCACATTCTTAACACCCCTCTCAAATTCAACCCTCGTCCAACCTTTCTCGGTGTAACCTTCGACCGCACTCTCTCTTTCAAATATCACGTCTTATCCTTACGGAAAAAGTTTCACAGCCGATTCCGTGCTTTCCGCTCCATTGCCTCTGCCTCCTGGGGTCCATCAAAAGAATCCTTATGTACCCTATACAAAGCCTTTATTCGCCCCATCCTTACCTATGCTTCCCCAGGCTGGTTTCCCTTCTCATCTTCTACTCACATCACCTCCGTGGAGAGGATGCATAGATCTTCTTGTAGAGTAATCACAGGTTGTCTATCGTCCACTCCCATTCCTCTACTTCATATAGAAGCACTTCTACCTCCACTACGAGTCACCCTCACCCACCAATCCCTCTCCTTCTTTGAACGAGCCCTCCGTCTACCTCCCACCTTTCCCATAGCCTCTCTTGCGAACTCTAACCCCCGTACACGTCTCAAGAAGAGCTCATGGAGATCCTTCTCCAGATCACATAACCTTACCAGTAACCTACATCTTACCCGTGAACCACTAATCCTCTGCCCTCCTAAACCCCCCTGGTCTGCCCCATCTAATTACACAATCTCACTTCACCTCTCATCCCCATGCTCTTGCAAAGACCCCTTCTCCCTTCGCAACACTGCAGCTACCTCCCATCTTTCCACTCTATCTCACAGCGATATCTCTGCCTAGACTGACGGTTCGGTACCTGGCAGGCTGGGACAGGGTGGTGCAGGGATACACATCAAGTGTACAAAGTGTGTCACTGCTACCTCGCTTTCCTTCTCGACTGGTCTCTGGGCTACCAGTTACAGTGCGGAAACGTTCGCTCTCCTACATGCTCTTGAGTGGTGTATCTCTTACACCAAGACATGTAATTTCGAATCTATCACCTTCTTTTCCGACTCTTTATCTGTCCTATCAACTCTCTCTACCCCCCTACCATATTTAACCCCCAAATCCCTATCCAATACTCAATCTCTTCTTAACTCTCTATCTCAATCCAAGGTTGTCCATCTACAATGGATACCTGGTCACTCTTCCCTCCCAGGTAACGACTTAGCTGACTCTCTAGCTAAAGCCGGTGCCTCTCTCGATCTCTCCAGTATATCAGTGTCCCTCGCACCCCTTATCTCCTCCCAACGACTATACCTCTACACCAGTTGGAGACGCAGTGTCCAATCTGGTTTCTTTTAACACCAAATCCCTTCAGTATCTCCAGAGGAGCTTACTCTCCCTCGCTCCGCTCGCTGTGCTCTCTCCCGTTTACGCTGCAACGGGCACAGCACTCTCTTCAACTCTCATCTACACAGGGTTGGTCGAGCCGAGACTCCTTCTTGCAGCAACTGTGGTTCTGAACCACAGGATCTCTCACATCTCGTGCTCGACTGCCCTGTACTAGACTCTCTGCGTCGGGCCATTTTCGGCCACACCCCTTCTCTTCTTGACCTCTGGTCCAGTCCGTGGGGAGTCGCCCGATTATTGAGATTCCGCGGAATTGATCCGCGCCCCCATCCCTAGGAATGGGTCGGGTAAAACCACCACCACCCCCTTTGGGGTCGCAATCCAGTTTGAGAAGCCCTGCAATAGATTACTTAGCTTTGAAAGTAAATTATGCATCAGAGCAAGTTGTGCTTATTGCTAAAAATGTGGCAAAATTTTACGGGTACGGGCGAACCTATAAAATGTAAGATGGCTACCGATAAACAAAAGTTTGGGAACCCCAGCTATGTAGTTATATACAACTATATACGAAAAAAGTTACTTTTAATTATTCGATATTTGCCAGAAAATAACTTTAAAAAGCAATGCGTAATAAAGGTTAAAATAAATATGTCGCTACTTCTCCATTTTTCAAATCGTTGTATAGTCTATCTAAACTAGTTTAACGGTAGTCACTTGTTTGTTAGTACTCAAATGACTTAATCTTTTTTGTAATTTGAGCAAGGAAGAAATTTTCTTTAACAATACAGTTAATCTTCTTCTTTGTATGAAGTAGATATTTCTTTCCGGAAGATGTTAGGGCAGGTATTGCTTAGACGCACCACTGTCTTCTCATCAACTGATTCTAGACCAAGCTCCTACTTGGATGATAGAAAATGGAGCAGGATGTTTGATGTAATCAGAGGTTTGTTCCTCCGCGCCACACTCACAAGCTGCTGTGGGAGCCATATACATCTGTGCAATATCAAACCGAATAAACTAACGCCGTAAAGGAGACGGTTAAACCTGAACCAGGATGGTCTGGATAGATACATTCCTGATGGCTTGGAGTTGACGTCGGGATGAAAGTAAGTAGGCTGCAGGCATTGCTTTGCCACTCCATATTCCATTTCGGCTTCCACCCAACATGCCACACTGGTGTCCGATTCAGAAAAGTCCTTTAAAAGTTCCAATTCAACAGGCATAAATGTGTGTCCACTATAGGACCTTTAGCCAGTTTACCATTGATAAGACTTACAGTTCCCAATTAGCATTACAGAAATTCCATCGCTTGTACGGTGCACTTGTGTCACACATCATTTGTGATTCTAATTTTAACTTTATAAACCTACAGTTGATTTTTAGCCATTTCCAATGATTTTTAAGCTTTTAATTGTGACTTCATTTTTTTATTGTTATGTAGCAATTACGTAATCAGTACGCCACTTCTTACTTAATTTATTTTGTCTACAGGTTGTTCTTACAAGTGAATTTTACAGATTCGTTTAACTGTTTTATTCAAAGCGCTGTGATTGACTGAAGTTTTAAGCCATTGCGGCAAACAATGCGGCAATTTCTAGTATGTACAATTGTAAAACAAATTTTATTTTATAAATTACATAACTAGTTTTGTACTTTATCTTAATGATTGTATTTGTGACGTAATAAAGCGCTTTGTGGTATGTCATAAGTAATTGAGAATTCTTGTTTTTCAGTATCTTCAATTTTTATCTGGTCCTCGCTTATATACAATATATACATTGTATTAGCTCGCAGTTTGCTTTATTCATTTCAGTAGTCATTCCAAGTGTAGTCAAAAAGTGTTGGTGTTGTTGTTGCCAGCGGAAAATTATTTAAGTATTTAAATGGTTAAGGGTCAAGTTGACAACTTGGAAGTTCTTGTATGGTGAGATAGAATTGTTTGGACGAACTATTAAGTTTAATATTAGCCATCGGGGTACTAATTCATTTTAGAACAAAATTGTTCAATGATTATTCGCAGTTGTTGGCGCTGTAAATTGCTTAAAAGTTTTGTGAAGCTTAAGAATTAAGTTTTACGAGAGTTGGTCAAGTTTGTTTGATTATGAAAAGAATACATTCTTTATAGGTAAAAAAACTATGGTTTCTTGCTGTCTGTTGAGAAAATTTTTTGAGAGAATTTAGTTGTGCTTAGCCAGAAGTAACTATATTAAAAGCTTTCGTCTCGCGACAAACTATTTCTAGAGCCGGCATGTGTAAAATGAAAACAACTATACTTTAGTACAGTTGTTGGGTAACCAAAATCAACTGGTCCTTTCAGATTTTCGAGTAAAGCTGTGACAACTGGGAACAAAAGTTCAAGTTTAGCGGTTTTGATCAGTGAAGGTCAATGCTGAGACCTTGGAAACTTCTCAAGAATACGTCTATCCAGAGACCAGCTCTCATCACCAAAACCCGGAAGAGCCAGATCATTGTTAGTGCCATAGTGCCAAAGATCAGAGAAAAAGCGGGGGGCATTCTTAGAATTGTGCAAAAGTACAAGTTTGCCCTAAGCTGCACAGTTAGCCAGGAATTCTTCATTTGAACTGATGGAACCATATCTCCGGTCTATATACCAGCAGTTAAAGTAACCAGGATAGAGACAGGAACGTTGAAACACTAGAATGATTAATTGTATTAATTACAAGTTGGTTAGTTTTAGATGTTGATGATTTTGCAGCCATCGACATCCACACAAAACCATTCAATTGCCGATTCTTTAAAAGATCGATCAGCAAAGGTACATTTAAGTCGTTCATGAACAAACGTAGCAAGGCAATGTTTTCTGCTTGACACCCAACTAGCCAAGGTATAATTTGGTATCACCAATCGATTGGCATTGGTGCAGGGAGTCTCTTGAAGCAGGATAACGAAGGCGTTGTATCTGTCGTATAGATGGCTGACAACACAGATCTTATTTGCACTTAAGCTCTCTATATTGAGATGTACTGTACAAAGCGAAAGTGGTTGCTTGCCGTTTGGCATGCATTTGGCATCAGGTCTTTTCTTTTGCTTATAGAGCCGAGGGTCTATCCTTTTACAACCCTGAAAACTTTCGATATTGTCATTGTTTGCCTGAAGGACTTTATTACTTCAGTAAAAAGGACTCATCGCGAGGAAGTCAATGAAATAAGCCCAAGTCAAATTCAAATCACCAAAATAATCTATCTGCTTTATGACTTGACTGTTTAAACAAAATAAAGCTTGCTCGGCTGAGCAACAGTTGGCATTCCACTAGGTGGCGAACAAAAAAGCTTATTTAGCAAATAAATAAACAATTGCATATTGAATGTTTTTAAAAAAGTTTTAGATTGCAGTTGTGGCTCAAAGTTTAAATAAATTTTAAGAGTACAATATATCTAATAAATGTTTGCTAAATATAACTTAGTTTGAAAAATTCTTTATAAAAATAAAAAGCCAAACCAATATTACGGTAAAAATAATTTCTATATTTGGGTTAGGATCAGCGAATGGCAAGTCGTCGTCGTCGTCGTCGTCGTTTGAAGGGTATCCACTCCAAATCAGACACAAACAGGACTGGGGCCGAGGGTTTATCCTTTTACTACCCCAGACTGCTGCACTGCCTGGATCAGATGCTGGCAGTGGTGTTATTAAGCCAGCATCGAGTTTCGTCATCCAAAACCGTCAGACCTCGTGCTCCATGTGGTGCCCGATGTATAGGGCACATTGTTAGTACATGGTCTGCGGTTTGCTCTAAGGCGCCACACTCGCAATTCGGTGAAGGAGCGAGACCCCATTTGTGCATGGACAAATGGAATTGCCCCACACCAGTCAGCAGGCGGTTGAGCTTAACCCAAGCTGCTCGGGGTAAGCCCATCCCAACAGGCCTGGCACTGGTCCCGGGCACAAAAGCACGGAGCCTGGAAGCACTTTCACAGTACTCCGCGTTCCATTTGTGATTCGTCCATTCAGAGGCGCGGATGCCAAGTCTGGCAAGATTGTTCAAAAGATTCCGCGCACGTGGCACAAATGGGTTTCTGGATCTTAGTCTCACTTGGCCAGTATCTGAGGACCCACTTAAAAGACCATGCAAAATATGATCGGGGTCCAGAGATTCATGGTAAGCCAAGGAGAGTGTCGCTCCCAGTCGGCGAAGCTCAGCTGGCTGGATGCCTGAGAGTACAGGTAGGTGGTCCGTTGCAATGGGACGCAGGCATCCAGTAACTATGCGCAAGGCGTCATTCAAGACACTGTCAATGAGGCGAGTGTGAGCACTGCGACACCAGACTGGCGCACAGTACTCAGCTGTTGAGTAGACTAGAGTTAAGGTGGCTATGCATAATGTTTCAGCACCAGCACCCCATCCCGAGCCCACAAGTCGCCTCAGCAGTGTGACGCGCGAAGATAGTTTTTTGCGCAATGCCAGTAAATGGCGACAAAACGTGAGCGATCTGTCCAGTTTTACCCCAAGGTAAGTAGGGGTTGGACAGAACGGTAAAAGTCTACCATTGTTGTAAACTTTAGCTCACGTTTGGCCTCTCGGTTGTTTAAGTGAAAGAAAGTCTTTGCGAATTTATTCGTCAAAGCAATGTAGTGGCTCCATTTGGCCTTGCAGAAATTCTATCGCTTAACAGGCATACTTGGCACTGGCAGAGCAAACCTTGATGGTGTAATAAGCGAAGGTTGATGTTGTGACCTGGGGAACTTGTCAAGGACACATCTATCCGGTAAGCATCTGTTTGGACTTACGCTAGCGAAAACTAGATCTGGATTGGTGCCAGTGTTCCAGCGGCCGGAATAAAAACTGGCAGCGTCCTTGGCATTGTATAAAAGGGCAAGACAATAATACTTGCCCAGCCAGCCAAGCACTCACCGTCCGGACCGTCGTAACCCCAGTCAGCATGAAGACAGTTAAAATCGCCAGCGTACAGACAGGCGTGAGGAAACACTGGGAGATCCAGGGTTCGCAATCGCGTTGGCGGTGGTTTGTAGACGTTGACTATTTTATAGCCATCAACGTCCACACACAGCCACTCGATCTCCGATGTCGGTGGAGATTGGTCCAAAAGCGTGTATCTCAGTAGCTCGTGGACAAACGTGGCAAGGCCATGCTTCCTGCTTAACACTTTAAGGGATCACTTTAAGGGATATAAGAATTCGAATGTAAAATAAAATAACAATGATTTAATAATGACGTCATAAATACCTAAAAATCAGAATTATAATGCCTTCACAAAAGTGTTTTTGTTACGTTGCAATGACAATCATGGTACATATATGTACCACCGAGGGTTAAAGAAGAACCAGCTAGTTGGTAGTTTGGAAGTACCAACTTCTCTGCATCAGTGCAGTAGGATGACGATTGCCTCAGACTGCATAGCGAGGTGAAGAAGAACGTTCATCTTGCTTGCAGTGAGGCCTTCGATGTTCAGCTGAAGAATAGTGGGTCTTCGAAACTTGTTGGCAATGTGCCCTAAATAGGGCAGTTTTATCCTGACATTGCCCCGTCCTGAAAAGGACGTTTGCCGATTAGAAGACCCACACTGAACACCGGAATGGGTGGATACCCTTCCGTTTTGGTAGGTTCGGTTTCGGTCTGTCATTTTTAAAATCAATGAACAGACTTACTCACGGCCCAGGCTGCGTGAAAGCACCTATCATCTGGGCCAAGCGAATGTCAAGTTCATATTTTAGTAAAGGTTGAATTGTGTTTTTGGGAAAGCTTAGCGCGATTTTGACTTTAATTAATTTTTATAAAAACTAAAAAAAGTCTTCATAAGAATTAAAGGTTAAAAGTAGTTTCTTGCCTTAAAAGGTAAAGTAAAAAACTGTCAAATGATATCATATCAAAGCATTAAAAATCGGAACATATTTTTTTTATTACTTCTGCCTTTTCAACACTTTTTCAGTTTTTTTATTTTTTCAGAAATATAATAATTTTTTTTTTGCTGCAAGTGTAAAGGTTTTCTTTATTTGTTTAATCATTTCGAGACTAAGCAAAAATCAGTTTTATCTGAATGACAGGCTCTCCAATCGAGTTGCCATTTTGGCAACAATATCAAGTAAGTGGCTCTTTTGTTGATGTTTAATAGTGTACAACGGAGATTGGTATTATATCTGTCAATAAAACAATTTAGAAATACGTTTTATAATTTCAAAGCATGCTGGTAAATGTAATCAAAATAATATTGATGAAAGATTTCTTTGAACAGCCTTCAAAAGATTCCAAACTAAGCGCTTTGCTATTTCAGTATCTTTTTGTTGTTTTAAAACTCTTGTGTTTTGGTTTGATAACACAATGTTTTAAGTTTGTCATAAACTTCTTAGTTCCGAAACTGTACATTTATTCTATATTTATTTTTTGCTATACAAAACGTGCTTTTCACAACTTGAGACAAAAAGAATAAAGAAGATTTTTTTCTCCTTAGTTACGGGACTTCAAACAATGTTACTATTTTCGTATCTCCACAAAAGCTTTTAAGAATTTTGTAACAGGAACCTACTTAAACTTTTTTTACAACTTACCATATAGTGTTGGTAAAACTTGTTATAAAAATTATGAACGATTGAAACAAATATTAAATTTTTTTCTTTATATTGGACAACTAAATATATAAAATTTATTTTATAATTTTAATCACCGTCTTAATCAACGACAAGTTTGAGCCGAGAGATAATAATAATGTAATTTTATAGGTTCTAAATGATTAATAAATGTGTGTAGTAGTTTAATTAAAGTCAAAATAAGTTTAAAATGTCCTTCAGCAACCTACAAAATGTTAATAAAAGTATTGCTGAAACAAGTAAAGAAGACAATAATCCAGTGGTTTATAATGTAAACAGTTTTTTAACTGGACCTGATGAGATCGATCTTGTTGGAAATGGATCTTTTGCTAAGGTTCGTCGATGCTTTCACGATCAACTGAACACTGTAGTTGTAAAATATTTTGCTCTCAATGGGTCACAGGATTCAGTTAACCGAAAATTAAAAGAAGCTGAAAAAGAAGCTGCTACTTTAATAAACATCAATCATCCAAACATTGTTCGAGTTTTCGGGCTTACATCATGGAACGAGTTTTGTGGAATTGTTATGGAAGAAGTTACCGGAGGAACGTTGGAAGATTTACTGATTGGCAAACCAAATTGTTCCATATCTTGGAATCTCTGTGTAAAATTTTTTGCAGAAATTGCAAAGGCTTTAAACTACCTTCATAATCAAGACCCACCATTAGTGCATCGCGATTTGAAACCGCAAAATGTTTTGCTAATGGCGAATGACTTGACAATAAAACTGGCTGATTTCGGTTCTGTAACAATTGCACAAGCTACAAAAACGATGTCATCGTTTCAAACTCCATCCAACAAACAATACACTCCATTATATTGTGCACCTGAACTGTTGGAAAACATCGAAATACGTAATTGCTCAAGTGATATTTACAGCTATGCTTTGATTGGTTATGAAATTATTACTCGACACCAAGTTTATATACATCCAGGAATCAATCATGATCTTATAATCTATCAAATAATGCACGATGGTCTAAAACCAAACATGAATATTGTCAATGAGATAGAAAAACACTTGGATGAAAACAGTGATGATAAAACCATATTTATTCAGTTAAAAAGCATTATGGAAAAATGCTGGAATTATGAAGCAAATGAACGACCGACTGCTTTGGAGATAATTGATATACTGAAGCCTTTGTTACCATTAGCATATTCTGATTTGAAGGGTGCAATATCCCCAAAACCAACTTTTTCTCCTCATCTCAAATCACAAAACAAAAGCAAGCTTTTTTCTTTAGCAGATGTAGATATGCAATCAGAAGCATGTTTGTTGAACACAAATCGTAATTTGGATTATCTTTCATCACATTTGCTCATAAACTATAAAGTGATTACTAACTGGACAGCGTTAACTTTAAATAAAATTACTCTGAAAAACGTTGGTAATCAAATAATAGTGGCAGGAAATAAGTTTAATTGGTCAATCTATTTCAATAGTTTATTAACAGTAAAACTTGAACCAGAACATGAAAACTCTAATTTTGAGTTAACCCATGTTGATGGAAATCTGTACAAATTGACACCAACATCAAACTTTGTTGAATTAAAACCAAGTCAGATTGCAATTATTTGGATTAACTCCCATGCAGTTTTAAGTCGGCACTTTATCTTTCCTCGATGGTATGTTTGTACTCCTGGTGAACAACCAAAAATCGTAAAAAACACAGATGATGATAAACTTGGATTTGTATCCGATTTTATAAGAGCTGATCAATACAAAAGTTCAATAAATGATTTGTCAGAACCATTTACATCAGAGGTGAGATTTGAAAAGTATAATGTTGCTGATTTGGGTTATGCACCACTTCGAATTATTCCCAATGTAAAAGATTCTCAGCTAGTTCTTAACAAAAAATTCGAAGTAAATTTTGATATTTGTTCGATAATAGACAATTTTGGTTTGGATAAAATCAAATTACTGCAAGTGAAGAAAATTCTCGGAATTCATAATAACAAGGATCATGATTTATCTGCACATAATTCAAATCACAATATCATTATTAATTTGGAACAAAGAAAAGCAAATAAAGTTGATCAAAGTGAAGAAAGTTATCAGATCAATATAAATTACAATAGCAAGAACATTGATATAACAGCATTTGGACAATCTGGAGTTTTCTATGCAATACAGACATTGACGTCACTAACAGAAACATGTGATGACTCAAAAACACTATCTGTTCCATCTGGCGTTATCGAAGACTCACCGAGATATGATTATAGAGGGTTGATGATCGATGCAGTAAAAAATTTTATCAAAATTGATGATCTTATATTGATCATCAAAGCTATGGCCATGTACAAGTTGAACAAACTGATCTTGCAACTATCACACAATGAAGGATGGAGAATCGAAATCGACGGTTTACCTGAGCTGACTGAAGTTGGAGCAGTCAGACGTCATACTGAAAACGAAGACGCAGTTCTTCCAGCATTCGGTTCTGGTCCTCATGATAACACATCAGGAAGTGGATATTATACCATTGAAGATTATAAAAAGATCTTACAAGTTGCATCGAATCATTGTATTGAAGTAATTCCAAGGCTCATCATGCCCGGAAATTGTACAGCAGCAATTCTATCAATGAAATCACGATACAACAAATTTAAAGATCATGATCTTGTCAGAGCTGAGGAGTTTTTACTAAACTCTTGCGAAAAAAATTTAGATTTTGATAAAAATAGTGACGTTTTAAATCCAATTATGGAATCCACATACAACTTTATTGATTTTATATTTAACTCAATGAAAACCATGCACAAAGATATACAGCCTTTAAAACTAATTTACATTGGAGGTTATGGAATATTTGACAAATGGTCTGATTCATCATTATTTGAATCATTCAAATCAAAAACATTTGTTCCTGTTCACGTTACTAGTTTTTACAAATACTTTTTGCATAGAGTTGTACAAATCGGTTGGAATAATCATGGAATCAAATTAGGAGTGCATGTAAATGGAGCATTGCAAATACCAAACGAAGAATTGCTTCATGAAAGTATTATGAGTTGTGACAATGTTGTTGTTTATGCAAACAATATAGAACGAGATATCAGAACTTTGGAAAAAGGATACAAACTTGCCAACGCTGGTTACAAAGTTGTTGTGTCTAATGCATCTCATTTAATTTTAGATCATGCACAAGAACCTGATCCAGAAGAAATTGGTCAATATTGGGCAACTAGATACATTGATGACAAAAAAGTATTTTCATACAAACCAGATGATTTGTTGAGCAACACAAACCAAGACCATGATGTTGACACGGGAATTGCAAATTTTATTGAAAAACAGGTGCAACTACAAAAACCTGAAAACATTATTGGTATTCAAGCTTATTTGTACACTCAACAGTTACGAGATATAAAAACAATACATTACCAACTATTTCCTCGGTTACTGGCATTTGCAGAGCGAGCTTGGAATAAAGCTGATTGGGAGAGTAGTAATTTTCCCGATCGAGAAGAACGTTTTGCTGAAGACTGGAAAAACTTTGCAAATAAAGTTGGATACAAAGAATTAAAAAGATTGCAAAAGCTCGGTATTCACTACCGAATTCCACCACCTGGAATATTAAAAGTGAAATCAAATGTTAAACTATGTGCTCTTTATCCTGGGTTTCATTATTTGTATCGACAATATGTAAACAACAAACCTTGCGAATGGAACGAATGCAAGAGTAATGATTTACAGGTTAGTGAACTGGCAAAATACGAGTTTGTTGCTTTTGACTCAAACAGCAAAGAAAAAAGCAAAATTGCAAAGCTTGAGAATAATTTGAACAACGATCGTAATTACAAGGATGCGGGAGGTATCCACTCAGGTTTAGGGGAAAATATAACTTTGGAATCAGATATAAATTGAAGCAACCATTGAGAAGAGATTGACTATGATCCGCGTACAGACATACACTTTCGCTCCGGATTGCTTACCTGGTAAATATTTTGTAATTCATTGTCGTATTAAACTTTTTTCTTAGATGCGTTTAAAGGCTCTTTTCCATTACCAACATAGACTGGAGTATTCTTGGTTTCTTTTAATGATTTTTTTCTTCCCTTAACGCTTAAACGCGGAAAGAAGCAAAAAAACCAGTAACACAATTAAAGAATAATCCAGCCAACGTTCGTGGTGGAAACGTGCCCAAATGCATGTCAAGGCATACGACTTCTCTGCTAATGTTTTGGCGCGAAAAGTTGTTGCAGGACTAAGCGGCTTTATTGTGTAATTTGCACTTCAAACGCAGCATAAAGCAATATAGCTTTTATTCTATCATAATTAGTTGAACAACTCTTCGTTAAAAAGTTTTATTTCAATAGCATTCACTGCAAAACGTTTTGCAAACAAATATTTAATTTCCATATTTTGATTTGAGCAGTAGCCATGACTGCCAGATTGTGCTTTTTTCAAAGATTTGTTTTATTTTAAAAATAAATGTGAATTGTTTTTGTGGTTATTTTCATTTTTTTGCTTGTATCAACTTATTTTACTTAAAAATGAACAACTACACAGTTAGGTAGTAAAATTTGATTTTGCGCTCTTATGCATTATCACCATACGCTAAATCCTTTCTTCGTTCGGCATTGGCCAGTTGTTGCTTTCCGTATAAGCGGAGTTACCAGGATCTGCTGCACCAACTTTTTGTAGAATTTATCATAAAGTGCAATTTCCAAGAAAATGCAAAATTCAATTAGATAAACCAAGCTTTGAACTCGTGTCCTTGTGCTCGCAAGTCCGAGTATTAGCACACCGATGTGCCTTTGGGAAGACAATAAGATGAATTTCTAAATGGCATCATGCAGCTTAACAGCAACGATGACTCAGCTTAAAACAAAAAGCAGCAACCAGATCAACATGGCCGCACGAACAAGATTTGTGCTCAAATCTAACAATGGGCCTAAAAATGCTTTGTTCTACTGTAGTTGTTTCAAATTACAGTGCTTTTTATTCTTCAAGTGGATTGTTCTACTCATTTCAAGATGTAATCATTCTTGTTTTTTGTTCTGTTTATTGTATAAAGGTGAATATAGCAAAGAGGTGTAACAAGTTCGAATTGTTTTTCTTAATAAATTATTCATTTTTTTTTTCATAATTTATTCCATTATTCACGGCTATTTTTTAATTTTTTTTCTGTAACAAAACGATATTTTGATGTAATTTTGCGAAGAATCAATAATAGCTGTATTGACATATTGTTTGATATTATCTTTTTTTATTTTTTTCTGATAGATTTTTTTATTTTCTCGTAAAATTGTGTTCAAAGGTGAATCATTTATAATTGTAATTGTACTTAAATGTAATTAATTTTTTAATGTAATTGTAATTATAAGTGTAATTAATTTTTTAATTTTGTGTAATTAGCAATATACAGTATTGTAATGTAATTGTATCTATAATGGCAATTAATTTTTTTAAAATTTTGTGCTATTGTAATATTTGTAATTGCAATTTTATAATAATTTTTGGGTTTTTAAAATTATCTTTGATTTTATGCATCTTTGAAAATGCAATTTTAGCTTAACTTTAAGTTATTTTTGAATTTAGAAATGAATTTTTGTTTTTAATACATTTTTTTAATTAATGCTTTTTAATTTTATACAGTTTTGAAAATATGTAAAGAATTTGTATTCATTATGTTTAATTTGATAACAAACTCTAAAAACTACAGTATATGCAACTATTTGATTAGATCTTTAAAAACTAATTGCAAATGCAATAGTGATTTGTAAATAAATTGAAAATTAGAAAAGCAATTGTACTCGTAAATAGAATTTCAGATTTATTGTATGTGTATAATAATTAAAACATTTTAATTGTAATTTTAATTGATCTGTAATGATGTAGTTAATCCAACTCTGGTTGTGTTTATCGAAAATTGCACTTATTTCTTTGTTTTGAGTGGTAGAAATTTTTTATAATAAAAAATTTCATTTTAGTTATTCAATGCGATGACATCTTCATATCTCAGTATTTGCACCATAACAATTTCATTGAAAACATTGAAGTGAAACTAATCAATTACTAATAGAAATACCTCTAAGCAAAAAAGCTCTGTAAGCAACCATTGTTTTTTTTGTAGCGGAGTTTTTTATTAATATTTATTCTTACTTTGAAAAATTGTTTCAGAGAAATGCTTTTTTACTTTCTGCCCTTGTTTATTTTATCTTATTGAAAATAGAAATTATTATTGATTTCATAGTTTTTTGCAAAAGCAAAGAGCTGTAACAAATGAACGATTTATTTTTCATTGCAAGCAGCCCATGGAAATACACAAAAAACACAATAAGAAAATCTATAAAAAGTGTTGACGAAGATTAACTAAAAATACATAAAATAGCTTGCTGCCCTTGAATAATCAACAAATATCAAAACGAAAAAAGTCGGCATCTCTACGAAAGTAATACGAGCACTGTTCTAGGCTAATGGAAACTGAAAAAGACATGGTTCTGCTCCACTAAAAAACAAATAAAAACTTTCAACCGGACAACAATATCTTGGAATCTCCAGAAGCATAACTTATAAGCTTTCGACGTTTTCCTTTGAGTTATAAAGATAAACATAAATAAAGAATACTTCTTCTCTTGTAACGTTGTTATGTCCTTGGAAAAAGCAGTGTAAAGCAGGCCTGTCTATACGTCACTTTCTCTACTTAGCTGTATTAAGGGGAGCACTAAATCGCGGCCATGTGACTTTACAATTAGGGGAAGACGGGGCAAAACGGTCATAGTAATTTCAAATTGGCGTAACTTCTTTGCTGTTAGGCTTAAATTAACAAAACAATTTTTTGCAATTGCTTTGATAATGTACTAACTGATAAATATGCTTAAAAACGCCTGGCCACAACAGAAAAATTTTATTTTGAAAAATATATATTTTACATGCATGACCGTTTTGCCCCGGGGTCATAGGGTGTCCGTTTTGCCTCAGGTAAAATTCAAAATAGTTTTTTATTGATGCTTTAATTTTCTAGTATGATCTAAGTACTTCTGCTTTGTGGCTACTTAAAAAAATCAAATAATAATTAATATATTTTTGTACAAACAATGTAATATCGAAAAAAATTAAACACGACAAAAATCACACACAAAAAATCCTTGGCAAGAATAATCCGAACATCTATCGTGATACCACTGAAAACATTTGGCACATTGAATTTAATCTTCAGTTGGTGGCTCTTCATAAGGTTGTGTGCAAAGCAAACAAATGTATTTTGTTTTATTATTTTTATTTACTTTATTTATTGCTTGAGGTTTTTTGACGTATTTTAGTTTTTTTAATACAGTTCCACCCACTTTAGCAGTGATAGATTTTCTAAACGGAGAACCAGTTATGTGGGCTGCCTGCTTTGCTCTACGTTTTCTGTGGGTTAACTTCGCAGTTGGAAGAGGGGATATGTCAGAAAAAGAGTGAAAAACTTTTTGATCTCCATCATTTTGTTTAGAAGCATCAGGACAAGCCAGCTCATTGCAATCATCGACAGTAGAATTTGAATCTATGTTTGAAGTGCTTGTCGTAGCCACACTTGAAGATATTTGAGGCAATGAATCAGCAAGCTCCACATTGTTATTGATTGACACGTTGGTAAATTTATCTTTTTCTTGAATTTTATTAATTTCCACTTCTATCTCTGTGACAGACGCTGGAGCAAAATCGTTGTCGCCAAAGATGTTTGGGTTAAATGGAACAATTCCAGTTGATTGGAATCCACTAACAGAATTTTGCATTGTAACAGCCCGTTCGTAAGCAGCTCGAAAAAGTTTAGTAATCTCAAATTCTGTTATTCGTCTTCCTGGATGATTTACCATCCATTTTTCTGCCTCATGAGAATAAAAAGTTTTTATCGGTCCGAAAAAAGTGCGATCAAGTGGCTGTAGTCCATGGGAAGTATGAGGTGGGGTGGTGAGAAACTCAATGCCATGTCGACGAGCGTAATTGATAGCGGGCAAATACATATGACTGCTATGATTGTCTAAAATTATAATACATTTCTTTTCTGAAGATGCTCTGACATGATCTTGAAAGTGAACCAACCATTCGTAAAATATTTTTCCGTCTGTCCATCCAGAATCTGTGGTAAAAGCTTTTGTGCCTTGAGAAGCATCATTCATTAGCGCTGGTGCAAGCCTTTTTCGAGGAAAAATAAAAATTGGTGGAACATAACAGCAAATAGAGTTTACACAACATACAGCAGTAACTGTCTTTCCTCTTTCTGCACTTGAAATTTTTTCTAATTGCTTGACTCCTTTTTAAGCGATTATTTTTGAGCTTTTTTGAACCGTGCTTATTCCTGTTTCGTCCATATTAAATATTTTATCTGGAGCAATATTGCAGTCAGAAATAATTTTTCTTAACAATTGAAAAAATCTATCAACCTGTACTTTATTAAATCCTGTAGCTCGCGCCAAATTTGTAGATTCTGGCTGCCTTATAGAGAGAGCCGGATGCCTTTTTAAAAAGGACTCAAGCCAATCAGGTCCTGCTTTTTTTCTTTATTCAATGGAACATTTAATTTGTTTACAGTTGCGTAATTATAAGCTAGAGAGCACACTGCATCACGAATCAAGCCAAAAAACCGAAGCTGCATGTCTTTTATGTAGTTAACAGGCTCCTCCTCTGTGTCTTTCGAAAAAGCAGTTCGAAAGCGACCAAGGTTAGCGTTTCCAGGAGAACCAATTTTACTCTTCAAATGACGAATCAAAGTGGTTCTGAGAATGCTGTAATTTTATAAAGGAAGAAGTGGAGTTCTCATTAGCTGAAAGAAATCAGCCAATGAGAACTCTACTTTCTTCCTTTAGTAGAGTTAGAAAGTAGAGTAGACCTTTAGTAGAGTAAGAAAGTAGAGTTTTCATTAGCTGAAAGAAGTCAGCCAATGAGAACTCTACTTTCTTCCTTTATAACTTAGTTCGGTTTCCATTCTGCTTCATTCTGACGATTTCCCCTGAAGAGTGTCAGATGAAAAGCTTTGGGAAGAAAAATCTTTTACTTCACGCAATCTTCAAATTCTGTACCACCAAATGTTTATTTAAAAAAATTTAACCTTTTATTTGTTTTAGTGTCTTTTCGCGTGTCGTTGTCCAAATAGGCAGCAAGTATTAATAAAGTTTATAAAAATTTTAAAAGGAGACTCTACTATTAGAATTGTGTAAAGACAATATTTTTTGATCAATACTAGCCCTTATTTTTTTATTTCAATATTGAACAAGTTTGTCAATCAACCAAAAAATTGAATTAAAAGTTGCTTTAATCTATATATAAACAGTAATCCATTTCATTATCTGCTAATCCAGAAAAATCAAAGCTAAAAAACAATCAAAAAAACTGTAATCGAATAGAATTATTGCCCGATTTCCAAAAACCGGAGTTTGATCGAATCCTAACAACTCCGCAGTTTTTCAACAAGCCAGAAACACAGTAAACGTGATGATGACGACACTAATATTCGACTCGGTTGAACTAAAGCTTAATCAAATTATAATAAATTTATTTAATCCGAAACCGACGCCCACGAAAAAAAACAAAAATATTAAGCACAAAAAAGAGATTCACTGTGCACGAAAATAAAAGAAATTCAAATAAATTAAAAAGGAATCCAGAGACGTGATACAAGAAAAAGTAAAATCACTTTCAATGAACTCGCGTGAACTTACAATAGTAAATGTAAGAATTGAAAACTTAATCATGAAGGAAGTTCGTTTCTGTCATTCAAGGCTTGCTCGTAACTCTAAAAAAAAACGTTAACGTGAGTGAAACATTCCGAACACAATCACATACATTTATCAAAAATTGATAAAACTTTAGACGAAAAATAAACATTATATTTGTCATTTACGAAAAGTAATAGATTCAAACCAATAGCAATTAAGAATTAGAAGTACAAAGTCAGTAGAGAATAACTGTTGTCAATAAAACTATTAAAAATTTAAAAAGCAGCAGCTAAGAATTACAGTGTTTCCAGATGTATTTTCATTAATAAAGCAACTTGCAAATTTTTACTTAAATCGTTTTACAAAAATCAAGCAATATAGGCTTTTAAAATATAATAAATTAAAGATTGATTACTCTCATTTAAAGTTGACAATTTTTAGCTTACATGGAAAGCACAAAATGGACGCAATACCATAAAAAAATTCTTGCCATAAAGACACAACGCCATAAAAATGCCAAGTTTTGGAATTAGCTGAAACATCAATCGCAAGGACGTAACAACAAAAGACAAACAGCAGCCAAATATCTTTTGTGTCTTGCAAACTATTCTTTTTTAATAGTTGCCGCAAAGCTGTTTACCGTAGTAAACAACTGTCTAAATGTCTATGTAGGTATTAATATGGGTGAGTAACTGTGTATTATATTAAAATTCAAATTTACTAAACACGAAAAAGTTAACTAGGAATCAATAAAAAAAAAACGGACGGGATTCTTTATTAATTTTTTATAAGTTAATTGAAATTTCAGCAGTGCAACTGTTACAGTTAACGTGAACAAGTCTTTGTTGCAATGACCAATATTTGTAAAAACCAACCTTTTCCGCGCTTTTTCGAAGGTCTTGCTCGTGGTCGCCGGTCATGCGAATCATCTCAGAAAAAAAGCTATTTTGATTTTGTAGAAGCAGATAAGGATGATCACATTCAATCAAACATCCGTTGTCAAGAACCTGCAATGAGAAAGTGCCTTAATTCAAAAGCACACAATTAAAAGTCTTCTTTATCAAACTTATTTATGGATTTTAAGCTTCCATAGAAGATTTTAAAAAAGACTATCTCGTCCGATATTTATTGGCTCTTGCCATCAGCTGATAGCCTTTTAAAGAAACAAGAAACACTTGAAAAGGTTTAACGGATTTTTGCTGCTAATAACTATGAAAATAAAAACTAAGGTAATACCAACATTTGTATATGCTTTCAATAACTTTTGTAGTAATCACAACATAACTCAGCAAAATTAAGTGATAGCAATTAAGCGATTAAAATTAAACTAATAAGCTAAACTAAGCTTTTTTTCTATAAAAACAAATCAAAAGTCTTCATTGCCGTCTCTTAAAATCAGTAAAAATTATTTTAAAAGCGGCGAGTCCCGGCTTTGAGAGAGCGAACTGCTGATAAATTACAAACAAGCGAATCATCGATCGTTGTCGCAAAGCAATGTGTGAAAATCGATCTTGAATTAACTGGTCGGTTCTGAGCAAGAAAGACCGAATTATCTTTTAAAAATGACGTAATTTGCGTGCGACATCGCACTTAAACAGGAGGCGACAGGCAGCAAGTACATGATCATAGTTACAACCCATAGAAACTAAGGTCTGATGTTCAAATTATGGAATATCACCGGTTGAAATAGACAGTTGCGTTCGGGTTCAGTTTAAAATAAAAATCAGCAGGAAATATTGCTTTTCTTATACGTGCTATGCAAGAATTAAGGGGTAAAAACAAAGTAATACATAAAAATTGATTGAGGCAATCATGCAAACTTTGCTGCTTCATTGCACACGCTTTTAAATTATAAAACTTCAAATATCTCAACGTGTTGTGCTTCATGCATTGTCACGTGATTCAACCTGTGATCAACATTGGCTGTTGCTTCATCGATGACCAAGATTCGGTTGTGACGTAAAATTGCTCGAGCGAGACAGACAAGCTGGCTCTGGCCAACGCTGAAGTTTGCGCCGGATTTAGCCACGACACTTTCAAGTTTCATCGGGAGTTTCTCGACCACGGACTTTAACTGAATCTGCAACGAGTGTTCATACTTCAGTTGTTGTTGTAGCCCTTTCTCCAAGAAGATCTAGGAGGAGCCACCCCTTGATCCTTCAAAGAAGCCAATCTAGATTCCCAATCTTTGATATCCTCCGCTGTTTCCAAAGGATTTTACCACAGACTAGTTCCGTGGTATTGTGTTGGTACTTTGCTACAGTTAAGAGGTGATTAGTGTCATGTGTGTCTCTGGCATATTGAGAATTTGTGGTGTGCAAGTATCAGGGTTTACTTTGTGTTGGTAACTTTGGAAGAGTGATCATTTGTTGGCTCTGAGCTGTGCTAGTTTTATTCGCATGTGACGTGGTAAAGTTTGCTCGGATTAATCAGGATGTTGTGTTAGTAAATATGTTAGTAACGCAACTTTAATGTTCACTCTAGTTTGCACAGTTGCTTCACTAAGACATGCAAAAGGTTAGAGCAATGATTTCCGATTTGATTCCGGCAAATCCGTGGTAGATCACAGATGAACGAGCAATGGTTCACCTGGAATTTCTAGCGCGTCACAGAAAATTGCATAAATACTTGATAAAATATATTATACCATTGAGTTTACTGACTTGTAGGCAATAAAGTTTTGACAAGTGGCGTTCGCGAGGGGTCAGCATAACAAAATGATTTATCAAATATTTTTAAATGTTCTACAGACCACAATTGTTCAAAACCATTAGATAACAGTTTTTCAGTTTTACGGAAGCATAAATCACGATTTTATGTCAGTTGACGTTTATTTCGAACTGGCGCAAAATCGTAAATTAGCAACAAAATTGAAATCAGAAGTAAACATGAAGATAATCATGGACGGCCAGTCGTATACCTGTTCTAAAGCATTCCACAACTCATCGTCGTTATGAGTTGAGTATGTGTCCAGGTTTTTCCTCATTGTGTCGCCAAATAAGACTGAATCCTGAAGAACAAACAAAAATTAAACTAAAGGCAATGCACTTCATTTTTAAATTTTGAATTTATCGATTGAATTCCTTAATTTACTCTATTTAAAAGTCTATATTGCTTGATTTTTGTAAAACGATTTAAGTAAAAATTTGCAAGTTGCTTTATTTAATGAAAATACATCTGGAAACACTGTAATTCTTAGCTGTGGGAGAATTCAGCTGCTGCTTTTTAAATTTTTAATAGTTTTATTGACAACAGTTATTCTCTACTGACTTTGTACTTCTAATTCTTAATTGCTATTGGTTTGAATCTATTACTTTTCGTAAATGACAAATATAATGTTTATTTTTCGTCTAAAGTTTTATCAATTTTTGATAAATGTATGTGATTGTGTTCGGAATGTTTCACTCACGTTAACGTTTTTTTTTAGAGTTACGAGCAAGCCTTGAATGACAGAAACGAACTTCCTTCATGATTAAGTTTTCAATTCTTACATTTACTATTGTAAGTTCATGCGAGTTCATTGAAAGTGATTTTACTTTTTCTTGTATCACGTCTCTGGATTCCTTTTTAATTTATTTGAATTTCTTTTATTTTCGTGCACGGTGAATCTCTTTTTTGTGCTTAATATTTTTGTTTTTTTTCGTGGGCGTCGGTTTCGGATTAAATAAATTTATTATAATTTGATTAAGCTTTAGTTCAACCGAGTCGAATATTAGTGTCGTCATCATCACGTTTACTGTGTTTCTGGCTTGTTAAAAAACTGCGGAGTTGTTAGGATTCGATCAAACTCCGGTTTTTGGAAATCGGGCAATAATTCTATTCGATTACAGTTTTTTTGATTGTTTTTTAGCTTTGATTTTTCTGGATTAGCAGATAATGAAATCGTCGTCGTCGTCGTTTGAAGGGCATCAACTCCAGGCCAGACACAAGCAGAACTGGGGCCGAGGGTTTATCCTTTTACTACCCCAGACTGCTGCACTGCCTGGATCAGATGCTGGCAGTGATGTCATTAAGCCAGCATCGAGTTTCGTCATCCAAAACCGTCAGACCGCGTGCTCCATGTAGTGCCCGATGTATAGGGCACGCTGTTAGTACATGGTCTGCGGTTTGCTCAGAGGCGCCACACTCGCAATTCGGTGAAGGAGCGAGACCCCATTTGTGTATGGACGAATGGAATCGCCCAACACCAGTCCGCAGGCGGTTGAGCTTAACCCAAGCTGCTCGGGGTAAGCCCATCCCAACAGGCCTGACACTGGTCCCGGGCACAAAAGCACGGAGCCTGGAAGCACTTTCACAGTACTCCGCGTTCCATTTGTGATTCGTCCATTCAGAGGCGCGGATGCCAAGTCTGGCAAGATTGTCCAAGAGATTCCGCGCACCTGGCACAAACGGGCATCTGGATCTTAGTCTCACTTGGCCAGTATCTGAGGACCCACTTAAAAGACCATGCAAGATATGATCGGGGTCCAGAGATCCACGGTAAGCCAAGGAGAGTGTCGCTCCCATTCGGCGAAGCTCAGCTGGCTGGATGCCTGAGAGTACAGGTAGGTGGTCCGTTGGAGTGGGACGCAGTCATCCAGTAACTATGCGCAAGGCGTCATTCAAGACACTGTCAATGAGGCGAGTGTGAGCACTGCGACACCAGACTGGCGCACAGTACTCAGCTGTTGAGTAGACTAGAGACAAGGTGGCTATGCGTAGTGTTTTAGCACCAGCACCCCATCCCGAGCCCACAAGTCGCCTCAGCAGTGTGACGCGCGATGATAGTTTTTTGCGCAATGCCACTAAATGGTGACAAAACGTGAGCGATCTGTCCAGTTTTACCCCAAGGTAAGTAGGGGTTGGACAGAACGGTAAAAGTCTACTATTGTTGTAGACCTTTAGCTCACGTTTGGCCTCTCGGTTATTTAGGTGAAAGGCTGTCGTCACCGTCTTAGTGTGACTGAGGTTCAACCTCCAAGTCTGGAGATACGCTGACAGTGTGGACATGTCTTGGCTTAATGTCCCCTCCAAGTCCTTCCAGTTTCCAGAAGAGTGCAACAATGCTAGATCATCAGCATAAGCAATCTTTCTGGAAATCATGGAAGGAAGATCGTACGTATAGATGTTAAATAGGAGGGGAGCCAAGACCGATCCCTGAGGAACGCCGTTTTTAAGACGGCGTAGCCTGCTTTGCTTGCTGTCACCGGTGGTAAGGGTAAAACTTCGATTTCGGACAAGCTCCATGATCATTTTGACCATGTGCTTATCCGGAAGTAGTCTCAGTAGCTTGCAGGTAAGGCCACGGTGCCAGACAGTGTCATAAGCAGCTGTCAGATCGATAAATACGGCACCGGCCTTCTTTTTAGCCTCGAAAGAATCCTCGATGTTCTGGGTTAGCAGAACAACTTGATCTACGATTGACTTCCCGCGTCGGAATCCAGCCTGCTCTTTAGGGAGCAGTGGATCAATTAATGGTTGAACGCGGGCGTAGATAAGCCTCTCGAGGATCTTGATAATGAAATGAATTACTGTTTATAGATAGATTAAAGCAACTTTTAATTCAATTTTTTGGTTGATTGACAAACTTGTTCAATATTGAAATAAAAAAATAAGGGCTAGTATTGATCAAAAAATATTGTCTTTACACAATTCTAATAGTAGAGTCTCCTTTTAAAATTTTTATAAACTTTATGAATACTTGCTGCCTATTTGGACAACGACACGCGAAAAGACACTAAAACAAAAAAAGGTTAAATTTTTTTTACTTTGAAATTGTTTTGAAAAGTTTTTTAATTAGCTGCCACTTGACAAAAATTTTTTTCATCTGCAACATGGATAAGAGTCGCGAAATCTTTTGGTGCGGCCCGCAAAGGAATTTTTAATCAATGGTTGAATTCAAAATTTTAATTAAAATTTTAGGACCAGGAAAGATTTTATGCTTAATTTTTTTGCAAAAGCCGATATGAAAACTTTTTTTCTATTTTTACTTCGATTTTGACAAAGAAATTAAATTTACGTCTCTAGTAACCAAAATTCAGATCGCAATTATAAATGAAGACCAAAACAAAAAGTTAATCAGTTTGAATACTGAACAAGTTTCCGCCCAGCATAGATTTGCAGGCAAAATTTTGCTGGTTGAATGGGTAAAAGGTTGGGCACCCATGTTAAGATATGCTGGTTTTCTTTTTTTACCCAACAATAGACTACACAACGGATGTTGAAGGCAGAAAGATGTGGAGAATGATGATACGCTGTGGCCACCCCTGACTAAAGGGAAAGGCCGAAAGGAGAAGAAGAAGAAAAAGAAGAATAGGCTACACAAGTAATATAGTGCGTATTTGACTTAAAATTTAGAAATGTACGAGTTCTTTGGATGAAAGATAAATTATTTTTTTATTTTTTTCTGATAATCGGTCAAATGCTTGCTGTAACAGAGAACAGCAGATTGGAAAGAAATTTGTGCAACGTCGCAAATGTGCGGTCGCTAAGCTTTTAAAAGAAAGTGACCTTGATAAAGTAAAAAATAATTAATGAATATCAAAATTTAAAAAAATGCTGCGTACAAAAATCTGCCAAGGATTACAGAAGTCATTCGATTATATAAGTCAACAAAACTGTTTAACGGAAGGACGCTGGAAAGTCCTAAATCTCCGTTTTAAATTGGGTCAAAATTTACTTTGTTGCAATTGAAGTAGGAAGCCATATTTTTTTGTTAAGTACGATAAGCTAATAAATAACAATTAATATTTGTTCAAATTAAATGTATCCCTAGCCTTTAAAAATAAAGTTTTTGGAAGGCTTTTTTGCCTATCATAAAATCTTAAACCCACTTATAAATATATCGGCCTACATAAAAGAAAACGTTTACCATTTGGACAGTCATAACAGACAGGAGCACACTTCCATTTCTTGTTTTAAAATATTTAATCAATTTAGGCAAGTCATAAAAAAATTTTCAAATATGTTTAGCGTAACATTTCGCCCTTTTAAAGAATCTTGGAATAAATTTTAATAAGCACAAACAGCCTATGTATGCATCAGAAAACATTAATATTTCGCCACTAAAATTTTTGAAATAATTTTTAAACTTAGGATAAGTTATATTATTATTTTAGACTGATAAAGGTAACAGTAGGGATTATAAGTCAAGATCTAAAATTTAAACGTAGCTAATTACTATAAAGTTAATGCTTTTAATTATAAAAACCTAAAAATAGTATTGGCAATAATGATAAAACAATAAAAACAACACAAACTTTTTTTACAATATGAGATAAAAGCAGATTAAAATAAGTAAAGAGATAAAAAATAAATCCAACCATAAATTACAATACTAGCAGTAAAAAAATTAAGAAATATTTAACAAAAAAGAAGCTCCATCGGCCTAGGCCAGAGGTTCTCAGTCTTTTTAACATCGTGGCCCAAAAACCTTGAAACGGAATTGTTGTGGCCTAGTGTGTCTGGTCCTGACTTTCATTCTGCAACCTATTTCACAAAGTCGTTTCGAAATTACAGATGAAGATTAAAGAAAAAGTCTTCTCTTTCATTCCACACTCGAGTTGACCAATTCATTCCTTGCCAATGAAAATCAGCCTCTGAACATTTGCTTTCAGCACTTTTCCACACAATCTTTCTGTGCTCCACCTAAAAAAGTCGCTGTGGTCCACAGATTGAAAACCTCTGGCGTATGTTATTATTGCTCATTTAAAAAAGGATTTTGTTTTTTAATAGAATTTCATGGACTCTTACTTCATATGCGGAATTACTGTACAGTACATTTCTTTATAACTGTAAATAAATTAAATTTAGGTTTTTTTATTTAAGCATTCTTCGTATAATTCGATATGACTCTTTATGGCACTGTTTTTGGAAAAGTTGAAATTAAAGTGCTCTTTAGCTCCGATGCTCAATAATCTCGATGATATATCAATATAGGTAACGTTTGCATTACCGAGGAGGAGAATATGTATACAATATTCGAGCATAAAAAATCGAGTACAACATTTTATTTGAAAATATTAGCAAACTTTGTTGTCTTATATATTGGAAAAATATTAACTTTGTGTTTGATCAATGCGCAGAAATTATATAGGCTTATAGCATTCGCAAAGGCAGGCTAAAATTAAAACCTCTCTCTCTATTTTTACATATACTGTAAAAGTATGTGAGGTTTCTTATGACTTCCCAGGAACCAGCATTTGCACCCCTCCAATCCCCACAGACTTTACCCAAAAAATTTCTATCACTTCAAGTAAACTGACCCAATTAAACTCCCGTTCCAAGTGGGAACGAGTAGTTTGCTGAAATATAATAAAACTGAACAAAGGAAAGCATTCAAGAAAGTGCCAGACGCGGACCATTAATGAATGCCCTGTATCCGAAATGCTTATATGCTTTAAAAGAAAATGTTTTCTTGAAAATCAAGCGCAAGAGAAATTCCGAAAGTAAGTAAGCTGGTTTTTATTTCGTTAATGATATTCAAGGAAACACTCATTAAATGATGTCCATAATTTTTTTTCTTTTTTGTGTTTTTCTGTACATTATACGCTTATTGAAAAGCATTTTGGCTATGAAGTTTTTTGCCGTACTTTCACTATTTCATTATTTTTTAATATTTTTCAAAGCTTCAATGCTAAATTTTTTATAGAACTTCAAAGCTACTTAAAAGTACCAGCACAAAAATAAGCCAATAAGTGGCGTATCGCTAAATATTGTCCTTCCGCTGATGCAATAGTAAATCTTTTTGTTTTAATTTTCTCATGGAGAGTTTTTGTCAATTTTGCTTTTCCAATTATTTTGTTTATAAATTACAAAAATCATTTCTGATGTAACGTTTTTCACTTCCCTTTTATCATCAATATTATTATTATTTTATATCTGAATTCTTCTAACAAGCAAAACAAGTAATAAGGCAGTTAATTAGTAAATCTCAAGTGTTTATCTCAATCTACTTTTGTCGATTTCAAAATATTACCTTATGCTTGAAATCTTTTTTCAGCTTTTATATGATTGTAAAGTCACATGACCTCGATTTAGTGCTGCATGTTAATACCGCTAAGTACAGAAAGTGACTACTTTACACTGCTTTTTCTAAGGACATAACAACGTTACAAGAAAAGGAGTATTCTTTATTTATGTTTATCTTTATAAATTAAAGAAAAACGTCGAAAGCTTATAAGTTATGCTTTCGGAGATTCCAAGATATTGTTGTCCGGTTGAAAGTTTTTATTTGTTTTTTAGTGGAGCAGAACCATGTCTTTTTCAGTTGCCATTAGCCTAGAACAGTGCTCGTATTGCTTTCGTAGAGATGCCGACTTTTTTCGTTTTGATATTTGTTGATTATTTAAGGGCAGCAAGCTATTTTATGTATTTTTAGTTAATCTTCGTCAACACTTTTTATAGATTTTCGTATTGTGTTTTTTGTGTATTTCCATGGGGTGCTTGCAATGAAAAATAAATCGTTCATTTGTTACAGCTCTTTGCTTTTGCAAAAAACTATGAAATCAATAATAATTTCTATTTTCAATAAGATAAAATAAACAAGGGCAGAAAGTAAAAAAGCATTTCTCTGAAACAATTTTTCAAAGTAAGAATAAATATTAATAAAAAACTTCGCTACAAAAAAAAATAATGGTTGCTTACAGAGCTTTTTTTGCTTAGAGGTATTTCTATTAGTAATTGATTAGTTTCACTTCAATGTTTTCCGTGAATTTGTTATGGTGCAAATACTGAGATATGAAGATGTCATCGCATTAAATTACTAAAATGTAATTTTTTTATTATAAAAAATTTCTACCACTCAAAACAGAGAGATAAATGCAATTTTTGATAAACACAACCAGAGTTGGATTAACTACATCATTACAGATCAATTAAAATTACAATGAAAAAGTTTTAATTACAATGCACATACAATAAATCTGAAATTCTATTTTCAATTTCTTTTCTAAATTTTCAATTTATTTACAAATTACAAGTACCATTGCCATTAGTTTTTAAAAATCTAATCAAATAGTTGCATATAGTTTTTAAAGTTAAATATCAAATTAAAAGTAATGCATAAAAATACTTGAGATGTTTTTAGAAATGTATAAAATTAAAAAGCATTAATTAAAAGAATGTATTAAAAACAAAAATGCATTTTTAAATTTAGGAATAACTCAACGTTAAGCTATAATTGTCATTTGCGTGAATAAAAATAAAAAATAATTTTAAAAAGCCGAATTTTTTTAAAAATTGCAATTACAAATACAATCACACAAAATCTAAAAAAACTAATAGCAATCATAGATACAATTACATTACGGTATATTACTTGTTGTTGATTTTCGCTTTAAGTAATCGCTATCAATTTTCGCTACAAGCAAGCGCTGGTTTGGATTCGTAGGTTGAAGATTTTGTTAAAAGTGATAGCCGCCGTTGTTCCGTAGTTAATTGACCTTGTTGTTGACCTTGTCGAACCGCGTTGTCGAACGGAAATCTAACAATTTATCAACCACAACCTATTTCACTTATGTTCTTTACTTGGATGTTCAAGGCCATCCAATTGAAGTAACTGACATTATTAATTACATTAATTACAATTACACAGAAATATGCAGTATAATTTTAATTACACATATAATTACAATCACATAAAAATACTTACATTTAATTACAATTACAATTATAAATGATTCACCTTTGAACACAATAATAAAATACATTAAAAGAAAATAACAGAAGATAATATCAAACAATATGTCAATATAGCTAACATTGATTTCTCGCAAAATTACATCAAAATATTGTTTTGTTATGAAAAAAAAAACAAAATAGCCATGAACAAGTGAATAAATTATGAAGAAAATAATATGGAATAAATTATCAAAAAAAATACTTTGAACTTGTTACACCTCTTTGCTATATTCATCTTTATTCCATACATAGAACAAAAAACAAGGATGATTACTTTTTAAAATGAGTAGAACAAAGCAGTTGTAGAATAAAAAAGCACTGTAATTTGCACTTTTACGCCCGTTGTTAGATTTGGGTACCAATCTTGTTTGTCCGTTGTGTTTTTAGTTTTAAGTGGCTGCTGCTTTTAGTTTTAAGCTGAGTCATTGTTGTAGGTAAGCTGCATGATGCCATTTAGAAATTTATATTAGTGCCTTTGCAAAAGCTTATCGGTGTGTTAATACTCTTGACTTGGGAGCAGAAGGACATGCGTTCGATGCTCGGTTTATCTGATTAAATTTTGCATTTTTTTGGAAATTGCACTTCATAACAAATTTTAGAAAAAGTTTGTGCTGCGAATCCTGGTAACTCCGCTTATACGCAAAGCAGCAACCCTGCCAATGCCGCATGAAGAAGAATATTTATGGCGGTAAAGCATCACAGCGCAAAATCAAGTATATTAAGTTGCGATGTAATTTATAATTTCTTTCATGCAACAGGATATACAATTCAGTTTTTGATAAATGCGTTTTTGTATCAACTAAAAAAGAGTTTAATTTTGTGATATATCTTGCATTTGTACTTGCAGTATTTTTTTATTTTTATTTTTTATCTTTATATTTATCCTCCTGACTCGCAGGAAAGCAACGGAGGCGCTAATACATAGGGTAGGCAATTACCCCGACCTGCTTTCGGAGATACCAAGATATTGCTGTCCGCTTGTAATTTAATAGAGATATGACTGAAATTTAGAACTGCTTGCCAAGACCACCAAGCAGGGGAATGTGCCGTAAAATGTCTTTCCCACGGAAACAACAGAATGGCGCGAGTGGGTTTTGAACCGAGACCGTGTTGGTCACGAGCCTGACGCTTTAACCACTCGACCACGCTGCCGACAAAATAGCATTGCGTTTATTAATGAAATATAATTTGAAATTTTATTGATATAAATTAATTTATATTTCTTTTGAAAAGAACGTATGGAAGCTACGAGCTATACAGTGGAGTTTGCTTTTATTTATTTTTTCATTATAGCTCTACTAATGAATAAAATGTGCTGATTTCTACAATTTGTACAACTCTTTAAAATCAACGAATGCTTTGGTCTCTGATACTTTTTTTCGATAATGTTTGTCAAAACCAACATTTTTATTCAACGAAGTTATTTTTACCATTTTAGTTTTACTACCCAATTATGTGGTTGTTCATTTTTAAGTGAAAAAAGTTGATGCAAGCAAAAAAATAAACAAATAAATAAGTAGAAAAAAATTTCTAACTCTTTTCAATATAAGAGCAAATCTTTGCTACAGAAATAAAAAATTTTTACAAATAGTTGTTCAACTGATTATTATACAGGGTGTCCCAGAAGTCGCGCACCATATAAAATTTTGTTTTTTCGGACTTTTTGACTTTTCCCGGAATATAGATTGGGCAAAGAGGTCCCTTGGAATGGCCACCTGGATCACCAGATCTATCATCTCTTGACTATTTCCTTTGGCGACATCTTAAATCTGTTGTTTACCAGAATCGTCCACGCACTTTTGATGATTTGAAAGATGCGATAACAATTGAATGTCAACAGATCAACACTAAAACCCTCAACAGAGTAAAATAGAGTTTTACAGTATAAAGAGAATTGATGCATGTATCAATGCAGAGGGTGAACAATTTGACCATCTCTTATAATTATGATCAATAAAATTGTTATTCATATGTGTTTGCATAAAAATCTGCATGGTGCGCGAGTTCTGGGACACCCTGTAAAACAAAAGCTTTATTGCTTCACGATGCATTTGAAGTGAAAATTACACAACAAATACAGCTGCTGCTGCGACAGATTTTTGCGCCTAAACATAAACAAAGAAAATGTGTGCAATAATAGATGACAATGCAATTACATGTATCAAACGCATTTGAAAAAAGTTTACTTACTAGGTAGATAAAGTAGTAGAACAGTGGATGATGAAATATCTACTGGGTAAGTAATATGAAGCAAAAGTGTATGTCCGTAGGCGGATCATAGTCAATCTCTTCTCAATAGCTGCTTTATTTTCTATCAATAGAAGAGTTAGTGGTTAAAATCATATGGCAAACTTTGATTTTCTGCTAAACCTGGGTGGATACCTTCCTCTTCTTCGTCCATATAAGGGTCGTTCAAATTATTTGCAAGCTTTGCGATTTTACTTTTTCTATTGCTGTGTGAGTCAACAATAACGAAGTCGTATTTTGTCTGCTCGTTAATCTGTAAGTTATCACTTTTGCATTTCTTCCATTTGCAAGGTTTGTTTCCCTCAAATTGTCGATACATATAATGAAACCCAGGGTAAAGTGTGCATAATTTAATATTTGATTGCTCTTTTAATATTCCGGGGGGTGGAATTCGGTAATGAATGCCGAGATTGTGCAATCTTCTTAATTCTTTGTATCCAACTCTATTTGCAAAGTATTCCCAATCTTTAGCAAAATTTTTTTTACAATTCAAAAAGTTATTACTTTCCCAATCAGCTTTATTCCAAGCTCGCTCTGCAAATGCCAGTAACCGAGGAAATAGTTGATAATGTACTGTTTGTACATCACGTAACTGTTGTGTGTGCAAATAAGCTTGAATGCCAATAATGTTTTGGGGTTTTTTTAGTTGCACCTGCTTTGCAGTAAAATTTACTGTTAAAATGTCAACATCATGGTCTTGATTTGTGTTGCTTAACAAATCATCTGGTTTGTATGAAAATACTTTTTTATCATCAATGTATCTAGTTGCCCAATATTGACCAATTTCTTCTGGATCCGGTTCTTGTGCATGATCTAAACTTAAATAAGATGCATTAGACACAACAACTTTGTAACCAGCGTTGGCCAATTTGTATCCTTTTTCCAAAGTTCTGATATCCGGTTTTATAATATTTGCATAAATAACAACGCTGTCACAGCTCATGATACTTTCATGAAACAATTTTTCGTTTGGCATTTGCAATGCTCCATTTACATGCATTCCTAATTTAATTCCATGATTATTCCAACCGATTTGTACAACTCTATGCAAAAAGTATTCGTAAAAACTAGTAACATGAATAGGAACAGATGTATTTGATTTGAATGATTCAAATAATGATGAATCAGACCATTTATCACATACTCCATAACCTCCAATGTAAATTAGTTTTAAAGGCTGTATATCTTTGTGCATGGTTTTCATTGAGTTAAATATGAAATCAATAAACTTGTATGTGGATTCCATAGTTGGGTCTAAAACCTGATTATTTTTACCAAAATCTGAATCATTACTGCAAGAATTCAGCAAAAACTCCTCAGCTCTGTCAAGATCATGATCTTTAAATTTGTTGTATCGTGATTTCATTGATAGAATTGCTGCTGTACAATTTCCGGGCATGATAAACTTGGGAATCACTTCGACACAATGATACAATGCAACTTGTAAAATCTTTTTATAATCTTTAATTGTATAATATCCACTTCCTGACGTGTTATCATGAGGACCAGAACCGAATGCTGGAAGAACTGCGTCTTCGTTTTCAGTATGACGTCTGACTGCTCCAACTTCAGTCAGCTCAGGTAAACCGTCGATTTCGATCCTCCATCCTTCATTGTGTGATAGTAGCAAAGTCAGCTGGTTTAATTTGTACATGGCCATGGCTTTGATAATCAATATAATATCATCAACTCTTATAAAGTTTTTAACTGTATCGATCATTAACCCCCGATAATTATATCTCGGTGAGTCTTTGATAACGCCAGATGGAACAGATAGTGTTTTTGTGTCATCGCATGTTGTTTCTGTTAGTGCCGTCAATGTCTGTATTGCATAGAAAACTCCAGATTGTCCAAATGCTGTGATATCAATGTTCTTGGTGCTGTAATTTATGTTAATTTGATAACCTTCTTCACTTTGAACTACATTATTTGCTTTGCCTTCTTTCAAATTAATAATAATATTGTCATTTGACTTTTGTGAAGATGAATCATGATCTTCAATATGATAAATTCCAAGAATTTTCTTCAATTGAAACAATTTGTTTTCATCCAAACCTAAATTGTCTACTATTAAACAATTATCAAAATTTACTTCAAATTTTTTGTTAACAACTAGCTGAGAATCTTTTAGATTGGGAATAATTCGAAGTGGGGCAAAACCCAAATCAGCAACATTATACTTATCAAATCTTTCCTCTGGTGTAAATGGTTCTGAAAAATCTTTTTTTGAACTTTTGTATTGTTCAGGTCTTACGAAATCAGATACAAATCCAAGTTCATCATCATCTGTGTTTTTTATGATTTGTGATTGTTCACCAGGAGCACAAATATACCAACGAGGAAAGAGGGAGTACCGACTTAAAACTCTGTGGGAGCTAAACCGAATACTTGCCATCTCATTTGGTTTTAATTCAACAAAGTTTGATGTTGGTGTCAATTTGTATAGATTTCGATCAATATGACATAAATCAAAATAAGAGTTTTCATGCTCAGTTTCAAGTTTTATTTCCGAAACACTGTTGAAATAGATTGACCAATTAAATTTATTCCCTGCCACTATTTTTTGATGACCACTGTTTTTTAAGGTTACTTCATTCAAAGTTAAATCTGTCAAGTTAGTAATCATTTTATAGTTAATGAGCAAATGCGATGAAAGATAATCCAAATTTGGATTTGTGTTCAACAAACATGCTTCTGATTGCATATCTACATCTGATAAAGAATAAAGGTTGGCTTTGTTTTGTGGTTTGACCTGAGGAGAAAAAGTTGATTTTGGAGATATTTCATCCTTTAAATTAGAATAAGCTGATGCCAACAATGGTTTCAACATATTAATTATTTCCAAAGCAGTCGGTCGTTTATTTGCTTCATAATTCCAGCATTTTTCCATGATGCTTTTTAATTGAATAAATATTGTTTTATCATTTTTATCATTACTGTTTTCATCTAATTTCTTTTTTATCTCATTGACAATATTCATGTTTGGTTTTTGACCATTATGCTGTATTTGATACATGATAAGATCATGATTAATTCCTGTATCAATAAAAACTTGGTGTCGAGTAATAATTTCATAACCAATCAAAGCATAGCTGTAAATATCACTTGAGCAATTTCGTATTTCGATGTTTTTCAAGAGTTCAGGTGCACAATATAATGGAGTGTATTGTTTGTTGGATTGAAGTTGATACGAGGACATCATTTCTGTAGCTTGTACAATTGTCACAGAACCGAAATCAGCCAGCTTTACTGTCAAGTCATTCGCCATTAGCAAAACATTTTGCGGTTTCAAATCACCATGCACTAATGATGGGTCTTGATTATGAAGGTAGTCCAAAGCCTTTGCAATTTCTGCAAAAAATTTCACGCAGAGATTCCAAGATATAGAATAATCTTTTTTGACAAACAGTAAATCTTCCAACGTTCCTCCAGTAACTTCTTCCATAACAATTCCGCAAAACTCGTTCCATGATGTAACTCCAAAAACTCGAACAATGTTTGGGTGACTGATGTTTATTAAAGTAGCAGCTTCTTTGGCAGCTTCTTTTAATTTCCGATTAATTGATTCCTGTGATCCACTAAGAGCGAAATATTTTACAACTACAGTGTTTAGTTGATCGTGATGGCATCGACGAACTTTTGCGAAAGATCCGTTTCCAACAAGATTGATCTCATCTGGACCAGTTAAAAAACTGTTTACGTCGTAAACCACTAAGTTATTGATTTTGTTACTTGTTTCTGCCATATCTTTAACATCAAATTGCTGATAGATATTTTAATCTATTTTGATTCTAATTAAACCACTACATTTATATTTTAAATTATTTATTGATCAACCATACGCTATAAAGATACATCATTATTATTCATCGACTCAAATTTTTCTTTAATTAAGGCAGTATTTAAAATTTTTTTTATTAATTTTAATGAAAGAGATAAAAGCTAAGATTTATATCAATCTTTCATAATTTCTATGTCAAGTTTCAACAAGACTGCATAATAAGTTAAAAAAAATTTTAGTAGGCTACTCTTACAAAATTCTACAAGCATTTTGAAACAGTCAAACAAAATTTTAGCAACAATGCACTTAGCTTATAATTCTTTAAAAGCTATTCAAACAAATCTTTTTCCAATTACCCCTTGATTACATTTACCTTCATTCTTTAAAATTATACAAGGTGTTTTGTTGGGAGACCATGCCATGTCCATCGTACAGTATTACACATCGATAAAAGAGAGTAATATTGTTGCTGCAAAGGCAAGCCTTGGATTGCATGGTGTCAGTCAGATACAAATGATCTAGTAATTAATTTAGGCTTTTTTTAGTCTCGAAATGATTGAACAATTGAAGAAATCCTTAAATTTGCAGCAAAGAAAAAGTTGCATATTTTAAAAATATAAAAAAATCTTAGAAAATGTTAAAAAAACAGTAAAAATATAAAAAAGATGTTCTGTTTTATAATGCTTCAAGAAAACATCATTCCTTCAAAGGCATGAAACCATCTTTCAAATTCAATTTCGCGTGAAAATTTTTTTCGTTTCCATAAAAATTAGATTAAAGTTAAAATCACATTAAACTTTCTCAAGAAAAATTTCTTAGAGTTTCACTTTTCCTAAAAAATAGACCTCGCATTTGTTGATCTTAACCACAATAGAGAAAATATTTTTACCCTAATCGCAAATTACTGAATTAGTAGGATTCACACCTAAAATGAGAGTGATCAGAAAAAAGTTGCATTTAATAATATAGATTGACCAAATTAAACATCTTGAATAAGAGATGAACAAAATATATGCAAAACAGCTATGTCTAAGCATAACGTTGTGTAAGTTTAGTTTTGGAACCTGCAATAGGCCTAAATAAGCTTACCATATGTCTTGACCTCCCGCCTGGTGAACCAAACGTCCTACTTTTTTCTAATTTTAAGCGAAGACCTGCTTTTTACTCCTTTTTAATTTTAAGTGAAAACACTGCTTTTTAAAGAAAAAAATTAAAAAATCCGAGACAGATCCAAAGCAAAAAGCTTTTTTTTTAGAAAACGCTGCTTCTTAGCGACAAAAATCATAAAAGCAGAGACAAATCCAAAGCAAAGACGTTTTTTTTTAGAGAACACTGCTTTTTAGAGACCAATTTTTTTTTTAACAAAGGTTCTGGTTTGCCACTTTAAAAATATGGTATGCCTAGCAATAAATTTAATTACCTATTTACGTCAGTAAAATAAAAAATTTAATTTTTGAACTTGTTGTTTGTTGAAAAAATGCAACTTTGAATTTAAATGGCGAAAAGCCTTTTTACGCAAAAACTAGATCTTGCTATAAAGCAGTCTTTTATTAAGTAACAGTAACACTTTTATTAAATAGAATAAATTTAACGAATTTATTGCATTAGTGTGACAACGCCTATTACGTTGATTGCCATAAATCGACATGCCTGAAGCGATAAAGTATTTATTTCACATAAAAATGCATTTTCTTTTTCTGAGCTTTTGGCCTTTGCTTGAAAACAGCTTACATATTCGCATTCTCTTGTGTAAAACAATTGTTTTTTGACTATTTAAAACAAAAGTTGCTTGAATAACAATCGATGGACAAAATTCAGCTTTACAATAAGTATTTTTTATAAAACATTCTTATAATTATAAATTAAATAAACTACTGTACATGTTTGGCCTAACGCACACGCCTTCAGACAATTAAACAACAGCTGACTCTTTATAATTGCCTTTCACTTTTATTTGAATTAGAAACCGTTTTCTATGTTGAACTTCGAAAATTTTGTCGTATTTTTTTTTTTTATAAGTTTACTTGCTTAAGAAAATTTGTCAAAGGCTGATAGCTTTTGAATGTGGGTTTTGCAAACAGAAAATATACGATAAAAACAAAATGTTCCATACGATTGAATTTCAATAAAGCCGTGTTTTCGACATGTTTAGATTCGTGATGTAATAATTTCGAACAAATTGAATTTCAACAAAGCAGGGTTTTCAACTTGTACGTATAAAGTAATGACGTACTGAAGTCTTAAATTTATACGGTTAATTTCAACTCAAAAAGATTTCCAAGCCAGAGTTTTAAAAAACTGTCCTTAGTTTTTGTAAACTGTTTGATATATTTATTTCAAAAGTCATATAAAGACCAAAAAAGATCTGTATTTAAAGTCCGAAAGGAGCTTTTTATTTAAAGGTTAAGTAATGATCTTTTTTAGTCTTCATTTGACTTTCGGAATAAACTTTATATTTGTGCGTCTAAACATCATTTTTAAAAAAGTTTGATGAGCCCTGGCCGAATACAGTATGTTTATCCTATTATACTCCAATGTTGTTGTAGTTTTTTATGAATCATTAGTCGAAAAACTTTGAATAAAATCAACTTAGACTCTCACCTGGGCTGTTTGAAAGGGTTCTTCCGCGTAAAACGAGGTAAAAATTCTGGCCCTAATTTTATTCCCACAGAGCTTGTAATTAATTTTAGAGCTGCTTTGAAGTCTTGGTTACATGAATTCCCTCCTTTTGATTGTGTCAACTTCAAATTTCTAAAATCTAGGAAAGAGCGCTTTTAGTCGCGATCTAAAAGATAAAGAATGCTGTAGACGCCCAAAGAGTCATTGGCAAATATATTTGTTTTATGTTTTCTGCAAGGGATTCGCAACACTCACCTATAAGCGCACCAAACCTATTGATCTATTATTTCTAGACAACAGGCTGGGTTTAAACGAAAAAGTCAATCGTGGATCAAGTCGTTCTGTTAACACAAAAGATTGAAGATTTTCTCGAGACTAAGAAGGTCGGTGCTATATTTGACAATCTGACAGTTGCTTATGGTACTGCTGTTGCTTACAAACTTGGGTTTTACTACAAGCTGCTTAGGTTTCTGCAGGAAAAATACATGTTCAGACAATTATGGAACTTGTCGGTAACAGAAGTTTCACTGCGTGACAGTAACAAAACAGTCTCCGCTGTCAGAGAGGCAGTGTTCCTCCGGAATCAATCTTGACTCTCCTCCTGTTTAACATCTACACGTATAATCTTTCACAATATTAAGATTATGAAAAAATTTGGGCTTAAAATTTACAACAATGAACTTTTACCATTCTATCCAGTTGCGATTTATTTTGGGGTAAAACTAGACAGATCACTACTTTCTCACCATCAGTTGGCATTCGCAAAAAACTTTCTTCGCTTGTTCTGCTGTTGAGACAACTTGCGGGATCAGGTAGGTGCTGGTGCCAAAACACAACATACAGCTGTTTTATATTTGTGTTTTATTCCACAGCTAAGTACGGCAATCCCGTTTGTTGTCGCAGCGGACATACTTGCTTTATAAATAGTGTCCTGAATAACGCTTTACGCTTAGTTACTGGATGCCTCAGTCTCTCTCCAATGGACTACTTACCAGTTTTTTTCAAACATTCATCCATCCGAGCTTTATCAACTAGGAGCGACGCTCTTTTCGGATAAAGGTGGTACTCTAGACCAGTACTTTAAAACATTTCCAAATTTTACAGCAAACGTGGACTAGGGTGAAGGGCTAAATTTCAAACGCTTTCTTTTATTTGAAATTTTATTTGGCTGATTTAAACACCCTGAAAATTTCAATCAAAATATTAAAAATAAAATGATGACTTTTTCTTTCATGTGAAGTTACAAATTTGCGCATATTGCGTACAAATCGACCCTGGGAGACAACTGATAAAAAAAACTCTTTAAAAGTTGTGTTCTCTAAAAAAAAGTTTTTACTTTGAATCTGTTTCGGATTTCCTAAATTTTTTCGCTAAAAAGTAGTGTTCTCCAAAAATAAAATAAAAAAAAATATATAGGTCTTCACTTAAATTTCGAAATATCGGGACATAATGTTAACCGTGTGGGACAACTTGACAAAATCCTAAAAATCGGGACTGTACCGCCTAAATCGGACATATTGTAAGCCTTGTTCCTGACGTCAAATGGGTCTGGGACAGCTACAGAAACTAGATTGTCAAAAGTAGCTGCACTGAATGGAAGATACAGCTAATCAATACAGTCTAACTACCTTGCTCACTTGTAACTTGTAATAAATTCAGCAAATTATTTCTTTAATTTCTTCTATTGATTACAAGACTACAATTTCCAATACCAACGATCCATTGTTAAATTTACTTTTGCAATTAAACTGTATCAATAGAATTCTGACGTTGCTGAACCCCAGAGAACGCATTGAAAAGAAATTGTTAATAAAGAAAATGCTTTGACTGTAGAATTGAAAACGTGGTTACTTCAGAACGTCTATGACATTATAAGCGCCAACTGAAATAATGTTTTACGCGCCATTATAGCATTGGTAAACGAAGTGAATAAATAGAAATAATTCGTTCGGACCAAGCCTATATATCCGGGGTTGGAAACCTATGGGTCGCGAGCCAGATGCGACTCTTTTGACAATAGCATCTGGCTCTGCATCCGCTATAGCATCTGCTATTGTCAAAAGAGTCGCATCTGGCTCTTTTGTTGCTGTGATGGAGTCGCAAAACTGTCTCGTCCTTCCAGCTCCGCACAAACGCGCTCCACAACCAGCACCAGACTTTATGATTTATTTTATTTAAAATCAAAACAATAATTGTGGCGCTAGTCGAAAACGGTTTTCTAAACAATATAACACAAATTAGTTTCAATACGTAGACACATTGTCCACAAATTACCAACGATGTTGGGCGGACGAGCAAAAGAAATCAAACTACCAAATTCTCTACCAAAAGTAGACAACGTCCGAAGGGACAAATATATAACAGCCAAATAAAGTCTAAAGACTCTGTCTAAATGCTAAGTCACAGCCAGCTCAAGTCGAAAGCTCACCAATACAACGTGGCATTACTTGATGCCCAAAGCCGCGCGAGAACGCACTAAAAGGTAGCGCTGATTTATTCAGCGCTAATACAAAAGGCGCTCTGGCTTGAAACCCGTTTCTAATACCTAGTTCGCAAATATTTTACGTAAACGACGTAACAGTTGCCAAGCATAAATTACCGCACATACTGTAAAAGAAAAAGATCAGCGCACACGAGATTTCGAAAGTGAGGACCCTTTTTTAAGAGAACATTACGGTTTTAAGAGAAAAATCGAGAAATCAGAGTCAGATTCAAGGTGAAGACCTTTTTTTTACAGACCACTACGTTTTTAAGCCGAAAAACAAGAATTCAAAATAAGTTTGCTCACAAACAAATTTCTGTCCACAGACAGCTAAAAATTAGAGAAACATTGTTGGCTCTTTTAGAAATACATTTAAAAATATGTAGCTTTTATGGCTCTCTTACCCAAAAAGGTTCCAGACCCCTGCTATATATGAAATATATAAAAAAATGTTTGGCCAGGCTAATGTTCATCTTCCTAAAATCTTGTTTTTAAACTGCTTTGAAAAGGCAGAGTTTTTGTGTTTTGTGTGGTGGTGTCACTTTGCCACATGACACCTTTCCTGGTCAGTTTTCTAGCACAAATTTATAATGCGTTAAAATTTGAGTTTTTTTAAAATGTTTTTTCAACCTTAAAAACAGTGTCATTTTAAAAACTTTGCCCCTGACGACAAAAAATTTTTTGGCCACCCCGATTGTACTGTTTCGCCTACTATCTTATTATAAAACTGTCTACGGTATGTCTCCACTTGTTATTGCATTTTGTCAGCAATAGCGTAGGTTGCTACGCAAGACATAAGTTTATTGGTTATATTTCTTAAAACTGAATTTATTGAAGAGTTATAAAAAAAAAGACAGCTCACGCCCTTTTCATTGTCTCTTTGTTATTTGCAATTTAACTATGTCACATTTCTATTAATATTATAATTTTTGGAATTATGCCTGATCGACTAAAAAATAAACTATTATTATGCTGGTGTTGTAGCAGTGTTAAATTGTGGCAAAAACAGTATCATAATATGCTTAATACGTCATAAAGAGAAGAAATTTTTACGGTGAAATTTTGTGCCGATCGCGTCATACTTAAGTTATTTAACCTTTTAAGTTTTAACTTTATTAAGTTTTCTGCTAGTTTTTTCAGTTTTAAGGTTCGTTTTCACTACGAGCGTGGAATGGAGCATTCTTTGTTTGTTTTTTTTTATTGATTTTTTACTTGTTTTCGCGCTTAAGCCCTAAGCGAAGCAAAAAAATTAAATAAAAAGACAAAGAGTACTCCATTCCGCGCTGGGGGTGAAAACGAGCCCTAAGCGTTTGTTTTATTATTAAGTTGTTTTTGCTTTGCTGATTCCGCGATTTAGTAACCAAAATTGTAGAGGGTCAAGTCTATAAACGGACTTAGGAGGATATTTACAGCTTTTCCGAAACTTGCTGCAGAGCAGCTGACTTTTAATTTAAAAACATATGGCTTTTTGATTTGCACAAAAAATTTGAATTTGATTTGTGCTTTAAATCAGGGCTCTTCAAACTGGGGGTCGCGAAATTTTAAATTTTAGATTTTTAGAGATTACGATAATTTTGGAAGAAAAGTAGCGAAATACAAGATTAATTCGAAGTAAAAACCTTTTTTCTTTTTTTTTTGTTTAGAGCAGCGGTTCCCAAACTTTTTTTTTTCACGGCGCCCTTTGAAGACTTAAAATACTCGCGGCGCCGTAATGAAAAAAGGTATTCAGTTCCATTACTTCTTTGAACAATCTTTTTTTCTCCGAAAATCAGGGTGTTCTCTAAAAAAAAAAAAAAAAGTCTTCACTTCGATTTTATATCCGATTTCCTTATTTTTCTCTATTTCCCTCCCAAAATCAAGCTGTTTGAAAAAGATCCTCAATCGGAATCGTTCTCTGAAGGGAAGTTGCTGCTAATAATCTTCACACTGCAATTATTGTGAGAAAAGCAGTAAGTACAACAACTTTCGCATACTTTCGCGGCGCACAGTTTGGGAACCGCTGGTTTAGAGAACACCTTGATTTTTGGGCAAAAATAGCGGAATGAGAGATCGATTCTAGATGAAGACCTTTTTTTTTTTTTTAGAGAACACCTTGATGTCGGGGGAAAAATAGCAGAATCAGAAATCAGAATCAGAAGACCTTTTTTTAGGGGTCGCGAAAAAATTTGGCTGTGCAAAATGGGTCTCGATGAAAAAGGTTTGAAGAACACTGCTTTAAATAATCTACTGTATAAGCAGTGTGGTCCAACTTAATTTTATTGCAGGCCATTGAAAAATGTAAATTTATTCTGCTGGCTTTGCAGCTGAAACTGTTTTTTGGCATACTAAACACAATGGTTTCCTATTGTTCTCAAAAAACAGTGAACTTTCTCCCATTTCTTAAAAAATGTTTTTTCTTCCACTTTTCTTTTTTTGCAACTACACTATCTTTTTAGTTTTATGCAGCAACAGTGGTTTTAAACTTTTAGTATGAAATCCTGAAAGTAGCTGCCAGCCTACTGTTCTACTGGGCGGGTAAAAGTTAACCAACGAAAAAATATATTTAATGGTAAATAGCTCTTTGTTATACATTCAATAAGTAAATAGCTTATCGTGCACAAAAAAGAACCATTATACGATCTTTTGTGTCGCTGTTTTATACAATATTAGGAAAAGCAAATAATTGTTATTACTTATCAGACTGAAAAAGTAATCGGTTGAATTGGTTAAATAAACATTACAACAACAGCCTCAGTTCTGGGATGCGTTTAGAATTAAACAATGAAGCAGCGCATATGCATTAACTAAAATATTTTCTAATAACTACCGTACTCGTAGATCTATCAACAAGTTTTTTGAGTAATAACATTCGCTTTGTGTCTAAGGTCCACATTAATAAACAGTATGGTATTTGACAAAATCAAGAGTCTTTTTTATTTGCTTAGTTTTTTTTTTCCGACAAAACAAACCTTTGACAAAGCATAATTTAAGCCTGTTTATATAAAATAAAACCGAAAAACACGTCTGGTAAATTTTTTGTCGTAATTTTAGCTGACCCATACAGGCTACAATAAATGTACTATTACAAAAGCATCCTGCTAATAAAATTAGCTAAATTATCTGGGTTCATCTCAACAAAGAAATACGGAAATAAAAACTTTAATTCTGTTCTAATTTTTACTCAAAGCTGCTTACAGTGGCGAGCAAAAAAGTAAGCCTTTTTTTGTTAGATTTTTCAAAATAACTTAGTTAAACTTGAATTATACGAGTATTTTTCAAAAATAAAATCAGTTAATATTAGATTTAATATAATTTTTATGCTCTTTTTAATGATATATTACTTGATAAATATAGTTCAATTTTAACAAAGTTATTACAAAAAAATCTAAAAAAAAGTCTAATTTTTTTGCTCGCCACTGTATATCGATTTTAAAAAGTAAAAAGGCTCATAAAAAACAGGAAAAAAATTATGAAAATCAACCAACCCAAAATATTACAAGAGCATTAATCAATAACAAACTAACAAATTCTGGTCTTTAGGTTACACATGCAAAAGCCTGTCACTTTGCTATCTTTCTATAACTAGGCTTATCATACGTCCCGATTTCGGCGAAACAGTCCAGATTTTTATGGGTTTGTCCTGCCCATTTCGGCCGAAGTCTTGCCAGTAGTCAAAGACAGACTCCATGTGCAGAGCTTCTTTTTCTTGGTGTTTTCAGAAATTATTAGTTTTGAGAGAAGAAAATTATAAAACCCGAGACAGATTTACACATTAACCACCCGATTGTACTGTTTCGTCTACTATTTTATTATGAAACTGTCTACGGTATGTTTCCACTTGTTATTGCGTTTTGTCAGCAATAGCGTAGGTTGCTACGCAAGACATAAATTTATTTGTTATATTTCTTAAAACTGAATTTATTGAAGAGTTATATAAAAAAGACAGCTCACCCCTTTTCATTGTCTCTTTGTTATTTGCAATTTAACTATGTCATATTTCTATTAATATTATAATTTTTGGAATTATGCCTGATCGACTAAAAAATAAACTATTATTATGCTGGTGTTGTAGCAGTGTTAAATTGTGGCAAAAACAAGACCTTGTGAGCAATCACTAGCGCGTTTTTTTACAAGAATTCAAGTACTATTTTCCGAGTGCTAAAAACCTTTGAACTGCATCGAAATGGATCCGTAATCCATTTATTTTGAAACAGGTGAATCGACCTTACCTGTACAACAAAAAGATCAGCTGCTGGACATTGCAAATGATAGTAGCCTGAGATGTATTTTTGATACAACGACTCTACCAAGGTTTTGAATGAAGGTCTTGCCAGAATACCTTGACTCTGCCAGAAAAGCATTAAAAACTTTGCTGCCATTTCCGACATCCTACTTATGCGAGTTTGGTTTTTCTGTGATGGCAGCAACAAAGACAAAACCGCGAAACAGGCTAGACGTGAGAGACACATTGCGGGTGTTATTAAGCCGAAACCGTAAGGGCCCGATGCAAGTCCGGTGCAGTTTTCACGAGGGTAAAGTGCAGTTTTCAAGTTGGCTATCGTCAATAGCAAACATGTGCTTGTTCAGGAACCTTGCAGTTCCGATACAGTTTGGTAAATAGCAAGTGCGAAAATTTTCCAGTGAATTTTAATGCAGTAATTATGTGCAGGATCTGTGCGGGTTCTGTGCAGTTCGCTATGCAGGCGTTATGCGGGTTTCGAGTGGGCAATTAAAACCGAAAACCAGTGCAAGTCTTGTGCGGGTCCCGTTCAGTTTGTTGCATTGTCCGAATAAGGTTTTTGAAACGCAATGCGTGTGCAAAGCCCATGCCCCAACTGTGCAGGTCTATCACAGTTTATCACATAAAGTTTTAAAACATTATTTGAAGTTTGCAAGTAGAAATCATGTGCAGGTCCTGTGCTGGTCCGAAGCAGTTTATTACAAATACTTTTTAATATTTTCAAAAATGCAAAGCAAGTAACAAAGACTTGTTGGCGCTGTGCTGATCCTTCACAGTTTGTCACACATAAAATTTTAAAACATTATTTGAAGTTTGCGAATAGAAATCATGTGCAGAAACTGTGCGGGTCCTGTGCAGTTTTCTATGTAGGAGTTATGCGGGTCTCAGGTGGGCAATCCGAGAAGAATAATTGTACAGGTCTTTTGCGGGTCCCATGCACTTTATTAAATACATTTTTTGATATTTTCATGAATTCAAAAAAATAACAGAAACTTTATATTGGTCATGCGCAGGTTCTTGTGCAGGTTTAAGTTTTCTGAAAACACCAATGCGAGTGCAAATTTCGTGCCCGAACTGTGCAGGTCTTTTACAGTTTATCACATAAAACTTTTAAACATTATTTGAAGTTTGCATGTAGATATCATATGCAGGATCTGTACGGGTCTCGTGCATTTTTCTATACAGGAATAATGCGGCTTTCAAACGGGCGATTAAAGTAGGAAACCTGTTCAAACCCTGTTCGGGTCCCATGCAGCTTGTCGTGTTGTTTGAATAAAGTTTTTGAAAACAGCAATGCGAGAGCGAAGCCCGCGCCAGAACTGTGCAAATTCTTTACAATTTATCAAATAAAGTTGTAATATATTTTTTGAAGTTTGCGAGTAGAAATCATGTGCCGGAACTGTGCGGGTCTCATGCAGACTTGCTATGCAGGAGTTATGCGGGTTTCTAGTAGGTCATCCGAGTAGAATAACTGTACAGGTTTTGTGTGGGTTTCATGCTGTTTATTAAGTATATTTTTTGATATTTTAAAGAATGGAGTTAATAAAAAACTTGAAAATTATGGTAACGGTTTGAATGCTTGCAAATATTAAAAACTAGTGAACTAAATTAGCAGAAAGACAAAATGCTTTGCAAAAGTTACTTTCACTAAAGTTGATTTTATAGTGATGCTTAAAGCTATAAACAATTCAAAGCTGCTTAATTCACTCCGTCTCACTACGAAGCCATCAAAAAGCGGCGCTAAATTTATTAAAACAAAAAGCAGGATTGAAAAATCTGTAAAAGATTATGTAGCGTGCGAACTGCGCTAATGTAGATCAAACAAAAGTTATTAATTACGTATTTTTCTATTGTTGTACGGGATATTGTAACACATAATAGAGGCTACGGACATATCTATATCACCAGTAAAAACTTAAATGCGATGCAGGCTTATTTACAGCATAAATTAAAATATTTTGATAAAAATATACTTAAACTAATAGCCTAACATTTTTTCCAGATTATCAGTTAAAAAATTTGACTGCGACTCAGGAAACTGCGCTACATTCAAGTTCTTTAATTTTTTTTAAGTTTACAAATGTTAACAAAAAGGGTTCTATTTATTAATAAATAGAAAAGAATGTTAACTTATATAGTAAAGAAATGAAGAAATAGTAAAGAAGTAATTTTTTGTGCTTTTGATAAAAAAATTTAAGGTGTGTCGTAAAGTATGTCGCGAAATTTTTGTGTTTTAACGGAAAGCAATTATAGTTTTGTCTATAGATGACTTTTGTGATTCATTTAGTTTTAACACACTACTGCTAAAAATCTTAAATACCGTACATACTGCTTCAGTAAAACTGTAAAAAATAAATGTTTGTTGCCTGTTTTGCGACGCAGTTGGCAGTCGTTTTTTAGAAAACTGTTTAATAAAAGCGTTAATGGATTTTAAAATAATACTGCTTTTTTATAATGTTAAATATGTTTTAAATGTCACATTATGTCTTTTCACTTTATGTCATTTCCTGCTAGTCACTATAGGAATACTCTACCCTCTTACCTCAAACTATTTTAAAGGATGTAACATCGTATTATAAAACGATTGCCTTATGTTTCTTTGTTGAACTGGCTATTTAGATAAGAAAGATATTCATCTAACATATAAAAAAATTAGCAATTAACTTCTTTGATACTGCACTAGTACTAGAACTAGTCAGTTGCCTACATCATTACAGTAAAAATAGGAAGAAACAGTTTTCACTAATAAAAAAAATACATCTGATTTTTTTAGTAACTCGTGCAAATTAACAATTTAGAATTGTGAGACTAACATTTACACATATTTATTTAATTTTATGCAGTTATTTTTTACAAAATTGCAATTTGAAAGCAAATACAGTGTAGGAGTTTTTTTCGTTATAGATAGGCATATCATATTTCCAGAAGGGCAAACCGTGACGCTTGTTAACAGAAAAAATTTGTCCCCGAATAGTAGTTTTTTTTAAATAAAAAGGTCTTCACTTCAAATCAATTTGGAATTTCATGATTTTTGTCGTAAAAAACGTGTTTTCTAAAAACAAAAACAGGTCTTTACTTTGAATCTGTCTCGGATTTAATGGTTTTTGCCTCTGGAAACTCGTGAACTGTTGAAGCAAAAAAAGGGATCTGCTCATGGAGTCTGCCTTTGACTTCTGGCGGTATTTCTACCAAAATATGGGTTGAACAAAGCCCTAAAAATCGGGACGCATGGTAAGCTTAGTTATAGAAGGGTAGTAAAGTGGCACGCTTTTGCATGTGTAACACCACAATTTGTTCGGAATGGGACTATTTGGCCCCGCCGTTTGGGCACTGCCTTTTGAGTACGGCTATTTGGGCACCAGCTGACAGTTAGGCATAACCATTTAGGCGCCATCCGTATTGGCGCCAGACAAGTGTTTTAACAAATTTTAATAAATTTTAAAACTTAAACAAGCTCATTATAAAAAGTACAAAAAAGAAGTTTTAAAACTTTTATTGTAAAACAAAATCTTAAAAAACGAAATAAAAGTTAACAAATGGCCAAAAATAAAAAGTAACAAATGGTGGGATGATAAGTGTAAAATAATGGAATGATGAGTGTACAATAATAAGTTTCAAATGGTGGAATGATGAGTGCCAATGGCGCCAAAAAGCCATCGCCAAATAGGCTGACGCCCAAATAGTCGTGCTCAAAAGGCAGCGCCCAAACGGCCGGGCCAAAACGTACACTATCCCAATTTGTTGGTTTGTTTTTGAGTAATGCTTACGTAGCATTTCGGGTTGGTTGATTTTCATAATTTTTTTCTTATTTTTTATGAGCCTTTTCATTTTTAAAAATCACACATAATAGGTTTAAGTAAAAGTTAAAACAGAATTAAAGGCTTTTAAGCACGTATTTTTGTTGAGATGTCTCAGTTTATTTAGTTAGATTTATTAGCAGAATGTTTTTTTCGTTGTATTTATTGTAGCCTAGATGGATTAGATGAAGTTACAATGAGAACTTTACTAGCCGTGCTTTTGGCTTTATTTTATATGAATAAGCTTAAATTAAATGCTTTGTCAAAGATGTGTTTTATCAAAAAAGAACTGTGCAAATCAAAAAGACTGTTGATTTTATCAAATACCATTCAGTTTATTGTTGTGGACCGTAGACGCGAAGAGAAAAAGCTGGTTGATAGATTACGGTAGTTATTAGAAAATATTTCATCTTATACATAAAATTATGTTGAGCCTAGGCGACAGCTGTTGGTTAATTTCAATATTAATGATATTGTTATTTATAAAAAATATAATTTGCAGCTAAATTAAATTCGGCAGCTTGGTCACATCAATAAGAGCACCGTATTGATGACGATCGCGCCAGAAACAGTTTTAGCTTAACTCCTACTCGCACCATTTTGTTGAATTTTTGGAAAATACATTTTACGACACTTTTTTCTGCTGGATGATTTTTCAGCAAAAACTATATTCACATTACTAGCATATATAAAACTCAAAAATCAAACAAAAAACTTTTATCTGGAAAGCGTCTCTAGTTTACAAAAGCAGGTCAGCGTACCTGCTTAATGGTTGCTCAATTTTTAACGTTTCCAACGTCGTTATGTAAAGTTAAGCCAATTATTTTCTGTCTATAAAAGTCTATTGTTTTAATGATAAAGATGTGGACATGCACATAATGAAAAATCACTGGGAATTTTTATAACCAACAATTTAGGTATTTTACGGCCAAAGTATTAAAGAAAGCATCTATCTTTTGTTATCCCACCACAAAACAATTGCCGGGGTTTGGCTGTTTGGCGCTCGCCTTTGCTATAAAATACGCTTGTTGCGCGGTACGCCGGATGGCAATCACTGAGACGGAATGGAACCCAATGATTTCTTTTTAAAGGAGAATAAGAATACATTCTTCTTTTAATAATTTAAAAAATTCATAAGAATACTGTCTTCTTTGTTTGTGATAAACATTTACTCATCATAATTAAATTTATAATAATTTTCAGTCAATTAAATTATAAAAGAAAAAAAAAAATTAAGGTGTGCTTATGAAATAAAGTTGGGCTCACAAAAACTTATGCTTATGTATTTTTCCGCAATAATTTAAACTAGTGCTTCTAAACTTCTGGGTTATGACCTAAAAGTGGGTCGCCGACAACTGTAGTTGTGTAAAAATTAAATCATTTTTGTTGCAATTCGAGAATAGTTCGATTGATTTCGTTATTGCGTCATATCCCTCTAAATTCTTGTGGAACAGTATGGTTAAGCCTTTGTTAAATTGTCTTGTGTTTTGTTTTTTTATGCTTGCTATATAGTAGGGTTTCCAAAACTGGATATATTTTTCACTTTTCAAGGGGTAAATTATATGTGAGAAAATATCCTTATTTAACTTTTTTATTGTGAGTTAATTGATTAAACTTGGATCTAATATATTTTCCATATATTCTCGGTGGTTTTCAATGATTGACCAAAATTGAACAAACTAATTCAATAATTTTAAGTGGTCCACCAAGAGGTCCTTCTATGAAAAAATTTTTAAATTAAAATCCACATTTTGAGACCAAAAACTTCACAGAACTGGTCACCAAGCATCTTATGCAGTTCAAGAAGGAATTGATGGATGTTTTCCAAGTCTAGGTAAAGATGAGTTTACATATATTAGAAATCCTTTTATTGCAAACGCTCAGATTCTCCAGGCTAGGAAAGGTACGCAAGAAGAACTGGTTAAACTTCAACATAATGGTTTCGCACGCAATGTGAATTCTGAGAAAAATTTATGTGAATTTTTGGTTTATGATGTGCAACTTATACAAAAAGATTGCTACAGCTGCTACTCAACATTGCTGTTTCCATCTTCGTAGTTATGTAAATCGACATTTTTAATGCTAGTATAAATTAAATCAAAATTAACTCAAAACATCAGAACATGATCTTTGTTGTGTTGTTGCTAATGTTTCACCTCGTATCCATGAGCTTGTTGCTAAAAAGCAGGTTTATTCATAAACCTAGTAGGCCTATTGTTGGCTTAACTGTTAGCTTGATTGTACTGTTTGTTAAAACTTGTATTACATAGCTCTGAATGATTTGTGTACTTTTTGTTATTTTGTTCATTTAAAATTTAATTAAATTAATAATAATCAGAATTTTCATATTAAACTAAATTTTAGTAACTAATATCGATTAATTTTCACACGAAATCCAACTGTAGTTATTATCAGGGTTGCGGAGTCGGAGTCGGAGTCGGAGTCGAAATATTTTATCCACTCCGACTCCTCATGTCCAATTTCTTTACATATTAGTGATGTTAACCGCGCAACTTACACGGCCGCGCGCGGCAGTGGAGTGCAATGCAGTAATTTTTTTAAGAGAACCTTGCCGGGTATCGCGCGACACAGCGTGCGACTCATAAAAAGTTTACATTTTAATTTTAAAAAGTTTACATTTTAATTTGTAAGCAAATAGTAATTTGGGTAATGTTATGCTCGGGCAGCCGATTTAGTTACTTCCCTTTCTTCAATCTAATGACAGGAAGCAAATGCCAGGTCCATAATCAATTACTATCCTAAGCAGCCTCTTTCTATAGTGTAGTGGTACCTTGACATGAGAGTTTAGTTCGTTTCGTCACCGAGCTCTACCTCAATTTGCTCGTAATGCAAAGTGAATTTTTCCATTGAAATTAATGTAAATGCCATTAATCTGTTTCAGCCATTATAATGCCTCCCATTTATAAGTACTTCCTCCAACACAAGCAAGTGTTGAACGTCTGTTTTCTTCATTAAGACAGACAGAACAGACCAAAGGGCTGCAATAAAGAAGAAACTCACAGAAACAATTTTGTTTTCATGAGCAAATTATTTTTATTAAATTAAAATTTTTGAAAATTAAAACTTACTCTTTTTGCTCTATTCTTTCAAAAAAATATCAACCAAAAGTTTAGAATCAAGGTGAATTTTTTAATAATCTCCTAATATGAATGTCAATAAACGGCAGGGAGCCTGCATGTTCAGTCTCGTACAAAAGTACAATAATCGAAATATTCATGAGATAGAAACTACAGACCCCCTTTTATTTTGTTTACAAAATCCGACAAAATTCACACATATATTCTTACTATCAATATATAACCATGAATTACTGTGAAGAAGATGGACTCCATGCCATCAAACTAATGGCTGAAGTTTATTTGAGAGAAATAAGGATGAGCTTATTATTGGTGTGGAAACGTCAACATTTTTCTCTGGAGTTTTTTATATGCAGTGGGTGATTCAGGAAAATTCTAAAATCAGTCGCATTTTATTGTTTTTCTTGTAGTCTATAATTGTGGGTTTAAATTTTTAATTCTTTTACATATGGTTTTTTGTTTCTTTTGCTTTTATAAACTTTTGTTTTCAAATTTTCATTGTCAATAAATTCTATCGTTATTACTAACATTTGTAAAAATTTTTACAAGTATAAAATTTTCATATTTGCGTTTTAACCTCATTACCTACTGATAAAAACAAAACTATGCCACTTAAAACAAGAAGCACCAGACTCGAGTTTTGCTCTTGTTGAAACTCGTCAGTGATACATACCTCATTGAGTTTCGAACCGACTAGATGCAGTCCTACACGCAGGAGACAACATACAGGGTCTAGTCTTACACCCAGGCCCTACACAAGTTGTTAATTGCATTAACATTAAGGTTTGTCGTTGGTTCGATTTACCATGGAAAAAATAATAACTGTAAAATAGATTAGAGATAACATCATAATTATCCATAAAATACTTTAATGATCAGAAAATGTAATAAGCATTAAGTATAGAATACATTTAGTTTCGAGTTGTGTATGCCATTTCGAGTTAGTTTTCTAAATGTGATTTGTATTAATGTTTCATTCAAACACAGTAAGAATTATAGTTAATGGGTTGTGTATATAATATAATTATATGTATACAGTATAAGCACAGTATTTATCAAAACATAAATATAACAAAAAAAAACATGTTATATTAAAATAGTTCCAACAGATTGCTTCGCCTGTGAGGCTCATCAGGGAACACAACAATTAAAAAAAGCAACATTATTTAGTTTGAAAGAAATAAAATAGGCAAAAATTAAAAGTTAAAATAAATTTTTACGCTTTAGATGAAAACTTGCATCTTAGAAAAATAGCGCTACCAAAAGTTTGGGTTTAAACAATTATTTTACTCAAGTTAGTGATTGATTATTAAATACTTACTTCTGTTACGAGATATTGAAAGAAATTGGCCAAGCTGCCGAAAAGATTAAAGTGTAGAAAAGTTTATGGATCATTAGTTAAGAGCAAGTGTTATAAAAAAATTTTTTATAAAAAGATTCTTTTATAACACTTTCTTTTAACTAATGATCCATAAACTTTTTTACGCTTTACCGGTAATCTTTTCGGCAGCTTGGCCAAGTTTAAGAAAACGTCTATGCGCAACATTACAACATGTTTTCTTTTAATAGCTCGTAACAAAAGTAATTATTTGCTAATCAATCACTTACTTTAGTAAAAAATAAAACCCAAACTTTTAGTAGCGTTATTTTTCTAAGATGCGAGTTTTCATCTGAAGCGTAAAAATTTATTTTAACTGTGTCCCCTGAAGAGCCTTACAGGTGAAACAGTCTGTTGGGACTATTTTAATAAAATGTTTTTTTTAATATTTGTGCTTTGGTAATCAGGAATAATCGTTCTGATTGTTGAAGCCATTGAGCACTCTTCTGGCACTCTTCTGGCCCAGATGGCAGGTGCTTTCACGCAGCCTGGGGCGTGAGTAAGTCTGTTCATTGATTTTAAAATGACAGACCGAAACCGAACCTACCAAAACGGAAGGGTATCCACCCATTCCGATGTTCAGTGTGGGTCTGCTAATCGGCAAACGTCCTTTTCAGGACGGGGCAATGCTAGGATAAAACTGCCCTTTTCAGGGCACATTGCCAACAAGTTCCGAAGACCCACTATTCTTCAGCTGAACATCGAAGGCCTCACTGCAAGCAAGATGAACGTTCTTCATCATCTCGCTATGCAGTCCCTCAGACTGGAGTCGTCATCCTATTGCAGGAGACCCACTGCACTGATGCAAAGAAGTTGGTACTACCAAACTACCAACTAGCTGGGTCTTCTTTAAGCAGGAAGCATGGTCTTGCCACGTTTGTCCACGAGCGACTGAGATACACGCTTTTGGACCAATTTCCACCGACATCGGAGATCGAGTGGTTGTGTGTGGACGTTGATGGTTATAAAATAGTCAACGTCTACAAACCACCGCCAACGCGATTGCGAACCCTGGATCTTCCAGTGTTTCCTCACCCCTGTCTGTACGCTGGCGATTTTAACTGTCGTCATGCTGACTGGGGTTACGACGACAACAGTCCGGACGGTGAGTGCTTGGCTGGATGGGCAAGTGTTAATTGTCTTGCCCTCCTATATAATGCCAAGGACGCTGCCAGTTTTTATTCCGGCCGCTGGAACACTGGTACTAATCCGGATCTAGCTTTCGCTAGCGTAGGTCCAAACAGTCGCTTACCGGATAGACGTGTCCTTGACAAGTTCCCCAGGTCACAACATTGACCTTCGCTTATTACACCACCAAGGTTTGCTTGGGCAGTGCCAAGCATGCCTGTTAAGCGATGGAACTTCCACAAGGCCAAATGGAGTCACTACATTGCTTTGACGAATAAATTCGCAAAGACTTTGTTGCCGCCTGATACACTTGATGTGGATGCGGCTTACCAGGACTTCTGTAACACCATTAAGAAAGCAGCCAAAAAGACTATCCCACGCGGGTATCGAAATATCTCTCTATAAAACCTTTCTGCAGTCTCCTCAGGGAGACGACTCGAGCTTGGCTGCTACAGCTCTGCTTGCCAAGCTTGACAGAAAGCGGAGGGATCGATGGTCCGAAGCAGTTCGGAGCATTGACTTCTCACACTCTAGTCGAAAAGCGTGGAGTATTTTGAACAACCTTACTGGTAGGTCACGACACTCTCCTCGTCACTGTCCCGTTTCAGCCGATGCTATTGCATCTCAGCTGGTTAGAAATGGGAAATACGAGGCTGTTGATCGCAAGTCATCTCGACTTGTCTTTCAAGAAGTGTCTGACCTTTGGAGGGCCACAACACCAGACGCAGTAAATATTTCTGACAATTTCTCACAGAGAGAATTTGCTGCTGCCCTTCAACATTTAAAACCAGGTAAAGCTCCGGGACCTGATTCCATCTTCCCCGAGCTTATACTTCATGCCGGAGCTGCTTTGAAGTCCTGGTTACGTGACTTCATTTCTTCCTGTTTGCGCCGACTCAAAATTCCCAAGATCTGGAGAAGAGCGCTTGTAGTCGCGATCCCAAAACCCGGAAAGCCCGTGGGGGACCCAAAGAGTTATCGACCGATATCTCTGCTCTGTGTCCCCTACAAGATCCTCGAGAGGCTTATCTACGCCCGCGTTCAACCATTAACTGATCCGCTGCTCCCTAAAGAGCAGGCTGGGTTCCGACGCGGGAAGTCAACCGTAGATCAAGTTGTTCTGCTAACTCAGAACATCGAGGAGTCTTTCGAGGCTAAAAAGAAGGCCGGTGCCGTATTTATCGATCTGACAGCTGCTTATGACACTGTATGGCACCGTGGCCTTACCTGCAAGCTGCTGAGACTACTTCTGGATAAGCACATGATCAAAATGATTATGGAGCTTGTCCGAAATCGAAGTTTCACCCTTATCACCGGTGACAGCAAGCAAAGCAGGCTACGCCGTCTTAAAAACGGCGTTCCTCAGGGATCGGTCTTGGCTCCCCTCCTATTTAACATCTATACGTACGATCTTCCTTCCATGATTTCCAGAAAGTTTGCTTATGCTGATGATCTAGCATTGTTGCATTCCTCTGGAAACTGGAAGGACTTGGAGGGGACATTAAGCCAAGACATGTCCACACTGTCAGCGTATCTCCAGACTTGGAGGTTGAAGCTCAGTCACACTAAGACGGTGACGACAGCCTTTCACCTAAACAACCGAGAGGCCAGACGTGAGTTAAAGGTTTACAACAACGGTGGACTTTTACCGTTCTGTCCAACCCCTACATACCTTGGGGTAAAACTGGACAGATCGCTCACGTTTCGTCACCATTTAGTGGCATTGCGCAAAAAACTATCCTCGCGGGTCACACTGCTGAGGCGACTCATGGCCTCGGGATGGGGTGCTGGTGCTAAAACACTACGCATAGCCACCTTATCTCTAGTCTACTCAACAGCTGAGTACTGTGCGCCAGTCTGGTGTCGCAGTGCTCACACTCGCCTTATCGACAATGTCTTGAATGACGCCTTGCGCATAGTTACTGGATGCCTGCGTCCCACTCCAACGGACCACCTACCTGTACTCTCAGGCATCCAGCCAGCTGAGCTTCACCGACTGGGAGCGACACTCTCCTTGGCTTACCATGGATCTCTGGACCCCGATCATATTTTGCATGGTCTTTTAAGTGGGTCCTCAGATACTGGCCAAGTGAGACTAAGATCCAGACGCCCGTTTATGCCAGGTGCGCGGAATCTCTTGGACAATCTTGCCAGACTTGGCATCCGCGCCTCTGAATGGACATATCTTAAATGGAACGCGGAGTACTGTGAAGGTGCTTCCAGGCTCCGTGCTTTTGTGCCCCGGACCGGTGCCAGGCCTGTTGGGATGGGCTTACCCCGAGCAGCTTGGGTTAAGCTCAACCGCCTGCGTACTGGTGTTGGGCGATTCCATTCGTCCATGCACAAATGGGGTCTCGCTCCTTCACCGAATTGCGAGTGTGGCGCCTCTGAGCAAACCGCAGACCATGTACTAACAGCGTGCCCTATACATCGGGCACCACATGGAGCACGAGTTCTGACGGTTTTGGATGACGAAACTCGATGCTGGCTTAATGACATCACTGCCAGCATCTGATGCAGGCAGTGCAGCAGTCTGGGGTAGTAAAAGGATAAACCCTCGGCCCCAGTCCTGTTTGTGTCTGACCTGGAGTGGATACCGTTTCAAACGACGACGACGACGACGACGACGAGCACTCTTCTAAAGAGCACCAGTAATTTGCAGTTATACATGTATATACACTCATATACATAATTGTTTAAAGTAAATATCTTTTTATGTATTTAAAAACCTGACTTATTTTGTGCAATTGTCAACTGGAAAAGATGATTTTTGCTTCGTTAAATCTTGTTTATTTTATTTTTTTTATTTTTTATTTTTATCTCTATATTTATCCTCCTGACTCGCAGGAAAGCAACGGAGGCGCTATACATAGGGTAAGCAATTACCCCGACCTGCTTCCGGAGATGCCAAGATATTGCTGTCCGTTAGTAATTTAGTAGAGATATGACTGTAACTTAGAACTGTCAAGACCACCGAGCAGGGGAAAAGTGCCGTAAAGTGTCTTTCCCAAGGACACAACAGAATGGCGCAAGTGGGTTTTGAATCAAAACCATGTTGATCATCAGTCCGGTGCTTTAACCACTCGACCACGCTGCCGACTAATTTAATTTAATTAATCTAATTTAAGATAAATACTTTGCCCATACTAGGGAGTCGGAGTCGGAGTACGTGGCTTTGTCACCGATAGTAACATATAAATTTACTCTCCACCAGACATCAATTAAATCAACAAATAAATGTAAATAGAATCAAGTTAGTGGTTAACCTTCTAAGTTCGAACTGTCACAATAAAACTTGATGATAACGCTCCTGATGACCACAAACCAGCGGTGTGCAACCTGCGGCCCCCGAACAAGTTTTTTTTAGATGTAAAATAGAGCAGAAAAGATTGGTTATGGGCAAATGTCACACAAGTTTGTGTGAAGATTTTTTTTAGTCTCCACAAGAAGGAAACCAATGTTATCTACTTCTCTTTCTACTACAAAATCAGACGAAAACACAAAAAAGGCTTTCATATTAAATCTGTATGACATTTGCACTGGTATGCTTATATGTACAACAACTCCGACCCCGGTTCCATTTTGCTTTGCGCATTTGGTCCGGCAGCGCTAAAGATTGCACACCCCTGCTATAAACTACCAATTTTACATTTTTTTTGAATAATTGCAATGGATTGCTTGGCTTTGAAGGTAAGTTATGCATTAGAACAAGTTCTGCTTATCGCTAAAAGTGTGACAACATTTTGCAGGTTCATGCAAAGCTAGAAAATGTCAAAAAAGTACCGATGAACAAAAAGTTTGGGAACCCTTGCTATATAGTCTGTAAAAAAGATTGAATAGCCAAAGCTTTGCTCTCTATTTCCGCTTAACATTTGGGTCGCTACAAAAAAAGGTTGAGAAGCTCTGATTTAAATTATTTATTTATGATCAAAAAAGACACTAAAAAATAAATAATATACAAAATTTTATTCAATGCATACTCATTTATGAACAAAAAAGTTACTTTTAATTATTCGATATTTGTCACAAAATAACTTTAAAAAGGAATGCGTAACAAAGATTAAATTGAATCTGTCGCTCAGTTTTCCATTTTTCAAATCGTGGTATAGTTTATCAACAGTAGTTTAATGGTAGTCACTTGTTTGTTAGTATTTAAATAACTTAATCTTTTTTATAATTTGGGCAAAAAATAAATTTTTGTTAACAATGTAGTTAATCTTCTTCTTTGTATGACGTAGACGTTTTTCCAAAAGATTTTAGGGTAGGTATTGTTCAGCCCGGCCACGTCTTCTCATCAATTGATTCTAGACCAAGCCCCTAATTGGATGATGGAAAATGGATAGAAAATTTTACCTACGTACACACTATCGCAGTGCCACTGCGATAGTGTATACGCAGGTAGAACGCCTGAACAATTGGAATAACGAATCTAGGACATGTTTCAAAACTTTTTAGAAATCAAGTTAAACCTCAAAAAGATCTACCCAAACGTCAATGTACATCCACTCAAAATGCACCTATTTCGATTTCGGCTATTGGTCAACATTTGTTAGATAACAAAATTTGCGCGGAAAAATTTGATATCGAAAAATACGATTCAGTTTTCAATTATAGCTTTGAGACAATCGTCTTTTTATCTGACAATGCTTGAAGCCACCTTCATAGAGTCTCTTGAACCCTCTCTCTGTCGCCAGATAGAGTATGTCTATGAACTGAAGCCTTCTCGCTTGCGGCGCAAGTGAGCCCGCAACTAATCGCGTGCTCTCTTTCTTCAACCAATCAACGACCCTGTGATTTTGGTGTCTTGCAATCCTATATAAACCACGGTTTTCATGCAGTTTGTAATTTTTAAACCATTTCTTCCGACAAAAGTTGGTCAAAAGATTTTTTAAGAAAAACAGTCTTTTTAAAGACTACCAAAAAGCGAAAGAGTTGATGGTTCCGTTCATTCCATTGGTTATTTTTAAATTCTTTGCAACGAAAAATTTATTCAAATGTTAATTTTTTTCGCAGTAAATCAAAGTGTCGGGAAGCGTGAATGCCTTATCCAATTTTATGCCGCGATACGTCGGCTTGGCACAGTAAGATAGGGCTCGTCCTTTGACGGTGATCGAAAACTCGTGTCGCACTTTTTTGTTATTAAGGTGGAAGACAGCCGACACTGTTTTGGCTGTACTATGCTTCAGCTTCCATTTTTGGAGATACGAGGATAAAGTTGCCATGTCATGACTTAAAGTCTCTTCTAATTAAAATTAAAAATAATGTTCTCCAGTTATATGTTGAGTTCACGATTGCTAAGTCATCAGGGTAGACTAATTTTTTGGCAATTGTTACTGGCAAATTATAAATGTAGATATTAAATAAGAGGGGAGGTAGGACTGATCTCTGTGGGATGCCATGTTTGAGGCGTCATAATCTGCTTTGTGATCCAGTACCAATGGTAAGAGTAAAACGGCAATTTTGTACACATTCCATGCTCAGCGAGACCATATACCTGTCCGGCAAAAACCGCCAAAACTTGCACGTGAGGCTGCGATGCCATACGGTATCGTAGGCTGCCGTGCGGTCAATAAAAATAGCACCAACCTTCCTTTTAGCCGAGTAGTTATCCTCAATTTCGTGAATTTTCTATTTTAAAAATTCCAATTTCTATTGTGAGCGTAGCTAACTAGCGAGGCAATTAAAAACAATAAAGCTGGTTTTTATAAGTTCATATTTTTTTGCTTTTGCGTTTCGATTCTTGTTTATAAAAGCAGTTTTTAAAGCCAATTTATTAAGTAAATAAACAATTTTTTTCAGAAATGTTTCACGTCTCAGTCCTAGCTTAAACTTTGATAAATTTTCAGATTATAATATATCTACTAAGTGTTTGTTGAATGTAACTTAATTTGAAAATTTGTTTAAAAAGATAAAAGCCAATAGAGTTTGCACTAGATCCTAAATATTAATTGGCTTTTTGGCATATCCTACTTCAGTAAAGAGATACAATTAAAAATAATTTGTTTATCTTATTAACAAATTAGAGAATGGCCAAACGTCTTGTTTACATTACTCAGGTAAATGAGGTAAGTATAAAAATATTGTATTCAAAGCCTACAGTTAAGGTCTTTTTACCACTGTGCTGACTGTTAAACATATTGCAATCTTTCAAAATTGTTTTTGTTGTACATCATTATGTGTTAGTAAATTATATTTATACGTATTGGTTTCGGGGGTTGTAAAAAATCAATTGATAAAAAATTAATTGCTATTAATTCAAGGAATTAATTGATTGCAACAAAACTAACTATTAAATAATTGATTGTACAACATCAGTTAATGGCAATTAATTGAAACGTGATTTACAGTAATTAAAACTTAACGTAATTTTAACTTTAGTCTAATTTTTGTAAAAACTAAAGAAATTTTCATAGGAAATTAAAGCTTAAAAAGTAGTTTATTGTCTTGAAAGGTCAAGTGAAAACCTGTCAAATGATGTTGTTTTGAAGCATTAAAAATGGGAATATTTTTTTTATTCTGCTTTTTCAACACTTTTCAAGTTTTTTATTATTTCAAAAATATGATCAATCTTTTCTTGCTGCAAGAGCAAAGGTTTCATTTATTTGTTTAATCATTTCGAGATTAAAAAAAAAAGCCTCGATTTGATTCCTGGATCAGTTTTATCTGATTGACACCTTACTCTCAATCAAATTGTCGTTGTCGGGATATTATTACGTAAGTGACTCTTTTGTCGATGTGTAATAATGTACGACGGCGATGGGCATGGTCTCTGTTAGTAAAACAATTCAGAAACACGTTTTATAATTTTAAAAGCATGCAAATAAATGTAATCAAAATGATAATGAAAAAAGATTTGTTTGAATAGCTTTTAAACAATTCCAAGCTCAGCGCATTGTTGTTTGAATATCTTTTTTAGCTATTTTAAAATGTTTGTAGAATTTTGTAAGAGTAGCCTACTTGAATTTTTTTATACTTAATCATGGAGTGTTGCTGAAACTTGTCATAAAAATTATAAAAGAATGACTCAAATATAAGATTTTATTTATTTAATTAAAAAGCAAAAAAAATTCAACCACTTTCTTAATAAACCAAAAAATTGAGCCGATGGAAAATATTTATGTATTTTTATAGGTTATGAATGATTAATAAATAATTTTTAAAAAAATGTACTAATTTAATCAAAATAAGATTAAAATGTCCATCAACAACTTACAAAATGTTTAAAAAAAATTTTTTAAAACAAGTAACAAAATCAATAACTCAGTGCTCTATGACGCAAACAGTTTCTTAACTGGTCCTGATGATAGCAATCTTGTTGGAAATGGATCTTTCGCAAAAGTTCGTCGATGCTATCACAATCAACTAAACACTGTAGTTGTAAAATATTTCGCTCTTAATGGATCACAGGAGTCAATTAATCGGAAATTAAAAGAAGCTGCCAAAGAAGCTGCTACTTTAATAAACATCAGTCATCCAAACATTGTTCGAGTTTTTGGAGTTACATCATGGAACGAGTTTTGCGGAATTGTTATGGAAGAAGTTACCGGAGGAACATTGGAAGATTTATTGTTCGGCAAACCAAACTATTCTATATCTTGGAATCTTTGTTTGAAATTTTTTGCAGAAATTGCAAACGCTTTAGGTTACCTTCATAATCAAGATCTACAATTAGTGCATGGTGATTTGAAACTGCAAAATGTTTTGCTAATGGCGGATTACTCGACAATAAAGCTAGCAGATTTCGGTTCTGTGACAATTGTACAAGCTACAGAGATGATGTCATCGTTTCAAATGCAATCCAACAAACAATGCACTCCATTATATTGTGCACCTGAACTGTTGAAAAACATTGAAATACGAAATTGCTCAAGTGATATTTACAGCTATGCTTTGATTGGTTACGAAATAATTACTCGACACCAAGTTTTTATTGATACAGGAATTAATCATGATCTTATCATGTATCAAATACAGTATAATGGTCAAAAACCAAACATGAATATTGTCAATGATATAGAAAAAAGCTTAGATCAAAACAGTGATGATAAAACCATATTTATTCAGTTAAAAAGCATTATGGAAAAGTGCTGGAATTATGAAGCAAATGAACAACCGACTGCTTTGGAAATAATTAATGCGTTGAGACCATTGTTGCCATTAGCATATTCTGATTTGAAGAGTGCAATATCCCCACAACCAACTTTTTCTCCTCATGTCAAACCACAAAACAAAGGCAAGCTTTATTCTTTAGCAGATGTAGACATGCAATCAGAAGCATGTTTGTTGAACACAAATCCAAATTTGGATTATATTTCATCGCATTTGCTCACAAACTATAAAGTGATTACTAACTTGACAGCGTTAACTTTAAATGTAGTAACCCTAAAAAACAACGGTCATCAAAGAATAATGGCAGGGAATAAATTTAATTGGTCAATCTATTTCAACAGTTTTTCGGCTGTAAAACTTGAAGCTGAGCATGAAAACTCTTATTTTGATTTATGTCATGTTGATTGAAATCTATACAAATTGACACCAACATCAAACTTTGTTGAATTAAAACCAAGTGAGATGGCAAGTATTCGGTTTAACTCCCACAGAGTTTTAAGTCGGCATTCTGTCTTCCCTCGTTGGTATGTTTGTGCTCCAGGTGAACAATCACAAATCATAAAAAACACAGATGATGATGAACTTGGATTTGTATCCGATTTCGTAAGACCTGAACAATACATAAGTTCAATAAAAGATTTTTCAGAACCATTTACACCAGCGGAAAGATTTGATAAGTATAATGTTGCTGATTTGGGTTATGCACCACTTCGAATTATTCCCAATCTAAAAGATTCTCAGCTAGTTGTTAACAAAAAATTTGAAGTAAATTTTGATAATTGTTCAATAGTAGACAATTTAAGCTTGGATGAAACAAAATGCTTCACTTGAAAAATATTCTTGGAATTCATTCTACTCAGAACCGATATTCATCTTCACAAAACTCAAATAATGTTATTACTATTCTTAATTTAAAAGATGGCAAAGCAAATAATTTAGTTCAAAGTGAAGATAGTTATCAGATCAACATAAATTACAACAGCAAGAACATTGATATAACAGCATTTGGACAACCTGGAATTTTTTATGCAATACAGACATTGACGGCACTAGCAGAAACATGCAATGATTCAAATACACAATCTGTTCCATCTGGCGTTATCAAAGACTCACCGAGATATGATTATCGAGGGTTGATGATTGATGCAGTGAGAAATTTTATCAAAGTTGATAATCTTATATTGATCATCAAAACTATGGCTATGTACAAGTTGAACAAACTAATCTTGCAACTATCACACAATGAAGGATGGAGAATCGAAATCGACGGTTTACCTGAGCTGACTGAAGTTGGAGCAGTCAGACGTCATACTGAGAACGAAGACGCAGTTCTTCCGGCATTCGGTTCTGTTCCTCATGATAACACATCAGGGAGTAGATATTATACAATTGAAGATTATAAAAAGATCTTACAAGTTGCATCGAATCATTGTATTGAAGTAATTCCGAGGTTTATTATGCCTGGAAATTGTACAGCAGCAATTCTATCAATGAAATCACGATACAACAAACTTAAAAATCATGATCTTGAAAAAGCTGAAGAGTTTTTATTAAACTCTTTTGGTACAAATTTAGATTTTGGTGAAAATTGTCAGGTTTTGAATCCAAGTATGGAATCCACATACAACTTTATTGATTTCATATTTAACTCAATGAGAACCATACACAAAGACATACAGCCTTTAAAAATAATTTACGTTGGAGGTTATGCAACACTTAACGAATGGTTTGATTCATCATTATTTAAATCATTCAAATCAAAAACATCTGTTTCTGTTCACGTTACTAATTTTCACAAATACTTTTTGCATAGAGTTGTACAAATAGGTTGGAATAATCATGGAATCAAATTAGGAATTCATGTAAACGAAGCATTGCAAAAGCCAAACGAAGAATTGTTTCATGAAAGTATCATGACTAATGACAACGTCGTTGTTTATGCAAATGCAAACAAATTTGAACCAGGGATCAGAATATTTAAAAAAGCATACAAACTTGCTAACGCTGGTTACAAAGTTGTTGTGTCTAATGTATCTCATTTGACTTTAGATCATGTACAAGAACCGGATCCAGAAGAAATTGGTCAATATTGGGCAACTAGATACATAGATGACAAAAAAGTATTTTCATACAAACCAGATGATTTGTTAAGCAACACAAACCTAGACCATGTTGTCGACGATTCAACCGCAGATTTTACTGAAAAACAGGCTCAACTACAAAAACCCGAAAATATCATTGGCATTTAAGCTTATTTGTATACTGAATTGTTACGGGATGTAAAAACAATACATTACCAACTATTTCCTCGATTACTAGCATTTGCAGAGCGAGCTTGGAATAAAGCTGATTGGGAGAGTAATAATTTTCTCAATCGAGAGAAACGCTTTGCTGAAGACTGGGAAAACTTTGCAAATAGAGTTGGATACAAAGAATTAAAAAGATTGCACAAACTGGGCATTCATTACCGAATTCCACCCCCCGGAATATTAAAATTGCACTCAAATGTTAAACTATGTACTCTTTATCCGGGGTTTTATTATTTTTATCGACAATATGTAAACAACAAACCTTGCAAATGGAAGGAATGCAAAAACAATAATTTACAGGTTAACGAGCTGACAAAATACGACTTTACTACTTTTGACTCAAACAGCCAAAGAAAAAGCAAAATTGCAAAGCTTGAAAATAACTTGAATATCTATTTTTTTACCGAGGTTTTAGAAAGCATCCACTCGGGGGTGGGACAGAACATAGCTTTGCCTAGAAAGTAAAACGTTTCCTGCGAAAAGTTTTAACAAAGCCAATAAAAACATACGTTTCTTTTGTACTGTTTTTAGATATATTAAAATTTGTAACCTAATGGATTGGATTGGTTTTCTACACTTTCTAGTCTTAAATTGTTAACACTGAATTGAATTTTTGGTGCCTGGGTACATTAACTTATTTTGGTAAGCGTACTGCAGCTGCTGACTGAAGCCTGACTTTTATGTTGCTGCTTTTGCCAAGAACTAATTGCTTCTGAAAAAAAAAGGCTGGATCTTATGACAAGTGTTTTTGATTGAAGCAGTGACCTTACAGAAGCTACAAATTTTTATTCTTCTAGAATGATATTTTACGGTTAGCCTAAATGTAATATAGTTTATAACTGATAATTGAGTAAGAATCTCGTAGTAAAGCTGACGCGGACCATGTGTATTATGTTAACATGGAGAGACAGAGCATAACGTTGAGTTGTGCTTTCCTAACAAAAGAACTACAATCAACACATTGCAAAAAACTGTTTGCAAAATTTTAATTTCTTTTGAATATAACAAATTCAATGATATATTGTGTATTATTTTCACAATATTTTTATTTTGTCCAGTGGTATAAACTAGCGTATTTACGGAAGGCGCATTTTACCATTGCGATCATGAATACGTAGGTTTGCCATATGTTGGACTGAAATTTCGGTACCCTGCCCTTCCTTTAGAGATCCATGCTCCCCTTGAAAATCTTTTTGGCAGAAAAGAAAGACATATTCGATGTGCAGACCCATTATTTTGCTTTCCCAAAGGTCAAAAGTCTTCAAAGAGAAAAATCATAAAATCCGTGATTGATTTAAAGCGAAGATCTTTTTTTTTAGAGAACATTTCTTTTCGTGATTTCTGGAATTGATTCGAAGTGAAAACCTTTTTTTCTAGAGGACATTTCCTTTTCGCGACAAAATTTATCAATTCCAGAACCGATTCAAAGTGAACACTTTTTTCTTTTTACTAGCACTTGAATACATTTTTATTTGGTTGTGATTGTATGCCTCCCCCCTTTCAAAAATCCTCCGTACGCCACTGTGCACAAGTGACTTTGAACAACAAAATATTATTTTTACATAGGTTGTGTAAGGCGGTAAATGCAGAAGTTCTCTGCCAATAGTTTTCTTTTTGTCATTTACAGAATTTTATAGCTCTAAATTATGTTTATATTGCTTCATAATTATTAAAAAATTTAAAAATTTTTAAACGGGCACGATTACCTGGATATATAGTATTTACTGCGCAGAGTGAAAAGGCTACTAAATGCTTGCACAAGATTTATTTTCAATATCTGACTTTTTAAATCATTTTTTGCTTCCGTATTACTGCATTTGTTACTCATTCCTATGAAATATCTTATTAAGTACAAATTGTCTCTAATAGTAGGCTACATGAAATACTGAATAGGCTTTCACCAACGTATTTGACGAATTTCGTTATTGCGTTTGAGCCTTTGAGAGAAAATCTTAGATGAGGCAAAGATAATTGGATTATTAACATCAGACACCACGTTTTAAAAACACTTTTTCATCAAACGTGTTAGTATAGAATTTTTTGCCAAAATTCTTGAGATCTTGTAAGCAAACAAATGTTTTTAAAAAAAGAAATTAAAAATTAATTTCTTTAAAGAAGCTTGTAGGAACATTTAGTAATGGAAATTTCACTTGTAATTGTTTTTGCCTATGATAAGTTTGTCTTTTTTAAGTTGACAAATGACATCTTGTAATTTCATACCATATAAATTTTATAAGTATTTTTGTAAGTCTAACTTATCAAGATGATAATTTTGTGATTTTAGTCTTTATTTTCAGTAATGGCTTTAGCACGTTTTAAACGGGCGGCCGCACCGGCTCCCCGGTGAAAATGTCAAAAAGTGTCCCCCCTTAAGCAGGATATTGCTCTATGTCTTTATAGAAGCACCATGGCCGTGGCACCCTTAAAATGATAAACTTTTTTTAGAAACTACTTTGTATCGGAACGCTAAAAAGTGCCCCCCTAATGTGATGACCTTATTTTAGGGATTACTTTTTTTTGAAACACTAAAAAGTGGCCTTCTATGTTTCTTGCACCGGGCCCCCTTTTTGTAAGGCCATCACTGTTTATTATAGATATGTGCATTTAATGTGTATATAATCTGCATCAATATTTGATTAGATCTAACTATTATATTTTTTATTTTCTTTTGTCGTTGTCGTAATGTTTTCATTCATTTTCAACCACTCTGAGACTATATGAACTTTTACGTGTAGAGTGGTTTATAAATAAATCGTTATTACATATTTGCAAGCAGAGGAATTGCTCGATGGTCATTCCTTGTTTAAGCCTTTTATATAATACGCATTTATTTTTATTCCAAACTGTCTTCGGTTTCGAATATTTAGTGCATAATTTTTTGAACTGTTCTTTTTAAGTTGAAGCACTGCGTGGTTAATTATGGATAAAGTAGTATATTTAAAAACGATTAATTAGTTTTTAAATTTTTACTTGTGCCAGTTTTGCTACTTTTTTGAAAAATGTAATCAGAAATAGTTTCAAGTTATTTTTGAAAATACATTACATAATTGTTCAAGTGATATTTACAGCTAATACAAGTAATATAAAGCATTGCCCAGTTTCTTCGATCAGCGCTTAATATCCCTGATCTCGAGGAAAGACGTTTGAACGTGACACTCAAAGATCTAGATATCACACAATGTTGCCAACAGTATTTTGCAACATTGCCTTGTTGTTGTGGAATCTTGGTGCAGGGATTCAGAGATGAGTGCAGCCAATTTGTAACCTTCTTTGGTGTAGAAAACCAACAAAACAACATTAAATTAAACATTATGTATTCTTAATCTTGAATATTGTGTGTTAAATAACAAAAATTGTTATCTCGTTTTTGATTGTTTTTGGATCTCCGCAAAATATTTTGTCATTTTTCACAATGTTTGTTTATTGACGTAGCATGATGTGATATCACACATGTAATGACGGATACTTTTTAACAGCTTAAAATCTATGAAAGGTATATTTTGAGAATTGATTAGTACTTTGTATGTTTTTTTTTAAAAAATTTGAAGACACGCTAATAACAGCATTAAGTTTATGCGTACAATCTAGGTTGGTAAAGAAAATGAGCTAACCCTATGGTTCTCAAACTTTTTTAACTAGCGTACCCCTTTTTGCTTTAATAAAATAATAGCGGATCCATTAATTTTTAAAACAAAGAAAATAAAAGTAGGCCGAAAATTTTGTTTCGAAAATTTTCGTATCTTAAACAAAGTCAACCATTTTAGAAGGTCATGGAGCATAAATACTTTCTTTCCTTTTATTATTTTTGCAAAAACCGGACGCGATAATTATAAAACTCTACCTTATTCAAATTAGTATTTATTCTACTTCTTGTGAACTGTCTTTTGAAAAATTAATCAAAAAAAGATCTTGCAGAAAAATAAATTTTATTAATTTTCAAGTCTATTCAGCTTCGTCTTGTTGAGCTCTTTTTTAGATTAGTTTTTTTAGAGAAAAAAATATGAGCATATATTGATGTTTAGGCTTTGATAAAAGGATCAAACTATTGCATGAGAGTGGCTTGAAAACCTCTGCTTCATAACGATAAACAATTATAAACTTGCTGCTCCTTTTTAAAAAGCTCAAACAAAAAAAATAAACATGCAAAAATGCATTTGGCGAATAAACTTGTTAAGCTAATATTTTTTTAGATTGGCTCTATGCCTCAGAAAATAATTTTTTGATAGCAAAAGAAGGATCTTTTTTCAACCCCCCAATAAAACAAACGGCAAAAAATATCTATATACAGCTAATTGTATTATTCGTGCTGACCTAAGCTAAGTCTTTAATAAAATGTAATTCTGGTGTCAAAAAGTTGGTAAATAGCGGCTGCAACTTTCAATAAAAGAATCAGACGTTTTGTCGTCACCGTTTGAAAAGCCATCCACTTCTGGTCGCAATTTTCAATTTTGTACCCATAGAACTGTAATCTATATATTTTCAATCTATCAAAAATTCAAATTTTTTCTCTGCTCAAAAAATTCTTACTCACCTCTTTACAGTGCAATCATATTTATTTTTTTGGTACATTTGCAAACGCAATATAAGAAACAGATTGGTTTGTTTTTATTATCTTAAAAAGTCGCTAAAAAAAAGCTTTGCCATGACAACTAACATAGAGTGCTCTTTGATCGCTCGAAGAGCTGAGTGATAGAATTTTTATGAGCAGAGAAAAAATGTTTGGATTTTTGATTGGTTGAAAATGTGTAGATTACAATTCTATGGCTACAAAATTAATGCCTCCGGGTCAAACACAAATAGGACTGGGGCCGACGTTTTAGATTTACTACCCCAGGCGGTTGAACTGCGTGGATCCTGGCAGTGAGTGTTAAGCCAGCATCGGATTTTGTCATCCAAAATCGTCAGACCTCGTGCTACTTGCAGGGCTGCGAACTCGAAGCATTTTTAATCGAGTTCGAGTTCGAGTTCGAGTTCACAAAAAATTTGCAAGTCCGAGTTCGAGTTCGAGTTCGAGTTCTTTAAATTTCAATTTTTCGAGTTCGAGTTCGAGTTCGAGTTCACAAAATAGAGTTGAAAAAATACAGTCGGAATAGAGTTAAGAGAATAATTCAACCGCGAAAAACTGAGCACATGTTAAAAATGCTTTGTCATCAATGTTACCAATTTTAATCTATTATTAAACAAAATAAAAGAAGATAGCAAATTATAATTTGGCACCAACGCTGAGAAATGTTATAGTTAAATTTACTCATTAAATGAACTCAAACATCAAAAACTTTTTTCAAGTTCGAGTTCAAGTTCGAGTTCAGAAATTTTTATTTTTCGAGTTCGAGTTCGGCCAAAATTGCCGAGTTCTTCGAATTCGAGTTCGAGTTCGCAGCCCTGGCTACTTGATGTGTGGACCACGCTGTTAAGACGTGGTCTCTGGTTTATTCAGGGGCGTCGCACTCGCAATTCGGTGTTCGATAAAATAGCGAGACAATGTGCATGAACGACTAAAATCGCTCAACACCGATCTGAAGGCAATTAAATTTAAACCAAGTTCTTCGGTGCATGCTCATTCCAATAGGCCTGATATTGGTCATAGGTATGAAAGCGCGAATCTTGGATGTATTCTGACAGTACTCCTTGTTCATTCTATAATTCGTCCACTGTGAAGGGCAAATGCGAAGTCCGGCAAGGTTGTTTAGTAGATTCCGCGCAGCTGGCACAAATGGGCGTCTAGATCTTAGTCTCCATTGTCACGAACCTGAAAACTCGCTTTACAGATCATACAACATATTACCAGGGGAAGGGGTCCAATGTAATCCCACGGGAGTGTCGCTTCTAATCGGCAAAGCTCAGGTGGTTGGATGCCTGGAAGTATTGGTAGGAGGTCCGTTTGAATGAAAGGCAGGCATCGAGTAACTATGCGCAAAGCGTCATTCAAAACACTGTCTATGAGGCGAGTGTGAGAATGCAACACCAGATTGTTGTGCAGTGTTGAGCTGTTGAGTAGACCAGAGATAAGGCAGCTGTACGCAGTGTTTTGAAACCAGCACCCCATCCTGAGCCTACAAGTTGCCTCAGCAATGTGACACGCGAAAATAGTTTTTGCGCAATGCCACTAGACGGTTACAAAAAGTAAGCAATCTGTCTAGTTTTACCCCAAGAAAGCAGGAATTAAACAAAACGGTAAAGTCGGTAGATTTTGTAAACTTTGAGCTCACGTTTGGCTTCTCGGTTATTTAAAAGGAAGGCTGCTGTCACAGTGTTAGTGTGACTGAGTTTCAGCATCCAAGTTTGAAGACACGCTCCATTATCATTTTGAGTAAACTCCGTATCATTCTGCTTATCGACCAGATACGGTCAACAGCATCAGCCTCAACAGCATAAGCCTCAACAGCATTAGATACGGTTACTATGCCTGACAATGTTATATGCCGCTGTTAGATCAACAAATACGGCACCGGTCTTTTTCATAGCTTCGAAAGAATCCTCGATGTTTTGTGTTAACAGAGCAATTTGATTCACGGTAGACTTTCGGCGTCAAATTTAGCAGAGTTGAATCAATTACAACTTTAAGTATATGTAATTAATCATTCTTTTTTATATAACTGTAATTTTAATTAAAATTTTTTGTTTTTGGGTAACTGCAATTTTTATTGTAGGCTAAATTATAATTACTTTTTGCTTTTAACAAATTTACAAAATTCTATCATTCTTAAATGCCTAGAATTCTTTTCTTTACCATTATAACGCTAAACTTTTTCCTGTTCAATAAAATTTCTTTTAACGAACAGTGGTGAATATGTTGCTTAAAAAATGTCTTGTTTTAGAAAAGCAAAATAATCAATTTTTAAAATGGAAACTCCAAATAGTCAATTGCTTTAAAAAAATCAAAGTTACTATATAATTAGACTTACCATATGTTTTGATTGTGACAGGACAGTCCTGATGTCCGGCCTTTGTCCCGCCTGTTCTGCTTGAAGTCCTGCTAGATGTCCACAACAGACTCAAAGCGAAAACCTTGAAAAGAACTTTTTCGAAGCGAAACAAAAACTTTTCCTTAGAAAAGTCTACTTTTTAGGGACGAAATTGATAAAATCCGAGACAAATTTAAAGTGAAGATCTTATTTTTCTTTTTTTTTTAGAGAACATTTGTAAGCTATTTTCGGAAAAAAACAAAGCAATTCGAGACAAATTTTTTAAAGAACACTTCTTTGTTGGAACGAAAATCATAAATCCGAGACAAATCTGAGGTAAAAATCTTTTTTTTTTTAGAGAAAATTAGTTTTTAGGTACGGATCTTTTTCTATTAACAAGCGTCCTGGTTTGCCCCTCCAAAATTATGGTAACCCTATATACTGTATAGTGTAATACAAGTTATGAAACTGATCATCCGTATCGCCATTTTTTGTCATTCAGTCAGCTTGTATTTAAAGAATTAGAATTTAAAAATTGCTGTTTCGCGAACGTTTTATCGGTATCAACGGAAAATAGTCAAGTTATTTATAATAGAACATTTTTGCGACTTGTTGGCGAAAAAATAAAACAAAACTAGTAACAGATATACTGATTGGTTTATTACGCTGAAGCAAATAAATAACGAATGGTAGAATATTTTTAGTTTTTTATTTTGAAGTTAAGAGCATTAATCAAAGTTTAAATGTCATATCTAGAGGAAGTACAATTTAATTAAAGTTTGTTGATGTTTGAATCAAGTTTTTTTCTGGTTAAATTTCGCAGTACTAAAGATAATTTAATTTTTTAGTTTATAGCCTTACTGTATAACTGTATAATACACTTTGTTTAAAATTTAGTTATGTATTAATAATTGCTGTGCAATTGTTTTTTGCTGTGTTAAATTCTCTATCATGCACTTTTTAAATAATATTTAATACTGCTAATATCCAATATTTTTATAATAGTTTTTTTATGGCGAAAAATATCGTTAGCTTACTTTGAGCGTTGTTAGCAAATTAAGTATCAATTAGTTTAATTATGCTCGTACTTGTTTTGTTTGTCTTAAAAGATTACTGCTTGAAAAGTTTGTTTAATATGGAATTCTAGAATTTCGATAAATTGCAAAAAGCTTTTTGTTTATGTTTTTTGTAACGGTAAACGGCGCTGAAGTTGGCCGATTGCCGCAAAGTGAGTTGTCAATTAACGCGCTTCTGGCTTCGATAAAAAGAAAAGTCAAAACTAGCTAAGGAATTTAATTTAAACAAAAATAACTTATAAAGCGAAGCGATAAGAAGCGTTAAAAAGCGGTAATCTGTAAATAAATTAAACGAACTAAAAATCAAACTCAAAAAAAAAAGACAAGTTGCTTTACCGAGCAGTTCACGTCGTTGTTGACTCACGGGGATACGAGAAACACACAACGGGGATCAACAAAAACTGCCCTAAGTCTACTCAGACTTCAACCAGCCGCCCACAAATACTGCAGCTGGTCGCCTCACAGATAGAGAAGTGACAATCCAAAGTGGGTACAAAAAATTATATTAAGCCTACTCAGACGTCAGCCAGCCGCCACCAATAGCTGCTGATCGCCTAAAAGATTGAGAAGTGTGAGAAAACGCAAAGGAGTCAGCCTTAAATGAACGCATTGCAAAAACAAACTATGTTCTGGGATGAAATTAACTAACAATATAAAATGTGAAACAAAAAGGCGCTGGCAGCGAGTGCGCGCGCAAATTATGATTAGAAGCGAAAAATCAAACGTTATATATCATGCAATAACAGAACCGTAAAAGTCAAAAATGAATACACAATTAATTTTACGTTACAATTTGAATACTTTTAATTTTATGAAATTTTTAAAGCAGTTTTTATTTTTGTTTAGGCAAAAAAAATTTTCGCACTTTATGCAAAAAGTGTAGGTTTTGCTGGTGTACCCAGGCAGTTTGCATCTGGCTCTTTTTTCTCTGTAATCTGGATACTTTCTTCACTTTGAGGGTTGTAACTGGATTCACAATAAACATATTCATTATCAGAGTCACTTTTTCCGAGAAATTCATCTTCACTCTCCCCATTTTCATCCCCAGTAATAGCTTCCCAATTCTTATGCTATAAAATTTTCGAACATTCATAATTAATTTATTATTACACTATATTTACTCAAAATATTTAAAAAAAACTTCAATATAACAATCAGATTATATTTAGATCTTCAGCCTATAAATCGAACTTTATGGACGAGGTGGACAGATTTGGCACGTTTAAACTAGTCAATACCACATTAATCACAATAGGCAAACATTAAAAATTTAGTATTGATATGATAGAATTACTTTTACTAAATACAAAAAAATTTTATCTAGTTTTTTTTAACTGAAATGTGCCAGATCTGTCCCATTTGTCCATAAAAGGATGATAAAAAGTTGTTAATATTTTTCTTTTAGTAGAACAAAACATTTTTGAAAGGTCAAACCTTCACTTAATTTTTCCGTATTTCAAATACATACTTTGGTTTTAACGGCCTTAAAACTTTTTATTATTATTCACTTTAAGACGGTTATCATTCACAGATTCATAGAATACTGACTCAAAATTAACTTTTATAGCCTATTTCAGATTTGGCTATTGGTCAACATTTGTTAGATAACAAAATTTGCGCAAAAAACTAAAGGTTGGTTAGTTCTCAATTTTAGCTACTGGACAATTATCTTTCCATTTGATAACGCTTGAAGCCACCTTTATAAAATTGCTTAAAACCTCTCTTTGTCGCCAAAAAACAATTTGTTTATGGACTGAAGCTTTCTCGCTTACGGCGCAAGTAAGCGAGCAATCAATCGCGTGCCCTCTTTCTCTAAACAAATCAGAGGCGGCGTTACTTTTGATGTTCTATAACTCCATATAAACCATATTTTCTTGCAGTTCGTCATTGCAACGATTTCTTCTGACGAAAGTTGGCCGAAAGATTTTGAAAGAAAACAATTGTTTTTAAGAGCACCATAAATTGAAAGAGTTTATGGTCCCATCAATACCATTGATCATTTTAACGTTTTGCACAACTAAGAGTTTATTCAAGTAACAAGAATAGAAAAACGGAGAAAATTAGTGACAGACTTAATCCTTCAACAATTTTTCTACCTTTTGCTGTTGTTGAATTTTATTTTTTCCATCTCTCGTAGCCGCGACAGTCTTCTTTGCCTCTGCAAAGCTAAGGTAACTCCTAATCTCGCCATTGGTTGGTATCTTTGAGACAGCACATAATGTTCTCTTTGCTACAGCGACAGCAGATTCTCTATTCTTGTTCGAGATTGTTTAAACTTTCACCTTTTCCTCTAGAACATTGGTTTTCAACCCAGGGTCGTTTGACTATTTTTTTAGGGTCACGGAAGCATTTAATAAATATAATTTAGGAATAAAACAATGAACACTTTAAAAGTACAAGTGTTTACATGTTAGTTAAAGACGAGTAACCTGATTATTAAGGCAAGTTTTCGCTGCAATAAAATTGTGAGAAATTTGCACTTGCTTTTACGAAAAGTTGCATTTATTACGCACAAGCTTTTTAAACGTCCAGAGTCATTAACTCTGAGAATTTATTTACAAATAATGCTAAGTATTTCCAAAAATTATCTGGGGAGAAACGGCTATATTTTTTCCAACCGTCTACGAAGCATGCTAAAAGTTTGCTCCACAGTGCATAAAGTGGCTAGGAAATTTAACAATAAACTCTTCGCGCTTAGGTAGGAAAAGAAACGTAAAAGATGAACAAACAAACAAAGAATAATCCTGTCAACTCTCGTAGTGAAAACGAGTCCTTATTCATTGAATACTGATCCGCTGAAAAGATAATTGCTATTCAAATAAGAATTTGGAGAAAAAACAAAACGGAATTTTAAAACTCCCTTCAAAAAATTTTTACAATTCTAAGAAAAATCAATATAAGCGTTTTTTCGAGTACCTCTGATAAACATAAAAAAATGGACGTAACATTTTTGTTTTGCATGAGAGAAGCTGAGTTGGGACAAGGTATTGTTGTTTTTAAAATTCATCTAAACACTAAAAAATATACAATCTATTAGATAAAATGTATTAGATAAAAATGCATTAAAGCGAAAAAAATGCCACTTCTTAAACTATATTTAACTGTGTGGCCGACTTGTAGAACCAGTAATGGTTTTACAAAAGGGGAGCCGGGTGCAAGAAAATAGGGGGCCACTTTTCAGTGTGCCAAGTTTTTTTGTTCCAAAACAAAGTAATCTTAAAAGAAAAGTCATCCCTTTCAATCGAGTAGATATCTCTACTTTCGTCCTAAAGTTTTGGTGCCGACAGGGTGGGCCACCGTCATGGTGCTACTGTGAAGAAATGGAGCAATATTTTGTTTAGGGTGTTGTAAGTTTTTGACGCTTTTTAGGGGGTTGGTGCGGCTGCAACGTTCGCTACATAAAACCCTCACCGCGCACAACTGGTCGTTTTGATGTCGACCTTATTCAATATTGTCTTAATTCAAGTTCTATTCTCGCATGCTATTGTTTCGACGGGAAAGACACTTCAACTCACTATAGTTTGGAAACCTAAACAAGTAGCTCTAAATTACAATCATATCACTTTATAGATCAAAAAACAATATTGCGAATATTACAAAATAAGGTGGTGGTTGCTTTATGTTTGCTACATCTAAATTAACATTTCCGCCATTATCCTACTAAATCAGTGTTTCTTAAACTATGTGTCGCCAAGGCTATGCGGATGGGTGGCGAAGGCTTGGAAATTATCGCGCGTAAAAGAAAAAAATCTGTCGGCAGAAGATTTGATAAGTGAAGAACGTTCTGGAGGTGTCATTATGTATTTAAGACAAAAATCAAGAAATGAGAGACAGATTCGAGGTGAAGACTTTTATTTTTTAGAGAACACTAGATTTTGGAGACGAAAATCAAGAAATCAGAGACAGATTCGAGGTGAAGACTTTTTTTTTTTTTGAGAAAACATTATATTTTGGTGATGAAAATCAAGAAAGCTAAGACGGATCCAAGGTGAAGACCTTTTTTTTTTTAGAGATCATTACGTTTTCACCACGCTCAGTCAAATTTAATTGGATCGCAGTCATATTCGCAAATCGTTGTTTTTAGCGATTTTGGGTCGCCGAAAAAGTTTAAGAAACACTGTACTAGATGTTTTATGTTTTCTGCATTTAAATCCTGAACCAATTTCCTGCATCGAGATTGTGTAAGATTTACCGTATTTAAATTTAACACCTCTGCTGTTGTCCTGTGATGCAGAAGAATAAAAATACTATATTTAAAAATTAGAAGAAAACATTCATAAGTTTTTATATTTATAACGTTTAATTAAATTTTTAACGTTTAATTAATTTCAGAACAAAAAATATACCCAATATATTTTGAAACATAGTTTATTAAGGACGTTTTGGAATTATAACTCATTCCACTATCAACTTGTAAAATAAGTTTTTGATGTTTTTGATTTTATGCTTATTGCCTAAACGTAAATTGTTTTGTTACACACTGATTCATACATATATCGAAGTCTAATTGTAGAAAATTACCAACACACGTGTTTGTTTTATTACTTTTGCTTTCCTAATCATTATATGCGTGTGCAATCGCTGCCAGAGTCTTTTCGCTTTACGTTTACACTTTGATTATCAGTTAATTTTGTCCCCAAGCATAGTTCGTTTCTGCAGCTTGTTCATTGAGTGCTGGCTCTTTCGTGTTTTATTTCATTTCTCAATTTGTGAGCCGATCAGTAGCAATAATTGTGGGCGATTGATTGAAGTCTGAGAAACTTGATGCTGTTTTTGTGATCTCAAAATTCTGAGAGACTTACCGTGGTGTACTAATCCTGACTGGATTTACCCGTTTGTGTATTTCCCGTTTCCCCATGAGTGAGCTGTCGGTAAAACAACTGTGTTTTTTCTCTTTGTTTGGTTTTCAGATCGTTTTCCTTTATCGAAGCCAAAAGCGCGCTATTCGACTATTCCTTTGTGGCAATCAGCCAACTTCAGCTCGGTTTACCATTGCACTAATTAGACTAGATGGGTAAAACTGAAACTGCTTGAAACTGAAGTTTTGCTCAATTCAAAAACTGTAATTCAATTCAGGTGTTTTTTGTAACTAAGATCGTGGGATTTTTAACTTGAGCTGGTTTGTGCAAATTTAGTAGATGGCAATTGACAGACTGTTATAGGTTCAATGTAAAAAATACATTTTTTAGAAAATTTCCAATAAATGGACAAATTTTTGTCCTATTTCAATGAATTTTTATAGGAAAGAATAAAAAAAAAAAAAACTATATCAAATAGAAAAAATTAGGCAGCTAATTGTTTTAAATCCATTTTTATCAATATTTTTGTTTGATTATGCTACCATTTTTCCTGTAACCTGTGACTCATCACCATGTTATGCTTCAGTAAAACTAAGTTCTGGTCAAAGAGATACCAATCAAGCATATCGAAAAAAGAAGTAAAACGCTTAGTAATTTAATAAAAACCGCTGAAAGAATGAAATGTTAAAGAGTTGGATAGTGACGTTATTAAAGAGTTTAGTTATTTTAAATGTAGTCAAATTAACCCCAATAAGTCAAAATAATTCATGTTATTTGGGAGATAAAAAAAATTGGAAAAACTTAAAAAAAGTGTAATGTTTTCTACCAACAGTTAAGATTTTTTGTCTGAAAAAAGTATCAACAGACCATAAATAGAATGCATGGAATAGAAAACTTGCAATTCTTTGGCATTTTTGATGCAATTTTTTTAAATTTTTTCTCAAATAAATTTGATCACGTTCACGTGAGTGTACATCATGTTAGAATTTGCAAAAGTAGAAAGCAAGAGATAGCAGTGACAACGCTATAATATCCGCCTCAGCTTGTTAAACAAAGACAGTTCTGTTTTTATTTGATTTTCAAAAAAAAAGGAGTTTTTTGGGTATTTTTATTTAAATTAAAAATATTTTTGATATTTATTTATTTGAATTTCAGAGATAAAAAAGTTCTTTAACATTCAGTTTGCAGTTAAAATTTTTCTTAATCTTTCTTGACTTTCAAAAACAATTAATTTGAAATAAAGCTTTTAGTCGGCTATCATTATAAAGATTACATTTTATTGTGTATCTCTTGTGTGCTTTTGTGTTTTTGATTCAAAAAATTTAAGGTAGTGGTGTGTCGTGAAGTATGTCGCTAAATTTTTGTGTTTTAATGGAAAGCAATTATAGTTTTGTCTATAGATGACTTTTGTGTTCCATTTAGTTTTAGTACACTTCTGCTAAAACTCTTAAATATAGGCTGCTTCAGTAAAACTGTAAAAAATAAAATTGTTTGTTTTCTGCTTTTTGATGCAGTTGGCAGTCGTTTTTTTAGAAAACTGTTTAATGAAAGCGTCAATGGATTTCAAAATAATACTGTTTTTTAATAATGTTAAATATATTTTAAATGTCACATTATGTCTTTGTGACTTTATGTCATTTTCTGCTAGTCACTATACTACAAATGTTCTACCCTCTTACCTCAAACCATTTTAAAGGATGTGACATCGTATTATAGATATATAATCTGATCTACGATTATCTATTGATACTGTATATAATCAGAGATGTATCTACGATTATCTATTGATAGCAATCTCCAATCATCGATGATCAGACATAATTTCGGAGAAAAACAATAAAAAATATATATGGTCGGAGATAAATTTTCCGATTGGGAGGAAATAGATGCATTTTGAGTACATTTTGAGTGTATATCTTTTTGCGGTTTAACTTGATTTCTAATAAATTTTGAAACGTGTTGTCAAATTCGTTTTTCCGGTCGTTGGGTTAATAAATTTGGGAATGTGTTGAACAATTAAAGGCCCTATTTCTAAAAGTACCTAAGTCACATTTTTGAAAAAATGAGATAAGCTAAAAAAATTGTTTGTTTACTCGCCAGAAATATTCTAATAAAAAATCTTTTCAGGATAAGGTACGAAAATCACTTTTTGAATAGCACAGAGGTTTAAAATCTTAGCGTATTTTTATTCTCGAAGTACCGAAGTCCAACTGATTTATGTTAAAAATTCCTATACACGCTTGATAGCTTATTAAACCTATTGTTTGAAGGCTAGACCTGCAAAGCAGTCTTACCTGAACAAATTTGTTTTTACTTTTGTCAATAAAACTTGAAATAGGAGCTTTTGAAAGTTTGTCAAAGGTTAATAATATAAAAGTAACGCAAGTATTGTAATAAAGTAATAACTTTCATTTTCATTATAGACAAGTTTATTCAATGACTTATTTTTGCATTAAGTTTACCTATGTTATTATTTTTAATCATTATTTTTAAATAAATTGGAAATTCTAATGTTTTATTTGTAGCCGTCTATAACCTAATAATTTAGTTGCATAGCATTCTATTGGAGTCACGAAGCATCAACTCATCTATTGACATTCAGAAACATTTTTTTAAAATTTGTACTTAATAGCTTTATATTGATTCAGCTTTTAGTTAATAGATCACGGAAAAGTTTTTTTTTATGCTTTCTTGGTTTGGGTACGCAAATTTTCGGAAAATTAACTTCTCATCACTTGGTTTTTTGATTTCTCGTAGATCTTAAATTCTTTTCTGACATGTCACTCTATAAAAAATAAAATGCATATTATCATTATTATTACATGTGATTGACTTTTTCTGCTTAACTACACTGTTAATTTGCTAGAAAAGCGCTTGTAAAACAAAATTTGCAATAAAAGTACCTAAGTCCAATTTGCAAAACAAGCTTTAATTCCTTATGGCGTCATAATAAAATTCTAAAAAGTTGTTGAAATAGGGAGAGAAACATAACCAATATAATAAAAAACCATTTAGGTGTTTTCCATCATTACTCTGATTTTCCAGGGTTTTTCAAAACTTTAAACCTCATTTTCTCAAAACTGAAATTATGTGACTAAGGTACATTTAGAACTCAGCCCTTTAATTTGTTCTATGTACATACTAACGCAGTAATGCGATAGTGTGTACGTAGGTAGAACGTCAATAGGATCGCAGCACTGTCATAGCTAAGTCATCAGCGTAGACAAATTTCCTGGCAATTGTTACTGGCAAATCATAAATGCAGAAATTAAATAAGAGGGCAGCTAGGACTGATCCCTCTGAGATACAATTCTTGAGGCTTTGTAACCTGCTTAGCAATCTAGTACCAGTGGTAAGGGTAAAACTTCTTAAGTTCTATGATGAGTGAAACCATGTGCCTGTCCAGCAGAAGATGCAAAAGCTTGCACGTGAGACCGCGGTGCCATACGGTATCGTAGGCTGTCGTGAGCTTGATAAATACATTACTAATCTTCTTTTTAGCCGAATAGCTATGCTCAATTTTTTGAGTTAGAAAAGTTATTTGAGTTATCTACGGTCTACCGTAGCTTTTGAGTTATCTACGGTCGACCTTCCGCGTCGAAACTCAGTCTGCTCTCTAGATAGCAGTGGATCTATAATTAGTTTGACACGAGTGTACATAAGTCTCTCCAAAAATTTTAAGGAGATACACAGCAAAAAGATTCGTTTGTAACATCTAGGTCAGTTCTTCACTTACATATATACAATATATACGAGTACTCGTACATTGAATTAGCTCGCAGTTTACTTTATTCATTTCAGTAGTCTTCCAAGTGTAGTCAAAAAGTGTTAGTGTTATTGTTGCTTGCGCAAATTATTTAAGTGTTTAAGTGGTCAAGGGTCAAGTTGACAACTTAAAAGTTAATTGTATGGTAAGATAGAATTGTTTGGACGGAGCCATCAGGGTGCTAATTCATTCTTAAAATATTCAGAACAAAACTGTTGAGTGATTATTCGCAGTTGTTGATGTTGTGAATTGCTTTAAAGTTTTGTGAAGCTTGAGAGTCAAGTTTTACGAGAGTTGATCGAGTTTGTTTGATTATGGAAAGAATACATTCTTTATAATTAAAGAAACTATGGTTTCTTGATATCTGTTGAGAAAAGTTTTTAAGAGAATTTAGTCGTGCTTAGCCAGAAGTAACTATATTAAGAGCTTCCGTCTCGCGGCAAACTATTTCTTGAGCCGGCATATATAAAATGAAAACAACTATACTTTAGTACAGTTGTTGGGTAACCTAGATCAACTGGTCCTTTCAGATTTTCGAGTAAAGCTGTGACAACTTGAAACAAAAGTTAAAGTTTAGCGGTTTTGATCAGCGAAGGTCGATGTAGAGACTTTAAAAACTTCTCAAGGACACGTCCATCCAGAGAGCAGCTCTTATAACCAAAACTCGGAAGAACCAGATCAGTGTTAGTGCCATAGTGCCAAAGATCAAAGAAGAAGCTAGGGGGATTCTTAGGATTGTGCAAAAGTACAAGTTTGCCCTAAGCTGCACAGTTAGCCAGGCATTCTTCATTTGAACTGATGGAATCATATATCCGGTCTACATACCAGCAGTCAAAGTCACCAGCATAGAGACAGGAATGTTGAAACATTGGAATGTTTACTGGTATTAATTACAAGTTTGGTAGTTTGTAGATGTTGACGATTTTGCAGCCATCGACATCCACACAAAACCATTCAATTGCCGATCCTTTAAGAGATTGATCAGCAAAAGTCCATTTGAGTCGTTTATGAATAAACGTAGCAAGGCAATGTTTCCTGCTTGACACCCAACTAGCAAAGGTGCAATTTGGTATCACCAGTCGATTGGCATTGGTGTAGTGAGTCTCTTGAAGAAGAATAACGAGGGCGTTGTATCTGTGGGATAGATGGCTAACAACACAGATCTTATTTGCACTTAAGCCCTCTATATGGCGATGTAGTGTACTAAGCAAAAGTGGACGCTTGCCGTTTGGCATGCAATTGGCATCAGGTCTTTTTTTTGGCTTATAGAGCCGAGGGTCTATCCTTTTACAACCCTGGAAGCTCTCGATATTGTCATTGTTCGCTTGAAGGGTTTCATTACTTTAGTAAAAAGGACTCACCGCGAGGAAGTCAATGACATAAGCCCAAGTCAAATTCAAATCACCAAAATAATCTATCTGCTTTATGACTTGACTGTTCAAACAAAATAAATAAAGCTTGCTCGGCTGAGCAACAGTTGGCATTCCACTAGGTGGCGAGAAAAAAGCTTATTTAGCAAATAAATAAACAATTGCATATTAAATATTTTTAAAAAAATTTTACATCAAGTTGTGAGTCAACATTTAAATAAATTTTAAGAGTACAATATATCTAATAAATATTTGCTAAATATAAATTAGTTTGAAAAATTCTTTATAAAAATAAAAACCCAAAAGAATATTAAAAATAATTTCTGTATTTAATTAGATGGCAACAAATGGCAAGTCTATATTTTAGGAAAGGTTGAATTGTGTTTTTGAAAAAGCTTAACGCGATTTTGACTTTAGTTAATTTTTGTAAAAACTAAAAAAAGTCTTCACAAGAAATTAAAGGTTAAAAAGTAGTTTCTTGCCTTAAAAGGTAAAGTAAAAAATTGTCAATTGATATCATATCCAAGCATTAAACATGGAACATATTTTTTTTATTACTCTGCCTTTTCAACACTTTTTCAGTTTTTTTATTTTTTCAAAAATATAATAATTCTATTTTTGCTGCAAGTGTAAGAATTTTCTTTATTTGTTTAATCATTTCGAGACTGAGCAAGAAGCAGTTTATCTTATTGACACCGCGCTCTCAATCGACTTGCCATTTTGGCGACAATATTAAATAAGTGGCTCTTTAGTCGATGTGTTTTACTGTGCAATGGAGATGGTCATTATATCTGTCAATAAAACAATTTAGAAATACGTTTTATAATTTCAAAGCATGCTGATAAATGTAATCAAAATAATATTGATAAAAGATTTTTCTGAACAGCCTTCAAAAGATTCCAAACTAAGCGCATTGCTATTTCAGTATCTTTTTGTTGTTTTAAAACTCTTGTGTTTTTGTTTGATAACACAATGTTTTAAGTTTGTCATAAACTTCTTAGTTCATAAACTGTACATTTATTCTATATTATTTTTTTGCTATACAAAACGTGCTTTTCACGGTAATGCTTCAGTTAAACGGCGTAAAATCTTCAGAAAATATTTTGCTTCAGTTAAGCGGCGTAAAATATTTAAAGTTAAAAACGCTTTAAATTTGCTTCTGGTTTTAATAATTTTGTTTTATTATGTTTAACTTATAATTTATTTTTTAGTTTCAGTTTCACTAGCCTTATCACGCGGTGGACCAAGTGCCCCAACGTCGATCGTTGATTCTATCTTATCTCGAGAAGAGATTTTGCAAGAAGACTGGTGTTTATTGGTTAGGGTTAGGGTTAGGGTTAGGGTTTAGCTAACTTTACCTAACCCTAACCCTAACCCTAACCCTAACCCAGAACGTTGAAAACCTTTGGATGCGCGTTAAGCGTAAACTGCGTAGACAGTTTGGGACATCCGAGACGTTGTTCACGTCGCACCTTCATGAATTTGTATGGCGTGAACGACATAAGAACAGTGCAGCGTTTTCTGCTTTTATTTGTAGTCTGACACGCCAACACACTTTTTGAACTGTCTTTTCTTGCAATAAATGCTGGTGTTATTTAAATATCTTAGTCTTTTTTATTTTACGCCGTTCAGAAACTGAAGTCAATTTTACGCCGTTTAACTGAAGGATTACCCTTTTCACAACTTGAGACAAAAAGAAGAAAGAAGGTTATTTTCTTCTTACTTACGGGACTTCAAACAGTGTTTCTATTTTTGTATCACCATAAAAGCTTTTAAGAATTTCGTAACAGGAACCTACTTAAACTTATTTTACAACTTACTATACAGTGTTGGTGAAACTTGTTATAAAAATTATGAAAGATTGACACAAATATTAAATTTTTTTCCTTGGATAAAAATTGATAAAATAAATTTTAAAATTGATAAAGTAGGTTTTAATCACTGTCTTAATCAACAAAAAGTTTGAGCCGATAGATAATAATGATGTATTTTTATAGGTTATAAATGATTAATAAATGGTTTAAAATAAAAATGTAGTAGTTTAATTAAAATCAAAATAAGTTTAAGATGTCCATCAGCAACTACAAACTGTTAGTAAAAAAAACAATAATCCCGTGGTTTATGATGTAAAGAGTTTTTTGTCTGGGCCTGATGATATCGATTTTGTTGAAAATGGATCTTCTGCTAAGGTTTGTCGATGCTATCACGATCAACTGAACAATGTAGTTGTAAAATATTTCGCTCTTAATGGATCACAGGAGTCAATTAATCGGAAATTAAAAGAAGCTGAAAAAGAAGCTTCTACTTTAATAAAAATCAGTCATCCAAACATTGTTCGAGTTTTTGGGCTTACATCATGGAACGAGTTTTGTGGAATTGTTATGGAAGAAGTTACCGGAGGAACGTTGGAAGATTTATTGATTGGCAAACCAAACTATTCTATATCTTGGAATCTCTGTGTAAAATTTTTTGCAGAAATTGCAAACGCTTTAGGTTATCTTCATAATCAAGACCCACCATTGGTGCATCGTGATTTGAAACCGCAAAATGTTTTGTTAATGGCAGATGACTTGACAGTAAAACTGGCTGATTTCGGTTCTGTGACAATTGCACAAGCTACAGGAACGATGTCATCGTTTCAAATGAAATCCAACAAACAATACACTCTATTATATTGTGCACCTGAACTGTTGAAAAACATCGAAATACGAAATTGCTCAACTGATATTTAGGGCTATGCTTTGATTGGTTATGAAATTATTACTCGACACCAAGTTTATATACATCCAGGAATCAATCATGATCTTATAATCTATCAAATAATGCACGATGATCTAAAACCAAACATGAATATTGTTGATGAGATAGAAAAACACTTGGATGAAAATATTCATGATAAAACCATATTTATTCAATTGAAAAGTATCATGGAAAAATGCTGGAATTATGAAGCAAATAAACGACCTACTGCTTTGGAGATAATTGATATACTGAAATCTTTGTTACCTTTAGCATATTCTGATTTGAAGGGTGCAATATCCCCACAACCAACTTTTTCTCCTCATCTCAAAACACAAAACAAAAGCAAGCTTTATTCTTTAGCAGATTTAGATATGCAATCAGAAGCATGTTTGTTGAACATAAATCCAAGTTTGGATTATCTTTCATCGCATTTGCTCATAAACTATAAAGTACGTAATTACTAACTTAACAAAGTCAACTTTAAATGAAATAACCCTGAAAACAACGGTCATCAAAGAATAGTACAGTAGCAGGAAATAAGTTTAATTGGTCAATCTCTTTTAACAGTTTATTAACAGTGAAACTTGAACCAGAACATGAAAACTCCAATTTTGAGTTAACCCATGTTGATGGAAATCTATACAAATTGATACCAACATCAAACTTTGTTGAATTAAAGCCAAATGAAATGGCAACCATTCGGATTAACTCCCACACAGTTTTAAGTCGGTACTTCATCTTTCCTCGTTGGTATGTTTGTGCTCCTGGTGAACAACCAAAATCGTAAAAAACACAGATGATGATGAACTTCGATTTGTATCCGATTTTGTAAGACCTGAACAATACAAAAATTCAATAAATGATTTGTCAGAACCATTTACACCAGCAGTGAAATTTGATAAGTATAATGTTGCTGATTTGGGTTATGCACCACTTCGAATTATTCCCAATGTAAAAGATTTTTAGCTAGTTGTTAATAAAATTTTTGAAGTAAATTTTGATAATTGTTCAATTGTAGATAATTTCGGTTTGGATGAAAACAAATTGCTGCAATTGAAAAAAATTCTTGGAATTCATAATAACAAAGAGCATGATTTATCTGCCAAAATTCAAATAACAATATTATTATTAATTAGAACAAAGCAAAGCAAATAAAGTTCATCAAAGTGAAGAAAGTTATCAGATCAACATAAACTACAACAGCAAGAACACTGATATCACAGTATTTGGACAACCTGGAGTTTTCTATGCAATACAGACATTGGCGGCACTAGCAGAAACAACATGCGATGACTCAAAAACACGATCTGTTCCATCTGGCGTTATCGAAGACTCACCGAGATATGATTATCGGGGCTTGATGATTGATGCAGTAAGAAATTTTATCAAAGTTGATGATATTATATTGATCATCAAAGCCATGGCTATGTACAAGTTAAACAAACTGATCTTGCAACTATTACACAATGAAGGATGGAGAATCGAAATCGACGGTTTACCTGAGCTGACTGAAGTTGGAGCAGTCAGACGTCATACTGAAAACAAAGATGCAGTTCTTCCGGCATTCGGTTCTGGTCCTCATGACAACACGTCAGGAAGTGGATATTATACAATTAAAGATTACAAAAAAGATCTTACAAGTTGCATCAAATCATTGTGTTGAAGTAATTCCAAGGCTTATGATACCGGTAGATTGTGCAGCAGCAATTCTATCAATGAAATCACGATACAACAAACTTAAGGATCATGATCCTGATCGAGCTGAGGAGTTTCTACTGAACTCTGGCAATAAAGATTCAGATTTTGGTGAAAATAGCAAGGTTTTAAATCCAACTATAGAATCCACATACAACTTTATTGATTTTATATTTAACTCAATGAAAACCATGCACAAAGACATACAGCCTTTAAAAATAATTTACGAGCGTACATTGAAGGTTATGCAGAACTGGACAAATGGTTTGATTTATCATTATTTGAATCATTCGAATTAAAAACATCTGTTCCTGTTCACGTTACTAATTTTCACGAATACTTTTTGCATAGAGTTGTACAAATAGGTTGGAATAATCATGGAATCAAATTAGGAATTCATGTAAACGAAGCATTGCAAAAGCCAAACGAAAAATTATATTCTGAAAGTATCATGACTAATGACAATGTCGTTGTTTATGCAAATGGAAATAAAGTTAAAACAGATATCAGAATATTGGAAAAAGCATACAAACTTGCCAATGCTGGTTACAAAGTTGTTGTTTCTAACGCATCTCATTTAACTTTACATCATGCACAGGAACCTGATCCAGAAGAAATTGGTCAATATTGGGCAACTAGATACATAGATGACAAAAAAGTATTTTCATACAAACCAGATGATTTGTTGAGCGACACAAATCTAGACCATGTTGTCGACGTTTCAACCGCAGATTTTACTGAAAAACAGGCTCAACTACAAAAACCCGAAAACATCATTGGCATTCAAGCTTATTTGTACACTGAATTGTTACGGGATGTAAAAACGATACATTACCAACTATTTCCTCAGTTACTGGCATTTGCAGAGCGAGCTTGGAATAAAGCTGATTGGGAAAGTAGTAATTTTTTCAATCCAGAAAAACGTTTTGCTGAAGATTGGGAAAACTTTGCAAAAAGAGTTGGATACAAAGAATTAAAAAGATTGTACAAGCTGGGCATTTACTACCGAATTCCACCCCCTGGAATATCAGAAATCCAATCCAATGTTGAACTATGTACTCTTTATCCTGGGTTTTATTATTTGTATCGACAATATGTAAACAACAAGCCTTGCGAATGGAAGGAATACAAAAGTAATAACTTACAGGTTAACAAGCAGACAAAATACGAGTTTGCTACTATTGACCCAAACAGCAAAAGAAAAAGCAAAATTGCTAAGCTTAAAATCAGTCGTGGCTTTGCAGAAGAGACCGGGATCACTAATTTTATCCGCTCTAACAAAGCGTACTCCTTTTATCGTATTCATCCGCTTTAACAAAGACTGACCCATTGTCCTTAATAAACAACATTAGAAATAAATGGGTTTAATTATCATATCCAAAAAGATTCGCTTAATTTATGAGTGAAAGTATACAGTAAAGATCCTATTTAATCCTTTATGATCAAAGATTTGGATAATATTTCGCTCAATCATCTGTCTCGTGTTATTTAATTTAGATGACAACAAGAATGTGCCTAATTCGGTTGCACCGATAAAATAAATTGGGTCATAAAGATCAGAGTTTTATATGATTAGAGTATTATTATTATGATTAATATTATTATTTTTACAATACTTTTATTATTGTGCAGTTGTAAGCACAAGTGACTTCAAACAATATGTAATAGTTGAGATGTCTCAATTAGTATCTTTTGTATTAGAATATTTTTTGTATTAGTATTTTTTGTATTACATAGCTATAGCTTTAAAATTGTGCTTTTTACAATAGTTTCGTTTTACGTTTGTTTTAAGATGAGGTCTACAACATGAGTTTGTTTAGTGTTTTATGATTGCGGAATAGAAAACTTTTCCGAGTTTCTTCATCAAATTTCTTAAAAATTTCCGCTAACAAACGCAACAGAACAATTTTTATAATATATAAAAACATTGTCTTGTTGGTTCAGCAGTTAATATTCCTGATTTCGAAAAAAACAATTGAACATAACACTCATAAGCTAGATATCAAACATGGTTTCAACGGTATTTTGCAACATTGGTTTGGTCTTTTCCATTAATTTTTGAAAATTTTTCTCTTCACATCCGAAAAGTTCTAGAAAATCATTATTGGGGCAAATGCCCAAAAATCTGGGCAAAACTGTGTTGTTTTCCAAAATTTGTTTCGGCTGGTAGACCTATGCAACAGAGTGTTGTCATCAAAACTTCGATAAACTCACCATAGAGAGCTTTATGTTTTTTTAATTTTTTAACAAAAAGGGCAAAAGATTTTACGCGGAGCCTTTGAAGGTTGCTTTCATATTTTAGTTTGAGAACTACTTATCTTACTGAATCGATATTTTTTTTTTCTTAAACAAATTCAACCATTTTTGGAAAATCCTGGAGCATAAACACTTTCTTGATTTTTATTATTTTTATAAAAACCGGAAGCGATAAGTAAAAAAGCCTTTACTTTTATACGTATCCGCACAATTGTTCAAACAAAAAATTGTTTAAAGCAAAAAAAGAAATTGTTTAAAAATTATTCAAAAACAAGAACCAACATTTTACTAACAATAAGGTTAGGGTTAGGGTTAAGTATTCCCTAAATAAGCAAAATGAGAGTTTATAAAATAAGTATTTTTGAACAACTGCACATAGCGTTATTTTTTGAACAACTGTCAATGCGGACAGCTGTTAAGCTTACATGGAAAAAAATAAACTTGCGAAAATGAACTTGGCAAATAAAATCATGTAGATAATATTTCTTTAGATTAACTTTATAGAGTGGCGTACCGAGGAATTTTGAAAGGGAGAAGGGAGTATACAACCTCAATTAAATACACTTAGTGGAAAATGTTTTTCTAGTGAGAGTTCGGATAAAAACTGATAACTTAAAATTTCAAATATGATATTTAAAAAAAAGTCTTTACTTGGAATCTGTCTCTGATTTCTCGTATTAGTGATCTCCCAAAACAAAGTCTTCACTTTAAATCAAAAATTTTGTTTATAAAGTGCTTCCACGACCCCCACCAAATACCCAAACAACTCCCATGGTTGAGAACAACTGTTCCAGAGTAAGCTGGAAACAACATACTTAAAATGCAGCAATTGAAATTATTTTTATTAAGTTCGAAAAGTGGGTGTGTCTCATAATGCTCCCCATTAATTACGCTACTGACAGTATACTTCAGAAAATACTTTTTTGACAACAAAAAAGGATTTTTCTTCCGACTAAACAAACGGGAAAAATACAGTTTATTGGATTATTTGTGCTCAACTATGTGCAAAAAGCCAAGTTTTAACAACGTGCAATTTTGATAGCAAAAACTTAGTGAAAAGTTTTTACTATCTTGCTATCCTGTCTTATGAAAATTTTAATGAACTATTTAATAGTTTTGTCCACATTATATCACATTCTATTGACACCCATGCGCCTTTGAGGCCAATATCAAGAAGAATGAGAAAACTCTTACAAAAACCCTGGATTACCAAAGGCTTACTAACTTTAATTAAGAAAAAGAGACAGATGTTTAAATCTGATTTTTTAAGTGGGAAAGAAAAAAAAAATCATTTTATAAAGTTTACTCTAATAAATTAACTAAACTAAAGACTTTTTCTAAAAAATTATATTATACTTCTAAATTTGATAAATGCAGAAGGATGCTCGTAAAGTATGGAATGTAATTCGTTCTACGCTTCCGAACTCTAAACCAATTAAAGATACTCCTGACTCATTAGTAACTGATCGTTGCACAACCTCAGATTATCAAAATATAGCTGATGAATTTAATAAATTTTTTTGCTCAATTAACTTAAATTTAGCAAATAATTTTTCAAATACGTCCTTTAAGTCTTTTTCTACTTATCTAAACAAACAAATTTTTTCTTCTATCTATCTCAACATACCCAACTGCACAGAAATCTTTAACGCTATTTATTCCCTAAAAAATAATAAAGCAGTTGGCCATGACGACATTCCAGCTTTTTTCCTTCGAATCGACTCTTCAATCAATTATTATTCCTTATCTTCAAGTTTTTATTGAGTTTTGTTTCACAGAAGGCGCTTTTCCCAAAAATTGTACAATTGCAAGGATAGTTCCAATTTTTATAAAAGGAGAACGTGATAAACCTACAAATTATCGCCCTATTTCTATTCTTATTTGTTTCTCAAAAATCTTTGAAGGACTTTTATACAAACGTATAAATATTTTTTTAAATAAACATAATGTAATTGTAAATTCTCAAGATGGTTTTCAAGATAAAGTTTCAACCAATTATGCTTTTGTTGATGTTATCACACACTACTATGACAATATAAATTCTAATCAATACATTGGTTTAGTTTTTCTTGACCTTACAAAAGCTTTTGATTCAGTAAACCATGACATTCTCCTTCTCAAACTTGATCATTATGGCATACGCGGCTCAACAAATCAACTAATTAAATCGTTTTTATCTCGCAAACAATTTGTTTCCATTAAGGGTGTTAAATCTAAGCTATTACAAAATAATTATGGTGTTCCTCAGGGTTCGATTCTTGGCCCTCTTTTAGTTCTCTTTTATATTAATGATATGCCTCATGCGGTTAACTGTATGCCAATACTCTTTGCTGATGACACATGCTTAATTTTTACGGCCCCTAACCTTGCTTCCCTTACTGCAATTATGAATAAAGAACTTCAAACTTTATCAATTTGGTTTGATTCTAATAAACTCACGGTTAATACCTCTAAATCCAACTTTCTAATCATACCTCCCAAACTTAACAAACCTTGTCCACAAACTAATGTTTTTTTAAATAATATTTTTATTCTACAATGCATAAATATTAAATACTTAGGTTTAACTATTGATATGAATTTAAATTTCGATTTCCACATTTCAAATATGGTATATAAAATATCAAGAACGATTGGAATTATCTCTAAAATTAGACACTATCTACCATAAACAGCACTATTAAAAATCTATTACGCTCTGATATATTCCCATTTATTATACGGCCTTATTATCTGGGGATCTACCTTCCCGACGTATTTTAAAAAATTTATAACTCTTCAAAATAAAGCCGTTAAATTTATATGTGCAGCTAAATTTTGTGATAGTTCCTCACCTTATTACAAACGTCTTAAGATTCTAAAACTTAAGATCTTTATAAACTAGAAGTTGGTAAATTTATTCATTCCAATTTTAAAAAAATGCTTTCCAAAAATTTGTCTAATTATTTTATTATAACCAGCCAGATCTCGGAAAAAAACACTAGATTAAATGAAAAATCCAAAAAAACTTTGCATATTCCCTTTTTATAAAACTTCACAATTACAAAGATGTATAAAATATCAAGGAGTTAAGATATGGAACGAAATTCCCATTCAAATTCAAAATGCTTCTTACAGTGTTTTTAAATATGAATTTAAAAAGTACTTATTAAAACCTTATATTTAAAATAAAAAAACCTTCTTATTTAAAATGAAAAAAACTTTTTCTCTTCAACACTTAAATTTTACAAGTAGTTGTACCTGTAGTTTTGCTCTCAAGGGTGGCTGCTGACTAAAAGACCGAAAGGTCAAATCGCAGTCTCCCTGCGGCTAAAATTTTTTTTATTTCTATATTAGTGTTTTATTTTTGTTATGTGTTTTATTTTTTTCCCACAAATAAAAGTATGTTGATTGATTGATTAATTATCAATGATGCAACTTTCGATGAAAAAATACAAACTTTTCGTCAGCGTTGTCGTTGTTTTGAAGAGAATCATTTTCGGGTCAGTCAAAAACAGGATTGGCGCCGAAGGTTTATATTCTTATTATCCCAGTCTGCTGTGCTGCCCGGATCAGATGCTGGCAGTGATGGCGTTGAACCAGCGTCGAGTTTGGTCATTCAGAACCGTCACACCTCTGCTCCATGTAGTGCCCGATATATTCGGTATACTGTCAAGGTTTTGGTCTGCTTTTTGTTGTTTCGGGGCGCCGCACTTGCAATTTGGTGAAAGAGCCAGACCCTGTTTGTGCATGGACTGTTTTTTTTTTTTGATCTCTATATTTATCTTCCTGAATCGCTGGAAAGCGACGGAGGCGCTATACATAGGGTAAGCAATTACCTCGACCTGCTTCCGGAGATACCAAGATATTGCTGTTCACTTGAAGTTTAATAGAGATATGACTGTAGTTTTGAACTGCTTGATCATTATGGCATACGCGGCTCAACAAATCAACTAATTAATTAATTTTTAAAAAACTCAACAAATCAACTAATTTTTAGAAAAGTCAGTAAATTAAGAAAGTGAAAACAGCAGCAAGAAGTAACAAATCTTTCAACGAAGTAAATTTGCTCAAAGAAGAAACTGCCGGGTACGTGATTTTACAATAATAAACTTAAACGAGCTAACTTTCAAAGACCTAAGTTTGCAAGAACAAGCATTTAGCAATTCCTATGATTTTTGCATTATTGACTTACTTAAATCAGTTTAGTAACCATAAAAATTAGGCTATCAATTTCAGCCATATTTGTTTATTATTACGTCATCGATTAATATTGATTTAATGGCAACAGGGTGGTCCAACTTCTCTACTCTTGTGGGCCACTTTTCAAAATTATTTGAGTTTGCGACCTCAACCGGCTAAAACCGCTTATTTTCGTCCCAAAATCAGGGTGTTCTCAAAAAAAAAAAAAAGGTCTTCAACTGGAATCGATCTCTGAAATTCCTATTTTGGTCCCAAAATCAGGGTGTTCTCTAAAAAAAAAAAGGTCTTCAACTGGAATCGATCTCCCAAATTCCTATTTTCGTCCCAACATCATAGCGTTCTCCAAAAAAAAAGGTTGCCGCTGCTTGTAATCGACAAGACTTGTGCAAAATTGTTCCGCGGGCCGCACAAATTCCATCCGCGGGCCCGTAGTTGGACCACGCTGACTTAGCCTATTGCTGGATCTGAAGAAAAAGTTTTTGTTTGGCAAGATAAAAAAAAGAGGGCTGCAAGTAACATCTTAATTGAAGAAGCTGGAACTGTGAAATTATTGTTTGAACTGATAATGATAATGTTGGCTTGGCTATTTACAATTTGCTACTTCATTACTGCAATATCTGCCGACGATATGTTTAAGCCAGAAAATCCTCTGAATTTCAACGATAACCTTTTCTCCGGACTGACTGACAATGTGCATTATCGTGAATAAACTGAATATTTTGATTTTTCTAAACTGCCGTCTAAATTTTACTCCCCAAACGGCCTTTTGGTTCTGCATATTAATATTCGTTCACTCCAAAAACACATCGTTGTATTTTTCGTAGTAAAAAAAAAAAAAAAATTTTTTTTTCTTTTTTTGTCCCACTATTTAGAGGGAGGCAGTTGACTAGAAAACCGTATGGTCATTTCGCTGCCTTCCTGTGCTTGGGAAAACTTTTTTTCACGTATATTGGTGTATTTTTCGTTTTGAAGCACAAAACAAATAAATAGATTGATTGATTGATTGATTGCTTACTACAACCTCCAACCAAGGGAAAGTGCCGTAAAGTGTCTTTCCCAAGTACACAACAAAATGGCGCGAGTGGGCTTTGAACTGACACCATGTTGATCATAAGTACGGTGCTTTAACCACTGTCGACAATAGAATCGCCCAACGCTGCCGACAATAGAATCGCCCAACACCGTCCGGTGGCGATTGAGCTTAAACCAAACTGTTCGGGGCAAGTTTAACCCAAACGGCCAGGTATTGGTTGTGAGTATAAAAGTACGGAGCCTGTTTGTATTCTCCTAGTACTCCGTTCCCCATCTATCATTCTTTCACTGAGAAGCGCAGATGCCAAGTCCGGAATGGTTATTTGAAAGATTCCGCGCAGCTGGAACAAACGGAAGTCTAGATCTTAGTCTCTCTTGGTGAGCATCTAAAGACCCACTTTAAAAACCATGCAGGATATGATCAGAATCTAAAGATCCACGGTAGGCCAAAGAGAGTGTTGCTCCTAGTCAGCAAAGCTCAGGTGGGTTGATACATGAAAGCATAGATAGGTGTTCTATTGGTGTGGAACGTAGATTTCCAGTGACTTGTTTTGGAACTCGACACCAAACCGATGTGCAGTGCTCAGCTGTTAGGTAGACCAAAGGTAGGACAGCTCTGAGCAGTGTTTTGCACAAGCAACTGTCACACTTCATTTGCAATATAATCTTAACCGCATAAATCTATACTTAATTTTCTGTTTTTTAGTAATTTTAATTTTTATCATGACGTAATATTTTCATGACTAAATAATAATTGCATAGTTGGTAAACTTTTACTTAATTTAATTTATTTAATTTGTTTGCAAACTGTTTCATGATTGTTTTAACTGTTCGTTTTATTAACGGTAATCTTAAGCATCTGTCAATCAGATTAAGAGCACGTAATCGTTAGCTTCTAGGGTTTTCTTTTCTCTCTAGATGGGTCTAGAATTATTAACTCTTAACAGGTGCACCTCTCAGAAATTTTGTATGGTACACTTGGTACACCTGGGCTTCTCAAACCCGGCATTAAAAAGTGCTATTTAAAATGTGTTTTTGAAGTTGAAAAAACTTTTCGTAGTTTTCAAAAAATAATTAAGACATTTATCTATAGGGCTTAAAAAAACATGACGCTTGTAGTAATTTATATTTTAAAAATTTTACTGAAAGTTGATAAACAGTTTTAAGAATACCAAGCAATTGTTCAACCAAGCATGAATATTATTTTAGATAGTAACAGTATATTTGGTAAAAAATATTAAAAAACATACAACAGATATGTAGCTTTTTTTTAAAAAAAAATCTATAAATGAGCACTTTTAAAAAAGGTCTTGGATAGATTTTTAAAAATTTGAGTTTGAAATGCTAGTTACCTTAAATTACTACCTTGAATTAACTTGAACATTTAATTAATTGCTTTGAATTTGAACAGCTTAAAACCTATGATACGAAGTATTTATTAAGTATATTTGCTTGTTTTTTTTAAAAAAACTTAAAAACACTTTCTATTTAAGACTTTTTTCTATTAAAAGAAAGTGGTCTCTGTTTGTCTGTGGAGAAGAGTCTTTAACAAATCAATCCGAACTTGGTTCAAGCCAACTGTGCAAAAGCTTCAGCCTCATAGCAAACTACTTCTTGAACCGAAATAAAATAAAATTAGACACAGCTTTGTTTCAGCGCATGTATTCGGTTACCTTGTTCTATTGGTCCTATAGGATTCCCAAACAAAGTCTGTGACGCTCTAAAAAAACTCATCACTTGGAATCTGTCATCACTTGGAATCATCCTGAGTAATGCACTTTTTGTCCTAGAAATGCGGTAATCTCTAAAAAAAAAGTCTTCCCTTTCAATTTCTCTTAACTTTTATATCCTTCTCATCCTGAAATTGTAGCATTCCCTAAAAAAAAGGTCTTCACCTCGGATCAGCCTCAAATTTCTCTAATTTCATTACAAATCAATACCATTTCCCATAAAATTAAAAATTATATGCTTCATCGCGCAAAAGTTTGTCATGCAATTCCCAAAAATTTGGTCATGCAACGCATGACTTGCATGCCCTGACTGCACGCCACAGTAATTAGAATAATGCCGCGTAATTATACATGGAAAAATGAACGAGGCAATGCTAAACCTGATGAAATGTTGAGAGCAGTTCGACACATTAAAAGTACCGGAGAGAGTATTCGAAAAACTGCTGAGAGTTTTGGTATCAATTTCAAAACACTTTTACGTTATATAAAAAAATTTCGGACAGAGAAATTAAAGAAGATTCATTTCCAACAACAACTGTGGGGTACACCTGACACAAGCACGTGTTTACAATTGCACAAGAAATAATGATTGTCGAGTATCTTTTAAAATCATCAGATATTTATTTTCGATTATCACCAAAGGAATGCGGAAAACTTGCTTACAGGCTTGCTGAAGCTAACAGTATAGAAATACCGAAAAGTTGGTATGACAAACAACAAGCTGGTCCTGATTGGCTTACATCTTTTTTAAAAAGATACCGCCAATTGTCACTCCGCGCTCCAGAAAGTACAAGTTTAGCTAGGGAAAGTAACTTTAACAAAAAAAAATGTTAATTCCTTTTTTTCAAAAATATAAATTTAGTTTTAAATAGGTATAACTTTCAGCCTATGGACATTTGGAACATGGACGAAACAGGCATAACTACTTTACGTAAGCCTGATAGAATTATTGGAAGACGTGGAACAAAGCAAATAGGCGCTATAACATAGCTGAGCAAGGCACACTTGCTACTGTAGTAGGCACCATATCAGCAAGTAAAAATTCTATTCCTCCTTACCTTATTTTCCCCCAAGTAAAATTTTAAAGCCGTTTCCCTAATGGAGCGCCACCTAGAAGCAAAGAAGGTGCGAATCTATCTGGATTCATGACAAAAGAGCACTTTTTGGACTTTTTAAAGCACTTTGTTGAGTATGTTTGCTGCACCCACAAAAAATCTTGCCTTCTTTTACTAGATAATCACGAATCGCATATATGCATTAAAGAATTAGACTTCGCTAAAGAAAATGGCATTTTAATGCTTTCATTTCCGCCGCACTATGCTCATCGTTTGCAACCGCTGGATTGATTTATATACGGACCATTTAAAAAATATTTTAATACAGCGGCTGATGAATGGCATCTTAATAAGCCCAGTAAAAGAATGACCATCTATGATTTGCCAGCTTTGGTTGCAATTGCATATACAAATGCTGTAACGCCACCAAATATTCAAGCAGGCTTTAAATCGACCGGGATATATCTTTTTAACAGCCAAATATTTTCTGACTCGGACTTTTTGCCACGATATGTAACTGATCATGACATTTTATTGCCAGCATCTGGAGAAATTGGAACCACTTCCAACGAGACTCCGGAAAACTTATTAAAAAATCAGCTCTTTGGAAATGACGATAGTCAAGAAAATAACAAAATTGCAAATAGCAATGCTGCTGATGTAGAACAGCAACCTTTTACATCATCAGATGCAGCTGTAAATCCTTCCAAGCAAGGATTAGAAGCGCGGAGCAGTCCGCTGTTTAGTGAATCAGAAAGTATATTGGCAGTTCAAGTTCGTCTGTTTCCAAAAGCTCAATCGCGAAACAATAACAAAAGAAAAAGGTCGCGAAAACGAATGTCAGAAATCCTGACTGACATCCCAGTTAAAATAACAATCGCACAAGCAAAGTCCAGCAAAAAGGTGCAATTACCTAAGAATATACAATACAGTTTGTTTTATAAAAATTGTTCGTCCACAAGACAGAAAACCAACTGCCCTTGCTAAACAAGAATGGTATTGCGAGGTAAATATGGACTCCTATTCCAATAGCAAGTCAAAATAGATTTGGGTGCAATGTTTCTCATGCAAAAATTGGGCACATGACATATGCATTTCTTTTTCTCAAAGTTATGTGTGTCATAAATGTGGGGATGAAGAACCAAAGAGAAATTAATACCTTAGTGTAATTTGTTTAAGATGAGCGTGAAAACATTTGATTTTTTTTATTATAAAAAATAATCAAGCTGTTTCGTGCAACTAAATATGCAGGTTGCGTGCCTATTTTGGTTACTTATCCTTCCTTGAACATAGCTAGTGTAACTCTGATATTATCTATCTAATTGAATCCAGCGCTCAACCGTGAAGCAAAAATAAGACATCTTTGTAAACAGCTAACTGGACAAGAAATACGATGCTATTTTTACTTGACATGTATACAATATTTTTATATTGTTTTTTTTTTATAAATAAATTGATTGTTTGATGTTGGCGTATAGTAAAATTTAGAAGCAACTAAGTGACAGTCAACTCACATATAGCTGTGACATTTAACCCAATGCTTGTGACAAACAGGACACATTTGTCCAGGTTGTCACACTTTTTTTGATTGTTTTAAAATTGTCCAAAAATATGTTTATTGTTGTTGAAAAACCAAAAAAATACTCTAAAGTTATAGCTGAAGACTTCAACTAAAGAAAAAGACAAAAAAATTTTTGAAAATTGACCAACTATTTACTAGATTATAAAGTTTGAAATTTGTGACAACCAGACCCGGTCTCCCCTACACTTTTTTTTATCTTGTTTAAAATTTTTTTAATTTTTCTCGATTGTTTCCTTTTTTTCTTTTTTTTTAAATTGACTTAGCTACTTTGTTTTAAAGGTACAGCGACCACGCACAATTGACGTCGTGCGTGTAATAACGTATATCGTTTAGCCGCTGTTTCCTATTTTGCAATCACTATTGTCAATAACAAGAGCGAAAACGTAATACCTTGGATTGCAAATGAAATTGAATTAAATTTAACGTAACCTTAAAAAACTAATTGACATTTTCATCATAATCGCAACCAAAGTGAGAGTCGAAGCAGATCTTCAGTACCAGGATTAATTTATAGTCAGATGCGCTGACGTCTTGGTAGCGTAGACTAAATGCGTATTATAGCCTACTACCGACCTTCAACAATTCAAATATGTGGAAATATTCTGCAAAGGCTTGGGGCTAGTGCTTTATTTTTTGCTTTCCGCCTACTGTACTAGCTATATATCAACCCTCACTATTACTGTAGTTTTGCTGCTTTCTGACTTTGCTTTTTCGGGCTTGTGCTTCCAGCCTGCTGTCAAATTGAAAATGAAAGCGTGTGTGTTGCAACAATTCAAATCTTGCGATTGTAACTATTTTGTCACAAAGTAATAGTAATTGCAAAGGATGAAATGATGTTTGATTCGGTATCAACATATAAGTTTTATAAGAACAAAAGGAGCAGAGCGAAACACCAATATCAAGTGGCTAAAAAGAGAGTCTAAGTGGGCTACGACAAAAAAGCTCAAATAGTAAAAAAAAATGGTGCATGAAAAGATTATATATGTAGATTCTAAACAAAATACAAGTAATAACAAGTTTACTTTAATTTTTAACGGAAATAATTTACAACAAAATCTAGCAGTGCGGGCTCGTCTCGTTTTGTGGCCCCGGTGAAAGTTACGGCCCTGCATCGTAGCAGTCTTGAACATTATTAATGTGTTTATTATTATTGTGGCAATTACAGTACAATCATAATGTACTTAAACACGTCATATTTTTACGCGGAAATTTTGTGCGGCCCGTGTCATACTTGAATTATTTACAGTTTTAAGTGGCAGCGTTGTTCAATTATCTTAGCATTCGTTTCGTTATCAAATTGTTTTTGTTTTGCTGATTCCGTGATTGATTGACCAAAATTGTGAAGGGTAACCAAATCCACTGCCCTAGGTCCTAATTTCATTTGTGAGGCCCTTCCCATTTTTGAACTCAGAATTTCTCCTTAAACAACTGAACATGTCATTGCTAAGTGTCAAAGATATGAGTGTAGTATACGTGCAATGATGCATTGTGTAGAACAGGGGTTCCTAAACTTTTTGAGACGCGCCCCCTTTTCATCTTGCAAACAAAACTGGCGCCCCATCTGTGATACCAACAAAACCTTTCATATCAAAAAATCTAACAACATTGAACAGAACAATAATAACTAAATTTTGTTAATAAGACGGCTGTAACTGTGTTCTGGAAACCAGAAATTTAATTTATGACTTTGTTACAGACAATTTTAAGATGAAGACCAAAAAAAAGGTTTTCACTTGAAATCATTCTTAGATTTCTCGATTCCCAAATTCATAGTGCTTTCTGAAAACTTCATAGGTCTTCACCTATAATTTGGTAATTATTTTTTGCAATTAATCATTGTCGTTCGCCAAAAATTCCTGATTTTCCCCAAATTTTTATATCGCTCTCTGAAAAATTCTGATTTTGCCCAAATATTTTCTTATCACTGTCTGAAAAATTATGATTTTTCCCAAATTTTGGAAACTTAGCGGCCAGGTACGGCTATGATTTAGTTTGCAGCCACTTGCTCGCACCCTTCTTATGAACCTTTTACGCGCCCACAGTTTAAGAACCTAGGGCATAGACTTTAAATTTAAAACTGTGAAAAACTTACGTTAACTTAATATCATAAAAGTATTATGGACTCAACTGAAGTTTTTAATAAATGAAATAGTAAAAGATTTAAGCCCTTCCTCGCATCATTGTCTCTCGCACACGAATTGGCATTATGCAGCAAGTTTCAAAGTCCAAACTACTTCGATGGCGTAATGTTTCAAGCGTTGTCTTGGTTGATGCAATCCTCAACCGGGTCCTAAAAAAGACTTTTTAAAACTGTTTTACAGCTTCCCTGCTGGATGTTCAGCATTAAAAAGATAGTGTGGTGAAAAAGCCGGTAATTTCGCTTGTTGTGTTTTAGGAAAAGGTGCTTAAGGGGAATCCTTCCACCTTTATGTGGCAAACAGGTGGTAATCAAGATTACTGAAACTGACTTGAGCGTGCCGGGGTTGCATAGTGCTTACGCACATGCACAGCATAATATCTAGCACATACGAAGCAGCTTCATAGCCCATAGTAAGCTTATAAGTTTTATTGCCTGGAAACTGCTTAAAAAGGACTATCCGCAATCGACACTTTTAGATCTTACTTTATAAAACAGTCGATTTTTAAAATGCATAACAAATTTATTCGATTATAAGCCGCATTTGAAATTGCTGAATGTTAATTATAAGCCGCCACAAAAATGAGCCGCGCATTATGATATTTCAAACGCAAAATCGTGATTGTCTGAAAAAAGATTACGAAACATTATAAAATAATATGACTACTAACATAAAAGCAAGTAAAAAACACGGGGTAGATTAAGCACATGAGCTCATCGCTATCTAATTTCATTCTCTCCTGTTTATCACAAAGGAAATCAATAAGCCTTAAAAATATAAGAATCATTGAATATAAGTTGCTAAACGAAAAATATTAATAAATAGTTAAGAATATAATTGAAGAAATTCGATTTTAAGAAATAAGTAACAACGATCAAATACAGTAAGACTAAGCTACACAAGTTTTTTTCTAGCTTTCGTCATAGCAAAATCATGCAAAAGGTCATCAAATTTACTGTCTAACTTTGTCACTCTCAATCCACAAAATACTCAGTGCAGACAATCTCTCTTGAAATATTATGGATCTTAATTCATTTTTGATTCTTCTGAGCCTTGAGAAAGATCTCTTTCCTGGGCGGTTAGTGGCCATTAAGCTCAGAAGTAGTCTAAATATTGCTTCCACATTAGGAAAGGCAGTGTGAATTTTTGCTTTGCACATAATTTGATAAAGGTCTCCATAATACACAGAAAGAGAGTGCTCTTCTATAAGCTTTTGGTTTTGTCTCACGTACAAGTGAAAATGTAAAAGTTTATCAGTAAGTTTCAGGTCAACATCTTCTGGATATGCTTCCATTAAAAATTTTACGCCTCGTACAATTTCCCGGGCACAAACACACAGACACAAAGTTTGTTGATACTCGTACAAGTAATCCAATGCATCTCGGGCTTAGTTATATCGTGTTCAGTTTCAACTAACTAAAATTTATTGTGAATGCTATACTAACAATAAATTGACTTCCTTCTCATTAGTAGCCAAATAACAAAGTTGAAAGTATTCAAAAAGTCGCAAGCAGTGAAATTAAAAATTTAATAAAGGTGAGCTTCTAACAGCAACCCATTCGCTACTCTTAACCCGTCCAGCTACTCCACATACACGTAACATACAAACTAAATTAGTAAAAAAGTAGGTAAGGATTTTTACGAATATTTTTGCATTATATTTTTGCAATTAGGCTTCAGTATAAAGCACATAATCATTAAAAATACACAGGACTTCTTATAATAAATTGAAAAAGTTTTAATTATTTGAAATTTAAAATTTAAAAAAGAAATAAAAATAAATGTTAGTTTAAAATTAAATTTCGAGGCCCTAGGCTTCAGCCTGCCAAACCTATAGGTAAATCCGGCCTTATTAATAGCCTATTTCGGATTTGGTTATTGGTTAACATTTGTTAGATAACAAGATTTGCGCAAAGAAATTCAATATTAATTGTTTCTCAATTTTAGCTACAAGACAATTATCTTTTTATTTGATAACACTTGAAGCCACCTTCATAGAATCGTTTGAAATCTCTCTTTGTCGCCAAAAACAATTTGTTTATGGACTGAAGCTTTCTCGCTTACAGCGCAAGTGAGCGCGCAATCAATTGCATGCTCTCTTTCTCTAAACAAATCAGAGGTGCCGTTACTTTCGATGTTCTATAACTCTATATAAACCACGTTTTCTCGCAGTTCGTCATTGCCAACGGTTTCTTCTGACGAAAGTTGGCCGAAACATTTTGAAAGAAAAAAATCTTTTTAAAGAATACCATAAATTGAAAGAGTTAATGATCTCATCAGTACCATTGGTCATTTTAAAGTTTTCTACAACTAAGAATTTATTGAAGTAGCAAGAACAGAAAATCAGAGAAAATTAATGACAGAGTTAATCTGTCAATAAATTTTCTATTTCTCGTAGTCGCGACAGTCTTCTTTGCCTCCGCAAAGCTAAGGTAACTCCGAACCTCGCCATTGGTTGGTATCTTTGAGACAGCACGTAATGTCCTCTTCGTTACAACAACAACAGATTTTCTAATTTATTCGAGATTGTTTAAACTTTTACCTTTCCCTCTAGAACATTGGTTTTCAACTTGGGGGTTGTTTGGCTATTTTCTGGGTTTAATAAACAAAATTATTGATTTTAAGTGAAGACTTTTTTTAAAGATTATCAGATTTTTTTGCGACAAAAATTAAATTTGTTCACCAAAAGGGGGGCGTTAAATTTACTTGGGTGAGAAATTGGGTCGCGCAATGAAAAAGGTCGAAAACCGCTATTTTTATGAAATCTCTTTAAACAAAATTTTTTTTATCCATTGCCGGAAATGTTTGTAGCTTTCTCTCTTCTCATTGGTCAATCACTCTTGACCGATAAGACCATTCTTCTTTTCAATTTTGTACAACAAACTGTCTTTTCAAGTATTCACAACATAACTTTTAGGATATGCCATAAACGTTTTTAAAACGAGATCAGATTAAATGAATAAAATAATGAATACTTAAAAAGTAAAACTGTGTACACTGTTAGTTAAAGATGGGTAACCTAATTATTAAATGGACTAACCACATTATATTCTGACAGCAACGGGATACTTTAACGGTGAAGAAGGTGGAGAAGTACAGGACTCATTAGCGAAGTACACAAAAATTTTGTGTACATACAAATTCACAAAAATTTTTTAGTTTTTTCACTCTGACAGTGCATATATAGAAATCTTGGTAATCTTTCGCAGCAAAACATTCAATGTCAATTGGCAAACAGTCGACAGCACACTGGAAACAAATTGGGTATTTTATGTGCTTCACAACAATACCAATAATTTCTTTCTGCAATTCAGCTTCAGGTTATTAATTTTATCAAGTCTCAATAGCCACCAAAATTGGCGTTAGTATTATCTGCGGACAAAAACTTTTAAAGTTGAGTTTTTGAGTTACTTTCTTCAACATATCACATTGCAGGTCAAATATTTTACCAAGTAAGAAAACAAAGTCTATAAGTTTATTTACAACTCCACAATTTGGTAAAAAATAATTCACAACACTTGGAAAAACTTTGATATATTTTTTTTGAATCGACTAAACTGTGTCTAATGCTCTTTGTTTTATTCAAACTTTCTATTAGGCTGCTTCTGCCATCATGTGTGGTGTCAATACATTGCAAATTATTGCTTGCAGTTTCGTACGTGCTAAAAAAAATTTAGGTTCGTAAATGTTTTTTATTAGTTTGGAAAACAGTCATTTGCACAAAAACTTTGACTATTAGGCATAATATGATTGGCCATGACAGCTTCAGCTGCTGGAATTTTGCCGCTTTCACTGCCATCACCACGTCTAAACAAGTAATGAGTCGATATTTCCTACTGAAGTCAGAGCTTTTTTAGCATTCTTGTGCTTTTGGCTTTTATGATGTTAATTGATGTCAATCCTTCTTTATGAGAAACAGAAAAATGAACATTACAATTGTCACAAACTTTGTTCGGGAATCCCAAAGGACCAGTTGAGCTAGGTAACCCGAATACCTGCGCTGAAACAAAGCTGTGTCTAAATTTTATTTTATTCCGGCTCAAGAAGTAGTCTTGCTATGAGCCTGACGGTTTATACAGTTGATTTAACGAAAGCTCGGATTGGTTTCGCTGAAGACTCTTCTTCACAACAAACAGAGACCACTATCTCCAATAAGAACGAATGTATTACAAAAATTCGCGTCCGACGAAACTTCTATTCCACGCTTTGCCAAACTGCAAAACGAAATCAACACTATAACTCGACTCAATCAACACAAATAATTCTACCCCTGTAGAACACAACTGCCAACCACTGGCACAAAATAAATTCAACAATTGTCCACTGACACAAAATCTAACGGTCCACTTCCTGTGGCTAAACAAAATCACTTTCGCTCGAGCCGCCCCTCGAGTCGCTTCAAATTACCTCACAACAATAATACATGTAATAATCATTCGCTACGCATCGGCTTTATATAGAAATCAAAATCACGTGACGTAAACTTTCTCGTAAATTCAAGATTGAGGCAGAACCCCCTGGAGAGATCGTTACGCGAATATTCCACTACGTTCGAGACAGCAAAGCTGGAACAAAATATATTACGTCATACTGTCGAGCGAAAGAGAAAAAAAATACATATATCGAGTACTAGAACAAATTGGACGTATATCGCAAACAGCGCTCAAAAAGCCGCATTTATTCTCTTATAATAAAACTATGAATTGCTTTTAACGGGGATAAATTATATCGTTACGATTAAAATTATGAATGAAGTGTGACAACAATGTTGACATGACACTCTGGCTCCATCATTAAACAGCGTGTCAAGTTCGGAGATTGTCATTAAATGTACACTTAGGGGAAAATTGGGTATTACGGACCCTTTAAGCGAAAATCCCCGTAAAATTTTTTTTGGATTTTTCGAACACAAAATTATTTTGACATCATGTCCTCAGTCTATACTTTCTTTTATACAAATACCAGCTCGCAAATTGTTTTATGTAAGCTGTGATGACCCATTCAAACTTTTTTGATAAAAGAGTCCATATTAGAAGCTGTGCTTGTAATGTGGACCCCTATCGGAAGTGACGTATTTAAAATTATTTTATAAACTTTAAACTTTTATAATACTCATTTATGATGTAAAAATTTATTTATTAAAAACAAAACAAAATAACGTCAAATCGAGCAACGAAAAAAATGACGCTAAAATACAAAATTTCATTTATTGGCATCAATCGAGTTAAAAAATATGATCAAAAGAACAAAAATATTATTTTGAAAAAATGCAAAAAAATAAAGAAAAAATTTAAATTTGCTAAAACATTTATTTAATTATTTTTTTATGTAGTTTTCAATAATGTAAATTGTTTTTTCTAAAAATTTTTCATATTCGAGAAATCAAAAGGGGCCCACATTTTCTCGGTGTCAATGTTACTCGACTTTCCCTTAGGCCTTTTTGACATTTTTTTGGCTTTAATACCAAAAATAAATTTACATCTACAAAATTTCAAGATTTTATAGGCATTATAACTTACTACTGACACTGCATAGCTAACAAAAGAATTTATACAAATAACTACAAAGAGTAGTAATAAACAAATGATTATTTTATTGGGCTTATTAGCAAATTACAGTAACCATTGCTTATCACAATTGCAGGACTTTCGTGTTAACAAACTTACACCAAAAAGAAAACTTCTTACAATGAGAAATGACGAAACTATATAATTTTACAAAAAAGTTTTTTACAGTCTCTAAAAATTTTTTTCCGGAAAATTTTCGTACTTTTACTAAGTAGTAAAATCAGGCATTATGACATCAGTTTAGGTTAATTAATTTTGCCGCAAGTACCGTTGTTACGTACGATGGATATTCATAAACATATCTTTTTTCCAAATCGAGCTGCTTTGAAAACGAGATGCACCAGACTCGAGTTTCGAGCTTGTTAGAGCTCGTCAGTGATGCTTATCTTACTGCGAATCGAACCAAATACCTATTGTCTTCCAGGCAGGAGACATCACCACTAGACCAGACAAGCCAGAGAACAACGCGACTCAAAGCGGCTATAACTAATTCTCGGATTTTCAGCTCAAGGCGGACCTCATGAACAAGAATAATCTTTTTTCCGTTAGATTAATTTGTAACTTCAAGTCTACAACAATCAAAGACGTTTTCTTCATACGGTCTAAATCAGAATAAAATACAAGCAAGGACCTAGTTTGTTTGAAAATTTTTGGGGGACAAAATGTGACTTAAACACTTTTAAAACTACACTCTTCAAATTGAAATAAACTAAATATTTCAACTTTCGTCCCAATATCACCGTGTTCTCTAAAAAAAAAAAAAAAAAAAAAGGCTTTTACTTAAAACCAATCTCGAATTTCTCAATTTTTGCCCTAAAATTGACATGTTCGGGAAAATCCTGACGTATGGCAACCTTATCATGGACAAATTCAAAGACAGTGACTATTTTTGTATATAAATTGGATGGACAAAAGGTATTTCGTCCCTCTTTATCTAAATATTGGGAGGGACATGTCTCCCCAATAAAATAGATCCCTGCATACTAGTAACTAAGATTTCGTTATTTCTTGAGCTAGAAAATATGCAGTCATTTAACAAACAAAACAACAAAAGAGGATTTCATTGTATGGCTACAATAAAAGGTTCTGTGAAAAACGGGACATTTATCAAAACAAAAGGACGACCAAAAATTACAAAAAAATGGTATTGTCCGGTTTAAAACAGTCGTCTGGCCAGCCTATTACTAAGGCAAGTTTTTGTCCCAATAAAATTACGAGAAATTTGCACTTACTTTCAACAAAAGTCTCAATTATTACGAACAAGCTTTTTTAAACGCCCACAGTTATTTATTCTAGGGCAATGAATCTTAGCCTTTTTTTCTTTATTACCCACTTTCAGTTTCGAGTTAATCTCTATAACCATTACATGAAATTTTAAAACTAAACTAAACCAGATTAAACCACTTGCACCGTAGCAGAAGTTAAAATTTGACTCTATAAAACATTTCGATATACAACACTTAAAAATTTATACCAGATTGTAAGTTGATTTTTTAATAATTAATGCCGCATCGGGTTTATCTTTTGAAATTTAACATCTCAAATTCTGACTTCAAACTCATCAATCTATTCCGTGGTTTTCTAAAGAAAACAATGCTTGAAAATGTTGATTTGCAGAAGTAAGTGAAAAAAAAGTAAGCAATGATGCAGACTTTCCCGTACGAGCCGTGAGAATTCAACACCGAGAACTGGGTGAACGAGAATTCGACGCTTTATTTTTGATTATAACTCAGGCAAACGTAAAATTGATTTGCAAGCCTATTCGCTCGTTTGCAAAATTTTTACTGAAGCCAATGCCGCTAAAAATTTCCACATTGTTTGAAAGGGTATGGTGAAGTTACATACAAGCTGGCTATAGATTGTTTTGTAAAAAAAATGTTCATTCGCCGTTTGATATACAGGGTGTTTCATCTCAATATGTCACTTTAGAAAATCTCATATTTCGGTAACTGGCAAAAGTAGCAGGATAAGACTGGTTTCGTTGGATAGGTAAAATCTCCAATTTTTTGTTTTGCCAGACCATTGTTATGTCACAATCACAATTTTAACTTTTTGCGTAAAATATAATTTCCATCAATTTGCCTCTTATTTGCTTGAAATGTCTTTTACTGGAAAGGAAAAGGCATTTTGTGTTTTGGAATTTGATAAAAACAACTCGTGGACATGTGTTCAATGTAAATTTTGGACAGAATTTTTAAAGCAGCCACCAGACCGACGTACCATACAGAAACGACACCCAAAATTTAAGGAGAAGTGATGTTTGTGCTCCCGAAAAAGAATTGCCCCATCACCTTCAATTGAAACGATCCAAAGAGTTGGAACATCTTTCAGCGGAGCCCCAAGGAAGTCAATTAGAAGAGCTAGTCGTGAACTTCAGATATCTTCAACAACTGTGTTGCGTCTAAATAGTTACTCCCTTTCCGTTTTTCTCTTTTCGGTTTATCCGATGCGCTTCACTGGCTGCGGCGTAGTCGTTTGCTTCGATGGCGGTTTCCATTCATTCAGTTGGAAATCGTCGTCGTGGCAGATAGACGTGTCGTCGCCAGCGATAGTGTGTCGGAAGGTTATTCGTGGTATCGTAAAGCAAAAAGTGAGTAGTTGATGTTTGAATGTTTTTATACCGTATATTTATTTCTGTTCATTTATAGAAAGTGGACTAACGATTTAAATCGTCGATACGATCCCGCCGTGGCCGGCAATAATAAAATATTATACAAGCGTGAACACCTAGGTCTTGTTCAGTGTATAGTAATTTTCTTTTCGGATCAGTTGACGCATTTAATCCAAGTCAGCTTTAATAGTTTGCAGTGGGTCATCTTAGGTCAGACGCCCACTGGTGTAGAGCTAAACGAAGGTGCGCTGCGGCTTCTACAACTGTTTGGCGAGTGGTAAGAAAACCTGCATACGAGACCTTATAAACTGCATTTGCTCCAGCATTTGAAGGACCCCGACAAGCAAAGGGTCGCATATTGAACATTCGTGAAAAGTTTAATAAAACGTTTATTTCTTTGATTTTTGCGTTTAAATTTTTGCTGCGTAAACTTAAGAACATTAGTTTTCAGCAAAAAAGTTTGGTTTTCATGTCTCTAAGAGTTATTGAGATATATATAAGTTAACGTAAAGTGATATATTGAGATGAAACACCATGTATATTTTTGCTTTTTATGAACATCATCGCAGAGCATGCAACAAATAGGCCTTTAAGCCATCGACAAAAAATGATCATACAATTAAAAGTAAATTTTTATTTGTTTGATTTCTTGTTGTAGTTCGGTCATTGCTCAACTTTACAAACTAACGAATACAAGCAACATTCATATTTGTTTGAGTAAAAATTGAAATCAATCCTGGGCTCCGAATTTTCGTGGACCATTAGCAGTAATTTTGAGGTTGCATATTGCATCATTGCCCAGAATTTATCTCAAGTGTTATTTTCTAAATTATCTTAGGCTGATAAATTACAACTTAGCTCCATGTCTTTTTTTGGATATTTTATTTATTTTCTGGATAATCTTTAAAAATTAGAATAGATTTCTGGAAAATCCCGTCACTGGGGTGTTATGTTCAAATTAAAAAAACTAGCGTTAAAATTTGTCAATCGACTTATTTATGTGGTTATCTGCCTCATTTGGAATAACATTGCAATGCCAATTCAACTCACTCGTTTTACTGAATATGTTTAAAACACCGCTCCAACCGACAAATTTCTGTTTTTGTTTTCTAGAGTTTAACCTTTGCTAACGCTATCAATATTTCTGCATTCTCGATTTTATACCCAGGAATAGGTTGCTTAAATGAAGAAAACATATTTATAAACATTGCTTATCACTTCCGAAACGTCATATCAGGAACATCCGCTTTAACTTCTTTTTTTGTTGAGTTTAAGGAAATTAAATGAACTCTGGCGTTAAATACACCAGCTAAATCAAAATATTACCTTTGGAGAAAGATAGCACATAAGTATGAAACGGCAGATTTTTATATTTATAGGTTTATTATTGTTGTGATATTGTGCAATAGATGACGTAGTGTTTTTCTTAAACGCTCTAATCTTAATCAGCGCCTTCTGCTCAAACAATTATTGGACACGCGCATCTCCAAGCATAATTGTTACTAGTTAAATATGCGCCTTTATTTTGGTTTAGCAGTCAGTTCGAGTTATCAAGCTACTACAGCAAACGAACTAAAAGCATTATATTTTCAATACGGTTGTTGTTTGGCTAAGTACTTTTGTGAATATTTACTATTGTTTTTTTAATAAACCTGTGTATTCGTGCAAAGATACAACAGGCAAAAGTGGCGACGAGGATTCAAGGAACTCAACTGCGTCAAGAAAGAAAAAAAGAAAATTTGTTGATTTTGCATTACAGCTTGAATTGTCAAAATGAGTGAAATTTCCGAACTAATTTTGTTGTTAAATAACCAACACCAAGAGCAAATGGCAGTTTTACGCGACGAGCATCGCGAGCAGAACAAGCAACACCAAGAGCAAATGACAATGCTTCAAGAGCAGCTGAAAACTTTACAAAGCAGCTTGAACAACCCGCGAGAAAATGTTCCAACACCGATGGCAAGTTTTCAACCATTCGATTCCACATCTGAGTTATGGACTGATTATTTGGCAAGGTTCCGAACATTCGTCACTGCTAACTCTATTCCCGACAACAAGCAAGCACAAATTTTTCTTACCAACCAATCTAACTCCGTTTACAAAATGCTTAGCAACTTAGCGGCTCAGCAACAACCTGTCAAAAGCATACATGAGCTAACGATGAATGATATTCAGACGTTTATGGCAGAGCAGTTTGATCCAAAACGGTTTGTTGTCAGAGAACGTTTCAAGTTCTGGTCTGACATGAAACGCAAACCTGGCGAAACTATTACTGAACTGGCAAGCAGAATACGGCAAGATGCAGCTACATGTGATTTTCAATCCATTAAAGATCCTTTAGATGAAGCCTTGCGAACTAAATTCATCTGTTCGGTCGATAACGAAGCAGTTTTGAAGACACTCTTCAAGCTCAAGGACGATGAACTGAAGTTTAGCAACGCCATCCGAGTGGCTCAAGAAGTGGAAGAAGCAGCCAAGGTAGCAAAGGAAACCGTACACGGTCAACCTTCTACGTCGGTGCAGAAAGTTTATCACGCAAAGTCCAAAACTTCCAAAACGCAAGAAAAGAAAACCGCCTGCTTCAGGTGTGGAAATTCTGGACATTTTAGCAAAGCTTGTCCCCACATTAAAGCTATTTGCAGCTTCTGCAAGAAAACAGGTCATCTGCAATCTGTATGCATGTCTCGACTAAGAGATAACAGCAAGCTTGTGAAACAACAGATGAAATTGGTGCACAAAGTCCAATGTTCTGTTTCACCCATCTATCAAACTATTAAACTTAATGACCACAGAATTAAGTTTGAAATTGATAGCGGAGCCAGTGACACATTTTGCTGTGAAGCGACGTGGCAAACGCTGGGTAAACCCATTCTACAACCTGTATCAGTTCAATATCAAGTTGCTGAAGGTAGCCCGCTACCCGTCGTGGGACAATTCCAATCAACTGCAAGTATTGATGGAAAATCACCTGACGTGACCTTTCCTGTAATTGTCACTAAGGTGCCCAATCTAAATTTACTAGGTCGTCTGGCGATGATGAAGTTGAAACTCACCAACTTAACTGATCACTTCAGAGAAAACCTAAGTTGTGCTGAATCTACTGCAACGATAGAGCACGTCACTACAAGTGGTCCAGAAAACTCTTTAGATGCGGCATGTATTCAATTATGTGGAGAGTTTCCTACTTTATTTGAATCTACATTGGGTTGTCTAAAAGATTTTTTACTGGACATACGGTTTAAACCTGAAGCTAAACCTATTTTCAAGAAGCCAAGACCTGTTCCGTTCTCAATCCTACAAGATTTAAACGAAGCATACGAAGCAGGAATTAAGAGAGGTGTATGGGAGCTTACAGATTTTAACTCGTACGGCACCCCCGTGGTTCCTATTCGAAAGTCTCCTTTGCCAGGTCAAGCAAAAGCAAGCATCCGAGTTTGTGGAGATTATTCGGTGACTGTAAACTCGCAACTGGAAGACCATCGTCAACCAATCCCTCTCCCAGAAGATCTAATGCGCAAGCTAGGACGTGGTTACTGCTTTAGTAAGATTGATCTAGCTAATGCATATAATCAAATCTGTCTTTCTCCTGACAGCCAGAAGAAGCTGGCTCTCAGCACTCACAAAGGAGTTTTACTGCAGAAAAGACTTCCTTTCGGAATTAAATCCGCACCAGGGTATTTCCAAGAAATCATGGAACAGTTAACGCAAAATTTGCGAGGAGTTGCCGTGTATTTCGATGATATTTTGGTAAGTGGTGACAACGCAAAAGATCATTTGATGAACCTGCGAGCTTTGTTCAAAAGACTAGAAGAAAAAGGTCTTCGCTGCAACCGTGAGAAATGTGTTTTCGCCCAAGTATCAATTGATTACCTGGGTCACACTTTATCAAGTCGAGGAATTGCAAAAGGGTCCAAAGTTGATGCCATACTAGAAATGCCTACACCCAAGAACATTTCTACGTTAAAATCTTTTTTAGCATCTGTGCAGTTTTATTCCAAATTCTTACCTCCATATTTTTCGGAAATCACCGAGCCGTTGTACAAGCTTACACGCAAAGGACAACAGTGGAAGTGGGATGAAGAAGAAGCGACATCTTTCATAAAGATCAAACGATTACTATGCACAGAGACTGTACTTGCGCACTATGACCCATCTCTTCCGTTGGGTTTATCTTGTGACGCCTCAGAATGCGGAATTGGAGCGGTATTATTTCATCGCTTTGCAGACGGAAGCGAGCGTCCGATTCTCAATATTTCTAAAATCTTATCGGCAACACAAAGACGCTACAGCCAAATACAGAAAGAAGCACTATCCTTAGTGTACGCTTTGAAGAAATTTCATCAGTTTCTCTACGGTCGTAAGTTCATTGTGGTTACCGATCACAAACCTTTAGTGACCTTGTTTGCCCCTGATAAAGGTACTCCTGCAATGGCCGCGAATCGACTTGCACGATGGGCATTACTAGTCCATCAATATGACTACACGGTGGAATACCGTAGAAGCAAGGACCATGGCAATGCCGATGCTCTTAGTCGCTTGCCATTTTCAAATGACATAAGTTTTGATGGGGAGGAGATGGAAGATGATGTCGATAGCGTTTGTTTAGTTCGAACAATCAGTCGTCAAATCAATCCTGACAATCCATTGCTTGTGGTCAGAGAGACTGCCAAGGATCCAATTCTTTCCCAACTAATGCGATTTGTGAAGGAAGGATGGCCGCATGCATTTTCGGAAGAGCTTAAAGACTTCAAAAAGTTGGAAAATTCGTTGTCAACAGAGAATGGTTGCGTTTTTTACGGCTTACGGGTAATAATTCCTTCAACCCTACGTAATCATATTCTTAAATTATTACACCTTGGACATTTCGGCATGCAACGGATGAAACAACTTGCCAGGTCAACTGTCTATTGGCCAAGAATTGACTTTGACATCGAGAACTTATGTCGCAAATGCACTTCCTGTGGCCAATTTCAAAATAAGCCGGATAAACCTTCAATCCATCCGTGGATGATGCCAGAAAAACCATGGTCAAGACTCCACTTGGACCATGCGATCAACTTTCTGGGAAGAAACTGGTTAGTCCTTGTAGACGCTTATTCAAAATATCCTTGCATTCATCCAACAACCTCAACGTCTTCGAAAAGTACTACTGCTATACTTGAACAAGAATTTGCTCATTTCGGATATCCCCACACGTTGGTGACCGATAATGCCACAACATTCATGTCTCAAGAGTTCCAAGCTTGGTGCAAACAACGAGGCATTGTACATCTCACCGGAGCACCTTATCATCCAGCAACAAACGGTGCTGCCGAGCGTTTGATACAATCGTTCAAACAGGCATTGAGAAAATCCTCGTTACCTCCAAAGGAAGCTTTGCAAGAATTTCTAATGCAATATAGAAGAATTCCTTTTGCATCGGGACTGTCACCAAGCGAATTGTTGAATGGAAGAAGAATTCGCACCAAAATTGACACTTTGGTTCCATCCATTCCGCATCTCCTGCAGGGAAGACAGTCAAGACAAGCGAGCAAGCATTCAAATGCTGAAGACTCGGAAGTGGTTTCGAAAGTCGAACATCATTATACACTAGGAGACCCTTGTTACGCACTGTACTTCGGCCCTAGAAGAGATCGTGACCCACGATGGGTGCCTGCGATAGTTACGAAAGTCCATGGTACACGAAGCGTCAATGTACGAGTCATTCCTCGAGGACCAACTTGGAGAAGACATCTTGATCAACTTCGACCTCGATACGGTTCGGATCAAGATGATGATCCCTGTGAAATCCCAACAAGCGTTTTGTCTACAGAAACACTTCCAGCCGGGACTGACCACGCATCTAGTTCTTCTTCGATGAACCAACGCAACAATCCGAGACTACCAACCGGAGACGAGTACGGGCGACACAATCTACGACGATCAGCGAGAACAAAGAGACCTCCAAAAAAATATTGTTGCTAAAATGTATATATATAATTTTTGTCGTAGTTTATTTGGGGAGGTGTTGTGATATTGTGCAATAGATGACGTAGTGTTTTTCTTAAACGCTCTAATCTTAATCAGCGCCTTCTGCTCAAACAATTATTGGACACGCGCATCTCCAAGCATAATTGTTACTAGTTAAATATGCGCCTTTATTTTGGTTTAGCAGTCAGTTCGAGTTATCAAGCTACTACAGCAAACGAACTAAAAGCATTATATTTTCAATACGGTTGTTGTTTGGCTAAGTACTTTTGTGAATATTTACTATTGTTTTTTTAATAAACCTGTGTATTCGTGCAAAGATACAACAATTATCTTAGCTCATTAATCGAAACAGTCGAGTATTAAAAGCAGTTCACCACTTTAATTGCAGCATCTAGTTTTTACTTAAGCTATTCGTACATCGTTCTTGAGGCTAAAGCTTCTCAATGTATAATGCACTTTTTGACATAATTTTCGTTTTTTAACTTTCGTTTTTTAACTGCATTATTGGGGATTTCAGAACTATTATTAAAATTGCTGTCACAACTAGTTCATGAGAAACAAATTATTTTCAAGTAATAACTAACTAATTAAAAACCATCTAATGACTGATTCCCCACCTGAGACTCTGTCATTACCCAATAGTGGGAAATTACCCACAGGTTAAGAACCCATGCTCTAAGGCATTGTTTTCCAACCGGTGCGTCCCAGTACACTAGTGTGTCGTGGGAGATCTCCAGGTGTGTCGCGAAAGATTTTGGAAAAAACTATTTAGGGACGTCGAAGTTTGCGGTTTTTGTACGTGAGATTCGGAGGGAAAGAAAGAGCGTGAGTTCAGGCGGAATACTTTTCTTTTAGAGATCAGCATGATTTTGGGACGAAATTTGAGAAATCTTTGACAAATTTTCAGTGAAGACCTTTTTATTATTAACCAATATAATGGGTGTGCCGCGAAAATTTAAATAGCTAAATAGTGCGTCGCCATATACAAAAGATAGGAAACCACTGCTCTAAAGATTCATTTACATATAATGCTAAATATTAATATTTCCAAACATTAACTAACAGTCTACGCAGCATTTTAAGCGTTTGGTTCACCGCGCATAAAGTCACTTGGTAATTTAAGTGGCCTATTCTGAGCTAATGTTTAGACGGGTAATTTCTAGAATTGCTTTTAGGGCATTCTTCAGTTTGAATCTGGTCATCCGAATACAGTTTACACAACCTATAACCGTTAAAAAAGAACAAAAAATGTGAACTAAAGTTGACTTGATTTTATTAATTGCACAAGCTTTTGTGCAAAACTGCTCACTTTGTCAATTTAATTCTGTTTCCGTTGCATTGAAACCATTCAATGATTTCATTGCACTTGACCAAGTAAACAGTAGTTTATGAAGCTCGTGCGATTAATAAAAGCTAAGTCATCTTTAGTGCACATTTTTTGTTCTTTTCTGATTGATTTCAGTGGTTGACACGGCTTTACTACTTTCTATTTCCTTTCTGAGGGCATGGCCCAAGGGCGCACAAATTTTTGTTATTGCCGGCCGCATTACATAGTTAGTTTTAACTTGCGGCCGCCATTCAGTTAAGGGAAATTTTATAAAATTACCTAATCTATAAAATAAAAAGTTTTATAGATGCCCTTTACACCAATCGAAAAAAGTAACGAAATGACATGTGGCAATTTTTCGACAAATTTATGAAAGCATAATATGCAAAAGATTCTATTAACAAATTCTTTGGTCATTGCATACTCGCAAGAAACTTGCAAAGTTAGTCATCTTAAACTGTATTATCACTATAAGCTAGAAACAAAATTCTATAGTGACATAAACATCGACAAATTGTTGGCTACAAAAAGTGAATCAAAGAAGCTTTGCTATAAGGTAATGCTATTTCTTGCAAAAAAGGAGGAAAATGTATTTAGCCAAAATTTGCCACAAATTAAGTGCCTGACTTATGTGCACGGCCTCGTAAATTACTATCAAAGGACGCATCAAAGGGTCCTGTCGTACGAGGCAATAGGTTGCAAACTTGTTAACTGTTGCGTAATAGATAACTTTGAGACGCAGGTAATCCGTCACTTAGCTCTTTGTTATTCCAATCGAAGAGGTATACAAATCTTTTCTCTTCGATTTATATAAAGAGAATTCTAAAAAGATTTTGCTGGTACAAAACTTTAAAATAGCTCGTAAAACCAAATGTTTCATTTGAAACTCTTTGGTTAAATGGGTAGCCTTAAAAAAAGCTGTTTTAAAAAACTCGAACGTTTTCGTCTAGCTCTTTTCAGGAGGTTTCGCTAGAATGAATTGAAGAACTAAATGTAGCATTAATCTAATACATTAAAGCCACGTTCGTCGGCGTAAAAATTTTGACCAAAAAAATTGCAACCCATTGCCACGTACGACGGGGCCCACACTTAATTAGAAATCGAATTATGACTTGGCTTTCGGCCATGCCAACGGTGCACAACCTGCGACATTTGATAGTAATTTATGTGGCCGTGCACATAATTCAGGTAAATCAGCCAATTCTATACCGCACTGTAACTCGGCGATTGGAAATCATTTGTTACACAACCAAAAATATGCATCTCACTATAACGACAATTTTTCTGAAGCACGATTCGAACTCCATTTATCAGTTTTAGAATCGATTTTCATCACTCTTCGTAAACCTAATTTGTGTAGACAGAAAGAGTTTGTTCACAAACATGAATTGTTAGTATAAGTATAAAAAATTTTCTTTTTAGTTCCAAATTTTAATAAAGAACTTGTATAATTTTATTTTAATTTTTTTGCCAAAATTTTTACGCCGACGAAACGTAGTTTTACTTTATTAAATATTTTCAATTATTATGATAACTGTTACTAACCTTAATTTTTAGCCAATCAGAATCAGTCTTAAATCTTTTCAAATACTACATTCAGTTCTTCAATTGATTCTAGCAAAGCCTCCTGAAGAGAGCTAATTGAAAACGTTCAAGTTTTTCAAAACAGCCCTTTTTAAGGCTACCCATTTAACTAAAAAGTTTTAAATGAAACATTTAGTTTTAAGAGCTATTTTAAAGAGAATTCTGTTGAAAGTAAATCAGAAATGAACCAAAAAAGAAAACGCAGTAAAGTTAAAAATTTTTCTAATTACACAAGCTTTCGTGAGTTACTGCTCACATAGCAGGAGCAGTTTAATACTGTAATAGTTTTACAACATGTTTTAAAGCACGCTTTTATATTTATCGCAATACTTGATAAAATTTGCAGTAAAAAGTTGCATGAAGAAAAAAGTTGCAATATAAAATTCCTGGAAACAGCATAAAACATTGTACTACATAAATTCTGCAGTCCAAAGCTGTGAAAAAAAGTTAAAAAAGTTATTTTGTTGACTATTTGCTCTCTTAGCGCTTAAATATGAAAAGAAGCAAAAAACATCCATAAACAAACAAAGAATAATCCTGTCAACGCTCGTAATAGAAACGAGTCTTTATTCATAGAATTTGAATCCGCCGAAAAAATAATTGCTGCTCAAATAAGAATTCGGAGAAAAAACAAAACGGAATTTTAAAACTCCCTTCAGGGAATTTTTAGATTCTAAGAAAAATCAATATAAGCGTTTTTTTAAGTACCTGCGATAGACATAAAAAAATAGGCGTAGCATTTCTGTTTTGCATGAGAAAAGCTGAGCTGGGACCAGGTATTGTTTTTAAAAGTCATCTAAAGACTACAAATACGCAATCTATCTATAGTATAATTTAAAGATGTTTTGATTTTAAAAAGTCAAGTGAAAAGAGTAGGCTATTGTTGGGGTGCTGAAGGAATTGTAAAAATTCTAGGAAGGCAAGTTGTAAAAGTGTGGTTAAATTCCTTTAGCTCTTCCTACGTTTGCACCTACTTACCTATTTGTCATTCAATTTTTGACTTTTGTTTTTCTTTTTATTTGTTTTCGGACCAGCATTTTTAAAGTCAAGTTGCATTTATTGAGCTGGTTAAACCTTTTATTCATAGAGTAAGTAATATACAGTATAATCAATATGCAAATATTTACACTATACATGTAAATTATCACTCCTCAAGAGCAAACCTTTGGCCAGCTGTGTCGAAGAACGCTTAATAGCAGTTCATGTTGTTGTTGACTAGCTTAATTCAGTTTTTAATCCTTTACATTTCTCTACAGGGAAAGCCAAAATATAAGGAAGAAAAAATTGGGAGCAGAAAAGATAAACTGATTTACGGTATTAGATAAAAATGCATTAAAGCAAAAAAAATGCCACTTCTTAAACTATATTCAACTGTGTGGCCAACTTGTAGAATCAGTGATGGCTTTACAAAAGGGGAGCCAGGTGCGAGAAAAATAGGGGCCACTTTTTAGTGTGCCAAGTTTTTTTGTTCCAAAATAAAGTGATTTCTTAAAAAACTCATCACTTTCAATCGATGACATAATCCCTACTTTCGTCCTAAAGTTAAGGTGCAGACAGGTTAGGCCACTGTCATGGTGCTACTATGATAAAATGGAGCAATATTTTGCTTAGGGTGTTGTAAGTTTTGACGCTTTTTAGGGAGGCCGGTGTGGCTGCTACGTTCGCTCCGTACAAAACCCATCACTGCGTACAACTGGTCGTTTTGATGCCGACCTTGATCAACATAGGCGTACAAGCCAAAAAATGTTTGGAGGGCAATGAAGTTTTGCCCAAATCATGATTTTCTAATACTTTACAAATAGGATAAAAAAAATTGTCTGAGATTCTCGAATGAAGACCAAACTTTGTCCTAAAATAATAGTGTTTTCCCAAATCTTGGAAACGTGGGGGGAATTGCCCCCTGTCTCCTGCCAGGTACGGTTATGTTGACCAATATTATCTAAATTTAAATTCTATTCTCGCATGCTATTGTTTCGGCGGAAAAGACACTTCAACTCATTATTGTTTGGAAACTAAACAAGTAGCTTTAAATTACAGTCATATCATTATATAGATCGAAAAACAATCGTGAAAATTTCGGAAGCAGGTGCAGATTGTTTGATGTTTCCTGTATCTAAATTTAACGTCTCCGCCATTCTCCTACAAGATGTTTCATGTGTTTTGCATCTAAACCAGGGGTGGCCAACTTTTTTTCCTCAACCGCCAATTTTATTCAAGTCCAGTTCATATCCGCCACACAAACGAAAGAGTTCAAAATTTCATAGTGAAATCAAGGTGTTCTCTAAAAAAAAAGTCAACGCTGGAAATCAGGGTGCAATCCGCCACAGGTTGGCCACCCTTGATATATCTAGATATAAGTTGTGGAACATTTTTCATTTGAAATATTTTCCCCAACTGCAATGCGCCATCACTAAAAAAGCGCGCCGCAAATTGGCCACCCCTGATCTAAACCCTTAACCAATTTTCTGCATCGAGATTGCATGATGTTTACTGTATTTAAATTTAAAACCTCTGCTATTGTCCTGCAATGCAGAAGAATAGAAAGACTACAGTTAAAGATTAGAAGAAAACATTCATAAGTTTTTGATGTTGCGCTTATTGCCTAAACGTGAATTGTTTTATTACACACAGATTCGTATATACTCGAATTGTAATTGTTGAAAATTACTAACGCACGTTTTTGTTATTTCTTTTGCTTTCCTAATCATTATTTGCGCGTGCACTCGCTGCCAGCGCCTTTTTGTTTTACGTTTACACTTTGGTTATCAGCTAATTTTGTCCCCAAGCATAGTTCGTTTATGCAGCTCGTTCATTTAGTGCTGGCTCTTTTGTGTTTTGTTTTGTTTCTCAATTTGTGAGGCGACCAGCAGTAATAATTGTGGGCGGCTTGTTGAAGTCTGAGAGTCTTAGAGCTGTTTTTGTGATCTCAAAATTCTGAAAGACTTACCGTGATGTACTACTCCTGATTGGATTGTGTTTGTGGGTTGTGGGTTTGTGGGTTTCCCATTTTCCCGTGAGTGAGTCAGCACCGGTGTGAACCGCTCGGTAAGATAACTGTGTGTTTTCTCTTTATGTTTGGTTTTCAGATCGTTTTCCTTTATCGAAGCCAAAAGCGCGTTATTCGGCTATTCCTTAGCGGCAATCGGCCAACTTCAGCGTCGTTTACCGTTAAGACCAGATTGGTAAAACTAAAACTGCTTGAAACTAAAGTTTTGCTAAATTGAAAAACTGCAATTCAGGTGTTTTAGTAATTGAGATCGTGGGATTTTTAACCGGAGCTGGTTTGCGCAAATTTAGTAGATGGCAACTGATAGACTAATGTATTGTTATTATAGATTAATGTATTGTAATAGAAAAATGTTAAAGATGACTACAGTTGGATAATGACGTTATTAAAGAGTTTAGTTACTTTAAATGTTGCTAAACTAACCCCAATAAGTCAAAATAATTCATGTTACTTGGAGATAAAAAAAATTGAACAAAATCAAAAAAGCTTAATGTCTTCTACCAACAGTTAAAAATTTTTGGCTGAAAAAAGTATGAACAGACCGTGAATAGAAATATATGAAACAAAAAACTTACAATTCTTTGGCATTTTTGATGCAACCTTTTTTAATTTTTTTTCAAATAAAGTTGATCACGTTTATGTGAGTGTACATCATGTTAAAATTTGCAAAAGTAAAAACAAAACCAAGCCAACATGCCCGTGAAGGGCCCTTGAGGGTAAAACGTGGGCAATGGGGGCTCATGCAGGCAAGCCAATACCGTAAGGGCCCAGTGCAAGTCCAGTGCAGTTTTCAAGAGGGTAAAATGCAGTTTTCAAATGGGCTATCGGCAAATATGTGCATGAACCTTGCGATTCCGATACAGTTTGGTAAATAGCAAGTGCAAAAATTTTCATGTGAATTTTGATGTAGTAATTATGTGCAGGATGACACGCTACTGCTTCAATAATTACCACATAGAGTTATTGCGCCTTTCTAAATTAATCGTTTAAATAGAAAATTCACCATTTTCATAATGGGGCATTGCCAGGAGCCGGTTTAGAAAGCACTGCTGTCTAGAGTCAAGCGATTGTTGTTGTTTAATGCGGTTGTGTAAATTGTATCTGTAACTAATTGCCAGTATCCTTCCATTGTCGTTGCTGCCCTGAACCGCTGTTTGGATTATAGATTAACGCTTGTGAAGTGACTCTGTTCCCGTTGTTGAGAAAGAACAGGTATAGAGCTATCCTTCGCACGTGGTCGCTAAAAAGTTATATATATATATATATATATATACTCGTATATATTAAATAATTTAATTTAATGCTCTGAGTTTTCATTGAGCTCTTTACTGACAGTCTTGCCACTTTTATTATTATACTCGTATATATGTAGGGCAGCAACGAAAAGAGATTATGCAGATTCAGATTCTAGATGTTAGTGCTCTGACGAACGTATTTTGTGCATAATTTAGTGTGTCAATTGTATCTGTCCAGAACATCAAGTAGGCATTAAGTTTTAGCGTGAAACGTTGTTAATTTCTTAAGACTTTCATACGGCTCTATAAATTCGGTTAAGTCATTTGTGAAGTATAGTTAAAATTATTTGTGAATCGTAGCATCGTTTATATAATTTTGGCGTTTGTTTCAATTCTCGTTTAGTCATTGACGTTTCTCTAAGATAATTATTTTAAAATATAAAACCCGCCTGACTACCTAGATCGCTAGGGCCCACCAGTTCAAAACTCGTATAAGCTTCATTCAACAGGCTAGTTGGTTATCTGTGAAATACACGTAGGGTTCTCCTCTAGTATCTTATTGTTATTCGGGTTAGCAAATAAAAGTACTAGGTAGGAAGAGCGTGACACAGGACCTGTGTGGGTCCTGTGCAGTTCCCTATGCAGGTGTTATGCGGGTTTCGAGTGGGTAATTAAAGCCGAAAACCAATACAAGTCTTGTGCGGACTCCGTTCAGTTTGTCGCATTGTCCGAATAAGGTTTTTGAAACGCAATGCATCTGCAAAGCTCATGCCCGAACTGTGCAGGTCCTTTACAGTTTATCACATAAAATTTTAAAACATTATTTGAAGTTTGCGTGTAGAAATTTTGTGCAGGAACTGTGCGGGTACTGTACAGTATTCTATGAAGGAGTTATGCGGGTATCAGGTCGGCAATTCGAGAAGGATAACTGCACAAGTCCTGTGCTGGTCCGATGCAGTTTATTAAACATATTTTGTGATATTTTCAAGAATGCAAAGCAAGTAACAAAGACTTGTTGGCGCTGTGCAGGTCCTTCACAGTTTATCAAACGTATAATTTTAAAACAATATTTGAAATTTGCGTGTAGAAATCATGTGCAGGAACTGTGCGGGTCCTGTGCAGTTGTCTACGCAGGAGTTATGCGGGTCTCAGGTGGGCAATCCAAGTAGGAAGCCTGCACAGGTCTTCTGCGGGTCCCAAGCAGTATATTAAATATATTTTTTGATATTTTCATGAATGCACAAAAAAAAATAACAGAAACTTTATGTGGTCTTGCGCAGGTTCTTGTGCAGGTTTAAGTTTTCTGAAAACACCATTGCGAGTGCAAATTCCGTGCTCGAACTGTGCAGGTCTTTTACAGTTTATCACATAAAATTTTTAAATATTATTTGAAGTTTGCATGTAGATATTGTAGCGAACTCACCACCACAAATCATCTTTCGTGCATATATTTGCTTTGATTTTGCCGCAAATGTATTTTCACACGTTATATTCCGCTCGCTGAACAACGTTAAATTACTACCATGGCAACTGTCATGTAATAATTTTGCATTTTTAGTATTTTCTTTCTGTACCGCTTTTCCGTGGTTCCCCCAACTGATCGTTGGCTGATCGCGCCATCAATGTTATTTTGTGTGATTATTACTGTATTACCGCCTTTCGTCATACAGGATGTAGCCTGATCACCTGACATACGCCTCGTAGTTTTACATGTAAAAAAGGTCAGACGTCATAGTAGAAATTCTATAACATTACTCGGACGATATATACACTCGCTGGCCGAACCGCCGGACAGAGAGACATAGAGAGAGCGGGACATTCCGAAATAGACTGAGATTCATATAGCTGCCGTGTAAATTAACGCAAGATTCATCCTTGCAACGTCATCAAGCGAAGATTCTGCTTATTGTCTAATTCCAAAGTTTTAGTGTTGTTCTGTCTGTTTATTTCAAGTTGTGCCCCTTTTCAATAAAAGGAGTTTAAAGGTTAACTATGTGCCAAAAACCACTCACGCCACATTGGTGCCCCGAGCTCACGCTACAACATCATGTACAGGAACTGTACAGGTTTTGTGCAGTTTTTATACTGGATTAATGCGGCTTTCAAGTGGGCAATTAAAGTATGAAATCTGTACAAGTCCTGTGCGGGTCCCATGCAGCTTGTCGTGTTGTCTGAATAAGGGTTCTGAAAACACCGATGCAAGTGCAAAGTCTGTGCCAGAACTGTTGTGGTCCTTTACAGTTTATCAGATAAAGTTGTAATATATTTTTTGAAGTTTGCAAGTAGAAATCATGTGCCGTAACTGTTCGGGTCTCATGTAGACTTGCTATGCAGGAGTTATGCGGGTTTCTTGTGGGCCGTCGTCGTCGTCGTCGTTTGAAGGGTATCCACTCCAGGTCAGACACAAACAGGACTGGGGCCGAGGGTTTATCCTTTTACTACCCCAGACTGCTGCACTGCCTGGATCAGATGCCGGCAGTGATGTCATTAAGCCAGCATCGAGTTTCGTCATCCAAAACCGTCAGACCTCGTGCTCCATGTGGTGCCCGATGTATAGGGCACGCTGTTAGAACATGGTCTGCGGTTTGCTCAGAGGCGTCACACTTGCAATTCGGTGAAGGAGCGAGACCCCATTTGTGCATGGACGAATGGAATCGCCCAACACCAGTCCGCAGGCGGTTGAGCTTAACCCAAGCTGCTCGGGGTAAGCCCATCCCAACAGGTCTGGCACCGGTCTCGGGAACAAAAGCACGGAGCCTGGAAACACTTTCACAGTACTACGTTTTATATTTGTGATTTGTCCATTCAGAGGCGCGGATGCCAAGTCTGGCAAGGTTGTCCAAGAGATTCCGCGCACCTGGCACAAACGGGCGTCTGGATCTTAATCTCACTTGGCGAGTATCTGAGGACCCACTTAACCCTTTAGAGACTAACGTTCCCAAAATGGGAACACGTGTTCAGTGATACAAAAAACATTTACTGCTGCCAATGCGTGATGCTACTCTTTTACACCAGGTTGTGTAGGAGATATTCGTTACACTCAGTAAAAATGACGGTGTTTTTTAAAAAAAATTTTACTAAAAATTTAAAGGAAAAATGTCCAAAAATGCATTTTAATAATTATTTTTTATTACTTAATTTTTAGAAACCTTGAAAATGTACTTTTTCTTTCAAATAACGTTTATTGACGAAAACAGATCACAACGGTTATCTCCAACCTAAAAAACAATTCAGTGAATATTCCTTTTTATTGCTCACAACCGTTCAACTGTGATGTTCCCAAAATGAGAACGTTAGTACCTTTAGGGCCAAGAAAGTCGGTAAGTTTCAAAACGCAACATGATCGTTATTTTTCAAAATTATGCAAAATACGGCATGAATCTAAATGCACAGATGGGGTAATAACTACATTTACGAAATTTTTTGACCATTTTACTGAATACGCGAAACAATATGAATGAATAGCATTGTACAAAGCAGTTATTTTGACAATGTGTGTTTAAGTTTATTTCTTCTTGTGATACAATTTACTGCACAGTCTGTGTAACCTTTTTCTACATTTGACACAGCACAATCTGGTATTTTTTTTACACAGCGCGCATCTTCCTTGCGGCACTGATTCAAGATTGTGATTTATTCCGTCGAACCTCACAGCTTTGCTTGGCGGAGCTGTCCGTCCACCAAGACATTTTCTGGGCATTCCAATTTTATGAGTGCTCTTGCGATTTCTCTTCTGAAGACAATGTGACTCACGCCGTCCGAGTTGATGTGATTATAGAAATTGAAAGCAGCCACAACAGAAAGATTTACTATATGGGAGAATAAGTTCCACCACCATTTTCTGGAACGAAGTCGTGGTCTGTACGACGACAACAACTTATCGCACATATCAATGCCTCCCATTCCTTGGTTGTACATTTTGATGAGGAAAGGTTAGTTAACAATCTTCTTCTGCTCGTTTTTCACCCTTCTTTCTACTTTTTGAATAGAGTTTATAACGCAGTAATTACTTGCGACAGTAACTGGGCAGTTGTCGTTCCACTTTACACAAACAACTGAGCCGTCTGATCGGAAATCGAACGTGCCTCTGGGTTTCTTTTGGCAATCTTTCTTGGACATCAAAGGGCAGCGGCCTGTTCTATTATCCCTTATTGTACCACATGCTCTAACATTTTCTTCAGCAAGATCGGTAAGCAGTGTCTGGCTGGTGAAGAAGTTATCAAAGAAGACAATGTGTTGACTTTTATTTGGAACGGAGCCTAACATCTTTTTTACAACGTGACTTCCTAGTGGACTTGTTCTGCTTGAATCTTTGTCGCAATATATTTCGAAGTTATATGGAAACCCATCACTGCTACAAAGCAACCACAATTTGTAACCAAATTTGACAGGCTTACCCTTAATATATTGCTTGGCACTATGAAGACCACGATATGGCACCATAGATTCGTCAATACTCAGACTCTTGTGAAAGACTCCAAATTGCTGACAGTTAGCTTTCAGGAGGTCCAACAAAGGCAGTACCTTTGCAACTTTCGACTGTGCAAGGTTGTGGTTGTCAGCAATGTGCAAGCACGCTTTTATAGAACAAAAGCAATCCCTAGACATTGGTTTGGAGAATATAGGGGCTTCCAAGTCTTCAGCTGTGCTCCAGTAGTCTTTTTCTGAAGGAAGACTGTGGTATCCACTTTATCTCTAGTCGCGTACAAGTTTGTTTGGTCGACAAGTAGAGTAATCATGGCATCGGAAAAGAATTGTAAAAAAATTTCGTACATACTCTTTCCTCCATGTATGAAAACCTCATTAGATTTTTGTACTTCTTCTGGGTTACCGAGAGTTACATTGTCACTTTTGCGCCAAAGAATACGCCTGGGATTTGTATCAACCTCTTCGTCTTCAAAATCCCCTTCATGTACTTCAACTTTACCTGCAATTTCATCTGGTAAGCATTCTTCGTTCAGGATGTTATCGTTTCCTTCTTCATCACTTCAATTCCTTGATCAGCTGATTCTGGAGGAAATAACACTATTTCTAAGTCATCTGACTCTTGAGATTCAACAATATCTTTAGCAGATGCTAGAAATCTTATTCTAGGCCTTGGCCAAGCAGCTCCATAAAAAGATATCGCATTCATAGCTGTAAACTTTTCAGACTTTACCAGAGGTGAAACAGCTGCTAGCTAGATTCTCTTTGCACTGAAAACAATTATGGAATGGCGTGGATGGATGGTTTTAGAATGAATGGATGTTTTAGAAGGATGGTGTTTTAGAAGGTTGACTTTTGATTCCAGATAGAAATGAAACGTTGCAAAATAATTACCAGATTAGCGGTTCGTCAATTTTGTATTTGCACACTCAACAGAATATATGTGATTCCAAGTAGCAATAGTTACTAACGTTCCCATTTTGGGAACATAATAAAAAACAAGGAAAATGTAAAAATTTTTCATTTTAAAGAGTGAGTAAGTCGTAGTCAGGGTAAAAGTAGCAACATATCCAAAAATCACGTTCCTGCCTCAAATGGATCTACTTCCCGTAACTAAAGGGTTAAGAGACCATGCAAGATATGATCGGGGTCCAGAGATCTACGGTAATCCAAGGAGAGTGTCGCTCCCATTCGGCGAAGCTCAGCTGGCTGGATGCCTGAGAGTATAGGTAGGTGGTCCGTTGGAGTGGGACGCAGGCATACAGTAACTATGCGCAAGGGGTCATTCAAGACACTGTCAATGAGACGAATGTGAGCACTGCGACACCAGACTGGCGCACAGTACTCAGCTGTTGAGTAGACTAGAGATAAGGTGGCTATGCGTAGTGTTTTAGCACCAGCACCCCATCCCGAGCCCACGAGTCGCCTCAGCAGTGTGACGCGCGACGATAGTTTTTTGCGCAATGCCACTAAATGGTGACGAAACGTGAGCGATCTGTCCAGTTTTACCCCAAGGTAAGCAGGGGTTGGACAGAACGGTAAAAGTCTACCGTTGTTGTAGACCTTTAGCTCACGTTTGGCCTCTCGGTTGTTTAAGTGAAAGGCTGCCGTCACCGTCTTAGTGTGACTGAGCTTCAAACTCCAAGTCTGGAGATACGCTGACAGTGTGGACATGTCTTGGCTTAAGGTCTCCTCCAAGTCCTTCCAGTTACCAGAAGAGTGCAACAATGCTAAATCATCAGCATAAGCAAACTTTCTGGAAATCATGGAAGGAAGATCGTACGTATAGATGTTAAATAGGAGGGAAGCCAAGACCGATCCCTGAGGAACGCCGTTTTTAAGACGGCGTAGCCTGCTTTGCTTGTTGTCACCGGTGGTAAGGGTGAAACTTCGATTTCGGACAAGCTCCATGATCATTTTGACCATGTGCTTATCCGGAAGTAATCTCAGCAGCTTGCAGGTAAGGCCACGGTGCCAGACAGTGTCATAAGCAGCTATCAGATCGACAAATACGGCACCGGCCTTCTTTTTAGCCTCGAAAGACTCCTCGATGTTCTGGGTTAGCAGAACAACTTGATCTACGGTTGACTTCCCGCGTCGGAACCCAGCCTGCTCTTTAGGGAGCAGTGGATCGATTAATGGCTCAACGCGGGCGTACATCAGCCTCTCGAGGATCTTGTAGGGGACACAGAGAAGAGATATCGGTCGATAACTCTTTGGGTCCCCCACGGGCTTTCCTGGTTTTGGGATCGCGACCACAAGCGCTCTTCTCCAGATCTTGGGAATTTTGAGTCGGCGCAAGCAGGAAGAAAGGAAGTCACGTAACCAGAACTTCAAAGCAGCTCCAGCATGGAGTATAAGCTCGGGGCAGATGGAATCAGGTCCCGGAGCTTTACATGGTTTTAAATGTTGGAGGGCAGCAGTAAATTCTCTCTGTGAAAAATTTTCAGAGATAGTTACTGCGTCTGGTGTTGTGGCCCTCCAAAGGTTAGACACTTCTTGAAAGACAAGTCGAGATGACTTGCGGTCAACAGCCTCGTATTTCCCATTTCTAGCCAGCTGAGATGCAATAGCATCGGCTAAAACGGGACAGTGACGAGGACAGTGTCGTGACCTACCAGTAAGATTGTTCAAAATACTCCACGCTTTTCGACAAGAGTGTGAGAAGTCAATGCTTCGAACTGACTCGGACCATCGATCTCTCCGCTTTCTGTCAAGCTTGGAAAGCAGAGCTGTAGCAACCAAACTTGAGTCGTCTCCCTGAGGAGACTGCAGAAAGGTTTTATAGAGGGATTCACACTCTGCATCCCAACACGAAATATAGTTATTTCGATACCCGTGTGGGATAGTCTTTTTGGCTGCTTTCTTAATGATGTTACAGAAGTCCTGGTAAGCCGCATCCACATCAAGTGAATCAGGCGGCAACAAAGTCTTTGCAAATTTATTCGTCAAAGCAATGTAGTGACTACATTTGGCCTTGCGGAAGTTCCATTGCTTAACAGGCATGCTTGGCACTACCAAAGCAAGCCTTGGTAATGTAATAAGCGAAGGTCGATGTTGTGACCTGGGGAACTTGTCAAGGACACGTCTATCCGGTAAGCGACTGTTTGGACCTACGCTAGCGAAAACTAGATCTGGATTGGTGCCAGTGTTTCAGCGGCCGGAGTAAAAACTGGCAGCGTCCTTGGCATTATATAGCAAGGCAAGACAATTAATACTTGCCCAACCAAACACTCACCGTCCGGACTGTTGTCCCCAGTCGTAGAATCTCGAAGATAATCAAAGATATATCATTGAGATTTATCTTCGTTTTAAGTTTGTATCATAGTTGAAAGACAGAGATATATCCTTTAAATATACACCGAAAGTGAACACTTTTAAGCTTGATTTAAACATGATTGTCATCATTGATTCAAACATGATTGTCGAAGATAAATCTTTGATTTCGAAGCTATTTCGAAGAAAAATCATGTATGTTCCTTACCAGAAATTAACGAGTTTAAATACTTAATTTAAACATGATTGTCATCATTGATTCAAACATGATTGTTGAAGATAAATCTTTGATTTCGAAGCTATTTCGAAGAAAAATCATGTATGTTTCTTACTAGAAATTAACGAGTTTAAATACTTGATTTAAGCATGATTGTCATCATTGACTTAAACATGATTATCAAAGATAAATCTTTGATTTCAAAGTTATTTCGAAGAAAAATCATGTATGTTTCTTACTAGAAATCAAACGAGTTTAAGGTTTAATTTAAATATGATAGCATGTTTTTGCTTATGTATGGTTATTGTGAATTAATACCCGTTTTAAAAGCGATTTCGTGAAAAAAATTTTTTATTACTGTAGAATATTACAGAAAAACTCAAAACTAATATCAATTTAGTATTTTAATTTGATTAAAATTGCAAAACAAAAACTCAGCAATACTTTATATTTAAAAGTTTTACTATTGAATGTAGCTACTGTAGTGTTCCTAAGTTTGAAGCAAAAAGCCGGTTTTGCAAATGGACTGGTAAGTACCTTTTTTAATTCGTTATATACTACAAAATTTTAGTTTTTATAATTCTACTTTATAAATAGTATGTTATACGCTTTTAGAATTCTATATACTTTTTGTTCAAACCCTCAATCAATACATGTTTATTTGCGGAAATATAAATTAAACAATAAAACATTTAATGCATTGTAGAATAGACAATAGCCAATGCCGCAGTACCTTTGATTTAAAAATAAAATCGAAGTGAATGATAAAAGAATTAATAACAAACAAAAAAACACAATACATAAAATATACACTTTGAACCATTTGGGAATTTTTGACATAAAAACTAGATTCAATAAAATATTCCATACAATTCAAAGTGAGGTCACAATTCAAAGTTTTTAAAAGTTATTGACAAATTAGCATGTTTCTTCTTCGTTTCTCATTTTCTTACTTTGCTCACCTTCCCAGTTTTCCGTCTGAAAACCACAATTACTGCACATTGCGGCGAATCCAGGGCTGGTGCACTTTGCTTTTCTAACGTGCAAGGACTTCTAAACAAAGAAATAATGAGTTGATTTTGTAATATTAATATATTATATAAATTCTAAAAAGTAATTTAAAATTATTTAAAAAAAAACATAAAGATAAGAATTATTCTTTCTAATTACAGAATTATCATAATTATGTAGAAAGCCTAAACAAGTCAATTTTTGTTCTAAAACTGTTTAAAAATTGACTGCAATTAGATGAACGTTCTTAATTTTATAACGAACCATAAAAATTTTTTCATTTCTGAATATAATAAACCAAGATTAAGTAGGATTTTTTTATTGAAGTTAGTTAATTAAAAAAATTAAATTAGTTGAAAAAAGATCTTTATCTTTATACGCTGAGAATAAAATTGTGTCTAGTTGAATAAAACATTCTTTATGTAGGCTTCAGTCCACGGTCCTACAATTGCTGAGCCCTGGTTATAGCTAACATTAAAATTGAAAACAACTTCAAAACTCTGTTTCTTTTATACATTAATACAGATAGAGATATATTTAACAATACTAAAAAATATTTAATGTTATATAACTTACTTGCTCTATTGTGCAATTAAATTTCCAGCCACAAGAGAGATAAGTGACATTTTTAGCTAACTTTTAAATGTCGCTTCCAGACTGAGAACACCTATTTGAATTGATCATCCGCCTTTTATGCACCGTAGCGGTTGAATTGTCAGTCTCACTTTTTTTACAAATTAAACTTTTTGTGCTTTATAATTGGCAGAAATTTTTAATTTTAAAAATAATTCTAAAATAAGAAATTAAAAATTACTTTATTTTATTAATTTTTAAAAATAAAGTCAAACATAATCAAAGACGGTTCTCAAAAATTACTAGTGGCATTTTCAACACTTTCGGCAATAGAGATGTATCAAAGCCAGAGCTTTGCCAAACTCGAAGCTTCAATCAAAACCATACTAGAAGGTAAAACTTATTTATGAGCTTGATAAACAGCATCATGTCACGAAATTTTTCGCGACCTTGAGAATATGAATAAGCGTAATTTCCGTCCTGTGCTGCAATATTTGCCAATAAGTCTAACTTGATGACTGCCTGTTAGCTTAACAACTATGTATTTTGACTTGACTAGTTTTTTGTTCTTTGAAAAGTGTGCATTGCAAATATTTGCATGTTGTTTAATGAACGACAATGCAGAAGATGATAGACAAAAAATCATTTATAATCGTCGCGTGGTTGGCAGCGTGGTTGAGTAGTTAAACCGCGAGGTTTGTGATCCACATGGCCTCGGTTCAAAACCTACTCGCGCCATTCTGTTATGTCCTTAGGAAAGATACTTTACGGAACTTTCTCTAACTTGGTGATCTTGATAAGCAGTTCTAAATTTCAGTGATTTCTCTATAAACTAAAAAATTAAAATAAAAAATTTGAAACGGACAGCAATATTTTGACATCTCCGAAAGCAGGTCGGGTTAATTGCATGCCCTACGTATTAGCGCCTCCATGCTTTCCTGTGATTCAGAAAGATAAACATAGAGGTACAGTAAAATAACTGAAAAATGTATAAGAAAACTAAAAAAATAAATATATTGATTTGTCAAGCTCGAACCATCAGCGAAGCGTAAAGTAAAATTATATTGTAATCGTCACTGAAATTAGACATTTAACAAACTTTGACTTGTTTTAAATTAAATAAAAGGTTTTATTAAAAAGTTTTTTACAATTTGGTATTTTTTGGTTAGTAAATGCTTATCTCAATTATAAAACTTGGCATTAACTACTTTGGCAATAAAATTGTTAACAAAATCTGTTGAATCAGCATTGCTGTGAATGCTGATTTAGCAACCAGAATAAAAGTAAACTGTACGAAAATGAGAGCAAACTCTACAATTACAAAGCTTACTCTATTATTTCAATCATAAAATTAAGCAATCCATATTTGACTAATCCAAGGTAACATTCAAAAAAAAAACAACAAACATTGTCTACTGAGCCAAATAATTTGAAATAATCAACTAAATTTATTCTACTGTGATTGCTAGAAGACATAAAAATTTTACCGTATAAAATTAAACAATCACCGGAAATATTTTGAAGAAGGTAGGAACAAAAAAATATATATACAAGAGTTTTAGTGAAAATTAAAAGTCTCGTAGAAGAAGCAAACTTAATGCAATTAGCATATTGTTATTAAAAATTTTTTTTCTTGCGGTTTAAGATGACAAAATCCAACATACAACATAGCTAAAACTGAATTCTGTTGCTTTCCAATATGCAAGTTCTATTACAGGTCTCACTTTTTCGTTAAATTCTGATGATATTTACTTTTGTGCATTATACATTCCAACAATCATAGCAACATTTGCTGCAAAGAAAATCGTCCTTCATACTCTCTAATAAAAACAATAAAAATTTTCTTCGCCTGATGTTAAAAAATTAAGAAAACAGTAAAATTTTTATATTTAAAAATTTACCATATTTTAAATTTTAAAAATTTGAAATTCGGTACCGGACCTCTAACCATTGCCTATTTTTTAACTTAAATAAATAATGTTTCTAAGATAAAATCTATCCAAATTTTGAAAAAGCATTTCTCATTACACCAGAACCAAACTAACTTTATTACTACAACCTTGTTCATAGTATATTTATTTATGTAGCTCTAGCGTTTCTCTGGTTAATCAATATAAATGCTCTTCTGCTGATATCACTGTTTAAAAGCTTGTCTTTACCACCTATAGATCGCGAAATGTTCAAAGTCGAAAACCACGTCAGTTAATATAGAGCACAGCAAGTAATTGTATAAATAAAAATACAAAAAGTTCTTCTGAAAAAATGCTTTTTAAGAAAACTATTATTGAAGTAAACTAGGGCTGTGCAACCTTTAGCGCTGCCATGCCCAATGCATGCTATTGCTGCGAAAATTTCTTTCTTTACTTCACCTTTAATTGGCTTATTTCTTAATTAAGTTCCTTAAACTTTCATAAAATTTCCAAATACTCAGGTTCTTCACGTTGAGGATTTCATCTATTATATATAATTTGCGACCTCATTTTAAATTTATGTTATGTATTTTCAATGCCGCTAATCCCTTTGTTTTTTGTTTCTTCTTTGATTTTATTCCTGTTTGTTGTTTTCAGTCAAACTGGCGCTCAATTGTGGCTTCAATCAATTTCGTTTTTCTTTCTTCAAAACTCATACTACGTAATTTTGGTTTTGTAATTACTTTCCTTCAACTACATCAAAGTAATAAATTTTTTTCAGCTTAAAATAGTGGATACTGTCAAAAAATTGATCAAAACCTACACGTACCGTAACGTACGCATTTGTAAACCGGCAAGAAATAGAATCAATCTAATAAAGTGATTTATAGACTTTGCGTCGGATGCAGTTTCGGTCATCGACTTTAAGTATTTCACTATTCAGCTGTGATAGGACGGTGGCGCTTCCACAAGTTAATTATCCGCTTCTTACTATAAAAGAGATTTAGTTTTATGGCAAATCACGAAAAAAGCTTTTTTTGCATTTGACCTTACTGCCTATCCCTGTATTTAGCTTCAAGACATAAATCTGAAAGGCAATAAAACTATTCAACATCATTCTAGTTGAGAGAGTGTCACTTTTTATTTTCAAAATTAAAACTTTTCGCCAGTCACATGATTTTGCTTCGCGGGCCGCAGATTGCACATTCCTAAATTAAAAAAGTAATTACCGTTTATTTATCCGATTGTGAACCGCTTTGAAAGTAAGCGCACATACAACTTTAAAACTTAATTCTTTAACGTATGACCGTCTGTGATGCAACAAGAATAAAAATAAGAATTAAGTCAAAGAAACGCGTAAACAAGTTTCGGCTATTATTCGTATATTATAAAACAATCTTTACAGTAGCTTTCCACTTTCCTAACACCTTGCTCTTTTACTATTAAGCAGCTAGCATCGACTGCTTCCTGGTTTTCTTTCAGTCACATTTTCGGGCGATAAGCCGATTTGTGCTGCTGCTACCAAGGCAGATACCGGTACTAATCTTGAGAAGTCTATGCTCAAACAATAAAAACTACTGGTGATTAACCTAGTTTTTCGATGGTAGTTACGCTTCAATAGTTCTCAATTCGTAGCGGGTGTTTACTTCTGAGGTCGTTACAATTTGTGTGATTCTTATTTTCACTGAAATGCTGCAATGAAAAAATTGTAAACCGTTCTTGAAAGTAAGCCCCACAAAATGAAAGCAGAAAACAATGTACCAAACTATCATAACTAAACACAATGGCGGTAAATCAAATTACATGAAACATAAATGAAAAACAAGAATATATGAATAAAATTTTATGATGCGAGTTTTATTCGAACTTTAATCAGGTACGGCGACCACGCACAATTGACGTTGTGCGTGTAATAACGTATATCGCTTAGCCGCTGTTTCCTATTTCGCAATCACTTTTTCAATAAGAATTTCGAAACGTAATACCTTGATTGCAAACAAAATTGAATTGAATTGAATTGAATTAATTTGATTTTAAAAAATTTTTGCATGCGCAAATGTAAATCAAAATCTCTCACTAAAATATGCGAAGCTCTATTAATTAGAAACAGTGGCGTACCGAGGATTTTTTAAAAAAGGAGGCATACGACCACAATCAAATATGTTTAGTGGAAAAATTTATTTTAGTGGCAGCCAAAAAGAAGGTCTTCACTTTGAATCGGTCCGGGATTTTATGAATTTCGTCTCTGTAGACTAACGATTTCTAAAAAAAACAAAACGAAGGGGGCCTGCATATGAGTTCTGTCTTCGTTTCTGGCGGGGTTTCTGCCCCAAAAGTATTGATGATCTCCAGGGAGGAACCATAACACAATGTTCCCTCAAATATGCTAGTGATAAGAAAGTTTAATCCTAATTTAAATTGTCTATTATATGCCAATGGTTCTATCGTTTTACTAAACATATTTGAAAGCATCATGAAAAATCCTTCATTATGAAACCTGATGAGGACTTAAGTTTTCTTTTGTCTTCTTTTTTCTTATCGTAATAATGTAGATATATAGATGGCAATAATAAATAAAATCAGAAATGCTAAATTCAATACGGTTGCTTTTCACAGCAATTTCATGGTATAAAAAAGTAACTTCTCTCCCAAAGTTTTATACGTGAAGGGTAAACACAATTTTTTCACCCTATTTCAATAAACTGTGAATGTTTGTTAATGAAAGCAGATATTTCTATTTCGAACATTCGAATGCTAGAATGGTATTTAAATATGGGATTTTTTTAAATCGAACATAGCAGAAATTCTACTTAGAACATTACTAGTTTTGAATTCAAATTTTTATTACTTTTCGGGAAAGTATTGTAAATGACCGAACTCTTCAGTTGCAGGGATTTTTTTACTACTGCAACCATACTAAGATTTCGCCAATTTGACTTTTGAAGTATAGGCCAAAAACAAACTTAAACTTAAACAGTTACTTCCTTTTGTTAACATAAACAATCCGCTTCGCTAAATGAGATTGAAAACCTTTCATTACCTGGTAAACATTGAGTAAACATAGTTAGTCAGCCATTCAATCAAATTGAAATAAATAAACAGCTGTAACTTTGCTTTTTATTGCTTTTTACGTTTGCTGAAATAATTGAAAAACTAATTGTCCTAATTTAAGTTTTGATTTTGGTCTCCTCCTTCAATTTTAATAGAGTCCAAAATGTTCGGAAAAAAACATTTTCTAAATTTCTTTGTTTTCCTGTGGCATATTGCACAACAACTTTAACAAATAATGCAAAAAAAATAAAAAAATTAAAAAAAAAACTCTTGTTCATTGTCATTGAATGCCTACGTCCCATTCCAATAGACAAATTACCAATTCTTTTAGGCATTCAGTCAGATGAGCTTCGCTCATGTGAACTGTGTGATGCTTAGTGTTACAATGAATCTATATGCTGCATATTATTCTTCATATGCAGTTACTCTGATAGCAATGTGAAGGCACATGAGAAACAATTCTTACGCGTTGTCTTCTCAGATGATTTAGCAACTTCTGTATACTCCTTCTCTGACTTCAACATGTCCAAATCATTTTAATTGTCATTCATATTCTCTAGCAGTTCCTACTTCAGGTGTTTGTAGCTCGATGAAATGAAATCACTTCATCCTGTAGTACCACTCTGTCAGCTTCTGGTGCTGCATTAGCAATCAAACTTAGCTCGACGTTTTGTGGAGATGCCAAGATTTCAGAAAGCCTGTTTTGATTAAAGCAGGATATCTGCTTATAGAATTTCTCATGAGACAAAAATCTAGCTCGCATGCTGGAGAGCACAGCATCAGTTACTGCATTATGGTATGAAAACTCAAAATTTTTCTTCTGCTCTGTGATACCTTCTGGTGCTGAGCGACTAGATCTGATAATTGAGAAGCTCTTAGGGACAGAATATTTCACCTATTTTAATTTAAAATGCATAAAATGCATGAACAACAAAATTAGATGTTGTTTCAAAAAATGTCACTAAAATCTCTTGAGATTTTTCCACATTTTCAATGGCTTTGTTAATCATATGGTAAGCTTGCATGATATTCAGGCCTGATTTATGCAGATAATCTGACACTGGTATGGTAATATCAAAAATTCGGATGAATGTAAGTACTATTAAGATAGTTTCAAATTCAAATTTAAGGTGCAGTGAGCATTCAGATAATAATGTTGTTTGTTATATCTGTACAATGTATTGTTTATATGTCCTATAACGTATAACGTTTTTCACTGCTTCCTTTTTGTCAACTTTTAACGCTCTTTTGTGTTTGATTTGTGCTGTTGCGGCCAAGAAATATAAATACATACATACATACAAATTTGCGCAAGTTTTCGCTTAATTTCTGTGCTTCATAGCAAACTGATTCTTTTGAGATTATATATTTTACTTACTTGCTGAAGGATGATCAGAAATACTGAATGAAATTTTGATGACTGATTTGTGTAGCTACCAAACAATTTTGAAAGTGCTCTACCTCTACTTGACCACCTAGTTTGACCAATGCGATCTAGTCTCAGGGTTTCTTCTTTCTTGGTTTTACTTTGCATATGCTCTATCCAGACCTTCATCCTTTTGCAGAAATCATTGAAAAATGTAGATAGCTCAGTAAGCAGACCAAAAAGACTAACTGCTGCAACACATACACTGCTTGCACGACTGATCACCAGATTCAAAACATGTTCATACAGTGATGGCTTTGCAAGAAGGGAGACCCGCTCTGAGAAAAGTAGGGGGCACTTTTTAGTGTTCCAAAGCAAAGCGGCAAAGCGATCTCTAAAAAAAGGTTATTGTTTTAGGGGGCCACTTTTCAGTGTATCAAATAAAGTGACCTCTAAAAAAAATCTATATTTTTGGGATGCCACCGTCCTAGTGCTTCTATAAAATAGAGCAATATTTTGCGTAAGAGGGATCCATTTTTGATATTTTTTAGTAACTCCTACTGAAGCAATCACTGTGTGCATAACATCAAATATGGATGTAATTTGGGCAAGTTGCTTTCATAAGCGCTTAAAGAACAGAGTAAACACTACTCAAAATAGCTCGATTCAATGAATCTTCAATACTCTGTTTTAGTATCAGGTCTATCTCTGCAAGTGAATTTTGTCTTTTCTTGGCTCTTTCCCCAACAACATATCTAGGACAGTGGCACACTGATAATTGAAAGAAATATCTTGACTTCGATTGCTCGGGAACGATTGTTCGGAACATGGTATACAGCTGAGTAGAGGGTTGAGTCTAGACAGAAAAATTAGTTGGTGCATGCAAAATCAGTGAAAGGTAGAATAAAACATGGGCATTTAACTAATGCCCCAAAGCATTTTAATAAAAGATTGCTGCTCATGAGCAATATGTCAATTGCGCAGGAGTAAATAAAGAGCCAGACAGTGGTACATAATGTTTGGTAACAACACCCAATGCTTGCATTATTTTCTCTCCAAATCATGACTAGCAATTTTTTTTCTGCGTAATACGGATAATACCGAAGAGAGTTTCACTTATTTTAACCGCTTAGTAGATAAAAACTAGGAAGAATGGCTGCAGTTTGGTGTTATTTGACATATTGGTTGTTAAGCTGAAAGAATGGTTTAACCGCTTTTGTGTAACTAAGTTTCAACCAAAAAAATTAAAATTTTGAAGAAGTGTTAACTTTTAAGATTGACTTCTTTAAAAAGTAAATTTTAAATGTTTTAGTTTATATTTTTGTATAAAAGTTGTCTGATTGTAATAAAAGCCCGCTTTAGAAAACCAACCTGCAAAAAAATTACTGGAACGTTTTTGCACTTGGTAAAACAAAATGGAATTTAAACCAAAATCATATCAATTATGGTTGCGATTGAAATAACCCTTCCTAACTTTCCGTCACGCTGCAAACTGTTTTCAAACTTTCAGATAAGCAGAATCAAAAAATAGTAAAACTGAATATTTTGTATGACTTAGTGGTTGTCCTGGTTGTCTTTTATCTTTTCAATCTAATGGAAAATTCGAATTACGAATTAGATATTATCTATATTAAATAGAATTTTAGTGTTGTTCGTTAAAATGGCCGAAAGATTACTGAATAAATAATAAAGTATTTCAATGAAGTTGCAATTCACTTCATTATGATTCAATGACTTTTTAAAAAAAAATTTAGGTTTTTTTATCGTTTACAAAACATATAATTAATTCAATAAGCAATAAAACAACCTAAATTCCAAAAATTAAGTATTTGTCACGCCTGAATGCTCAAATATTGCATCAATCTGGAGTACTATTAATGTGGTCTACTACTACTACTGAAAAAGTAAAAAAAATTTATGATCTGAAATATTTCGGAAAGTGTTTAAAAAAATTGTTGTGATTGAAGCAATGAAGCCGACCAATTTTTCAAATTGAAACAATTTTATGTGATCGAGCAAGTATGAAATTAGTTTCTGAGATGTAACCAAAAGAAATTTGATTCTCGGTAAAGATAATTTGTTGTTCTTTGGATTGAATAAAAAAATTTTTGAACTAATTGTTCAAAACCTTGAGAGAATCTTAAAAATTCTCTATAAGTTGCAAAGATTGAAGCGTTGTTAAAACTGGTAAATCAGCATTTAGTAGATTTCGCTGAGATAAGCTTTTCTTTTCTTAAAAGTGTAAAAAGATCGCTTCGCGAGTTTCAATTGTCGAAAATCTTAACTTCGACTTTAAAATTACGTTTGAAAATTGACGAAGTCGTTTGTGTGTGGAAGATACCTTCTAATCTCTGAGTGAAACAAAAGTCGGGTTGGCCGACATCCGCTCTAATTGCTATTGTACTGTAATAAACACAAGGAAAGAAAGCAGCGGAAAACTGCTTTTCACCACAAAGAGATCGAGCTTTTGTAGGGCAACTAAAAAATTTCAACAGACTATTGGTGAATTAATGCATTACAATTTTGTAACAAAGCGTTAAACATATTCACTAGCAAGCAAGTATACTATCAAGTATAAATGATTAAATAAAGTTTTGGTAAAGAGGTTGTTTTTTTCAACCAGACGACAATTGAAAAAAAGCAGCCATAATGGATTCAGCATTCTTCATTTTATTAACAAACATTAAAATTATTTACAAAGACGAACGTTTTCGGCTTACTTCAGCCCTCATCAGGTTAATGTTGCTAAAATTGTAGAAACCTGCTGAGGGTTGAAGTAAGCCGGAAACGTTCGTCTTTGTAAATAATTTTAATGTTTGTTTAATAAAATGATTAAATGTTGGCTATTGATTGCTAATAATTATAAGTAGATTTTAAAAAAGACCTCTCTTCCTAAATTACATTATTTAATCGTTTATAAAATGACAATTTTCTTTTCTATATGTAATCAGATTGATTGTTTTTCAATTAATAATCAAAATTGAAACTATAAAAACAGCAAATTAAGAATACAATTTTGGAAACGTGAACATAAAATATAGAATTTAGTTTAACACTTGATATAGTCTCTGTTGAACTTCTTTGTTTTTCAAGAGGCTATTTATTCGCATTAATCCGTTTTTGTTCTCGAATAAAAAAATTTTATTTTTAACGCTAAATTCAAATCAAAAAAAAAGGTCTCGGTTGATGCTTAAGAAGATAAAGCTGGTTGTGAAAATGAAAATCGTTGTAAAAAATTAGTGAAGACCTTTTTGTCGTCTGGACTTCATAAAACACTGCCTGACTGCAAAAGTTGTTTTGATTTATTACCAGAAGGCAATCATGAAATGGTTAAAAAGCCTGCAATAAACATGAAAATTAAACTTTTAGTTTTTTTAAAAACTTCATGTTGAGTTTCATCAAGCGAACATTGACATCCTGTAATTCCGAAGGCAAATATGTGATTGCATTTGCTTTTAGTAAAACATTTTAATCGATTACACTGGTCAACACAAAATTTCTTTCTGGGATGAAAGTAGCCGCCCTTTACTAATTTTGTGGCGCTGAATCCGAAAATGAGCCTTAAAATTGTCGGTTAGCTCTAGTTTTCAAGATATGGGCACCAGCAACATATGCTAGAGGGGCAGGTGACCCCCTAGAAATCTAAGTCGAATACCTGTTTATCTAGTTCATTCACAAATGTACCTCTTTTAGATAAGGCTTGAAGACCCTTTTAAAACAACCACCAAGTTACCACCAAGTTACCTTTTTAATAACCTAAGGCCTTTGGTGACTGCTACATTTAAACCCCTTCACAGATCATTTGATGCCCCTTTCAAACATACTGCAGGCGCCCATGTTTCAAAAGAGGTAGGTCACATGTTTTATTGTGATAATAGCTAGGCTTATAAAAGATGGAAATACATAGCGCATTCCTCCCATACTGATAAATTTTTCAGCAACAGAGATGAAATAACGTTATCAGTTAGGGAGGGCATATTTCAAGATAATACAAATGCTGTGAAAACATTTCTCTGGTTTATATCAGCTAAAGAGCTTAAATAGGAGTGTAGCTTAGTTAATGTGCGTGATAAACAGTGAAATACAACAGGTAACGCTAGCCAGCAAAATTTTACCTAACTTAGACTACGCATAAAAGGCTTCTAACAGGTGCAAATATACTGCAAAGTACACTACTTGTGTAACATAATAGTTTACTTCCACTGTGTTCTTTTTTGTTTAGAATTGAGCTCTTTTAACTACAAGTACGATAACCTGTTAAAGTAGCTTTCAGTCAGTATATTTTGAAATGCCTCGTGTCTGTGTAAATTCTGCAGATAACTTCTGTTATATCTGTGGGGAGTTCACCGTGTCTTCGCAGAAGCGTGTCTTCACCACTAGAACAAGAAAGGCTTATCATCAGTACTTTGGTTGCAAAGTCGGAGATCAGGAAAAGCCTTGGGCTCCTCACATATGCTGCAACTCCTGTGTGACTGCCCTTAATGAGTGGTTGAAAAAGAAAAGAAAGGCAATGCCATTTGCAGTGCCAATGATTTGGAGAAAACCAACGGATTATGTAAACAATTGTTGCTTCTGCCTCACACCTTCCATAAAAAAAGAATTCAACAGGAAGAAGTCTGTAATAGAGTATCCTAACATACCATCTGCAATTCGTCCTGTTCGTCACAGTGACGAGCTACCTATTCCTGAACCACGTGAAATAGATCTGTTGAGTTCAGACGATGCAGAAAGCAGTGAAGAGTGTAGTGTTTCTGAACCGTGCACATCCAGGAATGAAGAATTTGGTATTACTACTGAACCACATTTAATCAATGAAAGTGAACTGAATGATCTTGTAAGGGATTTGGATTTGCCAAAAGTTAAAGCGGAACTATTGGCTTCCAGATTAAAACAATGGAATTTGCTTCAAAGTGGTGTCAAAGTTTGTAGTTTTCGTACACGTCAACAGTCTTTGGCCCAGTTTTTTAGCATGTTAGGGGGACTTGTATATTGCACAGATATTGGTGGTATTATGCAAAAATTTGGGTACCCCCACAGACCAGAAGAATGGAGACTGTTCATTGATTCGTCGAAACTAAGTTTAAAAGCTGTGTTGCTGCACAATAAAAATATGTTGCCATCAATTCCCGTTGTATATGCAGCTTATATGAAAGAAACATACGAAAATATGAAGAACCTTTTTAGCAACTGTGTGGTGACTTTAAAGTAATTGCAATACTGCTGGCATTGCAGCCTGGTTATACAAAGTATTGCTGTTTTTTTGTGTGAATGGGACAGTCGTGCAAGACATGAACATTACCTTAAAAAGGAGTGGCCAAAAAGAAGCACTTTGAAAGCAGGTACAAAAAATGTGAAGTACACTCCTTTAGTTAAAGCATCAAAGATATGGTTTTGAGACATTTAGCAAAATCAACTTGAAAAACTCAATAAAAATCAAACTTTATATAGATCGAAAGAAACAACTTGTTACGAAATAATTTTTCACATCGTTGTTAACTTCTTGATTTTTTCTATTAATCGTGTGAATCAAAGTTTATTACAAGAATCGAATGATAAATATTTCCAGCTTCAAATGAATACCATAGCAACAATTTAAAAGAGTGTTTTTTGTTATCAGCGCACAGATCGTAACGTTATTTTGCGATTGTGTTGCCACGGAACAATGCATATCAAGATGAAATTTTCTTTTTTGCGAGATAGCTCTTGTTTGCTTATTACTGAGTGATTTATTGAGCGCTTAAAAAAGATAATTTATTGGAAATTCTTTTATGAATTCATGTTGCTGCTTGCTAGGTGACCGATTCCTCTTAAAACAGAAAGGAGCCACAAGGACAATACGAACGAAAGACTAGAACAGTATTCTTGAACCGGGTATACGGTACACCCAAGTGTATACCAAGCTGTAAGTAGTGTATACAATTAACAAAAGGTATACAGAGGGTATACCGCCAAGATCAGACCTTATTTGTAACTTTCGGCTTAATTTAATATTATGTATAGGGTGGAGTCGTATAATTCTGTCCAGTCCTAGGCATTATTTCGTTGCATACCGACTAGCTGGCCTAGTTTATTGCAACCACTTGCAAAATGGGCACTATTGCATAATTGTGTAAACATTAGCCATCAATCAGTCGCATTAAAAGTTCTATTGTTACGTAATAACCATAATTATCGGTGGTTGTAATAATCCAATTGTGAAGTCCTAAGGCTAAACAGTATAAGTATTTTACTTTGGAATACTGGTACAATAAATATGGGATTAAAATAGCTTAAGAAAGAAAAATAAAGCCTAAGTAATACCAGCATTCGTCATAGTAATAACTGAGCTTGAAGCATGCCAAAGTATTACAGATACTACGATGCAAAGCTTACTTTGGTTTTATTTTTCCTACTTAAGCAATACTACTTTGGTTTTTTTACAAATTGCAATATCTTTGCTAAAGTACTTTCGCAATGATAGCAATAAAAAAATTTGATGAAGTCCCAGCCTCATCTTCTGCACATGAACCTTTTTCTGCTAAACGCCAGAAAACAATACCAAAGAGAAGAAAATGGAATAAAGATTACATAAATTATGGAGTTTTTTGTTCAAAAAATGAAGAGGAAAATAATTATTCACCAGCCCAATGTGCTGTTATATCTGCCGATAAAAAGAACAATTAATTCAGAAAATGTTAAAGGCCTCCTCTTTTGGCATCTAACCGGACGAAAATATTGATATAACCAGTGAAGCTCAGCTCATGGTTTTCTGTAGATTTCCGGACATAGGAACCAACAGAATAGTTGAATATTTTCTCGTCTGTCAACTAGTTTGAGTAAGAGCAACTGTTGAAACGATTTTCCAGAAATTGAACAAGTTCTTCGAAAAAGAAAGATTAGATTGGTCAAAGTGTAAATCTTTGACAATAGAAGACGCCGCAACTATGCAAAGCTCACAAAAGGGTGTAGTCATAAATGTCTCCAAAATGTGTAGAAATTCATTATATTCTCCACCGTGAGGCATTAGTTACAAAGAAACTTAAATTGAATGCAGTTGCGGTAGGTGGTCAAGAAAATGAAATAAACAATGTTCTACAGGTTGTCGTCGATATCGTAAATTCGATTCGGAAAAGTCCAAACAACAAAGACTGTTTTCAAAACTTTGTAATGAAATGGGCTCCATTTCCAAAAAACTTATTCTACTCGTACATTCAGAGGTGCGGTGGCTAACCCGAGGGAAAGTGTTCTCCCATGTGTTTGAACTTCAAGAACAATTAGAAGCCTATTGCCTGAACAGGGGAACCAAAAAGCTGCAAAGTTCCGTGACATGCTGTGGCTAGGAAAATTAGCCTACTTGGCGTCGATTTTTGGTCGTTTAAATGAAGTGAACCTCAGCCTTCAAGGAAAAGGGGGCGATATATTTCAAGCAACTAGCAAGATCAATGCGCTGAAGCTAAAAATTGTACTCTGGAAAAACAACGTGTTATCAAACAACTTCAAGAAATTTCCCTTGTTGAGCCAGTATATGAGAGAATGTGGATGGGAGTTTGAAGGCGTTTCTTTGGAAAATAACATATCCACACTCATTGTTGCTCATTTGAACTTATTTAGTGAAAATTTGGATGCATACTTTTCTGAAGAGGATGACAAACGTTTGGAAGAAAGCTCGTTAGTTATGCAGCCATTTATTGATAAATCAACAGAGAATGAAGAATCGTTGAAACTCCGAGCAGATTTAAATCAAAAAGTTTCATTCCGAAAAATGGATTACTCCATGTTTTGAGTTTATCTTCTAAAATTCCCCGAATATGAAAAGCTTGCACATATGTACAAAAGGCCATTGCAATCTTAATACAGATGCCTATAACCTACTTGTGTGAAGAAGGTTTCTCCAATCTCGTGGAAATCAAATCAAAAAAGAGAAACTCACTACATGTTATTGATTCTTTAATACGAGGGGTGATAGAGAAAGAGATAAAGCCACGTTATCTCCAAATCTCTGGAACGACGCAACAGCAAAGTAGCCACTAGTGACTAACTACAGTAAAACTAAAACAGCTTAATTTTACTTTTTTACACTTTAGCATAACTTTGTTTATGCCTTAAAAGACTAATTTATTTATTATAAGTTTATAATTCCCCACCTAGTTTATAGTTTTTTTTCTTTAGTTTTTGTGCACAATTATACATTGCTATCTGTGAGGTGTACAAAGTTTTTGAAAAATTGTAAAAGGTGTAACACAGAAAAAAAGGTTGAAGAGCACTGGATTAGAATGACCGACCTTGCTCGCTTAACAATTTGTTGAGGAAATCTTTCCTGTACAAATATCTACTCTGTTGCCTGAACATGTTTTTGCTCTTTTACAGTTACCCTGACAAAGCAACTGATTTGATTTTTAATTTTGTTTTACACTTGACTAAACATCGCTTACGCTTCTCTCGTTTTAAGAAAAAAGGTTCATAATCTCTTTTGCATCGCTATATAATTTTTGACAACAACTTTTAAATCCTTTTCTTTTGATAAACCTAGTTAAAAATCTACGTTATTCACTGAAAGTTAGTGTTTGGAGACAGTGATTGCTTCAAGTTTTTTTATTTCATCGCAAAATGTGCTGCTCCCAACTTTCGTTAGTTTGTTTTAAATTTACAAAATTCGGCTTATTTTTTACGCTTCTGTTTGTTTACTTTTTGTAGCTTTGTGTTTATAATTGCCTAATTTTAGGATTACGTGCGTTTGTAAGTTAGTAAAAGGAAAAGAAATAAATCCGTTCGTTTTAAACGGTTTTGTTTTTTAAACATGAATCGAGGATAGTACGGGAATTGAACGAGCCTAAAAATCGACCAAAACAGAAACATTAACGTGTTTTGTGACAAAACAGATCTCACAAGATTACAATGTGAAAATTTACACTAACTACGCTTTAGCATAAAACAAAATAATTTGATGCTATTCCTGGTATGTTTTTGTTTCAAAAAACCTGAAGCGAGTAACAAGTGAAAAACACTTTAAATAGGACAAAGAAATAACTAGCTTTATATTCAGAGATTGATAGATTGACTGTGACAAGCAAAATTTTTGAATCTTGTGAAGTTGTCTGGCAAAAACGTTTTTTCTCTGAGCCAAAAAAAACAGCATTAAAAAAGCTGTAAAGAAAGAATGTAAAAAAACTGGAGGAAAAAATTATATTCCACAAGATTTGAGGCCCTAGTTCAGAAGTTTTAAAATGCTTTGATGTTTTTAGTTCACAAAAACTATTTTAAATAACTAATAAATTTACTCAAGTAAAATATCTTAATGTTTTGTTTATTTATATAGAAGGGTTTTTCTAGTTTGGTGGTTTATATATTGTTTGAAATTCTCGTATTGCCTCCGGTATTTTTGATGTTTTTTTTATTGCTGATGCCGAAACATCAGATACAGCTCTCTTATTTTTAGTTTATTTAACAACCGAGTATTGGAGTCTCATTTATTCTCGTAGTACTTGTTTACATATAGTGTCTTGAATGCAGTGGTGGGCAATACGGTGTACTAAAGTACCGCGTTACTGTACCGCGGTACTTTTTTGTACCGGTACCGTCGATACTTGGTACCGAATACCGGTACCGCGGTACTCCATCTAATTTTAGGGTCATTGAAAGTTTTTTTTACAAGCATTGCGACATGCTTTTGTTTTTAGTATCGATTGCAGCTTCAAATTAGTTTCTTGATTTACAGTAGTATTATCACAAATCGACATTTGTCAAACTTAAGTGTTTAACAGTACTTTCCCCATCCTTCCAGTAGTAGTTACTAGTTAATTTTAAGTAAGGTTAAGTTCAGGAACGTTTTACGCACTTTATAGCCAGTAGCCCTTTTGCAACTTTTTATTTAGGCTAAGCTTATTCAGGCTAGTAGGGTAGTCTGGGTAGACTAGCATTTTAGTTATGTCTCAAATAAAAACTAAAAAAGTAAATTAAAAATTCCAATCCACTACAATATTTTGCCATCTCTGAAAGCAATTATCTGCTAGATCTTCTGGTTGCTTGCGGGCCTGTACATATAGCATTAAATAAGCAGGTACGGTATCGATTAAAAGTTGCCCTTAGTATAACCCATTCAACGTTTTTGTACGAATCTGAAAGATAAACAAAGTTGAAATACAATAAAAATCAATAAAAATTTTAAATCCTGAAAACCAATGATGGGTTTGTGTATGAAGCTTATTTTGTTTTATTTTTTTCCATCAATCTTAATCATGTTATTAATGTGCATAGAAAAAGAAACAAATTTAAAATTGGTTGAAAAAATATTGTTTTATCTTTAATATCAGGGTTTGTTTTGACTAAATTGAAGAAAGATCGTTAATTGCTTATGCGCTTGAAGTTTTACATTATACAGTATAATTAATTGTATCATTTTTTATACGCCAGCGTCAGTCTATGTCATTCGACTCTGTGTTTTTCTTGAAACTTTATTCAAACTCCATTTTTTGAACAATTTTAACAGAATAAAAAGAGTTTTCTGAAATGAAATCAACCAATAAAATTGTAATTACCACAAAAAATAACACAATCATTTTTAAGTGTTAATATTGAACTTGACGGAAAACGCACCAACAGAGGGTATTTGACTTGTTTTTATTCAAGCAGATGACACATCAAATGTAGCAGAGTTAAAAGATCCCTGCTCCAGCTTTTTTACTATATTTTTGTTTGCAACAAGAATAAGCAGTGGAAAATATTTTACAACACTACGCACTGGTATTAAAATTTAGCATAAATGACTTGGCGTGAATAACTATTTTATTTTTATATGTTACTTTCTGTACAGTACAATATCTAGATAGGTGTGCGTTCGTTTTTCGTCCTTGTAAGTTTATATTTGAAATAACTTTAAATGGAATAGCCTACTTTTCTTTGTTGCACCGAGCGTTTGATGAAAATGACCAAAAAATCGAACTATATAGATTCATTTTAAAAGTGAAGTTTTAAGAAATATTTGTCGCAGTTTGCTTGAGGTATTCAAAAATTATCAAAGGACTGCTGTCCTACTTTTGAATTATGCTGGGGACTGTATCGAACATTTACGTAAACAAGGTCAAAAGATATTCGAATAGCATACATATTGTCCTATGCTTAAATGCAATATCATTAATTGGTTGAATAGACGTACCAGCCAAAAAAATTTGGGGGCAATGAATTTTTGCCCAAATTTTGTGACGTTTGCCCAAATCATGATTTTCTAGAACATTACGGACAGGACAAAAAAATTGCCTGAGATTTGCGAATTAAAAAAAATTTTGTCCTAAAATCATGGTGATCTCTAAAAAAAAGAAAAGAAAAGTCTTTATTTCAATTCAATCTCATATTTTTCAATTTTCGACCCAAAAGCAAGGTGTTCTCTAAAAAAAAAGTCTTCACCTAAATTTGGTAATTATTTTTTGCAGTTTGATCATTGTCACTGTCCTAAAATTTCTAACTTTGCCCAAATATTTTCTTGTCACTGCCCGAAAAATTTCAGTTTTTCCAAATCTTAGAAATTTGGGTGGGCAATTGCCCTCCCTGCCCGCCGACAGATACGGCTATGATTGGTTGTACCAATGTTTTATTTTTTATTCTAATGTCAAAATTCGTATCATAAATTAAATAATTCTGAAAAAAATGTCGGTGTCGTAAGTTGTGACCAAATCAATATTTAAAACCCAACATTACTCTCTGTAGAAATTCATTTTGATGATAATGACTGTTTTGGGAAATGTTAGGTTGTTTAATATTCTGACGCAGGGATGCTCAATCTTTTAACCATTATGGTCCAACTTTTGTCGAAAAGTTTATTGCGAGTCACAATCGGTGCAGAAATCAAAGTATCTTCTTTTTTGTCTTTACTTATTTTTAATTTGTTATTTTTAATGAACCTCCTTGATAACAGGAATTCGGACTGCAAACTTAGTTAAAGACCAAACAAAAAAGGTCACCATTTTGATATATCTACGTGTTTTATTCTGATATAAAGCAAAAAATCTTTACTGAGACGAAAATTAGCCTATATATCCCGATTTTTCTGCGCGTCATTGGATTGATTCAAAGCATTACAATAATTTGATCGATTATGTAATTACAAATTCTTTGGCAGGCTTCAACAATAGACTTTGCGGATCTCCGATTGGGCAGCCCTACTCTGACAAAATGTAAATAATTCAATGTATGGTAAATTTAAAATCAAAAAATATACGCCAGAGTATTAGTCAAGTTCGACTATAAAATATTCTACTATGTAGGCTAGACTAACCTACTAAAAAAGAAAAAAGCTTGCAAAATTCCAAAAAAATTAATTTTATCCAAGTAATCAGTCCTAACTAATTTTTTTAAATTAGGCTTATTATAATATTTTGAGATAATTATAAAAAAGTACAATGTGTTTCAATTTTTTTCTTAGAATGAATTATATTTCTTTTTATTATATGAAAAGTTCATTTCCAAAATTGTTTAAAAAGTCTAGTGAATTTTGAAAACATTCGTTGGTGCTAAGATCGATGCATTTTAATAGTGAAATTAGATTTTGCTGAAATAGAGTTTCTTTTTCTGTGAACTGCAGTAACCTCCCTAAGGGGATTCCAACTGTGAAAGAATTTTACTTTTAATCATACGATCAATCAAACCGCCGAAGTTGTTAACTTTCTGATACCAATTTTAGCTTTTCGGCCAATTTACGAAAGTTGACTACCTTTCAAAAACTTGCTTTTTCAATCCGAAATAATATTTTATTACAACATTTAAGTATCTATATCCAAAGAGTATGAAATTTTTTTCTATGCAACCTTAAATAACACTTTTTATTGACCTTTGACCTTGACCTTAAATAACACTTTGAACAACAAGCTCTGATGTCCTGACGAATTCTAACAAGGACGAACACTGGTCTGTCGGCACCTGCTTGTTGATTGGCTTGACTGTTCTTACCTAATGTTAGCAATGGAACTGCAGGGTTTAGCTTGACTTTACCTAATCCGTGTTAGTTGAATCGATGATGTGGTCAGCATATCGGAACCATCGTCAGCATGCCCTTGTGGCTTAGCGGTGTATCGCAGTTACGCTGTTAGTGCATTGTGTTCATTAAACTATATACGTTGTAACATGTACAAAAAATGTGCCTGGTTACCGCACCAGTTGTGCAAAAAAAAGAGTGATTATCGTGTTTAATGTGCATATAGTAATTATTGTGCGAAAAAGACATTATAGTTTTGGAAAAGTAGCATTTTTGCGTGCAATTATGTTAAATCTTTAGCGCTTTCGGCGCTAAATATGGTATATCAAAAATTATAGAACTTAATCTCAGTGTAGTAAATATTACTATTTTCTGAAGGTATTGCATTTGCAAGGAACATTCTAGTTGTCTAATTATAAAAATGAAAATATTTTGCATAAAATCAAAAATTCACTAAACACCAGATTTCATAATCATATCAATGCAAAAGGAACTTGATGAAATTTTGATTTCGTTGCTTTAAAGCAAAAATATAAAAATATAGCATAACATTTAACGGGCAGGGAAGGTTGAGTAATTTTACTAAATTACCAAAACTAGAATTTCCCAAAATGAGGTCCGTGATGAGCGCACAAGGGGTGCGCGACGATGTAACAAAATTTGTCAACATATATACCTGGCAAAGTAATCCATACCATGAAATCCGAGACAGATTCGAAGTAAAGACCTTTTGTTTTAGAGAACACTTCTTTTTAGGGACAAATTTTTGACTATAAACGAGCGTCCCGGTTTACCTTTACGGAAATATGGTATGCCTGATTATAAGAATTTATTTTTTAACGGATTTTGTGTTATTTATTTTTGAGTTTGTTTTATCTTTCCTCGTTGGTTGGGAAGAAAATTGATGTGACATAAGATTGGGGTCCATGATAAAAAAGATTTGCGAATAGAGGTTCATGGCCCAAAAAGTTTGGGAATAATTTGAATAAACCACTGTAATAGGTGATATGGGAATTAGTACGATTCTTGACAAACTTTTTTTAATATAAAAAACAAAGCAGAAGACAATGTATTCGTTAAGCCTTTCATATATCCAAGGCAAATCAAGTTAAAAACATATTCACGCATGTTTTTTACATCCAAAGCATAATTGATTTTTGAAAGTGAACAGTTGGATACGTACGATATTGTTTTCGCTTTGTTAAATACAATTTTTAAATGTCAAATAAAATCAAATGTATGACAGAGTTTTAGTCATTACCATTATATTTGAAGAATTGTGAGGATTTAGAATTAATTTTTTAAACAAGCTGCTTAAAGATGAGAAACACCATACTCGAGTTTCGCTCTTATTAGAGCTTGTCAGTGATGCTTATCTCACCTCAAATCGATCCTGGGACCTGTAGTCTTCCTGCTTTGAGTCCATCTGTCGTCCGAAATCTGTGGTCTAGTGGTATAGTAACCTGCGTGGAAGACTACAGGTCCCAGGTTCGATTCGAGGTGAGATAAGCATCACTGACGAGCTCTAATAAGAGCGAAACTCGAGTATGGTGTTTCTCATCTTTAAGCAGCTCGTTTAAAAAATCATTACCATTAATTCGTATTATTCAAAAGTGCCGAGTACCGGTATCGCGGTACTTTTTTTAGTACCGTACCGGTAATGCGGTACAATTTTAGCAAGGTACCGAGTACCGGTACCGCAGTATTTTTAAGAAGTACCGTGCCCACCACTGCTTGAATGACGCTTTGCGCGTATTCGCTGATGCCTCCGTCCCTATCCAACAGACCACTTACGAGTTTTTTCAAACATCTAGCCGTGTGAGCTTTGACAACTAGTAGCGACACTTGTTTTGGCTAAAGTTGATACTCTAGATTTGTGCTCCCCTACTTTTTCAAACCGGCGACACACTTTGAAAAATTTCAAAAATTAGCAAAACACCTGTACCAGGTAAAGAGCTAAATTTTGAATGCTTTCCGTTATTTGAAGTTTCATATGGCTGTCAAAAAAACCTAAAAATTTCAATCTAAAGTCTAAAAATAAAGTATGACTGCGCATATCGTCAGTCATATCGTGCACAATCGAGTCTGGGTGAAAATTGATCAAAAAATTTATCTATTTATTGGTAGAAAATTTTTATGTTCACTAAATGAAGAAAAGTGTTTGAAATTTTGTGAAAACCAAAAAAAAAAGGTCTTGACCATACATAATGCGATGTACTGTATATTGAATTTTTAAAGTTTTTTGGTTGCTGCTTCAGAGAACATAACTTTTTTTTCTATTTCAAAGAGTATGTTTCTCGTTTTTCCGAAGGACAAGAGTTGCAGAGCACTGTTCTAGATCCTGACTATGGTTTATTTATCGGTTATCAAATGCCTGCCGATAAACACAAAAGTCTAAACGCTTGTTTGTGCCTGCTGCGCAAAAGCTTAAACAATTTTGCTGAGTTAAGCTTCCGTTCTGCCTATCATATGAATCATAGATCGAACACAGAATATTATGAGAGTAGCCTACATCCGGCCTCGTGCTTTAATTACCAGCGCCTTGCCTTCACGTTCGAAATAGCGTGCCCAGAACAGTTTGAGTTATGCTTAAACGCCTTCAGACGGATTAAAGACAACTGGACGCAGCCGACTGGTTGCAGCTTAACTAACCAGTAGGCTGCGTTTGTTGCGTTGCACTCAGTGGGTTGGGGCCAGTTGGCCCATTCCGCCTGCAGACTGTAGTAGCGCGTTTTCATTTGTGCATAGACAAATGGGGTCTTGTTGCTTTCTCTCATTGCAAATGCGGCGGCAACAGCAATTTACAGTAAAAAATTAAGCACGGGAGCCACTCCTATTTATGTGTTTCACTTGCAGTGGATACTTTTACTTGGTACAACAATGTTGCCTTGTTTAACGTAATGTCAAAGAAAGGGTCTTCATAACTTAACATCTTTTCTGGAAGTTATCTTGGAGAGGCTTTGTGGTGATCAATCAAACGTTCCACAGTGTAAAACAAAAAACGCACTTTTCAATTAAATATATTGGAGCAAAAACGTAAAGCACATTTTTGACTATTCTAAACCATATTTCATGCGACACTTTTCATATTGCAAAATGAAAAAATATATCTACCTTTGTTACTTAGATTTGGTTAATTTCTACTGTAGTTTTGCTTCTAGGTTTTCACTTATTAATTACTTTTTGCCTTATCGCAGGTTGTTTTTCAAACGGTTATTTCATTATCATTTTTTTGTTATTTTGGATGATACAATAAAAGTAACTGCTTGACTAAAACACCTTACGGTTATTTCCCAGTCACGTTGTCCTACATTTATTCTCAATTATATGTTACGCGAATATTTGTAAATGTTTAGTGACAAATAAACAATTGTGAATCTTACGTTTTCACAAATGTTAAAATATTGCTTTTCAAGAAATTTTTTATTGAGCACTAGTTTTTATAAACTGTGATTTAGAGTTGATGATAAAGACTTTCAAGTAGGGAAAAGGCCTTAATATTTTTTTTGTTAAAACAATAAAATGTGAAAAGAAATGAACATACGAGGGTATACGATCTTGATCCGTTCCCATCAAAACGACTCTTTCAACCTCTCGCCAGCTCTAATTCAACTGCACGTTGAAAGAAGGCCTTTGACTGGCTTACATTTTGATGTTCAACGAAAAATTAAATTGATCTTGGGCAAAGGTCATTTCCGTGGGAGTGACTCTAATGTTGTAACATTTACACCTCAAAATTACGCTTCAAAGTCTAATTTTAGAAAACGTTTTTTCTCTGCTATGATAATGAAATTGGACCAGGCCAGAAAATGCAAAAAAAAAAACATGAACAACTCACGAAATCAATGTCAAACATGTGGCTCTTCCACGTGTTTGCGGCACTGCTTAAAAATTTGCGCTTTATCCTTTAATCAATGCCGAAGTATGATCCACGACTAACAGTAACAATTATGTACAGTAATATTGTTTTTCTCAAGTGTTTTTTTTAAAGTAGTGTAATGGCGTAGTTTCATTTCAATAATTAAAAAACTCTTTTTGTGGCGACGAAATACATAGCGAAACAACAAAACGATGTGCGCATAAACGCTGATATACAAAAGATAAAGTTTTGCTGGTTTTACAATATTTGTGAGTCGATATCTTAACACTGCTAAACATCAAAACATAGCCAATTTCAAATTTTTTTATGTAAAAAAAATTCATTTTTGTTTTCTAACTTCTTTTTAAAAAAAAGCAGCAATAACTAGTAGTAACAACAAAAACATGAGAACAAACATGTGAACAAGTAATTGAAACTGGTCTAAAATATTTTACATACTTCGACCATCGAAACAATGAAACAAGCTTTCCTTAGCTTCTTCAGTGTTTGTAATTGTCGTGCGTGTTGACGTCAGCATTTCACGCTAGTTAAATGAGTGTCTAAACGTAAAAATTGAAGTGACCTTGCTAAATTGCAATTTTGCATACTTTGTCAAATGAATTTTCAAAAACGTTTTTGTTCTAAGAAAAGCTAAATAAATGATCTTTACTCAGTTTAAATTTCATAAAGATAGCTTAAACTTTGGTGGGCTTTTGAAGCCCGGCCGTTGAGGAGTCAATAGCTCGAAATAGGTTGAGGAGAATAGGGTTGAACTAGTGCTTCCCAATCCCCGGGCCGTGACCTAAAAGTGGGTCGCCGACAACTGTAGTTGTGTAAAGATTAAATCATTTTTGTTGCGATTCGAAAATAGTTTAATTGATTTCTTTTTTGCGTCATTCTTGTGGAACAGTATAATTAGGTCTTTGTTCAATTGTCTTGTATTTAGTTTTCTTATGCTTGCTATATAGCAGAGTTTCCCAAACTGGGGTACATTTTAATTTTTTAAGGAATACATTGTATGTGAGAGAATATCCTTATTTAACTTTTTTATTGTGAGGGTAATTGATTAAATTTGGATCTAATGTATGTTCCATATATTTTCGCTAGTTTTCAATGACTAATACAGTAATTCTAACTGATTTACCAGAGGTCCTTCTAAGAAAAAAAGTTCTAAATTAAAATCCACATTTTAAGACCAAAAACTTTATAAAACTGGTCACTAAACATCTTATGCAGTTCGAAAAGGACTTGATGAATATTTTTCAAGTCTAGGTAAAGAGGAGTTTGCATATACTAGATGCGTTTGCATATATAATCCTTTTCACTGCAAATGCTCAGATTCTACAGGCTTGGACAGGTAGGCAAGAGGAACTGGTTAAACTACAATATAATGGTTTCGCACGCGATGTGTATTCTGAGAAAAAAAGTATGTAGATTTTTGGTTTATGATGGACAACATATACAAAAAGATTGCTGCAGCTGCTACTCAAGCATTGCTGCATGTTGCTTCATCATCACGGGCTAAGTGAATCGAAATTTTTAGTGCTTGTAAAAATTAAATCAAAATTAACGCAAAACATCAGGTCATGATCTTTGTTGTATTGTTGCTAATGTTTCATTTCAAATCTATGAGCTTGTTACTAAAAAGCAGGTTTATCCATAAAATCTAGTAGGCCTATTGTTGGCTTATTTTTATTAAACTGTTAGCTTGATTGTATTGTTTATTAAAACTAGTATTACATAGCTCTGAATGATTTGTGTGCTTTTTGCTATTTTGTTCTTTTAAAATTTAATTTAATTAATAATGATCAGATTTTTCATATTAAACTAAATTTTAGTAACTAGAAATGTATCGATTACTTTTAACACGAAATCCAATTGTAGTTATTACATAAGTAATAAACTTTTGTTTCAAACGTAGAATTTAACTTTCTCATGCTCTATTTCTGTACATTTTCAAACTTCACATTCTGTCGTTCCACATCGCATGACCTACGTGATATTAAGCATACTTTCATACAACAATGTGACTTTGTCACCGATAATAATATACAGTATAAATTCACTCTCCACCAGACATTAGTTACCGTAGGTAACGTTAAACATTTGTTTTAATTAACATTAAATCAGTTGGCTAAAATATTGTAATAATTTTGTTTTTATTTCTACATGAACAAACAAATAAATGTAAATAGAATCAAGTTAGTGGTTAACCTTCTAAGTTTGAACTGTCACAATAAAACTTGATGATAACGTTCCTGATGACCACAAACCAGGGGTGTGCAACCTGTGGCCCCTGAACAGATATTTTATGGTCCGCGGAAAGCTTTGATTTTCACTAGTTTTTTTTAGATGTAAAATAGAGCAGAAACGATTGGTAGTGCGAAAATGTCACACAAGTTTGTGTGAATACATTTTTTTGTTTTCTACAAGAGAAAAACCAATGGTATCTAATTCTATTTCTACCACACAATCAGTTGAAAACACAAAAAGGCCTTCAGATTAAATTTGTATGATATTTGCGCTGGTATGCCTATATGTACAGCGAATTTGGCCCCGGTTTAATTTTGCTTTGCGCATTTGTCCCGGCAGCGCTAAAAATTGCATAACCCTGCTATAAACTACCGATTTAAACATTTTTTTGAAGGATTGTAATAAATTGCTTAGCTTTGAAAGTAAGTTGTGCACCAAAGCAAGTTCTGCTTATTGCTAAAAATGTGACAAAATTTTGCGGATACATGCAAACCTATAAAGTGTCAACAAGGTATCGGTGAACAAAAAGCTTGGGAATCCCTGCTTCTGTATACAGCCTGTAAAAAACATAACATTTCCAAAGCTTTGCTCTCTATTTCCGCTTAACGTTTGGGTCGCTACATAAAAAGGTTGAGAAGCACTAATAATTTAAACTATATTTATGAGTAAAAGCGACACTAAAAAACATAAAACATACAAAATTTTATTCAGTGCATACACATCTATGAAAAAAATTACTTTTAATTATTCAATATTTGTCATAAAATAACTTTAAAAAACGGAACAAGGTTAAAATGAATCTGTCGCTCACCTTCTCATTTTTTAAATCGTTTTATAGTTTAAATCCGTTAGCGGGTCGGGGTAATTGATTGCCCTACGTATTAGCGGCTCTTTTGCTTTCTTGCGAGTCAGGAGAATAAATATAGTGACAAAAATAAAAAAAAATTAGAGACAGTGGCATTTTTCTGAGCCATAGTTTTTAAAACAGTTTTTAGAAAGCGTAAACAGCTTTGGTCAACCATGGTGGTTCGGCGTTAATAGTTAGAATGTTGGATTTACTGCATGTTGCGCCAGATCCGCGTCGGATCCAGCGACGGATCTAGCGGTAGATCCTAAGCCTAACCCCAACCCTAGCTTTAACCCCAACCCTACCTCTAACCCTAGCTCTAACTAGAATCACTTGTTTGATTCCCAGGCAGAGCGACGCAGTTGCATTTAACTACAGGTTTGTTTTTAAGCTGAGCAACAAAGTTACGGGTTTGATTTTCACCTACAGCAACAAAGTTGTGTCTAGTCGCATTCCTATGCTAAGCAACAAAGTTGCGACCAACTATGGGTTTAATTCTCACCTAGAACGACAAAGTGGCGTCTAGTCACATTCCTATGCTGAAAAATGAACTTGCGACCAACCATGGGTTTGATTCCCATCTAGAGCAACGAAGTTGCGTTTAACTGCAAGTTCGATTCTTATCCAGATCGACGGAGTTGCGTCCAAATACGAGTTATATTCTTATTCAGAGCGACGAAGTTGTGTTTAACCATAAATTTGTTTTTAAGTTTAGCAACAAAATTGCGGGTTTGATTCTCATCTAGAGCAGTCCAAAGTTTTAATTAGTTTAGATGTCCTTCTAATACAAAAAAAACAAGATGCATTGAACGACGTAATGCCAAAAACAAGATTTCTTTTCACATAATTTAGAAAGCTGCCCAGAAACTTTACAGAAAATGATGAAATCCATGACATCATATGAAAGGTGCAAATAAACCAACGTGCTTTGGTTTCCTCATTGAAATATGTCGCAAGATTGTGTTGATTCTGTCTCTCGAGAGTTAGAAGCTGAAATGTTTTGCTACTTAGACCTGCAAAAATCGCACATATGTGACAAAAAGGGTCGTATGCAAACTTTTCCAAACTATTGGTATAATCAGGAAAATGCAACATCGCATGAATTGGTTGACGCAGGATTTTATTGTATGGGTTCTGGTGACCGTACCAGTTGTTTCTATTGTGGGGGACAATTTTTTACTGGAAACTGCGTGACAATCCGTGGTACGGGCATGCAAATTGATTTCCTTTGTGTGAGTTTGTTCTAAAGAAACAAGGTGTGAAATTTGTGGAAAAAGTATTTCATTAAGTGGTAGCAAATTTTTCTTCATTCCAACGTTTACTCCTGACGAGTGTCGGACGAAAAGCTTAGAGATGAGTTTTTTGTTAGCTATCTTTAAATTTTGTACGACCAATCACTTGTTTAAATACTTTCGTGAAGGGTACAGCAGCCAACAACGTAATCTGTTAAATTTGCTTGTTAGAACGCGAGGAAAAATTTGCAGTTTGATTTCTACAACAGCCTTTTTAAAGGCTTGCTCGCTAAACGTTTACTTCCAAAGTTTGTAAAAATTCGGATCGTGAAGTCACCCGCTCGGCATAATCTTAACATTGAGCGTGCTTTATTACTGATGAATCGATAACCGCTCTTTGGTCGCGTTTCTCAAACCGAAAAGCCTCTCAGTTTGTCGTAATAGTTATGGCATTTTCATCGTTTTTTGACCTAATTCGGCTATGTAGATATATTGCTTCGATTGTTCGACGCAAAGGAAAAGACAATGAAATAAAAAAAGACGCAATCTTGCTGTTCTTCAACGACATCGGTTTGGTAATTTTTGCTATTCTCACCTCTTCTCACCAAAAACATTGTCTCACCAAAAACTTTTCCAACCACAATCTTACTACAACCGAGAATTCGTATTGAAACATGGATTAAACTTTTGTTTACCACCAGGTAATGTGAAAAGACATGAGGTTTTCGCTAAGTTTGAAGTTTTGTTTGCTCAATTATTACATCAACAGCCTCATTTAAATGAACAATTGTCGGTTCTTGAGCGTCAAAACGACAACAATGAGCTACGTCAAAATTAAATGACCTAGCTCATTCATACTGTGACACTCCGGTAAGTGTTGGTCGTTTTCGATGAAGAAAGAATGTTTTCAAGCACTTAAGTCTCTTCGTTCAAACAGTAATATTTTTATAACAAAACTGGACAAAGTTTCTGGCTTTGTTGTTATGGATACAAGTGATTGCATCCTTAAATTGGTAAAGATTTTGTATGATACCACCAAGTTTAAGTTGATTGGCCCATCCTGTGATTTTGATAACACAGCCGAAGTTAAGTCCAAAATACAACGTCAACTTCAACAATTGAAAAAAGTATGTCAGAAACACTCAAGTTTACGTCGACTAAATATAGGAAGTTCAATTCGATCAGTTACGTGTCATGTTGACCAATCAAATGCAAAATCAGCTACGTGTCATGTTGACCAATCAAATGCAAAACACGGTTGCAACCGAGCAAAAAAGTCAAAGATTAGAAACAATGATGCTGCTTGACCCTCACTTGAAATATGCAAAAAGCATAGGCATTGAAGACACCAAGATCCGTTATGCTCTTTTGCAATAAATGGAAAAAATAATTGCAACTTCTCCAATTGTCAAGAGCTACTCAACCTTGTTTTGGCATAAAGAAAGAAAAAAAATGCTTGAAATGTAAGAACAAGGAGAAAACGCGGTTTGCATGCCTTGTGGACACATGATATTTTGCTGGACCTGTATACAAGATATCTATTTTTGTTGGTTGTGCACTCAAAACTTGTTTGAAACAATCCGTGTCCAACAATGGTGATTGCACAAGAGCTTAAGACATGCTGTTATTCTTCGAGTGAGAAACATCAAAGTAGTAAACCAATGAAACTCATCTCAAACAAGATGTTTCTAATAAAGCCAGAATCATTAAAAGTGTTATAGCTCTTTTTTTAAAAAGGTTTTGGCAGTGATCGTGTAAAATAAAATATATGTACATTGAAAATGGATCATGAATATAAATTTGTACATTTTTTTCACACTGACATTTGCGCTTAATAGTGTGCCGCCATACAAAAAAGGTTGCAAACCACTGTATTAGTTATTACATGTTAAAGCAAAAATAAATAAATTGTTATTGTTTTTATAATCAACATTACAAAAATAAATATAATTAGATTGTAGTCATATTCTCAAAGTATTTCCTAAAATGTCAAACTACGCGTATTAACCAATTAAGCAGTACAAGAAGTTAATTGTTTATAACAATCCAAAATAACCCAAGAAAGTGTTCATTTACAACTTTCCTGTAATATTCATATATAGCCTATAAGGTTTACTCTAATGCCTGGATTAAAATACAAATTTTGCTTATATTTCTAATCACTATTTATAAAAATTTAAAGAGAGCGAAATTTAAAATCTACTTCCAAATATTAGCAATAGCCAACATATTAGCAATAGCCAATAGCCAAACATTAATAACCAAACATTACCAAACATTAATAATAGCCAACATTTTATTATTTATAATTAAAAGTTTTATTAAACTGTTGTATATATTGTAGCTTAATTGTGTGTAATTGTCGTTTTATGGTCTCTTGTTAATTTCATTAATTTATCTTAATTTTCTTTACATAAAAGCTTTTTTTTAATAAAACTTTGCCAGTATACAGTAAATGAAAAATGTTGGCTACTGATTACTATTATTTACAACTGTTTACAATAATTGCGAGTTATTACTAAACTTTTATGCTGTTATTTCGGAATAAAAATTATAGCAATATATTTTGAAACATAGTTTATTAAAAACATTTTGGAATTATAACTCATCCCATTATCACTTCGTAAAATTTCTTCTTCTCCTTTCGGCCTTTCCCGTTAGTCAGGGGTGGCCACAGCGTATCATCATTCTCCACATCTTTCTGTCTTCAATGTCCATCTCCTTCACACCAACTTCCTCCATATCTTCTTTTACCACTCTAAAAATCTTTTCTTTGGTCTCCCTCTTCTCCTCTTTCCTGGTAACTCCATTTCTATCATCTTTCTTCCTACATACTCTTGGTCGCTCCTCATGACATGTCCATACCACCTCAGTCTGCCCTCCCTCATCTTCATTCCTAACCGTTTTACCTTAACGGTACTCCTGATGTGCTTGTTTCTAATCTTGTCTTTTCTCGTCACTCCCATAGCAAATCTCAGCATTTTCATCTCTGTGACTTCCATCTCTTCCACTTGTTTCTTTGTGACTGCTACTGTCTCAAGTCCATACACTATTGCTGGCCTTACCACTGAACTGTACACTTTTCCTTTTACTCTAGCTGGTAATCTCTTGTCGCAGATTACTCCTGATATTTTTCTCCATCCGTTCCATCCTGCCTGTACTCTCTTCTTTACCTCCCTCTCACAACCACCACTTTTTTGCACCGTTGATCCAAATACTTAAATTCCTTTACTCTTGGCACTTTTGTATCCTCCATCTTCACTGTTTCGTCGTTATTTCCTCCATTTATGCACAGATATTCGGTCTTTGACCTACTTACTTTCATCCCTCTTCTTTCCAATGCATACCTCCAGGATTCTAATCTCCGCTCCACTTCTTCCCTGGTCTCTTCACAAATCACAATATCATCAGCAAACAGCATCGTCCATGGTGGTTCTCTCCTTACTTCATCCGTTAGCCTGTCCATTATTACTGCAAACAGGAATGGACTTAACGCTGATCCCTGGTGCAGTCCAACCTTAACCTTGAAACTTTCTGTAGTTCCTACTGCACAGCTCACCACTGTTTCGCTTCCCTCATACTTATGCTGTACTAGTTGTACATACATTTTCACTATTCCAGATTTTCTCATACAGTACCACAGCTCTTCCCGTGGAACCCTGTCGTAAGCTTTCTCTAGGTCCACAAATACACAATGTAGCTCTCTTTGACCTTCTCTGTATTTTTCCATTAACATTCTTAAAGCAAACATAGCATCAGTGGTTCCCTTTCCTGGCATAAATCCATATTGCTTTTTGCTGATCTCCACTCTATCCCTTAACCTGGTTTCAAAAATTCTTTCCCATACTTTCATTGTGTAGCTCATTAGCTTTATTCCTCTGTAGTTTCCACAGCACTGTGCGTCCCCTTTGTTTTTATAGATTGGGATAAGCACACTCCTTCTCCATTCTTCTGGCATCTGTTCACCCATTAATAATCTGTTGAACAGTCTGGTCAAAAACTCTATTTCCATTTTTCCCATGCACTTCCAAACTTCTACTGGCAACTCATCTGGCCCAACTGCTTCATCTTTTTTCATCCTTCTTAGTGCGTTCTTTACTTCTTCTCTACTGACACAATTTACCTCTTCATTAACCACTTCTGGTTCCTCTGTCCTAGGTTCGCTGTTATTTTTCTCGTTCATCAGTTTCTCAAAGTACTCCTTCCATCTCTTTAACACTGCCTCTGAATTTACCATAACATTAACATTTTCATCCTTTATAACCCTCACGTGCTGTACATCTTTCCCTGCTCTGTCTCTCTGCCTAGCCAATCTGTACAACTCTTTTTCACCTTCTTTTGTTTCCAATCTAGCATACAAATTGTCATACGTACGTCCCTTTGCCATTGCAACTGCCTTCTTTGCCTTACTCTTCTTTTTTTTGTATACCTTTTTACTATTTTCATTTCTTATTTTGTCCGATGCTTTCTTTGCCTCTTTCTTTTCTTTGTTTTTAACTTTTTTTTTGTTTCTTTCTTTTTAACTCACATTATGAAAGATTTCTTTTTCTTTCTTTGCCTCTTTGTTTTTCTTTGCCTTTTTCTTTGTAAAAATAAATAATTAATTGTAAAATTGAAAATTTAACAGTACAGTAGATAATTTATGACGTAACAGAATAAAATATTGCCAACATGTCGTACTAAATCAAACGAGTTGTCCGGTTTAATTAACAACAACAAATCATCAACGTAACAAAGAACACTAAATGAACAATTCGATTGTGATTGAGCTTTATCTATAAACCAATCCAGAAAAATGTCTGCCATGGCAGGTGCCAAAGGAGATCTTATTGCCATACCATTAAGTTGTTTGTAAAATTTTCCTTTAAATTGAAAAGTAGTATGGTTGCAAGTCCAGTTAAGAAGTTTACGAAATTGTTGTTTGTTCATGCCATAAACCTTAGAAGATGAGTCTGGAAATAATTGGTCGATGATGAGATTGATTGTAAAATTGACTGGTATGTTAGTGAAAAGACTTTTAACATCAAAACGTACCAAAAATTTTTGGTTCAATAGTGGTATTTTCAAAATTAATTTGACAAAACTGAAAGTATTTTTTAAAGCCGTTGAATGTTCTCGAAGAGGTGTAAGAATATTATTTAGCCAAACTGACGCTTGATAACTAAAACTATTTTTCGAAGCAAGAATAGGTCTCATGGGGATATATTGAAACAATTGCAGTTCAAAGCCTACTCGCTTGGTTCTGTTGTGTCTTGCAAAAAGATACCTTACGGCACTGTTTTTTGCTTTAAATTTCAGTCATTACACAAAATAAAAATTAAAAATATACGTATACATCAAAAAGACAGATATAACTAAAGAGTATCATCTATGGTATTTTACATCACGCAAGTCCAACCCGAGATCATCGTTTCCAGTTTTAAACTTTCATCAGGGCATTTAGCATACCCAGGTTTTGTCCCAGAGCTGGTCATATATGGAGAGAAAAATTTAAGACTTATGGCTGCACTAATAGAAGTGGCATTGTGCATCACACGTTATAGGACAGATGACATTAAGGAGTATCATCTGTGATATAGTACATCACGCAAACCGAAACCGAGACCCTAGTTTCAATTTTTAAATTCTCGTCAGGAACAGTCCGCTTGTTTAGGTTTTGCCGCTTCTATAAGTGCAGCAATGCATCTGATAGAAGCCTACAAACCTTAGATTTTTCTTTTTATACATGACCAACTCTGCGACAAAACTTGGGTTTTAGTTGGTAAAGAACTTTTAATTCGCAAAGTTTAGCTGACTTGATGCCTAAAGAATTGGTAAGTGGTCTGTTGGAATGGGACACAGACGTTATTAAAGACACTATTTATAAGGCAAACATGTGCGCTGCAAAGTACTCAGCTGTCATTTAAAAGTAGACCAAATAGAGGACAACAGCGTGACCCGGGAAAATATTGTTTGCGCAATGACACAAGGTTGTGACAAAGCGTGAGCAATTTTTTCAACTTTACCCCAAGATATGTAGTGATCAAATAGATTGGTAAAAGTTTATTTTGTTGTAAATTTTTAGCTCAGGTTTGGCTTCTCGCTTATTAAAAAAAAGAGCTGTCGTCACCGTCTTTGAGTGACTGAGTATCATTCTTCAAGTTTGGAGAAAGTGTGAAAGAGTAAATATATTTTGATTTGAAGACTTTACAGTTTCGAGAAAAATGCAACAATACCAGATAGTCTACATAGGCGAGCTTTTTGAAGATTGTGGAAGCCAAATAGTATGTATAGAGGTTAAAAGAGAAATGAGTCAATATTGATCTCTAAAGAATGCCTTTTCTCAGACATCTAAGCTTGCTTTGCTTGTTACCAGTAGCAAGGAAAAAACTTGGTTTTGAGAAAGTTCCGTCATTTTAACACTTATCTAGAATATCTGCAAATACAGTATATGTCACAGACTTTGTTCGAGAATCCTAAAGGACCAGTTGAACTAGGTAACTCGAATACCTACGCTGAAACAAAGCTGTGTCTAAATTTTATTTTATTCCGGCTCAAGAAGTAACCTGCTATGAGCGTGAAGCTTTTATACAGTTGGTTTAAACGAAAGCTCGGATTGATCTCTTGAAGACTCTTCCTCACAAACAAACAGAGACTACTGTCTCTAATAAGAACGAATGTTCAAAATTTATTTGTTCTTCTGGTAGACTCAGAGGCAAGTTCAACTTCAACAAAAACAGAAGGCGTAAATATTTATTAAAGAAAAACTCAACACGACGTTTCGTCCGTTACATCGGGCGGACTTCATCAGGTAAAAGCAAAACACAATGCACAACCTATTTAAAAACCAAAAAGTTAAAAAAACAAACTAATAAACACAAGGTGAGAGGCGAACACACATAACAATTTAATAACTACTTCGTGCAACAGAAACAAATTTAACAGGTTGAAAACCCACATTCATTGTGAGATTTTTTATATTACTATATATTTTTGGAAAAAGATTCCAATCTTTATCATTTATTAAATTTTTTGTATTATTAATATATAATGATTTTAAGAATTTTCGTTTATCATAATCAATGTTATAATTCAATATTTCAAAATTCCCAAAATCAATCCTATGTTCACAATTAAAACAATGTTAACCAATGCAGTTTTTTTATTTAAATCATCTTCTTTTAATTTAGCCAAATTAATCAGTTTATGTTCAGATCACGTTTATGTTCAGATAAGCGAGTATTAAAGCATCTGCCCGTTTCATCAACATATACATTCAAACAATCTTTACACGGAATTTTATAAATTGCACCACGCTTAAATATATCATCCACAGAGTCTTTTATTTTAGATAAAATACTTCCAATTGTTTTATATGGGTAAGTATACACGCCAATATTGAATTTTCTCAAAATTCTAGACCAGTGGTTCTTAACCTTTTTTGTATTGTTACCCCTAAAATATTTTGATATATATCAATTACCCCTTTTACAAAACAGCAACTATAATAGCTTGCAATCCAAAATATACACACAGAAAAATTAAGTCATTTTTTATTATAAATACATTTAATTGGAAGGCTGGTACTGCTTTTTTGCTATTAAGCCTTCAAATCTAAGCTGAGTGTAAGAAACGCAACATCGCAATTCATCATCGATCTCAAGCCTGTTTCGATATTTTGTCTTTATAAACACCATTGCAGAAAATCTCACTTCACAGCAATAAGTTGAAGGAAATTGAATGAAAAAATTTAATGTTCTTTTTAAAAGGATGGAATATTCTTTATAAATGCCAGCCCAAAAGCTTCCTTTATTCTCTGTGAAGCCAGTTTTAAGACTTGAATCTTCGCGCAGTTGAAGAAACTCAATTTTTGCCGCCATATTATCATCACGGATAGAGTTTTCTTCAACTGAGAATGGCTGGCTAATCCACAAAAAATTATGTCGCTCTTCAATTCCAGGAAAATATCGATCAATCGCAATATTTATTGCATTTAAGTGGGTTACTATTTCTTGAGTGAAGTTGCATTTTATGTTTGGGTCAGATTGTAAGAACATTGTCAAATTGGAAAACATATTTGTTGTGCCTTTTTCTGTCAGTCTTTTAAACAGTTCCACTTTACGTTTGAAGGCTGCAACTTTGTCGTGTGTCGTCTGCAATCACTGACAACCTCCTTGCAGAGTGTATTTGAGGGAATTCACTTCTGAGAAAAAATCACCCAAGTAAGCCACCTTCAGCAAGAAGTCATTGCTTTTCAATTGGTTGTGCATATCAACTCCTTTTGCATTTCGTTCTTTTTCAAGAAAAATAGCTGCTTCTTCTCGCAGCTGGAGCAAACGATTCAAACTTTTACCACGAGATAACCACCTTACTTCCATATGTAATAAAAGAACTTTATAATCAGAACCAACTTCTTCACAAAAAGCTGGGAATAACCTTGATTTTGTGGCATTTGCAGAAATATGGTTTACAATTTTTACTACATCTTGTAATACTTTTTGAAGTCCAAATAGAAGAGTTTTCATGGCTAAAGCAAAGCGATGAATTAAACAATGAGTAAATGATACACGAGGAACAACATTGGTGACTAATCCTTTGAAACCAGACTTGTCGCCAATCATAGAAGGAGGGTATCCACCCATCTTGATATTCAGTGTGGGTCTGCTAATCGGCAAACGTCCTTTTCAGGACGGGGAAATGACAGGATAAAACTGTCCTTTTCAGGGCACATTGCCAACAAGTTCCGAAGACCCACTATTCTTCAGCTGAACATCGAAGACCTCACTGCAAGCAAGATGAACGTTCTTCATCACCTCGCTATGCACTCTGAGGCACTCGTCATCCTACTGCAGGAGAACCACTGCACTGGTGCAGAGAAGTTGGTACTTCCAAGCTACCAACTAGCTGGGTCTTCTTTAAGCAGGAAGCATGGCCTTGGCCACGTTTGTCCACGAGCGACTGAGATACACGCTTTTGGACCAATCTCCACCGACATCGGAGATCGAGTGGCTATGTGTGGACGTCGATGGCTATAAAATAGTCAACGTCTACAAACCACCGCCAACGCAATTGCGAACCCTGGATCTCCCAGTGTTTTCTCCCCCCTGGCTTTACGCTGGAGATTTTAACTGTCGTCATGCTGACTGGGGTTACGACGACAACAGTCCGGACGGTGAGTGCTTGGCTGGCTAGGCAAGTATTAATTGTCTTGCCCTCCTATATAATGCCAAGGACGCTGCCAGTTTTTATTCCGGCCGCTGGAACACTGGCACCAATCCAGATCTAGCTTTCGCTAGCGTAGGTCCAAACAGTCGCTTACCGGATAGACGTGTCCTTGACAAGTTCCCCAGGTCACAACATCGACCTTCGCTTATTACATTACCAAGGTTTGCTATGGCAGTGCCAAGCATGCCTGTTAAGCGATGGAACTTCCGCAAGGCCAAATGGAGTCACTACATTGCTTTGACGAATAAATTCGCAAAGACTTTGTTGCCGCCTGATTCACTTAATGTAGATGCGGCTTACCAGGACTTGCAGTCTCCTCAGGGAGACAACTTAAGTTTGGTTGCTACAACTCTGCTTGCCAAGCTTGACAGAAATCGGAGGGATCGATGGTCCGAGGCAGTTCAGAGCATTGACTTCTCACACTCTAGTCGAAAAGCGTGGAGTATTTTGAACAATCTTACTGGTAGGTCACGACACTCTCCTCGTCACTGTCCCGTTTCAGCCGATGCTATTGCATCTCAGCTGGTTAGAAATGGGAAATACGAGGCTGTTGACCGCAAGTCATCTCGACTTGTCTTTCAAGAAGTGTCTAACCTTTGGAGGGCCACAACACCAGACGCAGTAAATATCTCTGAAAATTTTTCACAGAGAGAATTTACTGCTGCCCTCCAACATTTAAAACCAGGTAAAGCTCTGGGACCTGATTCCATTTGCTCAGAGCTTATACTCCATGCTGGAGCTGCTTTGAAGTCCTGGTTACGTGACTTCCTCTCTTCCTGCTTGCGCTGACTCAAAATTCCCAAGATCTGGAGAAGAGCGCTTGTGGTCGCGATCCCAAAGCCAATGAAGCCCGTGGGGGACCCAAAGAGTTATAGACCGATATCTCTTCTCTGTGTCTTCCACAAGATCCTCGAGAGGCTAATCTACGCCCGCGTTGAACCATTAATCGATCCACTGCTTCCTAAAGAGCAGGCTGGGTTTCGACGCGGGAAGTCAACCGTAGATCAAGTTGTTCTGCTAACCCAGAACATCGAGGATACTTTTGAGGCTAAAAAGAAGGCCGGTGCCGTATTTGTCGATCTGACAGCTGCTTATGACACTGTCTGGCACCGTGGCCTTACCTGCAAGCTGCTGAGACTACTTCCGGACAGGCACATGGTTAAAATGATTATGAAGCTTGTCCGAAATCGAAGTTTCACCCTTACCACCGGTGACAACAAGCAAAGCAGGCTACGCCGTCTTAAAAACGACATTCCTCAGGTATCGGTCTTGGCTTCCCTCCTATTTAACATCTATACGTACGATCTTCCTTCCATGATTTCCAGAAAGTTTGCTTATGCTGATGATTTAGCATTGTTGCACTCTTCTGGAAACTGGAAGGACTTGGAGGGGACCTTAAGCCAAGACATGTCTACACTTTCAGCGTATCTCCAGACTTGGAGGTTGAAGCTCAGTCACACTAAGACGGTGACGGCAGCCTTTCACTTAAATAACCGAGAGGCCAAACGTGAGCTAAAGGTCTACAACAACGGTAGACTTTTACCGTTCTGTCCAACCCCTACTTATCTTGGGGTAAAACTGGACAGATCGCTCACATTTCGTCACCATCTAGTGGGATTGCGCAAAAAACTATCGTCGCGCGTCACACTGCTTAGGCGACTCGTGGGGTCGGGATGGGGTGCTAATGCTAAAACACTACGCATAGCCACCTTGTCTCTAGTCTACTCAACAGCTGAGTACTGTGCGCCAGTCTGGTGTTGCAGTGCTCTCACTCGCCTCATCGGCAGTGTCTTAAACGACGCCTTGCGCATAGTTACTGTATGCCTGCGTCCCACTCCAACGGACCACCTACCTATACTCTCAGGCATCCAGCCAGATGAACTTAGCCGAATGGGAGCGACACACTCCTTGGCTCACCGTAGATCTCTGGACCCTGATCATATCTTGTATAGTCTCTTAAGTTGGTCCTCAGATACTCGCCAAGTGAGATTAAGATCCAGACGCCCGTTTGTGCCAGCTGCGCAGAATCTTTTGGACAATCTTGCCAGACTTAAAATCCGCGCTTCTAAATGGACAAAACACAAATGGAAAACGGAGTACTGTGAAAAAGCTTCCAGGCTCCGTGCTTTTGTGCCCGAGACCGGTGCCAGGCCTGTTGGGATGCGCTTACCCCGAGCAGCTTGGGTTAAACTCAACCGCCTGCGGACTGGTGTTGGGCGATTCTATTTGTCCATGCACAAATGGGGTCTCGCTCCTACACCGAATTGCGAGTGTGGCGCCTCTGAACAAACCACAGATCATGTTCTAACAGCATGCCCTATACATCGGGCACCACATGGAGCACGAGGTCTGACGGTTTTAGATGGCGAAACTCGATGCTGGCTTAATACCACCACTGCCAGCATCTGATCCAGGCAGTGCAGCAGTCTGGGGTAGTAAAAAGATAAACCCTCGGCCCCAGTCCTGTTTGTGTCTGACCTGGAGTGGATACCCTTCAAAAAAATTTTTTACAACTCTAAAGACATCTTTTTCTTCACATGTTGTCGACAGTGGTTCCAAAAACAATTATTGTTCTTTTATGTTGTTTTCAAAAGCGTAGCGAGCGTAAACCAGCAAATGCGCACATGGTGAAACATCAATGGATTTGTCCAATTGCAAGGAAAATATTGGACTGGACCTTATCTCTTTCACCACTTGCAACAAAATGTCTTGACTCATTTCAAAAATGCGTTTTTTAACTGTATCTTTGGAGAGTGAGATTTCTTCTAATTTATTAGCTTTTTCCTTTCCCAGTACCAGAGTAGTTGCTTCAATAATACAGGGCTGTATGAGTTCCTAACCAATTGTGTGAGGCTTTTTTGATTGATCTATGCGGAAAGCAATGCGATATGACACCTCCAACAGTGCTTTGTTTTGTCTTGGCCACATTCCCCCAGAATCCAAACGGCGATTTTTCAAATGCTCAGCTTTTCGCCTAAAGTAGTCAACTAATTTTTCTACTAATTCGCCATGGCAAGACTTAAAATACTGTTTCAATTTGCTTGGTTTCATGCTTTCCTGAGTTAAAACTTCAAAAAAAATCACACACTGCGGCTTTTCAATAGAATTTTAATAACACTTGTAAAACCAAAGTTCAAAAAAGCTTCTTTGTAACTTTGTTTCTTCGGAGGCATCTTGATATTTTTTTCACTAAATTAGCCTTACTACTGCATGCAAGAAACAAAAACTCACTTCACGCCTATTACTAACTGACTAGTTACAAAAGAATCACTTGCCAAACTATCATTAGACAAAGCTATCAATTGTTAACGATACAAGAGAATTTATAAGAGAATTTAGTTCTGACTTAGTACGTATTTAATTATGACATCACCATAAGTATGGTGATAGTGAGGTAAAATTCAACTTTTAAAAATTTTTAAAATTTTACATTACCCCTTTTAAAATGCTCAATTACCCCTTTGGGGGTAATTACCCCCAGGTTAAGAGCCACTGTTCTAGACATTTTATCACTCAGACCTTTAATATATGGGTAAACCAACATAATTATTATATATCTTTTTACTCATGCAATCGCTTTTATTCACTTTTTTATGCTTAATTTCTTTTTTCACTTTATTCAATAACCAACCTGGGTAATCATTCTCACGTAAAGCATTACACACAAATTTAACTTCATTGGTCTTATCTCGATAATTTGTAATTAATTTGGAATTAGCCCGAAACAATAATGTTTTAACCAAACCAACTTTAAAAAACCTACACCTACCACTAGATATTTAAATTTTAATTCATGTCATAATTTTTCTCAAAAAGTTGGTTTGGTTAAAACATTATTGTTTCGGGCTAATTCCAAATTAATTACAAATTATCGAGATAAGACCAATGAAGTTAAATTTGTGTGTAATGCTTTACGTGAGAATGATTACCCAGGTTGGTTATTGAATAAAGTGAAAAAAGAAATTAAGCATAAAAAAGTGAATAAAAGCGATTGCATGAGTAAAAAGATATACGTATAATAACTATGTTGGCTTACCATATATTAAAGGTCTGAGTGATGAAATGTCTAGAATTTTAAGAAAATTCAATATTGGCGTGTATACTTACCCATATAAAACAATTGGAAGTATTTTATCTAAAATAAAAGACTCTGTGGATGATATATTTAAGCGTGGTGCAATTTATAAAATTCCGTGTAAAGATTGTTTGAATGTATATGTTGATGAAACGGGCAGATGCTTTAATACTCGCTTATCTGAACATAAACGTGATCTGAACATAAACTGATTAATTTGGCTAAATTAAAAGAAGATGATTTAAATAAAAAAACTGCATTGGTTAACATTGTTTTAATTGTGAACATAGGATTGATTTTGGGAATTTTGAAATATTGAATTATAACATTGATTATGATAAACGAAAATTCTTAAAATCATTATATATTAATAATACAAAAAATTTAATAAATGATAAAGATTGGAATCTTTTTCCAAAAATATATAGTAATATAAAAAATCTCACAATGAATGTGGGTTTTCAACCTGTTAAATTTGTTTCTGTTGCACGAAGTAGTTATTAAATTGTTATGTGTGTTCGCCTCTCACCTTGTGTTTATTAGTTTGTTTTTTTAACTTTTTGGTTTTTAAATAGGTTGTGCATTGTGTTTTGCTTTTACCTGATGAAGTCCGCCCGATGTAACGGACGAAACGTCGTGTTGAGTTTTTCTTTAATAAATATTTACGCCTTCTGTTTTTGTTGAAGTTGAACTTGCCTCTGAGTCTACCAGAAGAACAAATGAATTTTAAACTAAGTAATATCCCTGGTAACAGTGTTTATATTAAGAACGAATGTATTACAAAAGTCACGACCGACGAAATTTCTATTCCACGCTTTGCCAAACTGCAAAGCAAAATCAACGCTACAACTTGTTTCAATCAACACAAAATGATTCTACCTCCGTAGAACACAACTCCAAAACACTGGCGCAAAATAAATTCAACACTTGCCAACCGATACAAAATCTAACGGGCCACGTCCTGCGACCAAACCAAATTACTTTCACTTGAGCTATCTGTCGAGTCGTCTCAAATTATCTCTCTCTCGTTCACTTCGTTTTCGTCTCTTTTGTCTCTCGCTTCGCATTTATTTATATAGACAAAAGATCACGTGACGCAAATTTTCTCGTATATTCGAGACTTAGCTCGAATACCCTAGAGAAGGCGCTATGCTCGAATGCGCCAGAGCATTTCATTACCTTCGAGACAGCAAAGCTTGGACAAAAAGATATTACGTCATTACTGTCGGGAGAAAAGAGAAAAGGAGAGTATGCATCGCGCAATAGAAAGCGCATCGGATGTTATATCACATAATACGAGAGCAGCGCTCCAAGGCGACGCGATTATTATCTTATAATCAAACTACAAATTACTTTTAACGTGAATAAACTACATCGTTATGATTAAAATTATTAGTAATGAAGTGTGACAATCAGTAGTTTACCGGTAAGGCCACAATGCCAGGCAGTGATGAGCATCTGTCAGAGCGAAGATTATAACCCTGTCCTTCTTCTTAGCTTTAAAAGAATCCTCGATGTCTGCGGTATTAAACAATAAAACGAATTGATCTACGGTTGACTTTTGGCGTCGAAATCCAGCTTGCTCTTTAGAAAGCAAGGGATGAATAATTGGCTTTGCTCGACACAGCCTTAGTTAGTCTCTAGAAAATCATTTATGAGAAGAGAGGAGAGATACCGTGTGATAGCTCTTGGAGTGTTCTACAGATTTTATTGGTTTTGAAATCACGATTACAAGCGTTTTTCTTCAAGAATTGGAAATTTTGAATGGCGCGAGCAAACTAGGAATTAAAAATAACTCCCGCATTACTAATAGCACTGACTTTAGCTTTATCTGGTCTTAAGTATTACAGGACAGCAGGAAATTTTCGGTACAAAAAATTAATTCTTACAGATGGATCTGGTGTTGATGCCTTCTAAAATTCAGACCCGATGCGGAAGATGTAGAGTTGACTTGCTGTCAACAACCTCATTTCTCCCCTTTCTAAACAACGAGGGCAGTGTTGTAATCTATCAATAAGATTATTTTAATATATTTTATGCTTTTTGACGAGAGTGTAAAAGTGAATGCTCTGACCAAAACCATCCATCTCTCATCCATCTTTTAAATTTCAATAAAGCCATAGCAGCCAAAATCAAGTCGTGTTTTATTTTAAGCCACTGCAGTAAAGTTCTATAGAGAGTTTCACACTCTCCATACCAATACGGGATAGCCTACGGTTGTTTTGGTGACCGTGTGGAATAGTTTTTTGGGTGCTTTCTGATTGCGTTAAAAAAGTTCTGGCAAGTAGCTTCCACATCAGGTGAATTCAGCAGCAACAAAGTCTTTTGGAATATATTTGTTAAAGCAATGTCTCTCTACTTGGCACTGCAATAATTCCATTGTCTAAGTGGCACTCTAGCACTGGCAAAACAAAACTTGATAACTTGTTAATGTAAGCCTAATAGGCGAGGGTCAATGTTTCAACTTAAAAAACTTTTTTGTGATTTATGTTGAAGTTTGTTGATGTGAAAAAGAGTTCATATATTTTTTTGTACTTATTGGTTAAACCGTGGTTGTGGAGTCAAAAGAATTATTTTTTGACTCCATCGATTAAACGTTTTCCAATTCGAACTTCACGAGATCTAATAATACGACTCCAACTTCAGCACATGTAAAAAAGGAATCCAACTCCACACTAAAATACGCGACTCCAGCAACTCCGACTCAACACCACAGTTATAAGCAGGGCTTTAGAGTTGCAGTCCCGGAATCGCATGTTTTAGAGCGGAGTTGGAGTACTTTCTTTAGATTTGATAAAGTTGGAGTCCGGAATAGGAGTTGGTTTTTTAGGTACGGTGGAGTTTGGAATCGAAGTCCTTATTGCTTTTGGAGACTTCGATTGACGCTAAATTACTTTATATTTTATCTCTATATTTATCCTCCTGACTCGCAGGAAAGCGACGGAGGCGCTATAGATCAAGTAAGCAATTACCCAGACCTGCTTCCGGAGATGCCAAGATAGTGCCGTCTGACAGAAAATTTTTATTTCGTTTTTTAGTTTTGTAGAAATATGACTGAAATGTAGAACTGCTTGCCAAGACCGCCAGGCGGGGGAAAGTGCCAAAAAAGTGTCTTTTTCAAGGACACAACCAAATACTGCGAGCAGGTTTTGAACAGAGACCGTGTCGATCACAATCACAGTACTCGACAATTAGGCCTTGAAGGTTTTCCTCAAACGCTTAAGCATATTTAAAAAACAACTTTAACTCCACCAAAAAATATGCGGCTCCGACTTTCGACTATTACTTCACAAACCTGGCTTAAACTAAAGCAATTTATGTAAAGTCTGAAGTCTCGTCTCGGTCTCGGTGCTCCAAAGTCTCGTCCATCTCGGTTTCATTACCCCAAAGTCTCGTCTCTTCTCGATCTCGAAACAGCATGTCTCGACTCCACTTTTGACCTTTGGATTCCTGAGTAAAGTTGTAACACCAAGTTAACCCTATTCAGACTGGGCGTTTTGGAAATTTTGTACGACTGGGGGGGTTGAATGTGCCCGCGCTGTTTGTTTGTTTATATCTCAGCAATTTCTAACGATAGAATTGTCATTCAAGTTTGTATAAAAAGGAAATTTTATACTCTTTTAATATAGATACTTAAATGTTGCATTTAAACATTATTTGGTATTGAAAAAGCGAGTTTTCAAAGGGTAGTCAATTTTCATAAATTGGATGAAAACGAGAGAGCGATTTGAGAGAATTAACAACTTCGGCTGTTTGTCGAAGGTCATTGAGTCGTAAAATTAGAAGTGCCACTTGACGAAGTTGTTACAGTTTACAGAGAAGGAAATTTTGGATCAGCAAATTGTGCTAAAAGCTGGTTTTATTATTGTTTACATTCGATCTTTGTTATTTATTAGAATTTTTTTTTATTATTCTTTTTTTGTAAACAATTAAGAGCAATAAGCTTAATAACATAAAAAAAAGTTAAATCATTACACAAAAAATTATGTTTTTAGTTTTAAGTCGCAAAAGACTCACTTTAATTATTTTCACTATAAAAGAATATTTCGGATTCACTAATTTAAATTCACTAATTCACTAATATAAAAGAATATTTCGAATTCACTAAAGTTAAAATTTATTGTTTTTGATTACATCAATTTTTTTTGATTTTACAGAAATCATTATTATTTTGAATGTTTTTTCTTTTCTTTTACTACTTTTTTCTAAAAAACCCTTTTAAATTCTGACCGGCGTTGTGAACGTATTAGAAATAGAGCTCTAAATAAAATATTTAGAGGTTTTTCAAAAAGAATAATGCAAACTATATGGATTTTTGGACCGGTTACGCAATGTTGGCTCCTTACAAATACTACCAGCATCACGAAAACGCGACGCAAATTGCATATAAATTAATACAAATTTAAAAAATAATTTCGGTTTATTTGTTTGTATCTTTTGACTAAAAGTTATGTAGCTATTAGAGTTTTGAATTTAATACAAGGTCAATTCTAGATTAAACTATAATCTTTTATATTCATCTTTACACTACGTAGCGTTTACACAAATTGCGAAAAATATTTACCGTGAATTTATCTATGCTTTTTGTTGGAGGTTAATGTTATCTATACCCCGAGAAGCCCCGATAAAATTGACATATTATGGAAACCATACTAATTATCATATGTTGGAATATAAATAATTGTTAAACTTTATTATTCAAAAAGGATTAAAATTTTAAGAACAAAAAACTAATGCTCTTTATCAAAAAATCTTTACATTTGTCAATTATTAAAATATCAACAAAATATTTTAACTTAGAAAAAGTTAGTGGGTTTTATTAATAAATGAAACGCTCAATTTCCCTTTTATATGTATTTTTTGGACAGCATTCAGCAAATTAAAAAGCTTACAAACAAATAATGAAAAACCGTTACGCAGCATTGATTATAGAAATAACAATCAAAAAGTTTATCGTTGCGTTTATTGGATAAAAGCAGTCTTTACGTAAAAAGATGTTCTGCTTAGAAATTTAACGTTAATGACAATTATTACAAAATTGAAAGCGATGTCGTTGGCACACTACCTTTCCACAGTTTTGGCATTGACTGATAAGTTTGGGCAATTGATCTTTCTTTTTTTTCATTCCTGGACCTGATATTTCTTTTATACATATTTCACAACGACGTTTTCTTTCTGATTGAGGAGGAAATATTGATAGGAAAGTTGTATCAATACTTGGTTCGACGACGTTTTCGCCAAGTACCAACTTTATTTTTTGTTGAATTTCACTGTTAAGACCTTCCCTGGATCTTCTTTGGATGAAAGGTTTTACTAATTCTAAAACAAGATTAAAGCCAACTACAAACGAATTCTGTTTTCGCGGCTCCGTGTGTTTATTCATTGCTAACACACTTGCTGCATTTATGCGACAAGTGTCAAGCAAATACGAAAAAGCAATTGTGGTCCATTTTCGAGACTTGGTTTTGCACGAATAGAAACTAATTTTTTGGTCTACAATGTCTGTACCTCCTTTTGTATAATCTTACAACTTGTATAAAGCCGGTTTCTTTTTTTGATCTTTTGAAATCCCAAAAATTGGTTGCATTGTAGATAAAATTAAAATATTTCGTTTTCCTGTCGTTTTAGAGTTTACAATAAAAGAATTAAGATTGATATTTTTTTCAGGTTCGTTCCAAAATACTTTATAAGAACCATTATCTCTATTATGCACTTGCTTTATTTCACTTGCTATTCCTTTGCGATTAGCTTGAATAGTTCCGATGGTAGTAATTTTCCGTTCCAAAAGCAATTTTGCCAAAGGTATTGAAGTGTTTAATCGATCGTAAGATAAATTTCTTCCCGCAAGATCCGCATTTTTTTCTAGATTTTTGACCAGGCTTTTTACTGTTTCTTCAACGCCGTAAACATAAAACTTGTAGTTATTTGATGGATAGTTTACCGGTCTTCCAGCATAAACAGATGTTGTGTATGTGAACGGAAATCTTGATGAATTTATAGATCGAAAAAGCATTCCGTATTTAGCCGGTTTTGAAGGATTAAATTGTTTGAATGATAGCTTACTTCGCATAGGATAAAGTGTTTCGTCCAATGTTAGGTAGTCATCTGGTACAGCAACCCTTCCACAATTATAATTAAATATTTCAAAAATTTTGCGAAAAGCAGCAAATCTATCGTATTTCCACCTTTCTGGTCTATCACCCGCATCATCAAAAGAAATGTGAGAAAGAAGAAATTTAAATCGATTTTTACTCATGGTCGCACCAAATATAGGATTTCCAGTAAGATTATTGAATAAGATTTCAATATTATGACTTGCAAGACCAAGTAATCCTCGCAAATAAATTAGCCCAATAACAGCCAGGATTTCAAACGCGGAAGTTAAATGTAAAAAAGTATATTTGTTGTCGTCTAAAATATTTTTAGGCAATTCATTTCTAACTTTAGAAATTTTTTTATTTGTCATATCAACAATAATTGTCAAAATGTCCAAACTAAAAAACAATTCCCACGACGACTTTATTTTTAAGCGGTTTCTGTATTCGTGCTTTACCCCACTTGAATTTCGTATGATATTCTTTGAAGCCTGTCTATCAAATCTTTCCGGTGGTATATTAGTCCACTTTATTTTTTCCTCTGAATGGTTTTTGGTCGCTTTTTTTGTGAGGACCTCATACTGCTCTACATCAGAAGTACGATCAATCGGTTCGTAATACTCCTCCAAAAGAGCCGTATCAATGCTAGTTATTTTGTTGGCATCCTGATCAAGACGACTTTGTTTACGCGGAAGAGTTTCAATTTCGTTGTTTCATTATTATCCGGAGTCTCATCTTCCAAAGCAGCAACAGTAAATAGAGATGCTTGGGAATTTTGTTCGCTGTCCACGTCACAATCGGCCACAAGATCAAGCAAATCATCTTCGCCATCAGAATAATCAAAAATTTTTTTGGTTACTTCTTCAAGCGTATAAGTTGTTAGCGACATTTTTAATTCAGTAAAAACTTAAAAATTGAAATCTAATCCAATAAAACTTAAACCAGGTTAAAAAAATATATTTCTTTCTACTATAAGGTATATTTTTGCTTTCTACATTAATAATATAAATTATCAAACACAATTTACAAATCAAGAAAAATTAAAAAAATAAATTAACTAAGCTGTATTGTAATAATGAGAAAATAAAACACTACCTTCAAAGCTTGATTAAGAAATTTTAAGATAAGCCAAAAGAAAATAAAATAGTACACAATTTTTGTGCCGTTGTAATTGCAACTTGTGGCTCTGAGCAAGGCCGCTAAAAATTTTTTCTTGAAGGGAGCAGTTAAAGACAACTTTTTTTATTACAAAGGAATTTGCAATAAACGCAAAGTAAAAGTATTACAAAAACCTTTACGAAGTATTCTAATGAAGATCAAAAAAGTTGTAAAATTCGGCACTAATGTTTTAGTTGCTTGGCCTTGTTCCTTACATTTATTTGATAAGCCAAAAGTGCCTTTATCTTGAAAAGACTAAACAGTTTGAATGCAATTCCATTTTTTCTTTTTGTTTGTTCTTCACTTTGTTCTAAATAAGAATTTTATTCTCAAACTCAACATAAAACCCTTTTTCCCGGGTTCGTTTCTATGCTTTTAATAAAAATTTTTTTTAATACGATAAAATTTACGTTTATTGAAACTGTTTTTCAACAAAAAAGTTATTTTTTAAAACTTTATTCCTTTTTTAACTTACTGTTATTTATTGAGCCGTTCTTATCTAAAAAAATTTTCTGACTCCTTGTCTAAATCGATATTTTACAATCTTTGTTGAATTTAATTTTATCAAGAATACTTATAAGTTGTTGGAAACAGGTGTAATCTCGTTTTTTCAAGCGCGTATAAAATCCTGAGTGACCTTACTTGAAAAAACTAAGAAAAAAATTTCAACACTTTCTTTTACAAATAGTCAAAGAATTTTATTCATAAAGTCAGTTTAGTTTTATTACGTCAATGAGGTGTTAATAAGGTGTTAAAAGTATCATATGCAATTATTCCTTTGTCTAAATATACCAAAAGCTGTTAGATATCTACAACATTACGGAGCGTACATTAATTAAATTATTCTACATATGTCAAACAGATTTCTAGCCTGGTTAAAAACAAATGACTCTGTCGCCCACTGGTCACGACCGATGTGAGTTGCCGATTTCAACCCCATATAAAAAAAAGTCACATGAGATCCCATGATTCCAGATCAAGTGTGCCTCGTGCAATCCTGTGACCATCGCGCGATTCTGTGACCATCGCGCGATCCTGTGACTATCGCGTGATTCTGTGACCATCGCGCGATCCTGTGATAGGGGTGTATAGCAAATCTATTGAACCAATCGTATTTCGTCGTACCAATTTCTGAGAGCCAATCACATTACCTTATCAGTTCACATAACAACAGGTCTACTATAATGTTTCTATCTTGCAAATTTTAAAAGGCGCTATCTGCCTCCAGTGTCCCCACTTCTAAACCATTGCCTTTTTCTGGGGGTCTTTACCGTGCTTTTAATAAAATTTTTCTCTAATACAATAAAATTTACGTTTATTGAAAATGTTTTTCAACAATAAAATTCTTTTTTTGAAATTTACCCCTTTTCTGACTTACTGTTATTTGCTGTGCCGCTCTTATCCAAACAGGAATTGCTGACTCCTTGTCTACATCGATATTTTACAATTTTTGTTGAATTTAATTTTATTCAAGACAATATAATTGTTAGAGACAGGTCTAAAGCAATGTTTTTGACTTGGAAATTTTAAAGGATACTATCTGCCTTCCGTTCCCCCTCTTTTGGAAAATATTGCTGGGCAGAAACAATAACACTGGTCAACAAAAAAAAAATTTTTTATTGGTGCCTCAAATATTAGAGCTGTTTTGGAGTATATTTGGTGCGCTGATTCCGAAAATGACGGCAGTTTTTTTGCATCAGCTCTAGTTTTTGAGATACGGTATACCGCTCATATTTGTTTGCTTGTAAACCTGTGTAGAGAATTTACGTCAGTGGATTAATGGAAAGAGACAAAGTTTACAGTTTGGTGTCACAATGGTTTGGAGGGAACCTAAAAATCCTCACGACGATTGCTATTTTTGTATGGTTAACATTAAGTGAATCAACCGTAACAATAGAAGAAAATGGATATACCCCGACTTAGAATCAGCAAGACGGCCTGTCCCGCATTCAGACGAAGTTCCCATTCCTGTGTTTGACCACCTAACAGAACTAATAGAAAGCTCTGATAAATTAGTTCTGTTGATGCAGCAGTGACCTGTAGCAGTGAAAGTGAGTTTCAGGGCGCAGTTGCTACACCGCTGCGATTTAATCAGTTCGAGCTGAATGACCTGGTCAGAGACCTCAATCTTTCAAAAGAGACATCGGAAATCCTCGCATCCAGGCTAAATGAGAAAAATCTTCTTCAGCCTGGTACTAACATTACGTTTTATCGTAGAAGAGAAAAAAATTTACTGCCCTATTTTTCGAAGGAAAACAATCTGGTTTTCTGCAATGATGTTGGGGGGCTTCTAAAAAAAATGGGACTAGCAGAATACAATCCACAAGAATGGCGCCTTTTCATTGACAGTTCTGTAAGAAGTTTAAAATGCGTTCTACTCCATAATGGCAATAAGTATGCTTCCATTCCAATAGGCCATTCAATTAGTATGAGAGAAGAATATGATTCGATTAAACAAATTCTGGAAAAGGTAGCATACCTTAAGTATCAGTGGAAAATATGTGTAGACCTAAAAATGGTAAACTTTCTTCTGGGCCAGCAAAACGGTTATACAAAGTATCCTTGTTTTCTCTGTATGTGGGATAGCAGAGCAAAAAGTGAACACTGGACAAGAAAAGAGTGGCCTTTGAGGAAAGAAATGATTGCAGGCGAGAAAAACATCATTCATCAACCCTTGGTTACCACAGAAAAGATCATTCTCCCACCGTTGCATATAAAACTTGGTCTTATGAAGCAATTCGTCACGGCACTGAATACAGATGGAGCATGCTTTCGATATTTGTGCAGTGCATTCCCAGGGATGAGTATGGAAAAGATTAAAGCAGGAATTTTTAATGGTACACAGATCAGGCAGCTTATAAAAGATTCGCAATTTGCTAGGCATATGACCGAACACGAATCAGCTGCTTGGACCGCATTTGTGCTGATTATTAAAAACTTTTTGGGAAATTACAAGGCAAGCAACTATGTAGAGCTTGTAAGCAATATGTTAAGCAGCTTTAAAGATCTTGGCTGCAACATGAGCATCAAAGTCCATTTAGACCATTTTTCAAAAAATCTTGGTGACCTAAGCGAGGAGCACGGTGAAAGGTTTCACCAGGATATAAGAGTAATGGAGAAGCGGTACCAAGGAAGATGAGATGAAACGATGCTAGCTGATTATTGTTGGAGTTTGCAAAGGCACTGTCCTGATACTAAACACTCCAGAAAGTGCTACAAAAGACACTTTTTAGATGTTATGTAATTACTAGAATAAAGTCTTGCATTTTTCAATGTCTATTGCTTTCATCGGGGTATTTTATTATTTTGTGTTGTTGAAAATACGTCAAACACGTAGTTACTTTGCTATTGCGCATTTGACATACCTTTAAACAATCTTAAACAAATTCTTTGTTGCTTAAGATCCATGTATAACAGATAAAAGTCAAAATTATAGGGGTATGTCGTAACTCAAAAACCAGAGCTGATGCGAAAAAACCGATGTCATTTTTGGAATCAGCGCCCCAAATATACCCCAAAACAGTTTGAATATTTGAGGCACCAAATTGTGTGTTGACCAGTGTAATTAACCTTGATTCGCGCTTCTGGCTCCAAATAAAAAAATTCGTTGTCAAAATATACGTACCGAAATGCTCCGATTTGTTATTATGTGTATTTTTATAATTTTTAATTAAAAAATAAAAGGATCTGTACTTGTCCCTGCACTTTGGTGTGTAAAAGATATTGCATTGAGCCAAGATTATCTTAGGATCTTTATAACTGGTACATCAAAAGAAAATAGCCTATATAATCAATCCAGTATTTGACGCGCATCAATAAGTATGATTTCTTTTTGTACATTTGACCGCCAAAAATGTCAAAAAATATTTTTTTACAGCATATTCAAATAATATTGCTAGATTGCTTAAAAACATTGACTTAATATTGGTGAATTTGTCAAAAAATTCGTTCAAACAAATTAAATATTACAAAGTTAACAAAGAAAAATAAATAAACAAAATACATTGAAATCTTTTTTAATAAAACCAAAGGCTTAGGATTTTTTCCAAATTTTTAGAAAATTTTACACGAAAAGAAATCATATACAGTAGCTTGTATAAAGTCGGTTTCTTTTTTTGATTTTTAGAATTATAAAAAATTGGGTGCATTGTTGATAAGATTGAAATATTTCGCTTTCCTGTGGTTTTTGGGTTTACAATAAAAGAATTGAGTTTGGTATTTTATTGAGGTTCGTTCCAAAAAACTTCATAGAAACCAATATCTTTATTACACACTTGCTTTATTTTATTTGTTATTTTTTTGCCCTTAGCTTGAATAGTTCCGATAGTAGTAATTATCCTTTTCACAAAGCATTACAGTATACCAAAGGTATTGAAGAGTATAATTAATCGTAAGATAAACATTTACGATAAAGCCAAATCAAGGGCTTGGGATTCTTTCGAATTTGTTAAAGAATTTTACACGAAAAGAAATCTAAATCTACAGTTACGGCTTTTACAACCAAAACAACTCCTCTGGCAAAATGAGATTGAAAGCGTTTTATTGCCTCGTAAAATGTTTGAGTAAACATAGTTAGTGAACCGCTCAGTCTCAATTGTTTTATAAACAGATTACACTTTGCCTTTTTTTCGCTTTTGGCTGCTTTTTTCTCACGTTTTATGAAATAGTCAGAAAACTAGTGACTAGGTGTCAACAAACTATTAATAACTCCAAAATTACTTCATCGATTTTTTTAAAAATTGCACCAACTTTGAGATGAATAAAAATCAGGAAAAGTCATAAAATTTGAAAAAATTCCTGCGAGTAGTTTTTGAGCAGCACACAGTAATTTAACACCGCGGGCACAATCAGCCCCCCCAATCTTAATAGGGTTAAGCGAAATATTATTTGAGTATCTTTTTTAGTTGTTTAAACCGTTTTCAAATTTCGTAAGAGTAACCTACTTTTTGTAACAGTAATTTTTTTCTAAAATTTATCATGCAATGTTGGTGAAATTTCTCATAAAAATTGTGAAACATGGACACAAATATCAAATTTTATTTCTTTGAAAAATTTAATCACTGTCGTAAGGAACCAAAACTTTTAGCCGATAGATAATAATGAAGCCTTTTTATAGATTATGATTGGTTAGCAAATGTTTAAAATAAAAATGTTGTAGTTTAATTAGAATTAAAATAAGTTTAAAATGTCAAACAGCAACCGAAATAATGTTATTAAAGATAATGTTCAAACAAGTAATAAAACCATTAACTCAGTGTTTTATGACGTAAACAGTTTCTTGACTGGTCCAGATGATCTTGTTGGAAGTGGATCTTTTGCTAAGGTTCGTCGATGCTATCACGATCAACTCAAAACTGTAGTTGTAAAATACTTCGCTCTCAATGGATCAAAGGAGGCAAAAAGTCGGAAAGTAAAAGAAGCTAAAAAAGAAGCTGCTACTTTAAAAAACATCAATCATCGAAATATTGTTCGAGTTTTTGGAGTTACATCATGGAACGATGAGTTTTGCGGAATTGTTATGGAAGAAGTTACCGGAGGAACGTTGGAAGATTTGTTGTTTGGCAAGCAAGACTATTCCATATCTTTGAATCTTTGTTTGAAGTTATTTTCAGAAATAGCAAACGCTTTGGATTACCTCCATAGTAAAAACCCGCCATTGGTGCATTGTGATTTGAAACCGCAAAATATTTTGTTAATGGCGGATGACTTGACCGTAAAGCTAGCTGATTTCGGTTCTGTGACAATTGTACAAGCTACAGAAATGATGTCCTCGTTTCAAACTCCATCCAACAAACAATACACTCCATTATATTGTGCACCTGAACTATTGAAAAACATCGAAATACGAAATTGCTCAAGTGATATTTATAGCTATGCTTTGATTGGTTACGAAATTATTACTCGACACCGAGTTTTTAGTGATGCAGGAATTAGTTATAACGCTATCATCTATCAAATACAGCAAAATGGTCAAAAACCAAACATGAATATTGTCAATGATATAGAAAAGAGCTTAGATCAAAACAGTGATGATAAAACCATATTTATTCAGTTAAAAACCATTATTGAAAAGTCCTGGAATTATGAAGCAAATAAACGACCAACTGCTTTGGAAATAATTAATACGCTAAAACCATTGTTACCATCAGCTAATTGTAATTTAAAGGATGCAATATCCCCACAACCAACATTTTATCTTCATGCCAAACGACAAAACAAAACCAAGCTTTATTCTTTAGCCGATATAGACATGCAATCAGAGGCATGTTTGTTAAATGCAAATTCTAATTTGGATTATCTTTCATCGCATTTGCTTATAAACTATAAAGTGATTACTAACCTAACACAATTTACTTTAAATGAAATAACTCTAAAAAACAGCGGTCATCAAAGAATAGTGGCAGGAAATATGTTTAATTGGTCAATCTATTTCAACAGTTTTTTGCCAGTGAAGCTTGATGCAGAACATCAAAATTCCAATTTTGAGTTAACCAATATTGATGGAAATCTATATAAATTGACACCAACATCAAGCTTTGGTGAATTAAAGCCAAGTGAGATTGCAAGTATTCGGATTATTTCCAACACAGTTTTAAGTCGGCACTCCATCTTTCCTCGATGGTATGTTTGTGCTCCTGGTGAACAACCACAAATCTTAAAAAACACAGATGATGATGAACTTGGATTTGTATCCAATTTTGTAAGACCAGAACAATACATAACTTTAAGAAATTATTTGACAGAACCATTTACACCCGCGGAAAGATTTTATAAGTATGATATTGTTGATTTTGGTTCTGCACCACTTCGGATTATTCCTGATGTAAAAGTTTCTAATTTCAATATTAACAAAAACTTTGAATTAAATTTTGATAATTGTTTAATAGTAGACAATATAGGTTTGGATGAAAACAAATTACTTCAATTGAAAAAAATTCTTGGAATTCATTCATCTCCGGATCAATGTTTATCTTCACAAAACTCAAATAATGTTATTACTATTATTAATTTAAAAGATGGCAAAGCGAATAATTTAGTTCAAAGTGAAGAAAATTATCAGATTAACATAAATTACAATAGCAAAAACATTGATATTACAGCGTTTGGACAATCGGGAGTTTTCTATGCGATACAGACATTGACGGCACTAACAGAAACATGCGATAACTTAATAACACGATCGGTTCCATCTGGCGTTATCAAAGACTCACCGAGATATGATTATCGAGGCTTGATGATTGATGCAGTGAGAAATTTTATCAAAGTCGATGATCTTATATTGATTATCAAAGCCATGGCCATGTACAAGTTGAACAAACTGATCTTGCAACTATCACACAATGAAGGATGGAGAATCGAAATCGACGGTTTACCTGAACTGACTGAAGTTGGAGCAGTCAGACGTCATACTGAACATGAAGACGCAGTTCTTCCGGCATTCGGTTCTGGTCCTCATGATAACACGTCAGGAAGTGGATATTATACAATTAAAGATTATAAAAAGATATTACAAGTTGCATCGAATCATTGTATTGAAGTAATTCCTAGGTTTGTCATGCCCGGAAATTGTACAGCAGCAATTCTATCAATGAAATTACGATACAACAAACTTAAAGATCATGATCTTGAAAAAGCTGAAGAGTTTTTACTAAATTCTTTCAATACAAATTTAGATTTTGGTAAAAATAATCATGTTTTGAATCCAACTATGGAATCCACTTACCACTTTATTGATTTTATATTTAACGCAACGAAAACCATGCACAAGGACATACAGCCTTTAAAATTGATTTACGTTGAAGGTTATGCAATATTTGACAAATGGGTTGATTCATCATTATTTGAATCATTCAAATCAAAGACATCTGTTCCTGTTCACGTTACTAATTTTCACGAATACTTTTTGCATAGAGTTGTACAAATAGGTTGGAATAATCATGGAATTAAATTAGGAATGCATATAAACGGAGTATTGCAGATGCCAAACGAAAAATTGTTTCATGAAAGTGTCATGAGTTGTGACAGTGTTATTGTTTATGCAAATAATATAAAGCCAGATATCAGAATATTGGAAAAAGGATACAAACTTGCCAATGCTGGTTACAAAGTTGTTGTGTCTAATGCATCTCATTTAAGTTTAGATCATGCGCAAGAACCGGATCCAGAAGAAATTGGTCAATATTGGGCAACTAGATATATAGATGACAAAAAAGTATTTTCATACAAACCAGATAATTTGTTAAGCAACACAAACCAAGGCTATGTTTTTGACATTTCAACCGCAGATTTTACTGAAAAACAGGCTCAACTACAAAAACCTGAAAACATCATTGGTATTCAAGCCTATTTGTACACTGAATTGTTACGAGATGTAAAAAAAATTCATTACCAACTATTTCCTCGGTTACTGGCATTTGCAGAGCGAGCTTGGAATAAAGCTGATTGGGAGAGTAATAATTTTCCAAATCGAGAAAAACGTTTTGCTGAAGACTGGGAAAACTTTGCAAATAGAGTTGGATACAAAGAATTAAAAAGATTGCAAAAGCTTGGCATTTACTACCGAATTCCACCTCCTGGGATATTAGAAATGCAATCAAATGTTAAACTATGTACTCTTTATCCTGGATTTCATTATTTGTATCAACAATATGTAGATAACAAACCTTGCGAATGGAAGGAATGTAGAAGTGATAACGTACAGGTCAACGAGCTGACAAAATACAAGTTTGCTACTGTTGACCCAAATAGCCAAAGAAAAAGCAAAATCGAAAAGTTTGAAAAGACACGTAGTTTAAATATTGACAACTTTATGATGGCAAACATCGACAAGATAGCCTTTACAAATATTTCCCCTGATGTTGTCGTTTTTGCCAAGGACTAATTGTTTCTGCAAAAGAAAGACTGGTTATTGTGATCAGAGTTTCTGAGTGAAACAGTGTTAACCAAAAACGATAAAAATACGAGGTATATTCTCTCGTAGGTCTTACCTGATAATGTTTATATTAATTGAGTTAGAAACTCGAAATAAAACTAGCGCAAATTGTGTGTTATAGACAATGTAAAAATGTGTAAAGAGAGCATGACGGTGTACTGTTCTTTCCTGACAAAACAAACTGCTATCAACACGTTACGAAATATAGTTTGCAAAATTCGTTATTTCTTTTAAATGTGACAATCTTTAAAGATATATTTTCTATCGTTTTCATGTTTTCATACAGCCGGATGCCAAGTGGCTTCAAACAAAAAAATATTTCTACATATATTGTGTAAAGCGTTAAATGCAGTAGCGTTTTGCCAATAGCTTTTCTTTTGTCATTTACAAAATTTCGAAGCCTTGAATTATATTCAGCTTGTTTCATCATTATTTAAAAATGTAAAAATTTTAAACGGGTACTATTATCTTTTTGATATATCCATAGGCAAGCAGTGGTATAAGTGCTTGGCAATTACTCTCCGTTAATGCTTCTTATCTCAATCGTAAGTTTTTCTCCACTTTTTGTATGGTCATCTATGGCTACTTAACTGAATATTTCCAATTACATCACTTCTAGCCATACATGGAAAAATCATGCATAATTATAGATAGCATGTTAATGCTTACGTATTTATTTACATGATTTTTTTTAACCTCAATAGCGATCTACGATTAAACATGTGCCGTCGCCGATTGAATGTTGATATACATATATTCAGAGTACCTTTGAAAGTTCACACATGGCCGTAGCTCACAAATCACATATGATTTAATATAAAACAATCGTAAATATTATCGTATCAAAACTTTTTTTCGTAAAACCCACAAATGAAAAGTCGCGCAATTTGTAGACTTTTCTGTAACCATCTATCAACAACTACAATTATCTTCGGCTTGCTATGGCTTTATATCCAACCATCTCTATTTGAATGTAAACAACTCTAAATACAGGTATATCTGTTTATCCCCAGAGAGGTATAAACAGCTATCTAAAATGCATGATATGCTATGTGTTTTCATCTCGACTCATCTGTGTTCGTATGGGTTGTATTATGGAATCAAACTCTAATCATCGAAGAATGTAATTAGTTTATTGCTTGCTGTTGTTATTGTACGCTTGCACTGTTCAGCAATTAAGAATAATCATCTTTAACGGAATTATTTAAGTTGCATCTTTTGTTGTACTATGTCTCAAATTAGTAGTCTTCGTGTAGTGTATATATAACGTATATTTAATTGTGTTTTATTTCTTGCAGCGTCTTAAGTTAATTAAACTATTATATTCTGGAAATGAGTTATTTAATTAGCGGTTCAACTCAGTACGTAACATTTAATATAGATAATTAGAGATGTTTTCTACAAGTATCGATGGTAGCGGTCTCAGCTATAGATGATAAGACATAATGTTGCAGGAAACAATTAAAATTATATATAATCGGACATACTTTTTGCGATTGCGATATAATATGCAATTATTTTTATTTAATAATGTTTTTTACTTTGACTATTTTGTGCATTTTTTTGAATTTTTTTTAAATTAAAGCCTTGCGTGGGTAATGATGGGTATATATTTAGAAACAATGGGATCGTTTTTGAAATTTGTATTTGTGCCAGTGTAACTCTTTTTTAAAAAAATGTAATCAAAAATGGTTTAAAGTAATTTCGAAAAGTAAATTATATAGTTTGGGATTGTTTGAAAAGTATCCATTTTTTAGTAATTTTTGTTTTTTACGTGGATCTTGTTCACTATTTTGTTGTTCCAACTTTACGAATTTTAAATTTTAGGAATCCCAAAAAAACCCGAATTCCTAAATCCTCAAATTTTGCCAAATTTATAATGGTGAGCTGTGAACGAGACGCAATCACGATTGCTACAATTGTTTTATTTTTTTTAAGTTATATTTACGCGTATATCTATAATGTGAGTTTATTGGGTGTTTTATGTTTGCGAAACTTAAAACTTTTTCGGGTTTCTTCACCAAATTTATTTGAAAAAACAACTGTTCATTTCCGCTAAAAAAACACAACATTTAATATTTTATGATATATATAATCATGACCGTTTTGGTTGTGCGGTTAGAATTTCTGATCTCGAGCATGACACCAAAAAATCTAATATCACACAAAGTTGCCAAAGGCGTTTTACAATAACATCTATTTGCTGTACTTCCTGGTTGCAGTGATAGAAAAATGAGTGTCGCAGATTTCTAACCTTCTTCTTTATAGAAAATCAAAAAAACAACATTATTCTTGATCTTAAATACTGTGTAGGCTATTAACCTTTCATACCATTATTTTGTTTTTGACTATTTTTTGTTTTTCCGCAAAACTTTTGCTTTTTATGACGATGTTGTTTTTATTAGTATAGCGTGATATGATAATACGCATGCCATGACGGATTCCTTTCACAGCTTAAAACCTATGATCGTTATATTTTGAGACTTTATTCAGTATTTGGTGTGTTTTTTAAAAAGAACGTAAAGACACGCTAATAAAATTATTAAGTTGAAGCGCACCACTTGGTTTTGTAAAGAGGATGGGCTAAACCAGTGGTTCTCTAACTTTCTTAGCTGGCGAACCTTTTTTGTTTAATAAAATAATTGCAAATTATTTTATTAAACAAAAAAAGAAAAAGATCCCGATAACTTTAACAAATAAAATTGTCAGTAGGTTGTTGTCATCAAAACTTTGATATACGTACTCACCACAGAGAACTTTATGCGTCAATAAATTTTGTAACAAGCAAAAAATTTTGCGCGGATCCTATGAATGTTGCTAGTGGACCCCGATTTGAGAACTACTTATCTAACTAAATTAATATCTTTGTATCTTAAACAAAATCAACCATTTTTAGAAGGTCATGAAGCATAAAGATAATATTTAATGGCTGGTTTGATTAGTTTTTTGAGCTCAACTGCGCAGGAACAGGAGCACTGAAGCAAGACCGCAGGAGCGCTGACATCACAAGCGCTCCTGCAACTTCAGGAATGCTGATGACGTCAAAACAGTCCAATCCTAATGTTCAAACCCTAACCCCTTAAAAAGACATTTCTGATTTCGATTCCCACTTAAGGCAGTTGCTGAGAGCAAAGCTATAAACCTAAAGAACAGTCAAACCCAAGTCTGTCAATAAAAAAGAGTTAATTCTAACCCTAAAAGGACCCAATCCAGAGTTCAATTCTTACCTAAAGCAGTTGCCACCTTACAGTAAAACTGTAAGAGTTCAATTCTTTAACACAGTAGTTTTCACTTCGCAGCAAAAATGCTTGCAAAGAATTTGATTCTCACTCCGAACAGTTGTCATCTTGCAGCGAAGCTGGGAGTTTAATTATCAAACAGAGAAGTTTTTTTTCTGTGATGTTTTGTGATGAAGTATTCAGGATAATTGTTTTTTTTAGACAACTTATTTTTGGTATAGCTACGTGAAATTTTAAAGCAGAAGATAGTTTCCTTTTTTCTAAGTAAACTCGATTTTGCAAAGCTTATTTTATCATCTGTTAAACTTCCAGTTTGAATCAGGTTTTGGAAAAAAACTATGTGATAGCTTCTTGACTTTAGTGCAAATCACAAACAAACATCTCTTCCAATTTCCTGATTGCGTCAGGGATTGCAGAGAAGCAGTCTGATAACTTCCTGTCTTTAGTGCAAACCATAGATAAATGATTTCCAATTGCTTTACGGTTTTGCAAAGAAACAATATTCTGTTTTTTGGAGAGCACCACGGGTTTTTTATCACAATTTTAAGGTTTTTTTTCAGAGATTGTTTGTTTGTACAGACCTACTTGTTATGAGTAAATTGCAGAAATCTGATGCACTGCATGACGTTGTATTGTGAAAGTTACTAAGAATAATATAGACGTGGATTGACACGCCCAAAAGATGTTATTTCCCAGCGACTTTTTGAAGCTATAAAAGCAACTGTTTTACAAAAGTGTTGTTTCTCCATGGCTTTGTCGCAGATTGGTCCATGTATAAATAAATGTTTATTTGATTATTAAAAGCACGTTTTACAAATAATTGTGGTTTTATAAATTTTAGATAAAGAGTTTTGTAAGAAATATAAACGAGTCGTAAAAATTTAATAAAAACTTGAAAAATTAAGGCTACTAAAAAAATAATAAAATGCTATCGTTGTGGAATGTAGTGATGTTACTTCCAGGCACATGCCGTGAGTAATTGCTCCGAGTAGGCAGTGGGTAATTATAGCTGAGCAAAATGTTATCAAAAGCTTTACTAATAAATATAATGTAATATTAAAAATATTAATAAATTTACTTACCAGAGGTAGATTCACGACACGGTGCTTAGGACCGAGACGAGACGAGATTTTGGGGTACCGAGACCGAGACATGAAACTTTACATAAGTTGTTTCAGTTTAAGACAGGGTTGTGGAGTCAGAGTCGGAAATCGGAGCAGCATGTGTTTGGTTGGCGTCGGAACCGAATTGATTTTTCTAAATACGCTCAAGCTGGAATCGCTCGTTTCAATGTGTTGGAGTTGATTAAGGATTCGTATTTGTCTTTGTCCACTCCGACTCCGATTTTCGGTGAGTTACTGAAAGTTATAGTTATATTTATCATCTGAATAATTCAAAAATAAGCAACCAAAAATACGACGAATTGTTGGAAAGGTCATTTTTTAGACTTTAATTTGAAGTGCAAACTAAAAACAATTTTGGCTTTATATTGACGGCCAAATGCGGCTTATTATTTGCAAAATTAAACTTTGGTTTTGGTTTGGGGTTGTTTTGAAAAATTCATTAAAGATTTTTAAAAAAATTTATAGGAAAAATGCGTTGAAATGTGCTTCATTGTTTATCGCTTTGATAGTCAAAGTGAACTTCAAATAAACAGAAAGTTTTTTTTCGAATTTATCCCCATCTAGAATGTCCGGATTCCTTAAGAATTGTTGGCATTTTTTAAAACTACCGCTTGTCATTCCCAATATAGGGTGCAGAAAAAGTTCCCAACAATAAAAAAATATTAATATATTTTTAAATAAAGCTTTAAATGAAACCAAAATTTGTACAATATTGATCGTTATCTTATTTAATCTATACATTTTTTTTCAATATGACTTCCTTTAGCTCCAGTTCTTAAAAATTTTACGGTTCAAATTTCAACTCTTAAACTTCTGAATAAAAAACTCCAACTTCCTTCTAAACCGTACAACTCTAGCAGTTCCGATTTTACAACCTTGAAGGCCTAACTGTCAAATGCTTAAATCGCATTAAAGCGCCGTAATTGTGATCAACATGGTTTTAGTTCAAAACCTTCTCGCGCCAATCTGTTGTGTCCTTAGGAAATGCACTTCTGCGGCACTTTTCCCTGCTTGGCGGTCTTGGCAAGTATTTCTAAATTTTAGTCATATCTCTATAAAACTAAAAAACCAAAATAAAAAATTTAGCCAGACAGCAATATCTTGGTACCTCCGGAAGCAGGTCGGGGTAATTGCTTGCTCTATGTATAGCGCCTCCGACGCTTTCCTACAGGTCAGGAGAATATATATACAGAGAGAGATAAAATGTAAAAATCTAAACTAATTTAGCCTAAATTAAAGTCTCCAAAAGCAATAAGGACTCGGATTCCCAACTCCGCCGAATCTAAACAACCGACTTCTCCTCGCGACTTCGACTTCATCAAATCTAAAAAATACTCCAATTCTGCTTTAAGACATGCAATTCGGAGGACTCTAACTCCAAAACTCTGCTCATGAGTCGAAGCTTTCATCACCGCATATTTTAGGGTGGAGCTGTTTCATATGCTGAAGTGATGGAGTCGTATTATTAAATCTCGTGGAGTCGGAATCGAAAAACTTTGAATTGATGGAGTTAAAAATACTTTCCCCGGCTCTACAACTGTAATTTTATCAACATGTACATGAAATATATGAGCTCCTTTCCACATAAAAAATATTCAACACAAATTTCAAAAAACTTTTCCAAGTTAAAATATTGACCTTTGTCTATTAGGTTTACATGACCAAGTTTTGCTTTTCCATTGCTAGGAACGCCAGTTAAACAATGGAATTTCTGCGGTCGTCGTCGTCGTCGTTTGAGGGGTATCCACTCCAGGTCAGACACAAACAGGACTGGGGCTGAAGGTTTATCCTTTCAATACCCCAGACTGCTGCACGGCCTGAATCAGATCCTAGCAGTGGTGTTATTAAGCCAGCATCGAGTTTCGTCATCCAAAACCGTCAGACCTCGTGCTCCATGTGGTGCCCAATGTATAGGGCATGCTGTTAGAACATGATCTGTGGTTTGCTCAGAGGCGCCACACTCGCAATTCGGTGTAGGAGCGAGACCCCATTTGTGCATAGACGAATGGAATCGCCCAACACCAGTCCGCAGGCGGTTGAGTTTAACCCAAGTTTCCCGGGTAAGCCCATCTTAACAGGCCTGGCACTGGTCTCGGGCACAAAAGCACGGAGCCTGGAAGCTTTTTCACAGTACTCCGTTTTCCATTTGTGTTTTGTCCATTTAGAAGCGCGGATTTTAAGTCTGGCAAAATTGTCCAAAAGATTCCGCGCAGCTGGCACAAACGGGCGTTTGGATCTTAATCTCACTTGGCGAGTATCTGAGGACCAACTTAAGAGATTATACAAGATATGATCAGGGTCCAGAGATCTACGGTGAGCCAAGGAGTGTGTCGCTCCCATTCGGCTAAGCTCATCTGGCTGGATGCCTGAGAGTATAGGTAGGTGGTCCGTTGGAGTGGGACGCAGGCATACAGTAACTATGCGCAAGGCGTCGTTTAAGACACTGCCGATGAGGCGAGTGAGAGCATTGCAACACCAGACTGGCGCACAATACTCAGCTGTTGAGTAGACTAGAGATAAAGTGACTATGCGTAGTGTTTTAGCACCAGCATCCCATCCCGAGCCCACGAGTCGCCTCAGCAGTGTGACGCGCGACGATAGTTTTTTGCGCAATCCCACTAGATGGTGACGAAATGTGAGCGATCTGTCCAGTTTTACCCCAAGATAAGTAGGGGTTGGACAGAACGGTAAAAGTCTACCGTTGTTGTAGACCTTTAGCTCACGTTTGGCCTCTCGGTTATTTAAGTGAAAGGCTGCCGTCACCGTCTTAGTGTGACTGAGCTTCAACCTCCAAGTCTGGAGATACGCTGAAAGTGTAGACATGTCTTGGCTTAAGGTCCCCTCCAAGTCCTTCCAGTTTCCAGAAGAGTGCAACAATGCTAAATCATCAGCATAAGCAAACTTTCTGGAAATCATGGAAGGAAGATCGTACGTATAGATGTTAAATAGGAGGGAAGCCAAGACCGATACCTGAGGAATGTCGTTTTTAAGACGGCGTAGCCTGCTTTGCTTGTTGTCACCGGTGGTAAGGGTGAAACTTCGATTTCGGACAAGCTTCATAATCATTTTGACCATGTGCCTGTCCGGAAGTAGTCTCAGCAGCTTGCAGGTAAGGCCACGGTGCCAGACAGTGTCATAAGCAGCTGTCAGATCGAAAAATACGGCACCGGCCTTCTTTTTAGCCTCAAAAGTATCCTCGATGTTCTGGGTTAGCAGAACAACTTAATCTACGGTTGACTTCCCGCGTCGAAACCCAGCCTGCTCTTTAGGAAGCAGTGGATCGATTAATGGTTCAACGCGGGCGTAGATAAGCCTCTCGAGGATCTTGTGGAAGACACAGAGAAGAGATATCGGTCTATAACTCTTTGGGTCCCCCACGGGCTTCATTGGCTTTGGGATCGCGACCACAAGCGCTCTTCTCCAGATCTTGGGAATTTTGAGTCGGTGCAAACAGGAAGAAATGAAGTCACATAACCAGGACTTCAACACAGCTCCAGCATGAAGTATAAGCTCGGGGAAGATGGAATCAGGTCCCGGAGCTTTACCTGGTTTTAAATGTTGGAGGGCAGCAGTAAATTCTCTCTGTAAAAAATTTTCAGAGATATTTACTACGTCTGGTGTTGTGGCCTTCCAAAGGTTAGACACTTCTTGAGAGACAAGTCGAGATGACTTGCGGTCAACAGCCTCGTATTTCCCATTTCTAACCAGCTGAGATGCAATAGCATCGGCTGAAACGGGACAGTGACGAGGAGAGTGTCGTGACCTACCAGTAAGATTGTTCAAAATACTCCACGCTTTTCGACTAGAGTGTGAGAAGTCAATGCTCTGAACTGCCTCGGACCATCGATCCCTCCGATTTCTGTCAAGCTTGGCAAGCAGAGTTGTAGCAACCAAACTTAAGTTGTCTCCCTGAGGAGACTGCAGAAAGGTTTTATAGAGGGATTCACACTCTGCATGCCAACACGGAATATAGTTATTTCGATACCCGTGTGGGATAGTCTTTTTGGCTGCTTTTTTAATGGTGTTACATAAGTCCTGGTAAGCCGCATCTACATTAAGTGAATCAGGCGGCAACAAAGTCTTTGCGAATTTATTCGTCAAAGCAATGTAGTGACTCCATTTGGCCTTGCGGAAGTTCCATCGCTTAACAGGCATGCTTGGCACTGCCATAGCAAACCTTGGTAATGTAATAAGCGAAGGTCAATGTTGTGACCTGGGGAACTTGTCAAGGACACGTCTATCCGGTAAGCGACTGTTTGGACCTACGCTAGCGAAAGCTAGATCTGGATTGGTGCCAGTGTTCCAGCGGCCGGAATAAAAACTGGCAGCGTCCTTGGCATTATATAGGAGGGCAAAACAATTAATACTTGCCTAGCCAGCCAAGCACTCACCGTCCGGACTGTTGTCGTCGTAACCCCAGTCAGCATGACGACAGTTAAAATCTCCAGCGTAAAGCCAGGGGGGAGAAAACACTGGGAGATCCAGGGTTCGCAATTGCGTTGGCGGTGGTTTGTAGACGTTGACTATTTTATAGCCATCGACGTCCACACATAGCCACTCGATCTCCGATGTCAGTGGAGATTGGTCCAAAAGCGTGTATCTCAGTCGCTCGTGGACAAACGTGGCCAAGGCCATGCTTCCTGCTTAAAGAAGACCCAGCTAGTTGGTAGCTTGGAAGTACCAACTTCTCTGCACCAGTGCAGTGGTTCTCCTGCAGTAGGATGACGAGTGCCTCAGAGTGCATAGCGAGGTGATGAAGAACGTTCATCTTGGTTGCAGTGAGGTCTTCGATGTTCAGCTGAAGAATAGTGGGTCTTCGGAACTTGTTGGCAATGTGCCCTGAAAAGGGCAGTTTTATCCTGGCATTGCCCAGTCTTGAAAAGGACGTTTGCCGATTAGCAGACCCATACTGAACATCGGAATGGGTGGATACTCTTCCGTTTTGGTAGGTTTGGTTTCGGTCTGTCATTTAAACACCAATGAACAGACTTACTCACGGTCCAGTCTGCAAGAAAGCACCTAGCATCTGGGCCATTTTTATGGTGTCAAGTGGAGTGATTACATTGCTTCAACTATCAAACTGGAAAAGAATTTATTGCCGATGAATTCACCTGATGTGAAAACGGCTTACCAGGATTTTTTCAACGTCATCAGAAAGCAGTTTTCTTTGCTCTTATTAATGCTGGAGTTACTTTTAATTTCTATTTGCGTGACTTCTTTTTCTTGCTTGCGTCCATTCAAAATTTTCAAAATCTGAAGAACAGCGCTTGTAGTTGTGATTTTAAAACTGATAAAGCCTGTAAAGACCTCTAAGAGCCATTACCCAATATCTCTGTTCTCTGTCCCCCAAACGATTTTTGAAAGACTTAACTAGGACGGCGCCAATCAAAACCAATTATTCGTCCATTGCTCCCTAGGGAGCAAGCTGGATTTTGACGAGGAAAGTCAATCGTAGATAAATTCGTTCTGTTATTTAATACAGGAGATATCGAGAATCCTTTTAAAGCTAAGACGAACGGTGTCGTAATCCTTGCTCTGACAGCTGCTTATGACTGCTTGGCATATGCTTTTACCTGCAAGCTGCTGATATTTCTTCCAGACAAGCACATGAATTAGGACAGGGGCGTCCAACCTTTTTTGAGCCGAGGGCCGTTTTGGCTCATTAAAAATATTGGCGGGCCAAACAATAAAACACAATAAAACAAGCCAATTTTTGTCCCAAAATTGTAGTGATCTCTAAAAAAAAGACCTTTACTTCAAATCATACTCCGATTTTTTGATTTTCTCTTGTTAAAAGCAATGTTCTCTTAAAAAAAAATTGTCTTTACTTCAAATCAGTCTCGGATTTTTTCAATTTTTTTCCTTAAAAGCAGTGTTTTCTAAAAAAAAAAAGAGAAAAAATCTTTACTTTAAATCAGTCACGGATTTCATAATTTTTGTCTCAAAAAACTTGTAATTTTTGAAAAAAACAAGAAAAAGGGTGTCTGCATCTGCACATAGAATCTGTCTTGGATTTCTGGTAAGATTTTTGCCAAAATGGGCTGGACAGAGCCCTAAAAATTGGAAAGTACGGTAAGTCTACGTCATTTCGGAAAATATTGCGAGGGCCACACAAAACTTTTATGCGAGCCAAATGTGGCCCGTGGGCCACTGGTTAGACGCCCCTGAATTAGAATAATCATTAAACCCAAAACCAATATTTTACCTTTGCTTCTGGTAACAACCAAAGAAAACTTCGATGTCTGAGAAACGACATTCTTTAAAAATCGGTTTTGGCTCAATTCCTTTTTAAACTCTATACATACTATTTCATTAAGATGAATTGAATTAAGGCTGTAGTTTTATTTCCATTCTCATGACTGACATTATTTAGGACGGTCATACTTATCAATTGATAGCATGTTATTCATAGGATATGTAAATATACACATTTATTTTTGTACTATTACAAGGTAATATGTTCAGTAATACTATTACTATTAATATAATTGATATAAAATGCTTTTAAATAACTTAAAAAATAAAAAAATTTTAAAAAACCAAAAAAAATACCAACCTTGAATAAAATGCTTGTTTTGATTTTTGTGTAAAATGGAAATAAATTGATGAATTGAATTGAGGCTGTAATTTTATTTCCAGTCTCATGACTGACATTATTTATGAAGGTCTTATTTATCAATTCGTAGCATGTTGTTCATAGTACATGTAAATACACACATATATTTTTGTACTATTACAAGGTAATATGTTCAGTAATACAATCTATTAATACTCGTACAATTGATATAAAATGCTTTTAAATATCTTAAAAAAAAAAAACCCACTTGAGGCCGGGTTTTATTGAGTTTGTTTTGGTTGGTTGTTTCTTTTAGGTTTTATTGGGCGGTTTTTTAATGCCAACCCTGATTGTCAATAAGTAGTTTAAGGAAACATTAGTTAAAAATTTAATTACGAATTTCAAAAAAACTTTTATTTTTTTCCTCTAAGCCCTCTAATAAAACAACTCGATTTCTTTTCAAAAGTAATATTCAACTTTAAACAAAAAGCCTACAAACAACTAAATATAAAATAAAAACAAAAACACGGCTACTAAAATTTTTATCTTCATTTTAGCTGATCCACATAGCCTACAATAAATACAACGACAAAACCACCTGCTGATGAAATTAACTAAATAAACTGGGTACATCTTAACGAAGAAATACGTGTATTAAAGCTTTAACTTTGTTTTAACTTTTACTCAAAGCTGCTCATTAGTGATTTTAAAAAATGAAGAGGCTCAAAAACAAAAAAGAACTTATTAGAATCAACTAACTCAAAATGCTACCTGACATTACTCAGTAACAAACTAACCAATTGTGGTATTTAGGTTACACATGCAAAAGCGTGCTATGCTTCTATAACTAGGTTTACCATACGTCCCGATATCGGCGAGACAGTCCCGATTTTAGGACTTTGTTCAGCCCATAGCAGAAATCCCGCCAGAAGTCGAAAACAGACTCCATGTGCAGACCCCTTTTTTTTCTTTGTTCTTTCAAAGATCATTTGTTTTCATAGACGAAAATCATGATTTCCGAGACAGATTCAAAGTAAAGTCCAGATTTTTTTTTTAGAAAAGATCTTTTTTTGGGACAGAAATTATAAAATTACAAACTGATTTGAAGTGAAAATTTCATAAAACACTAATCTTTGGGAACGAATGTTTTCTGTCAACGAGCGTCCCGGTTTGCCCCTTTGGAAATATGGTATGCCTATCTACAGTATAACGGAAAAAAACTTCTATGCTGTATTGGCTTTCAAATTGCGATTTTGTAAAAAATAACTGCATAAAATTAAATAAATATTTAAATAAATGTTACTCTCATAATTCTGAACTGTTAACTTGGCACGAGTCTGATGTACTTTTTCTATTAGTAAAAACTGTTTTTTTCTATTTTTACTGTAATGATGTAGGCAACTGATTAGTTCCAGTACAATTTTAGTAACAAATACATACAAGTTAATGCTATTTTTTAATATTAGATAAACATCTTTCTTATCTAAATAGAAGGTTCAACAAAGGAACTTAAGGCAATTGTTCTAAAATATCATATCACATCCTTTAAAATAGTTCGAGATAAGAGGGTAGAACCTCAGGCCACATTGGGGCTTTCGGAATGATTTGGGGGCCACACATAAACTGACATTGGTAAATTTTAATATTTATGGATTATTATAAAATGTCATTTATCCCTAAAATGAAGTAATCTCTAAAAATAAGGTCTTTACCTTAAATCTTAAAATATTAATAGTTACCTGGACTTTGGTTGAAGACAAAAAATTCTAATTAATTTTTCTTATTATTGGCTTGAGGATTTTGCAATCCGGACAGAAATTTGTCACAGGCCACAGTTTGCTCAACCCTACGTTATATCAAGAGCAACTGTTAGCAATTACATGGACATGTCTTCCGAGATGTCCAGATACTGCTGTTCAATTGAAATTTTTTGTTTGCTTTTTTAGTTTAATGTTTTTAAGTTTGAGATTCTCAATGTTAAAACATTGCATTGACAACTAAATATAAGTGTTCATAAACAAAGTGCAAATATTAAAAATCAAAAATCTTATTAGCACTCGAACAATACTTTTTATTTGTCAATGCAGTATTATAACATTAACAACCTCCTAAAAATTATACAAAAAATTAATCTTGGTCTTAAAAAAAGTACTGTAAACGGCTGTCAACCCGCCCCAAGATATATAGAGATTGAACAGAATGGTAAAAGTTTATTGTATAGTAAACTTTTAGCTCAAGTTTGGTCTTCTCGCTTGTTAAAATAAAAAGTTGCCGTCACCGTCTTTGAGTGACTGAGTTTCATCCTTCAAGTTTGGAGAAAGTATGAAAGAGTAAATATGTCTTAACTTAAAGTCCTTACAGTTTCGGGAAAAGTGCTGTTACGAAATCTAACTTTAGAATAATTTAATATTCTGTCTATCCGTCCACCGTCCTATCTTATTTTCCTACACGTGCTAGTCTTGTTATATTGCCTTTTTTCCTTTACATGTGCCGTCCCAATTTGAAAAGCATTGTCAGGTGTATCGCCCCCTTTTCGTATCGTAGTTGTTATCAAAGGCGCAGATGTGGAAATATAAAACTTTAATAGAGATTTTTTTATTATAATCTGACCGCGTGCAAAGTAAGTAAAAACAGGCAGATAATAGGAGACTCTATCTAGTGAATAGCACTCGCCAAAACAATTACATGATTAAAGTTTTAAATCTTAGTTTGTTTGAATCTAAGAAGACAAGGTAAGAATTGTTTTTTGTTTTATATTAATTGTTATTATGTTTTTCAAAATGAATAGGGGCAGTAGAACTGTAAATAGTCAAACTGCACCTGCTAGCTTTAACGCAGCGGAATCAACGGATGGAACCGATTTAATTGAAAGACTAGAACAAGAATTAGCACGTTCTAGGGTTAGGCAAGAAGCGTTAAAGTTCCTTCTTAAAACTAAGGCTGAAGAGAGCAGTGGTAAAAAGAAAGCAAAGAGCACGTGGCACGTGCTGACCCAAAACGAAACACTGATTTGCTAGTTGTTGATGAGACATCTCAGACAACTGCTTCGGCAAATAATAATTTGTCAGCACGACAACCGTCCACAAGCAGTTATGACTCGCCCAATAAGCGTTGTCCCGATGATAAATTAAGAGATAGTTTAACACCTAGCCAAAATAGGGAATTTAGTTATCAACTTCCGTCTTTTCAGCTTCACGATTCTTTTTTTTCCAGAAAAACGAGAGCGCTCCCAGGATTCATGAATCTCTACCCGATAGTGCGCTTGCCACAACTTCAATTGCAAAAGTTTACTGGTGATATTGAACATCTCCCTATGTTTGTGCAGAAGTTTATGGTATTTGTAGAGTCGCAGGGCTTTGATGATTATAGACGGCTTCTTTATTTGCAAATGCACCTTGTAGGCGAAGCAGCAAATTTAATTCAAAGTTGTTCTGCTTATCGAAATAAATCTGAAGGTTACTATCGGGCGTGGGAACTTTTGAATTACCGCTATGGCAATAGATTTATATCGCGCAATAAAGTTAGAGAGAAACTAGTTTTGGGCCCTCCTATAAAAGACTCTGATACCATTTAATTAAACTACTTAGCAACAAAGACGAGCAGTTGCAAGTGTTTATTTGAAGCGAATGGTAAGTTGTCCCAATTAAACGCTTCCAAAATTAAACTACTTAGCAATTAAACTACTTAATAACAAAAATGAGCAGTTGCAAGTGTTTATTTGAAGCGAACGGTAAGTTGTCCAAATTGAACGCTCCCAAAATTCTATGAGCATTGCTTAATCACTTGTCTGTCCGCATGCAGGAAAAATATGCAGAAATTTCTTTTAAAAGGGAGATAGCGGGCGAATCTGCAACATTTCTAGATTTAGTTGATCTTGTGTCTCCTGCCGCAAGGTTTTCGGAAAATAAATGGGCACAGCAGTTATTTCGAACACAAGGAGTGGAGGCTGGATCAATGGAAAAATTCGGAAAGCTAGAAACCCGCAAGTCCACGGCTAAGACTTTTGCCGTGGCTCAAATCCACCTAAGAAGAGTGAGAGCGTTGCAGTTACAAGCTGCCCTTTCTGTCAAGTTGAGCACCGGCTTTGGAAATGTGAAGAATTTGCTGACCAATCTGTGTCTACACGTAAGCATTTTTTCGTGCAGAACCTTTTGTGCTTCAATTGTCTTAAGCCGGGTCACAGGGCGGTAAGTTGTAAACTCAAAAGGACATGTGAGAGCTGTGGTAAAAGACACAACACGCTTCTTTACGAAAGTAAGTTTTTTTCTGTGAATAATAGAGATCACTCGTGAGACCAAAAGTCGGTCGTGGAATTAACAAAAAATAATCAAAACTTAGAACGCTCAAAGGTTTTACTCAGTAATGTACTTGTCCAGGTGTGGAATGAAAATAATTCTGTCAGGGTAAGTACATATGCGTTGTTAGATGCTGGCTTAACAACTAGTTTGTGAACCACTTGTCTTGTGAATAAGCTAAACATTTCTATCAATAGAGAGTCTAAAGAGTTGCAGGGTGTCAATTCTGTAAATCGTTGTTCCGGTAAAACTAGACCTTTCAGCGTGAAAGATTTAAGTACATGAGGTATGCCAACTCAGGTCAGTAGGTGTAGTAAATAACCTACCAGACATGAGAGAGCATGTGGCACTAGAGAACGAGATACAACAGTACAAACACCTTGGCGACTTAAGACTTGGTAAAATTGATTCATCAAAATTAGAGCTGTTAATAGGAATAAATGCTCACGATGTCTTTCAAATTAAAGAGCAACGGTGTGGAGAAATAGGTGAACCATTTGCTTGGCATACTGCCCTCGGTTAGACAATATTTTGCACAGAGTTCCATGAGACTTTGAATATTGATGCCGGTGCAATTGATAACATGTTACTATCTCTCACGAAATGTTCTTCTGAGGATTAAAGACAAAGATTGTTAGACTTTTTTGAATAGGATTTTAAAGACCTAGATGAAGGACAGCATCAAAAAATGTCCGAGAGGATAAAAGGGCACTTTCAAATATGGAAGAAACCACCACAAAGATTGATAGCCACTATAAAATGAAGCTCCTTTGGAAGGACACACACACATGACACGTAATCGATCAATTGCTGAAAAACAAATTAAATACTTAACAAAAAGACTGATTAGTAATAGTGATCTGCGTTGCAAGTATGTCAGTAAAATAAATGAGTACATTGATAGTGGACACGCCAGTCTGGTAAAGGATTTAACACCCCAAAATGAATTGTGGTACTTGCCGCATCATTGCACAGGGGATAAATTTTGAGGAGTGTTTGATTGTACCGCAAAGTTCAAAGGTTTTCCGGACCTAAACTACAATTTAACAGGTGTCATTCTACGATTCACGTAACAGCAGTTTTATGACGCTCAAATCCACTCATTTTCTTTGAAAAAATGAGTGGATTTGAGCATCAATAAAACGAACAGAGATTACGCTTAAAAAAAAGTACTGTAAACGGCTGTAATTGCGCCTTAAATTGTTTGCAGACAAAAACAATTTGCAGACAATGCCTGGTACTTCATGTTTGTAATTCATTGACCTTAAGTGAAAAAATAAATTATGAATTGCTCCGACTATTTCAAAACTCGCGTATTTTTCGACGCAGAATTCGCGAAACTCGCTTACTCCGAAACTTGCGTATTTTTCTTCTTTATAAAATTGTAAGTGAATTCTTCCAGAACTTCATAGTTACAAAAATGTGGTTAATATACATTCTTTTTTTTAAAAAATCGCGCTCCCTAGCAGAAAATGCTGAATTCGCCTTTGTCATTTAGAATCTTATGGCCAAACTGGCCTAGTAATAGCTTTACTATAAATTTTGGGCTACCGGTACTCTTTAAGAATTTTATATTTTCGTTGATAGACGCTATTTAAAATTACTTTTGCCTTATATACATATTAAAATTAAAAACTTTTTTTGCTCTTTATATTCTATTCTTTCTTATCGGGAATTGCCCCGATGAGAAATTTATTCTATTTTCAGCACATATAAAGTGTAAAACATTCTAAAATCTATAACCACATTTCCAGCAGTAATTGAGATTTTCAAAATACAACGTACAGTATTTTATAATTTTATATGTATAAGTTTTTGTGTTTCCGCCACATTTCGAAATAGAATTAAAGATCACCATGTGCTTTTGATTAGCATCGATATAGACATGACCATCTAAAGTGCAAAGCCTGTCCCGTTTAATCCAATAAAGCTGTGACGTAACAGAGTTTGGTCATAACAAACAGGGATCAACAATCGCATTTAGTCATTTTTACACATAGCATACAAGTAGTTACTTTTGAGTTTTCTAAACGGTAGTCCTGGTAAAATAAAATTAACTTATGCTTAAAATTGCTGTAGTATAAATAACAATATGACCTGCATCTATCATAAAATTTTTGTAACATAAACTTAATGTTTCGATACAAATACTATTGCATTTGTGCAAAAAAGAGTATACTCAGAATCAGAAATTTACTTGATCAAGTTTAATACAAAAAAATCTAAACAATATGCAAAAACAGCTCAAAATCAAAATGACAAAATATAAATTATGCAGAAAAGCGACTTTGCGAAAACGTCTAAACTTCATAAGTAGGAAACCTACTGCACAGCTTAAGATTTTTTTTCTTTATCAAACGATTCACGACTATTTTTACAAGGATGTGACCAAGCTGTTAACAGTTACGACAATGAAGCACAAACTGACATCGTTTACATCTATTTATCAGTGGTGGGCACGGTACTTCTTAAAAGTACCGCGGTACCAGTAATCGGTACCTTGCTAAAATTGTACCGCGGTACCGGTACGGTACTAAAAAAGTACCGTGGTACCGGTATTTGGTACTTTTGAATAATACGAATGAATGGTAATGACTAAAACTCTGTCATACGTTGGATTTCATTTGGCATTTAAAAATTGTATTTAACAAAGCGAAAACAATATCGTACGTATCCAACTGTTCATGGATGTTTTTAACTTGATTTTTTACATAAATTATGCCTTGGATATATGAAATGCCTAATGAATACGTTGTCTTCTGCTTTGTTTTTTATATTTAAAAAAGTTTGTCAGGAATTGTACTAATTTCCATATACCTATTACAGTGCTTTAGTCAAAGTTATTCCCAAACTTTTTGGGTCATAAACCTCTATTTGCAAATTTTTTTTATCATTAATCTCAATCTTATGTCACATCAATTTTCTCCCCAACCAACGAGGAAAGATAAAAGAAACCCAAAAATAAATAACACAAAATCCGTTAAAAAATAAATGCTTATAAACAGGCAAACCATAATTCCGTAGGGGCAAACCGGGACGCTCGTTTATAGACAAAAATGCGTCCCTAAAAAGAAGTGTCCTCTAAAAAAAAAAGGTATTCACTTCGAATCTGTCTCGGACTTCATGGTATGGATTACTTTACCAGCTATATATGTCGACAAATTTTGTCATATCGTTGCGGACCCCTTGTGCGCTTATCACGAATCTCATTTTGGGAAACTCTGGTTTTGGTGATTTAGTAAAATTACTTAACCTTCGCTGGGCGTTAAAGGTTATGATAATTTTTTATATTTTTGCTTGCAAAGCAACGAAATCAAAATTTCATCAAGTCCCTTTCGCGTTGGTATGAATATGAAATCTGGTGTTTAGTGGATTTTTGATTTTATGCAAAAATATTTCCATTTTTATAATTAGACACCTAAAATGTTCCTTGCAAATGCAATACCTTCAGAAAATATTTACTACGCTAAGATTAAGTCCTATAATTTCTGATATACCATATATAGCGACGAAAGCGCTAAAGATTTGACATAATTGCCACCAAAAATGCTACTTTTTCCAAAGCTACAATGTCTTTTTTGCACAATAATTACTATATGCACATTAAACACGATAATCACTCTTTTTTTGCACAACTGGTGCAGTGACCATGTACAATTTTTTTGTACATGTTATAACGTATATAGTTTAATGAAAACAATGCACCACCAGCGTAACTGCGATAAGCACCGCTAAGCCGCAAGGGCATACTGACGGTGGTTCCGATATGCTGACCACATCATCGAGTCAGCTAACACGGATGAAGTCAAACTGAACCCTGCAGTTCCATTGCTAACATTAAGTAAGAATGGTCAAGTCAATCAACAAGCAAGTGCCGACAGACCTGTTTTGTCTTTGTTAGGACTCTTCAGGAGACTACATCTTATTGTTGACAGCAGCTGAAATTAGGTGGGGTCAACAAAAGTGTGATTTAAGGTTGTTGTAAGGGTAAACGGCGCTGAAGTTGCCGATTGCCGCAAAGTGAAATTTCGATTAACGCGCCTCCGGCTTCGACGAAATAAAAACTCAATAATAACCAAGGAATTTTAATAAAAAATAAATAATTAACTGAAGCGTTGAAAAGCGAAAGCGGTGATCTGTAAATAAATAAAACGAACTAAAAATTAAACACAAAAATAAAACGCATAGATGTCTTACCGAGCAGTTCACGTAGGTGCTGACTCACGGGGAAACGGGAATTACCAAAAACACACTTAGTCTACTCGGACTTCAACCAGCCCCCACAAACACTGCAGCTGGTCGCTTCACAAATTGAGAATTGTCACTAGAACTCACAAAGCCAGCTCTAAAATGGACGTGCTGCAGACACAAACTATGCTCCGAGATGAGATTAACTAAATTAAAGCGTAAAACTAAAAAGCGCTGGCAGCGAGTGCACGCGCAAATTATGAACAGAAACTCAAGGGAAACAAAGCAAACACGTGCGTTGGTAATTTTCTACAACAAAATCTAGTCGCATAGAAAAAAATTTTATACTCTTTGGATATAGATACTTAAATATTGTAATAAAATATTATTTCGGATTGAAAAAGCAAGTTTCGAAAGGTAGTCAACTTTTGTGAATTGGCCGAAAAGCTAAGATTGGTTTCAGAAAGTTAACGACTTCGGCGGCTTGATTGATCGTGTGATTAAAAGTAAAATTTTTTCACAGTTGGAATCCCCTTAGGAAGGTTACTGCAGTTCACAGAAGAAGAAACTCTATTTCAGCAAAATCTGATTTCATTATTAAAATGCTTCGATCTTAGCAACAACGAATGTTTTCAAAATTCACTGGACTTTTTAAACAATTTTGGAAATGAACTTTTTATATAATAAAAAATACAATTCATTCTAAGAAAAAATTGAAATTTTTAAGTGTCACATCGTATTTTTATATAATTATTTGAAAATATTATAAGCCTAATTAAAAAAATTTAGTTAGGACCGATCACTTGGATGAAATTAATTTTTTGGAATTTTTGCAAGCTTTTTTCTTTTTTAGTAGGTTAGTCTAGCCTACATAGTAGACCATTTTATAGTTGAACTTGACTAATGCTCTAACTCAGGGCTTCTTAAACTTTTTTGTTTTGCGAACCCGTTTTAAAAAATAAAATTTTGTGTGACCCCAATTAGTGGTGGATATTTAAAATTAGGGGCCCGAGGCAAAAATTTTCAAAAATTGGTGTTCTCTAAAAACAAAAGAAGGTTTTGATCTCGCACTTTGCAATTTTTCTCCGAAAATCATAATGATCTCTAAAAAAAAAGTCTTCACTTTGAATCTATCTCATTTTTCTGTATTTTTCTCTCAAAATAATGCCGTAAAAAAGGTCTTCACTTCGAATCGATCTCCTTTTTCCGTATTTTCCGCCCAAAATCATGGTAATCTCTAAAAAAAAAGGTCTTCACTCTAAATCGAACTGCGATTTATCTATTTTCATCGCCAACTTCAGGTGTTCCTAAAAAACAAAGGTCCGCACTCAGAATCAAGCTCCAATTTGTCAAATTTGTCCCCAAATTCTCTGATTCGCCGATTACATGTGCAACAACCATAATTTTTTCCAAAAGTTCCGCGGCACTACTGGGGTTTTCAAAGTTTTGCGGCACAAAGCACAAAATGTCAATTTGTTTCGCGACCCCAAAATTATTTCAGGTGATCCCATTTGAGGTCGCGACCCATAGTTTAAAAAGCCCTGTTCTAACGTATATTTTTTTATTTTAAATTTACCGTACATTGAATTATTTACATTTCGTCAGAGCAGGGCTGCCCAACACGAGATCCGCAAAGTCTATTGTTGAAGCCCGCCAAAGAATTTGTAATTACATAATTGATCAAATTATAGTAATGCTTTAAATCAATCCAATGACGCGTAGAAAAATCGGAATACATAGGCTAATTTTTGTCTCAGTAGAGATTTTTCGCTTTATATAAGAATAAAACACGTAGATATATCAAACTGGTGACCTTTTTTGTTTGGTCTTTAACTAAATTTATGGTCCGAATTCCTGTTATCAAGGAGGTTCATTCAAAAATAGCACATTAAAATTAAGTAAAGACAAAAAAGAAGATACTTTGATTTCTGCACCGATTGCGACTCACAATAAACTTTTCGACAAAAGTTGGACCATAATGGTTAAAAGATTGAGCATCCCTGCGTCAGAGTATTAAACAACCTAACATTTCCCAAAACAGTCATTATCATCAAAATAAATTTCTACCGAGAGTGATGTTGGATTTTGATATTGATTTTGTTACAATTTACGTCACCGACAATTTTTCTTTCAGAATTATTTAATTTATGGTACGAATTTTGACACTAGAATAAAAAATAAAACATTGGTACAACCAATCATAGCCGTACCTGCCGGGGAACAGGGAGGCCAATTTCCCACCCAAGTTTCTAAGATTTGGGAAAAATTGAAATTTTTCGGGCAGTGACAAGAAAATATTTGGGCAAAGTCAGAAATTTTAGGACTAGTGACAATAATCAAACTGCAAAAAATAGTTACCAAATTTAGGTGAAGACTTTTTTTTTAGAAAACACCTTGCTTTTGGGTCGAAAATTGAAAAATATGAGATTGAATTCAAATGAAGACTTTTTTTTTAGATATCACCATGATTTTAGAACAAAATTTGTTCTTGGTTCGCAAATCTCAGACAATTTTTTTGTCCGTAATGTGCTAGAAAATCATGATTTGGGCAAACGTCACAAAATTTGGGCAAAAATTCATTGCCCCCAAATTTTTTTGGCTGGTACGTCTATGCAACCAATTAATGATATTGCACTCAAGCATAGGACAATATGTATGCTATTCGAATGTCTTTTGACCTTGTTTACGTTAATGTTCGATACAGTCCCCAGCATAATTCAAAAGTAGGACAGCAGTCCTTTGATAATTTTCGATTACCTCAAGCAAACTGCGACAAATATTTCTTAAAACTTCACTTTTTAAATGAATCTAATAGTTCGATTTTTTGGTCATTTTCATCAAACGCTCAGTGCAACAAAGAAAAGTAGGCTATTCTATTTAGAGTTATTTCAAACATAAACTTACAAGGAGGAAAAACGAACGCACACCTATCTAAACATTGTACTGTACAGAAAGTAACATAAAAAATAAAATAGTTATTCACGCCAAGTCATTTATGCTAAATTTTAATACCGGTGCGTAGTGTTGTAAAATATTTTTCACTACCTGTTCTTGTTGCAAACAAAAATATAAGAAAAAAACCGGAGCAGGAATCTTTTAACTCTGCTACATTTGATGTGTCATCTGCTTGAATAAGAACAAGTCAAATACCCTCTGTTGGTGCGTTTTCCGTCAAGTTCAATATTAACACTTAAAAATGATTGTGTTATTTTTTGTGGTAATTACAATTTTATTGGTTGATTTCATTTCAGAAACCTCTTTTTATTCTGTAAAAATTGGTCAAAAAATGGAGTTTGAATAAAGTTTCAAAAAAAAACAGAGTCGAATGATATAGACTGACGCTGGCGTATAAAAAATGATACAAATAATTATATAATGTAAAACTTCCAAGCGCATAAGCAATTAACGATCTTTCTTCAATTTAGTCAAAACAAACCCTGATATTAAAGATAAAACAATATTTTTTCAACCAATTTTAAATTTGTTTCTTTTTCTATGCACATTAATAACATGACTAAGATTGATGGAAAAAAATAAAACAAAATAAGCTTCATACACAAACCCATCATTCGTTTCCAAGATTTAAATTTTTATTGATTTTTATCATATTTCAACTTTGTTTATCTTTCAGATTCGTACAAAAACGTTGAAGAGTTCTACTAAGGGCAACTTTTAAGCGATACCGTACCTGCTTATTTAATGCTATATGTACAGGCCCGCAAGCAACCAGAAGATCTAGCAGATAATTGCTTTCAGAGATGCCAAAATATTGTAGTAGGTTGGAATTTTTAATTTACTTTTTTAGTTTTTATTTGAGACATAACTAAAATGCTAGTCTACCCAGATTACCCTACTAGCCTGAATAAGCTAAGCCTAAATAAAAAGTCGCAAAAGGGCTACTGGCTATAAAGTGTGTAAAACGTTCCTAAACCGGACCTTACTTAAAATTAACTAGTAACTACTACTGGAAGGATGGGGAAAGTACTGGTAAACACTTAAATTTGACAAATGTCAATTTGTGATAATACTACCGTAAATCAAAAAACTCGTTTTAAGTTGCAATCGATACGAAAAACAAAAACATGTCGCAATGCTTGCAAAAAAACTTTCAATGACCCTAGAATTAGACTGAGTACCGCGGTACTTTATAAAAAAAGTACCGCTGTACCGGTACTTGGTACCAAGTAACCACGGTACCGGTACTGGTATTAAAAAAGTACCGCTGCACTGTAGTACACGGTACAGCTCACCACTGTATTTATGACGGTATTATGAGTAATCACAAGAATCATACAAAATTCCATGTTTTCCAGTGATTTACACGTGATAGTATAAATTACTGGCAGCCATCTGGCAAGGGAAGTCGAACAAGAACGACAAATTTATGATAAGTAAACACGTTAAATAACATAAACACAAAGGTCGATGTCACATTGATAGAATTGTAAGCACTTCCTATTAATGTTCCACTCTCGAAAAAAAGCAGCATTGTTCTATGTGCGATTTATTTTTTAAAAATAAATCTTTGATTCGTCTGTTCGCTTAATGGACTTATAAAAAATAAGTTAAATCTACGAATTGTTATTAGGGCAAATACAATTAATTAATTGATTCTGCGCTGCCTAAAAAACTATCTATTAGGTAAACCTACGATGAATTTTAAAAAACTGATGTAAGATTGAGAAAACAATTCACTGAAGTATACAAAAAACCCTTATTAATTAATTCGGACTGCTTAATAATCAAAGAAGTAACATCAGCGAATTCCATCAAACTTTGCGGCAATAATAAAGTATTAATATATTATAAAGTTACATTAATTGTTTTGTCAGTAATATTATGTCGATTGCCGGCACAGCTAGAATAGTGTCACATATTTTGAACGTAATGCGTTAAACGCTTTCCAACTTGATTCAATTTCACTGATTGCATATGCACGGTTAACAGCATATCCTTGTTGACTACTTCTTTTGTTCCTTTCATTGTTTATCATTACGGTGAGACAAATCGGGAATTACGTAATTGCAAGAAAATAGCACCGATAAACATTAAGTTGTTATAACTTCTTATCTCATAGCGTGGATGCAGAAAAACACTAAAAAAAATCTTTTTATATTTTTAACAAAATTGGCGTACTGAGAATTTTTTAAAGGGGAGGGTATGCAAACACAATCAACAATGCCCAGCGAAAAAATTTTTTTCAATTTTCTCCGCTTTCTCGGTTTTTCTCGCAAAAATCTGACGTTCTCTAAAAACAAATTCTCGATTAGAATCTGTCTCTGATTTCTCGAGTTTCGTCGCAATAATTTGGTGCTCTCTAAAAGAAAAAAAGGTCCTCCATTTGGAATCTGTCTCTGATTTTTCGTATTAGTGGTCTCTAAAGGGGGCCATCGCACAGTGCCCCCCTAAATACGCTCCTGTGTCCACTTCTTTGGAATAATGTTCCTCTTAGTTTAAAGAAGTCTGGGTCTTTCAAAATTTTTGTAAAACAATTTTAAAGTATCTTATAGAAAAATAAACTTTAATTTTGTTGAAACGAATTTAACAAACTTTTAGAAAAACTTTTGCTCATTGCTGTTGTTGTTTTTTTTTTCTAGGAAATTTCAAATAATTTGTTAAAGCAACAAAGTACCAGCTCCAGACAATCCAGAAGAAAATCAGGCAAATAAATCAATGAAGAAGTTTGGCGATCATGATGAAGATTTAATTACTTTTTTTATCAAAAGCAAAACAATTCTTTTATTGCTTTTGTAGTTTAAATTTAGTTGTTTTTTTGCCAGACATATACGAGCAGTGATGAGATTCAGGGGGTTCGCACGGGTTCGCGCGAACCCGTTCTTGGAATTTCGGCACGTTTAGCAAACCCGTTCTTGGAATTTCAGCACGTTTAGCAAACCGCTTTTAACTTTACGTAATCTATGTATTTCAATACCTCTGTGTTTGATGTAACAGTTTCAATCCGCTGCAAATGTTTGTTTAGAGGGTAAAGAACGATTCTGAGTGGAGACCTTTTTTTTTAGAGAACACCATAATTTTGGGAGAAAAATAGAGAAATCAGAGATCAAATCGAAGTGAAGACTTTTTTTTTTTTTTTTTTTTTAGAGAACACCATAATTTTGGGAGAAAAATAGAGAAATTGGAGATGAAATCGAAGTGAAGACCTTTTTCTTTTTTTTAGAGAACACCCTAATTTTTAACCTGTTCTTAAAACTTTGAATCCCAACACTAAAACTGTTGTTAGCGAGTTCGATACAAAAGAGAACCTGTTCTTAAAATTTTGAATCCCATCACTGTATACGAGTACATTTGAAATGATCCTTTTGACCCACGGCAGGATTTCTCTTGGTGGGTTTTTTTGCCAGCTTGACCTCTTTTAGGTCTTGACACTTTTGGTCACAGAGTTTGTTGCTTCTGCCACCCATGATTATACAACATTCTCTTTACATAGCTCGAATGTGTATATTTTATAGTTATATTATTACTACTTTTTGCGCTTATAAACAAAATGTATACACTGTTTTTAACTTATCTTTTTAAAATTTTTTTGAATATATCTTGATTTTTTCCTTTTTTCTGCTTCTTTTTTTAAAATTAACTTAAAAATTAGCTAAGTTACATCTAAGTTACAGAAACTACTTTCCGGGCACATTTGACGTTGTGAGTCTAATAACGTATATCGTTTAGCCGGTGTTTCCTATTTCGTAATCACTTCGTCAATAACAGCTTCGATTACGTAAAACCTTGATTGAAAATAAAATTGAATTGAATTGAATTGAATGTAACCTTAAAAAATTAATTGGCATCTTTATTATAATTGCAACCAAAATGAGAGTCAAACCAGATCTTTAGATATATTTGTAGTCAGGTGCGCTGACGTCTCGGTAGCATAGGCCTACGTATTACGTATTATAGCCCATTGCCGACCTTCAAAGATTTAAATACTGTATACGGAAATATGCTGCGAAGGCTTGAGGCTAGTGCTTTATTTTTTGCTTTTTGCCCACAGTACTAATTATATCTCAGTTCTCACTATTACTGTAGTTTTGCTGCTTTCTGATTTTTGTTTTTGCGGGCTTGTGGTTCCAGCTATGCTGCTGTAAAACTTGAAATGAAAGCGTGGGTGTTGCAATAATTGAAATCTTGTCATTGTAACTATTTCTTCACAAAGTACCGTAATCATAATTGCAAAGGATAAAATGATGTTTGATTCGGTATCAACATATAAGTGTCATACGAACAAAAGGAGCAGAGCCAAACACAAATATTAAGTGGCTAAAAAGGGGACCTAAGTGGGCTACGACAAAAAATCTATGGTAATAAAAGAAAATGCTCCATGAAAACATTAAATGTGTAGATTCTAAACAAAATAATAACAAGTTTATTTTAGTTTTTAACGTAAATAATTTACAACAAAATATACCAATGCGGGGCCCTCTTGTTTCTGGGCCTCGGTGGCAGTTACGGCCCTGCATTGTAGCAGTCTTGAACATTATTAATGTGTACTTTATTATTGTGGCAATTACAGTACAATCATAATGCACTTAAATTCGTCATAAAGAGACGAAATTTTTACGCGGAAATTTTGTGTTTCCCATGTCATACTTGAGTTATTTAAACACGTTGTTCAATTATCTTAACATTGGTTTTGTTATCATGTTGTTTTTTTGCTAATTCCGTAATTGAGCGACCAAAATTGTGGAGGGTCGAGCTTAAAAAAGGGTACTTAAAAAGGACTCAGATCTTTCCTAAAACTAGCTTCTAAGGCGCAGGCTTTAAATTCAAAAATATGTGCTGTTTTGATTTGCACAAAAAAGTTGAATTTGATTTGTTTTTTTGGTAATCTAAAGTTTATCAAAGATTCTGAACTGATTGATTGGTTTTTGAACATGTGGCAAAGAGAATTGTTTTTGTTATTTTATGTTTTTATTGCAATTGGAAAAAGAAGTTTTTCAAACTTAAACTGGAGTAACTCGTTTAAAACACTCTATTTTTTGTCCGTGATTATGTTTTAAAAAATATTGTTTTTTTACGTTTTTGGTTTTATTTTTATTATATTTGTGCCTTAATCAACTGTGTTATTTATATATTAATAAACAGAGTTAAGTTGCAAAGTAGGTAAAGAAGTATAAGTTACGAAAATAAGCGATAAAATGCGAGACTTTGGCTTTAGTTTAAGTTAACCTAAATTGTTTTAACAGCGCCAGATTTAGACTATGAGAGACCCTAGGCCCGTGCTTTTCAACGGGTGGCCATGGCCCAGTGGCAGGCCATGGCGTTGTTTTTAGTAGGTCACAGAGCATGAATCAAAATGAAAGCAATATGAGACTTGTCTAGTGATGTCATTATGATCGGGAAACAAATTGTAAGTGAAGACCTTTTTTGGAGAGATCACTAAGTTTTTGGGACGACAATTGAGAAATCGCGGACAAATTCCAAGTAAAGACTTTTTTTTAAAGATCATCAGAATTTTGCGACCGAATTTAAATTTGTTCACCGAAGTGGATCGTTAAGTTACCTTGGTTTGAAACGTGGGCCTCGGTATGAAAAAGGTTGAAAACCACTACCCTAGGCTATTCCATTTGTGAAGCCCTCCACATTTTCATACTCAAAATTTCTCTTTAAGCAACTTAACATGTCATTGCTAAATGTCAAAAATATGAATGCAGTATACATGCAATAATGCATTGCATAGACGTTAAAACTAACACAGAAAAACCTGCGTTAACTTAACATCGTAACAATATTATGAAATCAACTGAACGTTTTTATAAATGAAATAGCAAAATTCAAGTCCTTCCTCGCATCATTGTCTTTCGCACACGAATTACCATTCGCAGCAAAGCGCAGACTGCTTCGATGGCGTAATGGTTCGATTGCCGATTTTTAATTCGATAGGTGTTGGTTCAATCGTCGAACGGGTCATACAAAAGACTTTTTTTTAATGTTTCACAGCTTCCCTGCTTGATGTTCAGCATTAAAAAGATAGTGTGGTGAAAAAGCCGGCTATTTCGCTTGTTGTTTTCTTTAAAAAGACACTAAACGGGAATCCTTCCACCTTTATGAGGCAGACAGGTGGTAGTCAAGTTTACTGAAGATAACTTATGCGTTTCGAAGTTGCATAGTGCTTCGGCACATGCACATCATAGCATCTAGCCCATACGAAGCAGCTTCAAAGCTCATAATAAACTTATAAATTTTATTGCCATGAAACCACTTTAAAACAGTCGATTTTTAAAACGCATACCAAATTTATTTGATTATAAGCCGCATTTGAAATTGCTAAAAGGCAATTATAAACTGTCACGAAAATAAGCTGCGCATTATGTTTTTTCTTATGCAAAATCGTGATTGTCTGAAAAAAGACTACAAATTATTACAAAACAGTATGACCACATATGTAAAAGCAATTAGTAAAAAACACGGAGTAAATTAAGCACATGAGCCAACCGCTGTCAAACTCTTTGAAGACGGGAGTCACATATTGTGATAAATCACGTGATCTCAGGTGAGCAAAAAAAAACTCGGCAAATTTTTTTGGCTAAACTTCCTGAAAAACCCTCTGTTACGTCACAATACCCAAGCAAATGCGCACGTCCCTTTATATACGGCTGCGCTTTGATGCGAAGTCAGAATTTCTAATCAGCAAAAAACATCTAAAAGTTCTGTTACGAACTGTACAGAGATAAGTTGTTCAATTTAATAAATTATAATTTACTAATCAAGTCATAATTATAAAAAAAGTTTTTTTTATAAGCCTAAGATTAATAAAGCTTTATGAAGTAAAGAATATATACGAACACTATCAATCAAGTAAATTTTAGAAATAATATATTTTCGAAAAGTGGTTTTTGGTTGTACAGTTTATTTCAAAAACAGATTTTTGAACACCAAATGTTTCGTCTAAATTGCGGGTTCTTCTTTTTTCTAAATTATAAATTATATGCTTTAATAGCTCGGAATCGGACTGCAATATCTTGGAGTCTCCGGAAGCAGGTCATAATATTTGCTTGACAGCTGCTCTATTTATAGCGTTTGCGAAGCTTTTTCGTGTGTTAGGAGGACAACTATGGAAATTAAATATGAAAAATTATAAAGGATTGCTGTGCCATATCCACGGTGACCTTCTGTTTGTAAAAATGGTTTATTGCTTATCATAAAGAACATTTCAATATTTGCATGATAAAATTCATTTAAAAATTTTTATTTGCTAAAGTTGCAAATTGTATATCAGTCAATTGAAAATATTTTGCTAAAACATATTACCGGTGTAGTTTTATGCTAAATTTGGCTTTTCTTGATACCAGGTATATTATTAAAATCTTTATTCATGCTCTTCTGGTAAAATCTGAGTTAAATTGCTGTTAATTCTTTATTAAAAAGTAAAAACAATAACAAAAACTCAACGTTTCGGTGTACTATGTTTCAGTAAACCTTCATCAGAAGATTAAGCAAAACACAAATATCATTCAAAATAAAACCATAGTGGCGCGAAAAAAGGAAAAAATATTTAAAATACGTTATTGATTTAAAACGACATCTAACGGATTCAGAATTTTAAATTATAATAAGCATTTGGATAGAAACAATTGGTTTTATCATTAAAAGCATCATTATTAAAATGAATAAAAAAGGACTCCAAAAATCTTCTTTTTATATAATCTGCTTCTTTTGCCAAAATTTTTGAATTATTCCAATTCATATGATGCTTTTCCGAATATACATGTTTTACTAGAGCAGATTTGTTGTTTATATCATTATTTTCTAATCGTGCTAAATTTTTTGAATTCACATCCCGCATGTGTTCTTTGCATCTTGTAAGAAATGCCCTACCAGTTTCACCAATATAAATGCCAACACAATCTAAACATGGAATTTCATAAATTACTCCTGGCTGTTGCTTTGGTTCAATTGAATCTTTTAAGTTGGGTAAAATTTGCTTGATTGTTTGAAAAGGTTTTGTATATACTCTAATATTTTGTTTTTTAATTATACGACTTAAAATTTCAGTTAAATCTTGAAAATAAGGTAGGGTTACTGTTCCTTTGTAGTTTTTGCTTATTTCATGTTTCTCAATTTTATTGAATCTGAATCGATTAAATGTTTTCTTTATAAGCCAATTTGGGTAGTTGTTGTCTTCCAAAGTACGTCGTAGCATTTCTTTTTCTTCATTAAAATCTTTTGAATCTGTAATCTTTTGAAACTGTTATGCTTCAGCAAAAATACATCAGTAGATGAAAATTTGTTACATAAGAATTTATTGAGTTACAAGAAACTACCTTACTTTTGCTGAACAAGCTAATAAAAGCTATGAGCTTGCCGTTCTTTATAAATTGTCACCAAAAAAGCAGAAACTTTTTTTCTAGATCAAAGTCAAAGCCGCGCAAAGATTCAAACAATGGCACGCAAGCACGCACACTCAAATAAAGTTCAAAATTTCGTTGTTCTAATTAGTAATCTACCGTTGGTCATATTCTCTTATGAATATAATCAAAAGTAGCGGCGTCGCTTTGCAAAATATTCAGACGAACTTTTTTTTGCCCGACAGAGTAGAACTCTAGCGACACGTAGCGGCTTGAAAATTTGAATTATCTTGTCGCTACTCGAAATTATTGGCGAAAAAGGGATTTTTTGAAAGAAAAAGTGGGGTCTTTTATTTTCTTTATTGCAAACTTGTTTTTAAACAATTTTTTAAGCATTTTATATCATTGTACTCAGGAAAAAATTCTCTTTTTGATGATATAAAATTTAAACAATTTTTTTTATAATTAATGGGGAAATTATAATTAAATATTGCTTAATTCTTGAAAAACTCCTAAAATTGCGCAGCTAGTGGCCAAAAGCCTCGTCTTCAAAGAGCTAATTTTATTCTCTCCTGTTTATCACAGAGGAAATCAATAAACCCTTAAAATATAAGTAATTAAATATTAAAAAATAATTAAGAATATAACTAAAGAAATTTGGTTTTAAGAAATAACAGTCATCAAATACAGTAAGACTAGGCTACAAAAGTTTTTTTCTAGCTTTTTTCATAACATAAACATTCATAACAAAATTAACTCTTTAAATATTATCTGTTTAAGTTTGTCACTCTCAATGCAAAAAATACTCAGTGCAGACAAGCTTTCTTGAAATATTATGGATCTTAATTCATTTTTGGTTCTTTTGAGCCTTGAGAAAGATTTCTTTCCTGGGCAGTTAGTGGCCATTAAGCTCATAAGTAGTCTAAATGTTGCTTCCACATTAAGAAAGGCAGTGTGAATTTTTGCTTTGCACATATTTTGATAAAGGTCTCCATGAGACACAAAAAGAGAGTGCTCTTCTGTAATCCTTTGGTTTTGTCTCACGTACAAGTGAAAATGTAAAAGTTTAACAGTAAGTCTCAGATCAACATCTTTTAGATATGCTTCCATTAAAAGTTTTACGCTTCGTACAATTTCCCGGTAACAAACACACACACAAATTTTGTTGATACAAGTAATCCAATGCATCTCGGGCTTAGTTCTATCGTGTTTAGTTTCAACCAAATATAATTCATTGTAAATGCATATACTAACAATCAATTGTCAGCATGGTCGAGTGGTTAACGCGCCGGACTGATGATCAACATGGTCTCGGTTCAAAACCCACTTGCGCCATTCTGTTGTGTCCTTGGGAAAGACACTTTACGGCACTTTCCCCTGCTTGGTGGTCTTGACAAGCAGTTCTAAATTACAGTAATATCTCTACTAAATTACTAGCGGACAGCAATATCTTGGCATCTCCGGAAGCAGGTCGGGGTAATTTCTTACCCTATGTATAGCGCCTCCGTCGCTTTCCTGCGAGTCAGGAGGATAAATATAGAGATAAAAATAAATAAAAAATAAATAAAAATTGACTTCCTTTTCATTAGTAGCCAAATTGACAAAGTTCAAAGTGGTTCAAAAACTCGCAAGCAGTGAAATTAAAAATTAAATAAAGCTGAGCTTGTAACAGCAACCCATTTGCTGCTCGTAGCCCGTCCAGCTACTCCACATACACGTAACATACAAATTTAACTAGTAAAAAAGTAGGTAAGGATTTTTACGAATATTTATATTTTTGCAATTAGGCTTCAGTACGAAGCACATAATCAATAAATATGCACAGGACTTCTTATATTTGAATTGAAAATTTTTAAGTTTTTTAAATTTAAAATTTAAAAAAGAATTAAAATTGATTAATAGTTCAAAATTAAATGTCGAGGCCCCTATAGATTTTGAGGCCCTAGACTTCAGCCTGCCATGCCTATAGGTAATCCGGTTCTGTTAATAGCAATTTCGGATTTGGCTGTTGATCAACATTTTTCAGATAACAAGATTTGTGCAAAACTATTCAATATTAATTGGTTCTCGAATTTAGCTACACAACAATTATTTTTTCATTTGGTAACGCTTAAAGCCACCTTCATAGAATCGTTTTAAATCTCTCTTTGTCGCCAGAAACAATTTGTTTACGGAGCTTTCTCGTTTACGGCGCAAGTGATCACACAACCAATCGCGTACTCTCTTTCTTCAAACAAGTCATAGACGTCGTTACTTTCGTTGTTCTGTAACTCTTTATAAACCACGTTTTCTCGCAGCTTGTTATTGCCAACGGTTTCTTCTGACGAAAGTTGGCCGAAAGATTTCGAAAAAAACAATCTTTTTAAAGAATACCATAAATTGAAAGAGTTAATGGTCCCATCAGTACCATTGGTCATTTTAAAGTTTTGTACAACTAAGAATTTATTCAAGTAGCAAGAACAGAAAAAGAGAGAATATTAATGACAGACTTAATCTGTCAATAAATTTTCTATCTCTCGTAACCGCGACAGTCTTCTTTGCCTCTGCAAAGCTAAGGTAACTCCTAACCTCGCCATTGGTTGGTATCTTTGAGACAGCACGTAATGTTCTTTTTGTTAAAACAACAATAAATTCTCTATTTTTGTTCGAGATTGTTTAAACTTTCACTTTTCCCTCTAGAACAGTGGTTTTTAACTTAGAAGTCGCGACCTCCACTGGAGTTGTTTAGCTATTTTCTTGGGGTCGCGGAAGCATTTAATAAAGATAATTTTTGATTTAAAGTGAAAACTCTTTTTGTAGAACACCAATACGAGAAATCAGAAACGGACTAAAAGTAAAGTCTGTCACAGACTTTACTTGGGAATCCTAGAGGGCCAGTTGAACAAGGTAACCTGAATACCTGCGCTGAAGTAAAGCTGTGTCTATTTTTTATTTATTCCAACTCAAAAAGTAGTTTGCTGCGAGGCTGAAGCTTTTATACAGTTAGTTTCAACTAGATTCGAATTGATTCGTTTGAAAACTTTCCTCCGCAAACAGATAGAGCCCACTATCTCTAACTAGAAAGAATGTATTACAAAATCCACACAACTAACACCTAGACGAAACTCTTCTCCCACGCTCTGCCAAACTGCAAAGCGATTCCAGCGCTAATACTTAAATTCGTCCGAGGCACAAAATAATTCTATCGCTGTAGAATTAATCTTCGACAACACTGGCGCAAAACAATTCCAACACTTATTAATCAATACACTATAACGATTAGGCCCACTGCCCTGGAAATTCTGCGCTCGAACCAACACTGGAATTGAATCTTGAATCAGATTAGATTTTACTTCACTTTGCTTCGCTTATATAGAATAGCGTCACGTGACGCTTCATTACGGCAGCATTCGCTATACTATGCTCGAACCTTCTACTACATCGTATAGCGAAGTTCACACTCAGTCATGCATGCGCTATAGAAAAAACGACCAATAGGAGAGTGGCGACAAAAAGCGCATTACGTCATTAACTCACTGGTTAGAAAAACATTCAAAGCGATCGTAAAATAGTTTGCAAATAAATTTAGGTGAGGTAAAGGGGAGCTTTACCGATTATGCGATTATTATTTGCTATGAGAATATTATGTCAAAATAAAAATTATTTTAAAACAGAAAATAAACTATAATTTTGTGAAAATAAAATTATCGCGAATGAAGTGTGACAAAGTCTTTTTTTAAAGATCACCAGATTGTTGCGGCAAAAATTATATTTTATTTACCGACAGAAGTCGTTAAGTTACCTTGGGTTGCAAATTGAGTTGCTGTAGGCGATAGCCATGGTGAGCATATGTCCTATATTTATGTTTCCATGCTTTTTTAATTGTTACGTAACAACGCCAAAACTTTTGTTGCCTCGTGCGTTTTTTGTTCAATCACGATTTTATCTACTGAGTACTGGCAGCAGATATATATAACTGATAAAGTGCTAGAAGACTGCGCAAGCGTGTTGAGGCTGTGTTTCCTAGTTTGTTACTTGTTTGTTTATTAGCTGTTAGTAAGTCTAGGCTTCGTGATGAGTAATGTTTAGTAATTTAAGCCAAATAGTAAATTTTTAGATGCGTGAAAGTAACTATTCCCTTTTTAGCTAGGTCGTAGCCCATTTTGCAGCAGTGTATAATCTTGCTTTATTCTTAATGCCTTTTAACAGTAAGTGCGCTGTTTTGTTGTTTATTTAGAACACGATCTAGTAGATCGTAACACCAGAAATAATAGATATTTGTAATTATGCTAATTGTGACTGGTTAAACTCTTATGTTAGTGAGACAAGAGCAAGTTATGACTACGGATAAGACAAATAGAATCAGGCAGAAGTGACAACCTGTCTACATTTACGATCTGATTGATCAACAATTGCAGAAGGAAAATGTTAAAAACCACTGCTCTAGAAGCAATTTTTATGAAATTTTTTTAAACAAAAAATTTTTTCTTCTGCCTGAAACTCTTGTAGCTTTCTCTTTTTTCATTGGTCAGTCACTCTTGACCGATAATAATAATAATAATAATAATAATAATATTTATTTGCCAAACGCACAAAAATAAATTTTATAATACACACACACGGTAATGTTAAAAGAAAATCGAAATATATGTGAAGGCAGGGGGCACCGAAGAACATACGTCATCAAGTCAAGTGCCCCCGATAAGACCCTCTTGTTTTTAATTTTTTACAATAAACCGTCTCTTCAAGTACAATTACAAAATGACTTTTAAAATCTGCCATTAATATTTTCAAAACGAGATTGATTAAATGAGTAAAACAATGAATACTTTAAAAGTACAAATGTTTATAGTCTTTGCTAAAGACGAGTAACTTGATTATTAAGCTAAGTTTTTGCTGCAATAAAATTGTGAGAAATTTTTACTTACTTTTAACAAAAATTGCATTTATTACGCACAAGCTTTTTAAACGTCTACAGTTATTTACTCTAAGAATTCATTTACAAATAATGCTAAATATTTCGAAACATTATCTGGGGAGAAATGGCTATCTTTTGCCAACTGTCTACGTAGCATGCTAAAAGTTTGCTCCACAATGCTTACAGTGGCTTGGCAATTTAACAATAAACTCTTAGCGCTTAAACGCGGAAAGAAGCAAAAATATCTATAAACAAACAAAAAATAATCTCGTCAACGCTCTTAGCGTTTTTTTCGAGTACTTGCGATAGACATAAAAGAAGAGGCGTAACACTTTTGTTTTGTAGGAGTTGAGCTTTTGGTTTGTATGAGAAGCTGACCTGGGACCAGGTATTGTTTTTGAAAGTCATACAAAGACTAAAAAAAATAAAAAAGTATGTACAGCATAATTTTAAGGTGTTTTGTTTTTAAAAAGTCAAGTGAAAAGTGTACTGTTGGGATGCTGAAGGAGTTGCAAAATTCTAGAGGGGCAAGTTGTAAAAGCGTGGCTATTCTCCATTAGCTCTCCCTACGTTTGCATTTACGTGCCTATTTGCCATTCAATTTTTGAACTTTGCTTTTGTTTTTTATTGTTTTCGAACTAGCATTTTTTAAGTCAAGTTGTATTTATTAAGCTGGTTAAATCTTGTATTCATAGAGTAAGTACTATACTCGAATATACAATACGCAAATATTTACACTATGAAACATTACTCCACAAGAGCAAGCCTTGGGCAAGCTGTGTAGAAGAACGCTCACTAGCTGTTCATGTTGTTGTTGACTAGCGTAATTCAGTTTTTAATTCTTCACATTGCTCTACCGGAAAAGCCAAAATATGAGCAAGAAAAAATTGGGAGCAGAAAAGATAAACTGAATTACGGTATTAGATAAAAACGCATTAAAGCAAAGAAAAGATGCCACTTTTTAAAGTATAGTCGGCTGTGTGGCCAAATCGTACAATCAGTGATGGCTTCACAAAAGGGGGGTGGGCGGTACAAAAAATTAGGACACCCCTTTCTGTGTGCCAAGTTTTTTTTTGTTCAAAAATAAACTAATCTTTAAAGAAAAGTCATCATTTTCAATCGAGTACATAATCTCTACTTTTGTGCTAAAGTTAAGGTGCGGACAGGTTGAGCCATTGTCGTGGTGCTACTATGAAGAAATGGAGCAATATTTTGTTTTAGGGGGCCACTTTTTGAAGTTTTTTCGAGGGGTCGGTGCGGTCGTTACGTTCGCTCTGTACTAAAATCATTACTGCGTACAACTGGTCGTTTTGATGCCGACCTTGATCAATATTTTCTTAATTCAAGTTCTATTCTCGTATGCTATTGTTTCAGCGGGATAAACACTTCAACTTACTATTGTTTGGAAACCTAAGTCAATAGCTTTAAATTACAGTCATATCATTATATAGATCGAAAAACAACATCGTGAAAATTTCGGAAGCAGGTGCAGATTGCTTGATGTTTCCTGCATCTAAATTTAACGTCTCCACCATTGTTCTATTAGATGTTTCATGGTTTCTGCATCTAAATCCTGAACCAATTTCCTGCATCGAGATTGAATGATGTTTACTGTATTTAAATTTAATACCTCTGCTATTGCCCTGCGATTCAGAAAAGTTAAAAAAGCTATATTTAAAGATTAGAAGAAGACATTTATAAGTTTTTAATGTTGTATTTATTGCCTAAACGTGAATTGTTTTGTTACACATAGATTTGTATATATATCGAATTCTAATCGTGGAAAATTACCCAACGCACGTGTTTGTTTTATTTTTTTTTGCTTTCCTGATTTTGCTTCCTTTTGCGCGTGCTCTCGCTGCCAGCGCCTTTTCGCTTTACTTTTACGCTTTAACTATTAGTCAATTTCTTTTCAGAGCACAGTTTGTTTCTGCAGCGCGTTCATTTAGTACTGGCTCTTTTGCGTTTTCCTTCACTTCTCAATTTGTGAGGCAACCAGCAGTAATAATTGTAGGCAGCTGGTTGAAGTCTGGTCGTCTTAGTGCTATTTTTGTGATCTTAAAGTCTGAGAGACTTATCGTTGTGTGATAATCCCGATTGCATTTATCCGTTTGTATGTTTCCCGTTTCCACCTGAGTCAACACGGACGTGAACTGCTTGGTAAGACAACTGAGTTTTTTTCTTTAAGTTTGATTTTTAGTTCGTTTTCCTTTATCGAAGCCAGAAGTGCGTTATTCGACTGTTCTTTTTGCGGCAATCGAGCAATTGAAGGAAGAAGTAAAATACTTAGTAATTTAACAAAAACCGATGAAAAAATTTTATATCAAAAATGACTACAGCTGGATAGCTACTTTATTAAAGAGTATAGTTATTTTAAATGTTGCCAAATTTACCCGAATAAGTCAAAATAATTTAAGTTACTTGGATATAAAAATTGGACACTCAAAAAAGTTCCAAGTTTTCTACCGACAGTTAAGAGTTTTTGGCTTAATAAGTATCAACAGACCGTTAATAGAATACACGGAAATAAAAATCTGCAATTCTTTGGCATTTTTGATGCATCTTTTTTAATTTTTTTCTCAAATAAAGTTGATCACGTTCTCGTGAGTGTATATCATGTTAGAATTTGCTAAAGTAAAAAGCAAGATGCTATATTAGTGACAGCCCTAGAGTATCATAATTAGTTGTTAATCAACACCCGCTTATCTACTTCTTATTACAATGACTTTAAAATTTTTTCTTGGAATTAACCAATAAGCACCCGTATAAAATGTTTTAGAAACTTTTTAACATCTCGAACAGTGTTACGTTGGCAAAAACTAAATAAAAAGTTAGGAGAATGAACTAAAAATATTAAAAGCATGTTAAATTTTTGTTTCAAAATGTAAAAACATTGAAGTTACACCTGACTAAAAACGAGTTAAAATCAAAACCTTTAAGAAGTTTTACGATTTATTGGGTATTATACATTTTCGATTTCTGGGGAAATTGTTAAAAAGTTTTCCTACAATACTTTAAAACGTTGGTGTAGAAAACAAAAATGAAATTAAAAAGTTTAATTTTTAATACCTGTAGACAGGTTTCTTTCACATGGTCACGGTCCAACTCTTTTTCTCAGAGGTTAGCAACGTTCAAGATAAAAGAGTGAATTTGTTGGTTTCTCACTTTATTTGTGTTTGTTACCCCAAGCAAAAACGTGTCCTGAAAGCAAAGTTTTAGCTATTTTTTTAAAAAATCCTTGTTTTTCAAAGGTTTATTTTTAAATTTCGAGCTAGTCAATAAGTTTATTAAATATTGTCAGTTTGGTTTGTTTTCATTTAGACATAAGAACTAACTGTGATAGGACTTGATAGAATAAATCTTATTATATTTTCAAAAAACAACCGACTTTTTTTGGAATTGATCTTACTTACGTTGGCCTTATTTGACTTCAAATTTTAAAGAAATGTTAATTTTAGAAAATTTAGTTGGTAAAATGTATTAAAATGTTTCGTTTTATGATGAATTTTGTTATTAAGAGTGAAAAAATGTAAAACTTTTTAATATAAACGCTTGTTGTACTTGACTAAGGATCAAACTAGCAGTTAAGCTTAAGTTGGTGTTTTCAAATCAAATTTTTTGGTCAAGCTTGTAATAAAATTTTGTTTTTTCAGATTGTTTTTTAAAAACTATAAAAATCAAGGTGCATTATAAAAAAATTTTTTGCTTACTCTATTTTTACACTGGAAATTAAGGTAACCAGATTTTCAAACTCCAATCATGAACATGTTACAGTTTCTAACACGAAACGCAATACGTTATGAACAGGATAAGGCTCAAGCTTTTGTATGAGATCTTGACACAATTATTAAAAGCATATTGTCACGCTTACAGCAACGGGTAGATTTCTTATTATTAAAAGTTTATAAAAATGACCAAAAGATTAAACATAGTTAGAACTGAATTCATTTTTGAAACATTTAAAATGTTAACACTAGAAAGCGAATTCATACTGTATAAAAATAATAACTATGTTTGAATTTGGTTTACTAAATAATAAAAATGGAAAAAAGGCAAATTTTTTATTATGAAGCATCTGTTTATTGAACACAAATATTCTATCAATAAAATTTTTGTTTAAAACTTTTAACGATTACTTTAAAATTGACTATGAATAAAAATCAAGGTTGTTAAGAAAAAAATTGAACTTAGGTATAACAAAAAACAAGGTTGTTTAGAAAAAAAATTAAAAATAAGTATAATATAAATCAAGGTTGCCAAGAAAAAATTAAACAAATGTATAACAAAATCAAAGTTGATTAGAAAATTTTTTTAAACTGAAAGAAGCTTATAACAAAAATCAAGGTTGTTAGAGGAAAAATTGAGGTTAGGTATAACAAAAATCAAGGATGCTAAGAGAAAAAGTTTAAAATTGAATAAAGCTGCCTAAAACTCAAGCTTTTTTTAAAAAAAATTGTGTGCAGGTTTCTAAAATTAAGGTTGATCAAGAAAAAGTTTTGAAAAATTGAACATAAGTCCAACAAAAATCAAGGTTGACAAGAAAAAACAAAGAAAGGTATGACAAAAATCAATTTTACCAAAAAAAATTAAGCATAGACACAACAAAATCAAGTTTGTCTAGAAAAAATTGAGGTTAGGTATGACAAAAATCAAGGTTACCAAGAAAAATTAAACAAAAATATGACAAAAACTAAGTTTGTTCAGAAAAAAATTGAAGGTAGGTGCGACAAAAATCAAGATTGTTAAAAAAAATTAAACATAGGTATGACAATAATCAAGTTTGCCAAGAAAAAATTAAACAAAGGTGTAACGAAAATGGAGGATGTCAAGAAAAAAATTGAAGATAAATCAAGGTTGACTAAGAAAATTTTTGTAAAATTAAACAAATGTATAGCAAAAATCAAGCTTGTTTAGGAGAAAATTGAAGATAGGAATGACAAAAATCAAGGTTGTCTAAAGAAAACTTTTAAAAATTCAACAAAGGTATAACAAAAATCTTGGTTGACAAAGAAAAATTTTGAAAAGTTCAACAAGGATGTAGCAAAAATGAAATTTGTTGAGAAAAAATTAAATATAGGTATCTTCAAATCAAGCTTCGTAAGAAAAATATTTGAGAAAGTGTACATAAGTATAACAAAAATCAAGGTTGCCAAGAAAAAAAATTAAAAATGATAAATATCTAAAAATCAAGGTTACCAAGAGAAACTATTAAAATTGAACAAAGATATAACAAAAATCAAGGTCGACTAAGAAAAATTTTTGAAAAATTGAACATAAGTATAACAAAACACAAGGTTGCTTAGAGAAAACTTAAACGAAGGTACTAAAAATCAAATTTATGCAGAAAAAAATTGAAGATAGGTGTAACAAAAACCAAGGTTGACTAAGAAAAATTTTTTAAAAATTGAACATAAGTATAGCAAAAATCAAGCTTGCTTAGAAAAAAATTGAAGATAGATATCTAAAAACCAAGTTTGCCTAAAGAAAAACTTTCAGAAATTCAAAAAGGTATCATAAAATCGTGGTTGATGAAGAAAACTTTTGAAAAATTCAAGAAGGACGTAACAAAAATCAAACTTGTTTAGAAAAAGTTGAAAATAGGTGTAACAAAACCAAGGTTGCTTAGAAAAATTAAACAAAGGTGTGACAAAAATCAAGTTTGTCTAAGAAAACTGTTTGAAAAATTGAGCATAAGTATAGCAAAGTCAAAATTGTTAAGAGAAAAAAGTTTTAAAATTGAACAAAGGTATAACAAAAATCAAATTTGTCTAGAAAAAAATGAAGATAGGTGTAACAAAAACCAAGGTTGCCTAATAAAAAAAATTAAACATAAGTGGTATAAAATAATTTTTTCGTTGGTGTCCGTTAGAGGGCGCTAGAGAGCAGTGGAGGTTGCCACGAGAAGCGCCAGAGAGCGTAGGGGCGACACTTGGGGCGCCAGAGAGTGGTGGAGTTGAGGAGGGGAGGAGGCATTTTGTCCACTGGGGGTACCAGAAAGCGGTGGAGGGGAGGAGGTGTGGAGGTTTGGAGGTGGGGAGGTGAGGAGGTGAGGAGGTGTGGAGGTGTGGAGGTGAGGAGGTGTGGTGGTGTGGAGGTGTGGAGGTATTTTGTCCACTGGGGGTACCAGAGAGCGGTGGAGTTGAGGAGGGGAGGAGGTGAGGAGGTAGGTTGAGAAAGGTAGTAGTCATGAGTTGGATCCCCAACCAAGATAAAAGAAATCTAAATCCTAACAAAAACAGTGGTCCTGAGTTGGATTCTCAACCAAGATAATAGAAATCTAAATCTTAAGAAAAACAGTGATCCTGAGTTGGATTCCTACCAAGATAATAGAAATCCTAAGTCAAAGAAAAACAGTGGTCTCGAGTTTGTTCGCCAATCGGGCAAGTTTGGACAAGTCAGGTTTATTGTGCAATACTCAGTTTCCCCATGAAAAATTCCCTAGGTTTTTACCAGGTTCGTTTGTATAGGTTTCTTTGCCCATTGCAAAACTTTATCTTGATTTTTGTTATATTTATGTTTAATTTCACAAATTTCTCCATAAAAAAGTTTGGTTTTTAGATACTTTTATTCAATTTTAAAACATTTTTCTCTAAAAAACCTTGATTTTTAATATAACCTTGTTTGATTTTTTTAATCAATCTTGATTTTTTATAACTATCTTTAATTTTCTCTAGGCAAGCTTGGTTTTTGTTATACGTATGTTCAATTTTTCAAAAATCTTTCTAAGCAACCTTGGTTTTTGTTATACGTATGTTCAATTTTTCAAAAATTTTTCTAAGCAACCTTGGTTTTTGCTACACCTATGTTTAATTTTTCTAAACAAGTTTGATTTTTGTTACGTCTTTGTTGAATTTTTCAAAATTTTTCTTTGTCAACCATGATTTTATTATGACTTTTGGAATTTTTAAAAGTTTTTCTTTAGCCAATCTTGGTTTTTAGATATCTATCTTTAATTTTTTCTAAACAATCTTGACATTTTATAACTATCTTCATTTTTCTCCTAAACAAGCTCGATTTTTGCTACACATTTGTTCAATTTTTCAAAAACTTCTTAGTCAATCTTAATTTTTAGATATCTATCTTCAATTTTTTTCTTGATATCTTCAACTTTTATCATACCTTTGTTCAATTTTAAAACTTTTTCTCTAAACAAATTTGACTTTTGTTATACTTATGTTCACTTTTTCAAAATTTTTCTTTGTCAACCATAATTTTATTATACCTTTGTTAAATTTTTAAAAGTTTTTCTTCAGACAACCTTGATTTTTGTCATTCCTATCTTCAATTTTCTCCTAAACAAGCTCGATTTTTGCTACATATTTGTTCAATTTTCAAACACTTTCTTAGTCAACCTTGATTTTTGTCGCACTTACCTTCAATTTTTTTCTAATAAACATTGGTTTTTGTCAAACTTTTGTTTAATTTTTCTTGGTAACCTTGATTTTTGTCACACCTAACCTCAATTTTTTCTAGGCAAACTTGATTTTTGTTATGCCTTTGCTCAATTCTTTCTAAATAACCTTGATTTTTGTCATACCTTTGTTTAATTTTTTCTTGGCAAGCTTGTTCTTTGTCATAACTATATTTAATTTTTTTTCTAATCAAGTTTGATTTTTGTTACATCCTTGTTGAATTTTTCAGAATTTTTTTTTGTCAACCATAATTTTATTATACCTTTGTTAAATTTTTAAAGGTTTTTCTTTTGACAATGTTGATTTTTGTCATTCCTATCTTCAATTTTATCCTTAACAAGCTCGATTTTTGCTACATATTTGTTCAATTTTTCAAACATTTTCTTAGTCAATCTTGATTTTTAGATATCTATCTTCAATTTTTTTCTTGATATCCTCAATTTTCGTCATACCTTTGTTTAAGTTTTTTCTTGTAAACCTTGATTTTTATTCATAGTCAATTTTAAAAAGTTTTGAACAAAAATTTTATTGATTCGTGTTTAATAAACCAGATACTTCATAATAAAAAAAATTCGTCTTTTTTCCACTTTTATTATTTAGTAAACCGAATTCAAACATAACTATTATTTTTATGTTGTATGAATTTGCTTTCTAGTGTTAACATTTTAACTGTTTCAAAAATGAATTTAATTCCAACTACGTTTCATCTTTTGGTCCTTTTTATAAGCTTTTAATAATAAGAAAGCTACCCGTAATCTCTATAAGCGTGACAATACGCTTAGACAGTTGTATCAAGATCTTTCTCTTATACAAAAACTTGCTGTTCATAGCGTATTGGGTTTCCTGTTAAAACTGTGACATATTTATGATCGGTATGTAAAAATCTGGTTACCTTAATTTCCAGTGTAAAAATAGACTAAACGAAAAAAAAAATTTTTTTCTTAGCAACCTTGACTTTTGTTTTATCTATGTTTAACTTTTTTCTAGACAAGCTTGATTTTTTGTTACGACCTTGTTAAATTAAAAAAAATTCTTGGCATTCTTGTTTTTTATTCATAGTCAATTTTAAAGTAATCGTTAAAAGTTTTAAACAAAATTTCTTTTGATAGATTATTCGTGTTCAATAAACAGATGATTCATAATAAAAAAGTCGTCTTTTTTCCATTTTTATTATTTAGTAAATCGAATTCAAACACAGTTATTATTTTTATGTTGTACGAATTTAATTTCTAGTGTTAACATTTTAATTTTTTCAAAAATGAATTTGGTTCTAACTATGTTTCATCTTTTGGTCCTTTTTATAAACTTTTAATAACAAGAAAACTACTGTAACCTTCACAACGTGTGTCAAGGTCTTCTCTTGCACAAAAGCTTGCTGTTCATACCGTATCACGTTTCCTGTTAAAACTATGACGTATTCATGATTGGAGTTTGAAAATCTGGTTACCTTAATTTCCAGTGTAAAAATAAAGTAAGCAAAGAATTTTATAGTTTTTAACAACCGTCTGTAAAAAGAAATTTTATTTCAAGCTTGACCTAAAAAAATTTGATTTTAAAATATCGATTTAAACTTAGTTCGATCCCCAGTCAAGTACAACAACCTTTTGTACTAAAAAGTTTTACATTTTTTCACATTTACTAACAAAATTCGTCGTAAAGTTGATTATTTTATGCACTTTATCAACTAAATTTTTTAAAATTAACATGAAATTTAAAGTCAAAGAAGACCAACGTAAGGAAGATCAATTCCAAGAAAAGTCGGTTGTTTTTTGAAAATATAATAAGATTTATTCTATCAAGTCCTATCGTAGTTAGTTCTTATGTCTAAATGAAAACAAACCAATCTGAAATTATTTAATTACCTTATTGACTAACTCGAAATTTAAAAATAAACTTTTGAAAAAGCAGAATAGCTAAAAATTTTGCTTTCAGGATACGGTTTGGTTTGGGGTAACAAACACAAATAAAGTAAGAAACTAACAAATTCACTCTTTTATCTTGAACGTTGCTAACCTCTGAGAAAAAGGTGTGGACATCAACCATATCAAAGAAACCACCTAAGGAAAGTGGCGTACGCAAGGGGGGGTTTCAGGGATCAAAACCCCCCTTGAAGAATGGTGTTCAGTCATATATACAGTACATATTTTGGTTTCTATTGTTTACCGCACTTTTTAATCTTAATTACTGCTTGCGCATCAATTTTTGCTATCGTTTGAATTGCTTCAAAGTTAGCTAATGTACTGTACATTGCCACTGTGAAGAAGACTTTCAAACTTGTAAAATATTGAAAGTTAAGTATGGGAATGGAAATAAACTGGATGGGAACAATAGCTTCAGTTCACAATTTTTTAATGCTCCAAAACTTCAAAACATTTTGCGCAAGTCCATCAACACGATTTCGTCAACAACAAAAGCTTAAAAACTTGTTCAAATTTGTGCTATCAGATGGGTCGATCGACACGAGAGTGTTAGTACTTTTTCAAATTTACAATTTACCGTTGTAGAAGCTTTGGCAGAAATTTCAGCATGGCCAGACAGAGAAACCTCATCACGAGCTGGTAACGTGATTTATTGTTAGTTTGCTGCGCTTACCGTTTAATAGACGTGTAAAATTGATGTTGATAAATAAATATTAATCGTATTCCCTGATCAAAGCTATGTTGTATTTTTTTTATGTGTGAGTTTATGTTTATAATGCAAGTTATACCCTGAAAATATATTCTCGTATTTTTTTCTTTTTTTTTTGTGTGTATTTTTCTTGTTTTGATATGAGTCACTTGTGTATATTGCAAAATAACTAGTATCTTCCGAGTTTTTTTTTTTTTATTGAATAATACTACCAGTAATGAATATTATAATAGACTATGGACAATTCTTGACTTGATGACCATTAATTGGTCTTTCACTGTCCAGTTTACTTCATAAATCATATTTATCTGCATACAATGTGTATGTCTACTTGTATAAAAGTGTTTGTTTTCATATGCCTAATATTTTACTGTGTATTATCAATTTTACTGCTGAAGTAAGCAAATAAATTGTTGTTGTTGTTGTTGTTACCTCGTTGGCGAAAGAAAAAGGTTAAAAGATTAAGACAATTAGCATTGTGACTCAATCACGTAACATGCTTTTGAATTTAGGTCGCTTTGATATTCTCTGCTTTTTTTTGGCTTAAGCGTGAGCAATTGTACAGTTTAATTTGCTTTAATTTTGTGAGTTTGAGTTAGTTTTCAATTCGACAGTTTTAATTTGTTTTTTCTATTTGAATAAGGTGTTTCAACTTCAACTTAAAATAAAGAAATAATTTGTTAAATTTTGGTAAAACAAATATTTTGGTTTTCTGTCTGAATAAGGAAACAAATTGGTTAGTAAGAATCACCTCAAGTAGAATCAATTGCAGTGATTTCACTGCACCACGAGCTCTGCAGTTGCTATCGACAATTACGCAAAGTGAATTTTGCATTGCTCTCTTAGTTTTAAAATACGTTTTTGGATACAGTGTTGTTTTGTGTAAAGTTAAGCAAAAAAAGTCGATAAACCTTCTTGAGGCCGTCAACATTGCACAGGTTATTGCAAATGAGTCGTCGTCGTCGTCGTTTGAAGGGCATCCACTCCAGGCCAGACACAAACAGAACTGGGGCCGAGGGTTTATCCTTTTACTACCCCAAACTGCTGCACTGCCTGGATCAGATGCTGGCAGTGATGCTATTAAGCCAGCATCGAGTTTCGTCATCCAAAACCGTCAGACCGCGTGCTCCATGTGGTGCCCGATGTATGGGGCACGCTGTTAGTACATGGTCTGCGGTTTGCTCTGAGGCGCCACACTCGCAATTCGGTGAAGGAGCGAGACCCCATTTGTGCATGGACGAATGGAATCGCCCAACACCAGTCCGCATGCGGTTCAGCTTAACCCAAGCTGCTCGGGGTAAGCCCATCCCAAATGGCCTGACACTGGTCTCGGGCACAAAAGCACGGACCCTGGAAGCATTTTCACAGTACTCCGCGTTCCATTTGTGATTTGTCCATTCAGAGGCGCGGATTCCAAGTCTGGCAAGATTGTCCAAGAGATTCCGCGCACCTGGCACAAACGGGCGTCTGGATCTTAGTCTCACTTGGCCAGTATCTGAGGACCCACTTAAAAGACCATGCAAGATATGATCGGGGTCCAGAGATCCACGGTAAGCCAAGGAGAGTGTCGCTCCCAGTCGGCGAAGCTCAGCTGGCTGGATGCCTGAGAGTACAGGTAGGTGGTCCGTTGGAGTGGGACGCAGGCATCCAGTGACTATGCGCAAGGCGTCATTCAAGACACTGTCAATGAGGCGAGTGTGAGCACTGCGACACCAGACTGGCGCACAGTACTCAGCTGTTGAGTAGACTAGAGACAAGGTGGCTATGCGTAGTGTTTTAGCACCAGCACCCCATCCCGAGCCCATGAGTCGCCTCAGCAGTGTGACGCGCGAGGATAGTTTTTTGTGCAATGCCACTAAATGGTGACGAAACGTGAGCGATCTGTCCAGTTTTACCCCAAGGTATGTAGGGGTTGGACAGAACGGTAAAAGTCTACTGTTGTTGTAGACCTTTAGCTCACGTTTGGCCTCTCGGTTGTTTAAGTGAAAGGCTGCCGTCACCGTCTTAGTGTGACTGAGCTTCAACCTCCAAGTCTGGAGATGCGCTGAAAGTGTGGACATGTCTTGGCTTAATGTCCCCTCCAAGTCCTTCCAGTTTCCAGAAGAGTGCAGCAATGCTAAATCATCAGCATAAGCAAACTTTCTGGAAATCGTGGAAGGAAGATCGTACGTATAGATGTTAAATAGGAGGAAAGCCAAGACCGATCCCTGAGGAACGCCGTTTTTAAGACGGCGTAGCCTGCTTTGCTTGCTGTCACCGGTGGTAAGGGTGAAACTTCGATTTCGGACAAGCTCCATAATCATTTTGACCATGTGCTTATCCGGAAGTAGTCTCAGCAGCTTGCAGGTAAGGCCACGGTGCCAGACAGTGTCATAAGCAGCTGTCAGATCGATAAATACGGCACCGGCCTTCTTTTTAGCCTCGAAAGATGTTCTGGGTTAGCAGAACAACTTAATCTACGGTTGACTTCCCGCGTCGGAACCCAGCCTGCTCTTTAGGGAGCAGTGGATCGATTAATGGTTCAACGCGGGCGTAGATAAACCTCTCGAGGATCTTGTAGGGGACACAGAGCAGAAATATCGGTCGATAACTCTTTGGATCCCCCACGGGCTTTCCTGGTTTTGGGATCGCGACCACAAGCGCTCTTCTCCAGATCTTGGGAATTTTGAGTCGGCGCAAACAGGAAGAAAGGAAGTCACGTAACCAGGACTTCAAAGCAGCTCCAGCATGGAGTATAAGCTCGGGGCAGATGGAATCAGGACCCGGAGCTTTACCTGGTTTTAAGTGCTGAAGGGCAGCAGCAAATTCTCTCTGTGAAAATTTGTCAGAGATATTTACTGCATCTGGTGTTGTGGCCCTCCAAAGGTCAGACACTTCTTGAAAGACAAGTCGAGATGACTTGCGATCAACAGCCTCGTATTTCCCGTTTCTAACCAGCTGAGATGCAATAGCATCGGCTGAAACGGGACAGTGACGAGGAGAGTGTCGTGACCTACCAGTAAGGTTGTTCAAAATACTCCACGCTTTTCGATTAGAGTGTGAGAAGTCAATGCTCCGAACTGCCTCGGACCATCGATCCCTCCGCTTTCTGTCAAGCTTGGCAAGCAGAGTTGTAGCAGCCAAACTTGAGTCGTCTCTCTGAGGAGACTGCAGAAAGGTTTTATAGAGGGATTCACACTCTGCATCCCAACACGGAATATAGTTATTTCGATACCCGCGTGAGATAGTCTTTTTGGCTGCTTTCTTAATGGTGTTACAAAAGTCCTGGTAAGCCGCATCCACATCAAGTGAATCAGGCGGCAACAAAGTCTTTGCGAATTTATTCGTCAAAGCAATGTAGTGACTCCATTTGGCCTTGCGGAAGTTCCATCGCTTAACAGGCATGCTTGGCACTGCCATAGCAAACCTTGGTGGTGTAATAAGCGAGGGTCGATGTTGTGACCTGGGAATCTTCTCAAGGACACGTCTATCCGGTAAGCGACTGTTTGGACCTACGCTAGCGAAAGCTAGGTCTGGATTGGTGCCAGTGTTCCAGCGGCCGGAATAAAAACTGGCAGCATCTTTGGCATTATATAGCAGGGCAAGACAATTAATACTTGCCCAGCCAGCCAAGCACTCACCGTCCGGACTGTTGTCATCATAACCCCAGTCAGCATGAAGACAGTTAAAATCGCCAGCGTACTGACAGGGGTGAGGAAACACTGGGAGATCCAGGGTTCGCAATCGCGTTGGAGGTGGTTTGTAGACGTTGACTATTTTATAGCCATCAACGTCCACACACAGCCACTCGATCTCCGATGTCGGTGGAGATTGGTCCAAAAGCGTGTATCTTAGTCGCTCGTGGACAAACGTGGCAAGGCCATGCTTCCTGCTTAAAGAAGACCCAGATAGTTGGTAGTGTGGTAGCACCAACTTCTCTGCATCAGTGCAGTGGGTCTCCTGCAGTAGGATGACGAGTGCCTCAGACTGCATAGCGAGGTGATGAAGAACATTCATCTTGTTTGCAGTGAGGTCTTCGATGTTCAGCTGAAGAATAGTGGGTCTTCGGAACTTGTTGGCAATGTGCCCTGAAAAGGGAAGTTTTATCCTAGCATTTTCCCGTCCTGAAAAGGACGTTTGCCGATTAGCAGACCCACACTGAACATCGGAATGGGTGGATACCCTTCCGTTTTGATAGGTTCGGTTTCGGTTTGTCATTTTAAAATCAATGAGCAGACTTACTCACGGCCCAGGCTACGTGAAAGCACCTACCATCTGGGCCAAATAAGTTGCAGTGTCTTAGAGAAAAAACCGAATATGAATTTCCCCAACTCTATATTTTTGCAAAGCCGAAGATTTTATTTTAAAAATACCATGCCCTCTTGAAGACAGACCAATCGATGCAATATTGCTGCTGTAACAGATGAAGAATATTTTAGACTAGGGATTTTTATTCTATTTCTTGATAACTTTATTGTCACTCTCAAAGCAAGATTTACAGCCCACAAATCGATGATTGGTGAATTTCAGTGTTTAATTTCTGCTGATCAAACTAGTGCACCAACTCCTCAACAAATTAAAAGTACTCAAGTTTTGGGAAAATTTTACGAAAATGATTTAACGAAATCCTGGGGAGAATTAGTGTCTGAACTGATATTATGTTACAGAAAACTTTTTCGGTTGAACGCAGCAGAAAGACCAACTGATGCGTTGAGCAGCATCAAGGAATGCACTTCCGATGCTGTTCCGAACATATTTACATTGATGACCATTTTGTTAACTCTTCCAGTGATAACATGCACTAGTGAACAATTGTAAAGCTTTCCACATTACGCAGACTAAAAACGTGCTTACGAAACACAAGTGGTTGGCTACCACTCGAATGAATGGATCTGCATTAAATATTTATAGTAGCCACACGCGTGCCTTGCCCTGATGATGTAATTAACAGATTAAGTAAAAAAAACAGGCGTTTGAATAAAAGCCTTTAAAAAAATTTTAAATATTTGTTAAGTAAGGTTATTTTTTTGTTCGTTTGATTTTCCACCTATTGTTCTCATCATTTACACGAATTGCTTTTAATTTGAAAAGTTTCTTGTCATGATTGAATTACTCGCACATACCTTTTCAATAGTTAGTTTTACGGTTTGGTAAAAAGAAATTCATGCTACTGCAAGATGTTCTTAAAACCAAAACACTTTATTTTTGAATGTAGGCCGAATTTTGAAAGTTTTTGTCCATTACCAGGACTACTGAGAGCAATCACATTTTCGGCTTCAAAACCCCCCTTTACAAATTTTTGCGTACACCACTTTCCTTAGGTGGTTTCTTTGATATGGTTGATGTCCACACCTTTTTCTCAGAGGTTAGCAACGTTCAAGATAAAAGAGTGAATTTGTTAGTTTCTTACTTTATTTGTGTTTGTTACCCCAAACCAAACCGTATCCTGAAAGCAAAATTTTTAGCTATTCTGCTTTTTCAAAAGTTTATTTTTAAATTTCGAGTTAGTCAATAAGGTAATTAAATAATTTCAGATTGGTTTGTTTTCATTTAGACATAAGAACTAACTACGATAGGACTTGATAGAATAAATCTTATTATATTTTCAAAAAACAACCGACTTTTCTTGGAATTGATCTTCCTTACGTTGGTCTTCTTTGACTTTAAATTTCATGTTAATTTTAAAAAATTTAGTTGATAAAGTGCATAAAATAATCAACTTTACGACGAATTTTGTTAGTAAATGTGAAAAAATGTAAAACTTTTTAGTACAAAAGGTTGTTGTACTTGACTGGGGATCGAACTAAGTTTAAATCGATATTTTAAAATCAAATTTTTTTAGGTCAAGCTTGAAATAAAATTTCTTTTTACAGACGGTTGTTAAAAACTATAAAATTCTTTGCTTACTTTATTTTTACACTGGAAATTAAGGTAACCAGATTTTCAAACTCCAATCATGAATACGTCATAGTTTTAACAGGAAACGTGATACGGTATGAACAGCAAGCTTTTGTGCAAGAGAAGACCTTGACACACGTTGTGAAGGTTACAGTAGTTTTCTTGTTATTAAAAGTTTATAAAAAGGACCAAAAGATGAAACATAGTTAGAACCAAATTCATTTTTGAAAAAATTAAAATGTTAACACTAGAAATTAAATTCGTACAACATAAAAATAATAACTGTGTTTGAATTCGATTTACTAAATAATAAAAATGGAAAAAAGACGACTTTTTTATTATGAATCATCTGTTTATTGAACACGAATAATCTATCAAAAGAAATTTTGTTTAAAACTTTTAACGATTACTTTAAAATTGACTATGAATAAAAAACAAGAATGCCAAGAATTTTTTTTAATTTAACAAGGTCGTAACAAAAAATCAAGCTTGTCTAGAAAAAAGTTAAACATAGATAAAACAAAAGTCAAGGTTGCTAAGAAAAAAATTTTTTTTTTCGTTTAGTCTATTTTTACACTGGAAATTAAGGTAACCAGATTTTTACATACCGATCATAAATATGTCACAGTTTTAACAGGAAACCCAATACGCTATGAACAGCAAGTTTTTGTATAAGAGAAAGATCTTGATACAACTGTCTAAGCGTATTGTCACGCTTATAGAGATTACGGGTAGCTTTCTTATTATTAAAAGCTTATAAAAAGGACCAAAAGATGAAACGTAGTTGGAATTAAATTCATTTTTGAAACAGTTAAAATGTTAACACTAGAAAGCAAATTCATACAACATAAAAATAATAGTTATGTTTGAATTCGGTTTACTAAATAATAAAAGTGGAAAAAAGACGAATTTTTTTTATTATGAAGTATCTGGTTTATTAAACACGAATCAATAAAATTTTTGTTCAAAACTTTTTAAAATTGACTATGAATAAAAATCAAGGTTTACAAGAAAAAACTTAAACAAAGGTATGACGAAAATTGAGGATATCAAGAAAAAAATTGAAGATAGATATCTAAAAATCAAGATTGACTAAGAAAATGTTTGAAAAATTGAACAAATATGTAGCAAAAATCGAGCTTGTTAAGGATAAAATTGAAGATAGGAATGACAAAAATCAACATTGTCAAAAGAAAAACCTTTAAAAATTTAACAAAGGTATAATAAAATTATGGTTGACAAAAAAAAATTCTGAAAAATTCAACAAGGATGTAACAAAAATCAAACTTGATTAGAAAAAAAATTAAATATAGTTATGACAAAGAACAAGCTTGCCAAGAAAAAATTAAACAAAGGTATGACAAAAATCAAGGTTATTTAGAAAGAATTGAGCAAAGGCATAACAAAAATCAAGTTTGCCTAGAAAAAATTGAGGTTAGGTGTGACAAAAATCAAGGTTACCAAGAAAAATTAAACAAAAGTTTGACAAAAACCAATGTTTATTAGAAAAAAATTGAAGGTAAGTGCGACAAAAATCAAGGTTGACTAAGAAAGTGTTTGAAAATTGAACAAATATGTAGCAAAAATCGAGCTTGTTTAGGAGAAAATTGAAGATAGGAATGACAAAAATCAAGGTTGTCTGAAGAAAAACTTTTAAAAATTTAACAAAGGTATAATAAAATTATGGTTGACAAAGAAAAATTTTGAAAAAGTGAACATAAGTATAACAAAAGTCAAATTTGTTTAGAGAAAAAGTTTTAAAATTGAACAAAGGTATGATAAAAGTTGAAGATATCAAGAAAAAAATTGAAGATAGATATCTAAAAATTAAGATTGACTAAGAAGTTTTTGAAAAATTGAACAAATGTGTAGCAAAAATCGAGCTTGTTTAGGAGAAAAATGAAGATAGTTATAAAATGTCAACTGAGTATTGCACAATAAACCTGACTTGTCCAAACTTGCCCGATTGGCGAACAAACTCGAGACCACTGTTTTTCTTTGACTTAGGATTTCTATTATCTTGGTAGGAATCCAACTCAGGACCACTGTTTTTCTTAGGATTTAGATTTCTATTATCTTGGTTGGGGATCCAACTCAGGACCACTGTTTTTGTTAGGATTTAGATTTCTATTATCTTGGTTGGGGATCCAACTCAGGATCACTGTTTTTCTTAGGATTTAGATTTCTATTATCTTGGTTGAGAATCCAACTCAGGACCACTGTTTTTGTTAGGATTTAGATTTCTTTTATCTTGGTTGGGGATCCAACTCATGACTACTACCTTTCTCAACCTACCTCCTCACCTCCTCCCCTCCTCAACTCCACCACTCTCTGGTACCCCCAGTGGACAAAATACCTCCACACCTCCACACCTCCACATCACCACACCTCCTCACCTCCACACCACCACATCACCACACCTCCACACCACCACACCTCCACACCTCCACACCTCCACACCTCCTCCCCTCCACCACTTTCTGGTACCCCCAGTGGACAAAATACCTCCACCCCTCCTCAACTCCACACCTCCACACCTCCACACCTCCACACCTCCACACCTGCACACCTCCACACCTTCACACCTCCTCACCTCCACCGCTCTCTGGTACCTCCAGTGGACAAAATACCTCCTCCCCTTCTCAACTCCACCACTCTCTGGCGCCCCAAGTGGCCCCCACCCTGCTCTCTGGCGGCCCAAGTGGTGCTCTTTGGTGCCCCAAGTGTCGCTCCTACGCTCTCTGGCGCTTCTCGTGGTAACCTCCACTGCTCTCTAGCGCCCTCTAACGGACACCAACGAAAAAAATCATTTTATACTACTAACATAAGTATAACAAAAATCAAGCTTGTCTAGAAAAAATCGAAGATAGTTATAAAATATCAAGATTGATTAGAAAAAATTAAACAAAGTTATAATAAAAATCAAGGTTGTTTAGAAAAAAAAGTGTTAAAATTGAATAAAAGTAACTAAAAACCAAACTGTTTTAGGGAAAAAATTGAAAAATTGAACATAAATATAACAAAAATTAAGACAAAGTTTTGCAATGCACCCACAAAGAAACCTATACAAAGATTCGTGTAAAAACCTAAGGAATTCCCCAAGGACAAACTATGTGTTGCGCAACAAACCTGACATGTCCAAACTTGCTCTTTGCAGGAAATATTTTGACAGGTTTTTTCTATGGAGTGCTTAAAAACAGGAAACTGGTCAAAAGACTTTTCTATTATGTGCTTAAAATCAGGAAAAGATTTGACAGGTTTGCTTCGCTTGCACTTAAAAACAGGAAACTGGTTGAAAGACTTTTCTATTGTGTGCCTAAAATCAGAAAAAGGTTTGACAGGTTTGTTTTAAGAATACTTAAAATAAGAAGTGGTTTGACTTTACCATTTAAAAACTTATACAAACCTTTGAAGTATCTCATACAATGTCTTGGTTGGGAACCAAACTCAAGACCACCTTTTTTCTTAGGGTTAGGATTTATACTGTCTTGGGTAGGAATCAAACTCAGGATTACCCACTTTCATAGGGTTAGGTTTGAAATCTTACACCTGTCTTGGACAAGAAACGAACTCAGGACTACTGTTGTTCTTACAGCTTCACTGTCTTGGGTAGGAATCAAACTCAAAACCACTGTTTTTCTTAGGGTTAGGATTTATAGTACCTTGAGCAGGAGTAAAACTCAGGACCACCGTTTTTCTTACGAATAGGATTAGGAATAGGATTAGGAATAGGATTAGGATTAGCATTAGAATTAGGAATAGAAATAGGATTCAGATCTACTTTCCACTACTGCTCTCTAGCGCCACCCTCCGTCACTGCTCTATAGCGCCACCCTTCTCCACTGCTCTATAGCGCCACCCTTCGTCGCTGCTCTGTAGCGCCACCTTCCGCCACTGCTCTATAGCGCCACCTTTCTCCATTGATGACGTCAGCGGGTCTGTGCTCTAGGGCCTCTAGCGGAAAACCGCGCCAAAAAAATCATTACATACTACTGACATTAATCAATGTACTGTATTATCGAAATGCAACAAAAATGATTTAATTTTTACACAACTAGAGTTGTTGGCGACTCGCTTTTAGGTCAAGACCCAGAAGTTGAGAAGCACTAGTTTAAATTATTGCGGAAAAATACATAAGCATAAGTTTTTGTGAGACCAACTTTTTTTCATTAACAAATTTTATTGTTTTTTCCGTTTTATAATTTAATTGACTGAAAATTATTATAAATTTAATTATGATGAGTAAATATTTATTACAAAGAAAGAAGAAAGTATTATTATGAATTTTTTAAAATTTTTGATTGGGATTTGTTTACTTGGCAACAATTGAGAACGCAATCTATAGCAATATAAAGCAGATCGAGGCAGTTACAGTAATATGACATCTCTTTTTGTCCAAAAACATTAAAGTACCTTGCTTTATTGGTTAGGAACCTCAAAACTGTCGAACATAGCCTTATTCACATTTTTTTTGTCTTGGTTTTAAGCATCTGCAAAAAGCTGTTGAACATAGCTTTTTGCGTTTGGTTAAAAGCAAGACAAAAAAATGTGAATTGCAACGATTTTGAAGTAAATTCTTTTTTCATAACCTTCAGTTAATTTATTCAAGTTAAGGTAACCAAGCAGTTATAAAATCTGGCCTTCAATTGTTAGTGTCTTGCGTTATTCTCTTTTAAAAAGAAATTATTGAGTCCTGTTCCAAACCAGTAATTTTGAGTTTGTTTGGATTTTGAGTTTTTATATATGCTAGTGATGTGAATATATTTTTTGCTGCAAAATCATCTAGCAGAAAAATTGTGTTCTAAAATGTACTTTCCAAAAATTCAACAAAACGAGTAAGAGTTAAACTAAAACTCTTTCTGGAGCGGTCGCATTAATGCGGCGCTCTATCGATTTGACCAAGCTTCCAAGTTTAATTTAGCTACAAATTATAATTTTTATAAAAAAAGATCATTGCTTAATGGCATTTAGTAGCTGTGCGCTATATTTGAAAAAGCATTAAGTCAACCTGCCGACACAATTTGTTTTAAGAATCAATTATCATTTTCGGTTTCAAAGGAGTTCAGTTTAGGGTCTGGTCCAAAATAAAGTGTCCGCTTATCACCTTAATTTTCTATAAACCAGGGGTTTTCAACGTTCAACGTTGGTCAGGTCCAAAATAAAGGATCCACTTATCACTTTAATTTTTTATAAACCAAGGGTTTTCAACCAGGGTTTGGGCAAAAAGTTGAAAACCCCTACTATAAACCATTTAAAAAGGCTACATTGTACCTCTACCTGTAATTAGAAGTTTATTTTATCATGAATCACTTCAATTAAATTCAAATTTCATTATTTTTAAGGCTATTTGGCAGTTTTCAACCAAAGACTCAAAACTGTTTAGAGTCCCAATGCGTTTTTTATAATCTATATTAGCGCCACCCTCCTCCACTAATGACGTCAGTGTCAGTGCGCTGCAGCGCCTCTAACGGAAAACCGCACAAAAAAACCATGCCATACTACTAATTAATATTTTCCATACATTCTCGCCGGTTTTCAATGATTTACCAAAATTGGAACAAAGTAATACAGTAATTCTAAGTGGTCCACCTTCTATGAAAAAATTTCTGAATTAAAATATACATCTTGAGAACAAAAACTTCACAGAACTGGTCACTAAATATTTTATGCAGTTCAAGAAGGAATCGATGGATGTTTTCAAATCTACGTAAAGAGGAGTTTGCATACGTAAATTAGAAATCTTTTTATTGCAAACACTCAAATTCTGTAGGCTAAGAAAGGTACGCAAGAGGAACTGGTTAAACTCCACTGAGAAAAGTTAACGTGAATTTATGGTTTATGATGTGCAACTCATACAAAAAGATTGCTACACCTGCTACTCAAGCATTGCTGTTGCTTCTATCATCGTAGTTACGTAAATCGACATTATTAATGCTAGTATAAATTAAATCAAAAGCGTGGAGTATTTTGAACAACCTTACTGGTAGGTCACGACACTCTCCTCGTCACTGTCCCGTTTCAGCCGATGCTATTGCATCTCAGCTGGTTAGAAACGGGAAATACGAGGCTGTTGATTACAAGCCATCTCGACTTGTCTTTCAAGAAGTGTCTGACCTTTGGAGGGCCACAACACCAGACCAAGTAAATATCTCTGACACTTTTTTACAGAGAGAATTTGCTGCTGCCCTTCAACACTTAAAACCAAGTAAAGCTCCGGGACCTGATTCCATCTGCCCCGAGCTTATACTCCATGCCAGAGCTGCTTTGAAGTCTTGGTTACGTGACTTCCTTTCTTCCTGTTTGCGCCGACTCAAAATTCCCAAGATCTGGAGAAGAGCGCTTGTGGTCGCGATCCCAAAACCAGGAAAGCCCGTGGGGGATCCAAAGAGTTATCGACCGATATCTCTGCTCTGTGTCCCCTACAAGATCCTCGAGAGGTTTATCTACGCCCGCGTTGAACCATTAATTAACCCACTGCTCCCTAAAGAGCAGGCTGGGTTCCGACGCGGGAAGTCAACCGTAGATTAAGTTGTTCTGCTAACCCAGAACATCGAGGATTCTTTCGAGGCTAAAAAGAAGGCCGGTGCCGTATTTATCGATCTGACAGCTGCTTATGACACTGTCTGGCACCGTGGCCTTACCTGCAAGCTGCTGAGACTACTTTCGGATAGGCACATGGTCAAAATGATTATGGAGCTTGTCCGAAATTGAAGTTTCACCCTTACCACCGGTGACAGCAAGCAAAGCAGGCTACGCCGTCTTAAAAACGGCGTTCCTCAGGGATCGGTCTTGGCTTTCCTCCTATTTAACATCTATACGTACGATCTTCCTTCCACGATTTCCAGAAAGTTTGCTTATGCTGATGATCTAGCATTGCTGCACTCTTCTGGAAACTGGAAGGACTTGGAGGGGACTCTAAGTCAAGACATGTCCACACTTTCAGCGTATCTCCAGACTTGGAGGTTGAAGCTCAGTCACACTAAGACGGTGACGGCAGCCTTTCACTTAAACAACCGAGAGGCCAAACGTGAGCTAAAGGTCTACAACAACAGTGGACTTTTATCGTTCTGTCCAATCCCTACATACCTTGGGGTAAAACTGGACAGATCGCTCACGTTTCGTCACCATTTAGTGGCATTGCGCAAAAAACTATCCTCACGCGTCACACTGCTGAGGCAACTCGTGGGCTCGGGATGGGGTGCTGGTGCTAAAACACTACGCATAGCCACCTTGTCTCTAGTCTACTCAACAGCTGAGTACTGTGCGCCAGTCTGGTGTCGCAGTGCTCACACTCGTCTCATTGACAGTGTCTTGAATGACGCCTTGCGCATAGTCACTGGATGCCTGCGTCCCACTCCAACGGACCACCTACCTGTACTCTCAGGCATCCAGCCAGCTGAGCTTCGCCGACTGGGAGCGACACTCTCCTTGGCTTACCGTGGATCTCTGGACCCCGATCATATCTTGCATGGTCTTTTAAGTGGGTCCTCAGATACTGGCCAAGTGAGACTAAGATCCAGACGCCCGTTTGTGCCAGGTGCGCGGAATCTCTTGGACAACCTTGCCAAACTTGGAATCCCCGCCTCTGAATGGACAAATCACAAATGGAACGCGGAGTACTGTGAAAATGCTTCCAGGCTCCGTGCTTTTGTGCCCGAGACCGGTGCCAGGCCTGTTGGGATGGGCTTACCCCGAGCAGCTTGGGTTAAGCTGAACCGCATGCGGACTGGTGTTGGGCGATTCCATTCGTCCATGCACAAATGGGGTCTCGCTCCTTCACCGAATTGCGAGTGTGGCGCCTCAGAGCAAACCGCAGACCATGTACTAACAGCGTGCCCTATACATCGGGCACCACATGGAGCTCGAGGTCTGACGGTTTTGGATGACAAAACTCGATGCTGGCCTAATGACATCACTGCCAGCATCTGATCCAGGCAGTGCAGCAGTTTGGGGTAGTAAAAGGATAAACCCTCGGCCCCAGTCCTGTTTGTGTCTGACCTGGAGTGGATACCCTTCAAACGACGACGACGACGACGAATCAAAATTAATTCAAAACATCGGAACATGATTTTTGTTGTATTGTTGCTAATGTTTCACCTCGTATCCATGAGCTTGTTTCTAAAAAGCAGGCTCATTCATAAATCTAGTAGGCTTTTGCTGGCTTATTTATATTAAACTGTTAGCTTGATTGTACTGTTTGTTTAAATTTGTATTACATAGCTCTGAATGATTTGCGTGCTTTTGTTATTTTGTTCATTTAAAACTTAATTAAATTAATAATAATAATCAGATTTTTCATGTAAAACTAAATTTTAGTAACTAAAACTATATCGATTGATTTTCACACGAAATCCAACTGTAGTTATTATACAGTGTGATCAGAAAGTCATTGTGCACCTAATATCATCCAGCTTTTGGTTAATATAAACAGTCATATTTTGATTTGTACAGTAGATATCTAGGATATTAAACAATGTCATCCAGGTTTTGTCAATATAAACAGTCATACGAGTATTTTGATTTGTACAGTAGATATCTAGGATGTTGAACAATGTCATCCCATCGTTAGAAAATTTTTGAGCCGTTGAAAATGGTGCTGTCAATAGAAGAGAGGATCTTTTTGGTTGAGCATGTATTCCGTGCAAACGGTGACGCAGTGAAGCAAGAGTTTTTGGAAAGGTTTCCACCACAATATTTACAGGAACTACGCAACAGCATCCGACATCAAATTTCAGCCATTAAACAAGAGGAAATTCATCGAGTGTTAAAGAATTTGAAGCGCCGAATCGACCTTTGCATTGATGAACTTGGTGGACATTTTCAGCAGTTATTGTGAGTCTTGAATAAATTCTTTGTTACTATAAAGAGATGAGTATAGGGAATCACTCCTAACTCTGCCACTGCTTTAATGGATATAAGCAAAATCACTTTTGGCCTGCAATATATTCAATTGATCGAGAAAATGCATGCACAGGGGTAATTTGACCTCTTACCATTGAGGCAAATGACACATTACTGTGCAAAAGTACAAAAACTCATTCGATTTCGACCAATATCACATTGGTACTTTGCTGTGTACGACCGCATTGCACTAATTTTCAACAGCCAGGACAATTACTGGTGAAAATTGACTTGGTAAAGTGCAAACAATAATTAAGCTAGCTAATTTGACAAAGAAAAAAAATTTTTTTTTTATCTAGACACAAATATAAGAAGATTAAAAGCATAGTTTGGGGGCCTCAAATTGTAAAAAAGAAAAGGTAATCTTGTCATAAAACAATAGAAAAAAAATCAAAGGTATAGCTTAGCTTAGTGCATATTGCCTAATTAAGAATAAATAATACTATTGGGGAGCTAAATCCTCTGCCAGACAGTATCAAATTTTTTATTAATTACCAACTGATTGTTGTTTTGAACAATAAACTGGTTATTTTAAAGTTGTAGTTATCGATTTCTATAGGACAGAATGTTGTTTATGCACTGGGATTACAGGTGCACAGTGACTTTCTGATCACACTGCATTACTAATAAAATTTTGTTTCAAACGTAGAATTTAACTTTCTCATGCTCTATTTCTATACATTTTCAAATTTCACATCCTGTTGTTCGACATTGCATGATTACGTGATATTAAGCATACTTTCATACAACCATGCAGCTTTGTCACCGATGGTAACATATAAATTTACTCTCCACCAGACATCAGTTAAATAACGTTAAACATTTGTTTTAATTATGATTAAATCAGCTGTCTGAAATATTGTAATTATTTTGTTTTTATTTCTACTTGAACAAACAAATATAACAAAAATCACGTTAGTAGTTAATCTTCTAAGTTCGAACTGTCGCAATAAAACTTGATGATAACGCTCCTGATGACCACAAACTAGCGGTGTGCAACCTGCGACCCTGGAACAGATATTTTCTAGCCCGCTGAAAGCTTTGGTTTGCACAAGTTTTTTTTAGATGTAAAATAGAGCAGAAAAGATTGGTTGTGAGCAAATGTCACACAAGTTTGTGTGAAGACTTTTTTTAGTCTCCACAAGAAGGAAACCAATGGTATCTACTTCTTTTTCTACTACAAAATCAGATGAAAATATAAAAAAGGCCTTCAGATTACATTTGTATGACATTTGAACTGGTATTCCTATATGTACAACAATTCCGGCCCGGTTTCATTTTTCTTTGCGCATTTGGCCCGGGAGCACTAAAGATTGCACACCCCTGCTATAAATTACCAATTTAAACATTTTTTTGATGGATTGCAATGGATTGCTTAGCTTTAAAAGTAAATTATGCACCAAAGCAAGTTCTGCTTATCACTAAAAGTGTGACAAAATTTTGCGAGTTCATGCAAAGCTAGAAAGTGTCAAAAAGGTACCGATGAACAAAAAGTTTGGGAACCCTTGCTATATAGTCTGTAAAAAAGATTAAATTGCCAAAGCTTTGCTCTCTATTTCCGCTTAACATTTGGGTCGCTACAAAAAAAAGTTGATAAGCATTGATTTAAACTATATTTATGAGCAAAAACGACACTAAGAAATAAATAATATACAAAGTTTGATTCAGTGCACACACATCTATGAATGAAAAAATTTCTTTTATTTATTTGATATTTGCCACAAAATAACTTAAAAAAGCAATGCGTAACAGAGGTTAAATTGAATCTGTCGCTCACCTTTCCATTTTTCCAATCGTTGTATAAGTTATCTATAGTGGTTTAACGGTAGTCACTCGTTTGTTAGTACTTAAGTAACTTAATCTTTTTTATAATTTCGGCAAGAAATAAATTTTCGTTAACAATGTAGTTAATCTTCTTCTTTGTATGAAGTAGATGTTTTTTCCAAAAGATGTTAGGGTAGGTATTGTTCACCCAGGCCACTGTTTTCTCATTAACTGATTCCAGACCAACCCCCCTAATTGGATGACGGAAAATGGATAAAAATTTCTACCTATGTACACACTATTACAGTGTCATTGCGATAGTGTGTACGTAGGTAGAACGCCTGAACAATTGGAATAACGAATTCTACAAGTTTCAAAATTTTTTAGAAATCAAGTTAAGCCTCAAAAAGATCTACCTAGATGTCAATGTAAATCCACTCAAAATGCACCTATTTCGATTTCGGCTATTGGTCAACATTTGTTAGATAAAAAAATTTGTGCTAAAAAATTTTATATCGAAAAATACGATTCAGTTTTCAATTTTAGCTTTGGGACAATCGTCTTTTCACCTGAGAATGCTTAAAGCCACCTTTATAGAGTCTCTTGAACCCTCTCTTTGTTGCCAGATAGAGTTTGTCTATGAGCTGAAGCCTTCTTGCTTGCGGTGCAAGTGAGCGGGCAAATAATCACGTGCTCTCTTTCTTCAACCAATCAAAAACGCTGTTATTTTTAGTGTCTTGCAATCCTATATAAACCACGGTTTTCATACATTTCGTAATTTTTTAACGATTTTTTCCGACAAAAGTTGGCCAAAAGATTTTTTAAGAAAAACAGTCTTTTTGAAGATTACCAAAAACTGAAAGAGTTGATGGTTCCGTTCATTCCATTGGTTATTTTTAAATTCTGTACAACAAAGAATTTATTTAAATGTTAATTTTTTGCGCAGTAACTCAAGGTGTCGGGAAGCGCGAGTGCCTTATCCAATTTTATGCCAAGGTACGTAGGCTTGGCACAGTAAGATAGGGTTTGTCCTTTGACGGTGATTGAAAACTCGCGTCGCACTTTTTTGCTATTATGGTGGAAGACAGCCGACACTGCTTTGGCTGTACTGAGCTTCAGCTTCCATTTTTGGAGGTACGAGGATATAGTTGCCATGTCCTGACTTAAAATTTTTTCTAATATCCTCCGGTTAAATGTTAAGTGCACGATTGCTAACTCATCAGCGTAAACAAATTTTCTGGAAATTGTTACTGGCAAATCTTAAATGTAGATATTAAATAAGAGAGGAGGTAGGACTAATCTCTGTGGGATGCCATGTTTGAGGCGTCGTAATCTGCTTTGTGATTCAGTACCAATGGTAAGAGTAAAACGGCAATTTTGTACACATTCCATGCTCAGTGAGACCATATACTTGTCCGGCAAAAAACGCCAAAGCTTCAGGTGAGACTGCAATGCCATACGGTACTGTAGGCTGCCGTGAGGTCAATAAAAATAGCACCAACCTTCTTTTTAGCCAAGTAGCTATCCTCAATTTTGTGAGTTTTCTATTTTAGAAATTCTAATTTCTATTGTCAGCGTAGCTAAATAGCGAGGCAATTAAAAACGAGTAAGTAGGTTTTTATAAGTTTATATATTTTTTTCTTATGTGTTTCAATTCTTGTTTATAAAAGCAGTTTTTAAAGCGAATTTAGTAAGTAAATAAACAATTTTTTCAGAAATGTTTCACGTCACAGTCCTAGCTTAAATTTTGATAAATTTTGAGAGTATAATATACCTACTAAGTGTTTGTTGAATGTAACTTAATTTGAAACTTTGTTTAAAAAGATAAAAGCCAATAGAGTCTGTACTAGATCCTAAATATTAATTGGCTTTTTGGCATATCCTACTTCAGTAAAGAGAAAAAACTAAAAATAATTTGTTTATTTATTAACAAATTAGAGAATGGCCAAAGGTCTTGTTCACATCACTCAGGTAAATGAGTTAAGTATAAAAAATGTTGTATTCAAAGCCTACAGTTAAGATCCTTTTTACCACTGTGCTGACTGTTAAACATGTTGCAATCTTTCAAAATTGTTTTTGTTATACAGTACATCATTGTGCGTTAGTAAATTGAATTTATACGTGTTGGCTTCGGGGGTTGTAAAAAATCAATTGATAAAAAATTAATTGATTAAATTCTAATCAAAATGACAATGACAAAAGATTTGTTTGAATAGCTTTTAAACAATTCCAAGCTAAGCACATTGTTATTTGAATATCGTTTACGTTTGTAGAATTTTGTAAGAGTAACCTATTTGAATTTTTTTGTAACTAATCATGCAGTGTTGCTGAAACTTGTCATAAAAATTATGAAAGATTGACACAAATAAAGATTTTATGTATTTGATTAAAAAACAAAAAAAGTTTAGCCACTGTCTTAATAAACCAAAAATTTTAGCCGATGAAAAATATTGATTTATTTTTATAGGTTATGAATGATTAATAAATGATTTGAAATGAAAATATAATAGTTTAATTAAAATAAGTATAAAATGTCCATCAGAAATCTACAAAATGTTATTGAAGATATGGCCGGGACAAGTAACAAAATCAATCACTCAGTGCTCTATGACGTAAACAGTTTCGTAACTGGTCCTGATGATATCGATCTTGTTGGAAATGGATCTTTCGCAAAAGTGCGTCGATGCTATTACGATCAACTGAACCCTGTAGTTGTAAAATATTTCGCTCTCAATGGATCACAGGAGTCAATTAATCGGAAACTAAAAGAAGTTGCCAAAGAAGCTGCTACTTTAATAAACATCAGTCATCCAAACATTGTTCGAGTTTTTGGAGTTACATCATGGAACAAGTTTTGCGGAATTGTTATGGAAGAAGTTACCGGAGGAACGTTGGAAGATTTATTGTTCGGCAAACCAAACTATTCCATATCTTGGTATGTTTGTTTGAAATTTTTTGCAGAAATTGCAAACGCTTTGAATTATCTCCATAATCAAGATCCACCATTGGTGCATTGTGATTTGAAACCACAAAATGTTTTGTTAATGGCGGGTGACTTGACAGTAAAGCTAGCTGATTTCGGTTCTGTGACAATTGTACAAGCTACAGAAATGATGTCATCGTTTCAAACTCCTTCCAACAAACAATACACTCCATTATATTGTGCACCTGAACTGTTGAAAAACATCGAAATACGAAATTGCTCGAGTGATATTTATAGCTATGCTTTGATTGGTTACGAAATTATTACTCGACATCAAGTTTTTATACATCCAGGAATCAATTATGATCTTATAATCTATGAAATAAAGCATAACGGTCAAAAACCAAACATGAATATTGTCAATGAGATAGAAAAGAGCTTAGGTGAAAACAGTGATAATAAAACCATATTTCTTCAGTTAAAAAGCATTATGGAAAAATGCTGGAATTATGAAGCAAATGAACGACCGACTGCTTCTGAGATAATTATTACGCTGAAACCATTGTTACCATTAGCATATTCTGATTTGAAGGGTGCAATATCCCAACAATCTCCTTTTTCCCCTCATGTCAAACCACAAAACAAAGCCAAGCTTTATTCTTTAGCAGATGTAGACATGCAATCAGAAGTATGTTTGTTGAAAACAAATCCTAATTTAGATTATCTTTCATCTCATTTGCTCGTGAACTATAAAGTGATCACTAACTTGACAGCGTTAACTTTAAATGAAGTAACCCTAAAAAACAGTGGTCATCAAAAAATAGTAGCAGGAAATAAGTTTAATTGGTCAATTTATTTCAACAGTTTTTCGGCTGTAAAACTTGAAGCAGAACATGAAAACTCTTATTTTGATTTATTTCATGTTGATGGAAATCTATACAAATTGACACCAACATCAAACTTTGTTGAATTAAAACCAGGTGAAACGGCAAGTATTCGGTTTAACTCCCACAGGGTTTTAAGTCGGCACTCCCTCTTTCCTCGTTGGTATGTTTGTGCTCCTGGTGAACAATTACAAATCATAAAAAACACAGATGATGATGAACTTGGATTTGTATCTGATTTTGTAAGACCTGAACAATACAAATATTCTATAAATGATTTGTCAGAACCATTTACACCAGCAGAAAGATTTGACAAGTATAATGTTGCTGATTTTGGTTGTGCACCACTTCGAATTATTCCCGATGTAAAAGTTTCTAATTTCAATGTTAAAAAAAATTTGGAATTAAATTTTGATAATTGTTCGATAGTAGACAATTTTGGTTTGAATGAAAATAAATTGCATCAATTGAAAAAAATTCTTGGAATTTATCATACCGAAGATCATAAATCATGTTCACAAAATTCAAATCACAATATTATTATTAATTTGAAAGAAGGCGAAGCAAATAATGTATTTCAAAATGAAGAAAGTTATCAGATTAACATAAATTACAATAGCAAAAACATTGATATTACAGCATTTGGACAATCGGGAGTTTTCTATGCAATACAGACATTGACGGCACTAGCAGAAACATGCGATGACTCAAGTACACAATCTGTTTCATGTGGAGTTATCGAGGACTCACCGAGATATGATTATCGGGGCTTGATGATTGATGCAGTGAGAAATTTTATCAAAGTTGATGATCTTATATTGATTATCAAATCCATGGCCATGTACAAGTTGAACAAACTGATTTTGCAACTATCACACAATGAAGGATGGAGAATCGAAATCAACGGTTTACCTGAGCTGACGGAAGTTGGAGCATTTAGACGCCATACTGAAACTGAAGACGCAGTTCTTCCGGCATTCGGTTCTGGTCCTCATGATAACACGTCAGGAAGTGGATATTATACAATTGAAGATTATAGAAAGATCTTGCAAGTTGCATCGAATCATTGTATTGAAGTGATTCCAAGGCTCATCATGCCCGGAAATTGTACAGCAGCAATTCTATCAATGAAATCACGATACAACAAATTTAAAGATCAGGATCTTGACAGAGCTGAAAAGTTTTTACTAAATTCTTTCAATACAAATTTAGATTTTGGTGAAAATAGTCATATTGTGAATCCAACTATAGAATCCACTTACAACTTTATTGATTTTATATTTAACTCAATGAAAACCATGCACAAAGACATACAGCCTTTAAAATTAATTTACGTTGGTGGTTATGCAATACTTGACAAATGGTTCGATTCATCATTATTTGAATCATTCAAATCAAAGACATCTGTTCCTGTTCACGTTACTAATTTTCACGAATACTTTTTGCATAGAGTTGTACAAATCGGTTGGAATAATCATGGAATTAAATTAGGAATGCATATAAACGGAGTATTGCAAATGCCAAACCAAGAATTGTTTCATGAAAGTATTATGAATTGTGACAGTGTTGTCGTTTATGCAAACAATATAGAACCAGATATTAAAATATTGGAAAAAGGATACAAATTGGCCAACGCTGGTTACAAAGTTGTTATATCTAATGCATCTCATTTAAGTTTAGATCATGCGCAGGAGCCTGATCCAGAAGAAATTGGTCAATATTGGGCAACTAGATACATAGATGACAAAAAAGTATTTTCATACAAACCAGATGATTTGTTAAGCAACACAAACCAAGGCCATGTTGTTGACGTTTCAACCGCAGATTTTACTGAAAAACAGGCTCAACTACAAAAACCTGAAAACATCATTGGTATTCAAGCCTATTTGTATACTGAATTGTTACGTGATGTGAAAACGATACATTACCAACTATTTCCTCGGTTACTGGCATTTGCAGAGCGAGCTTGGAATAAAGCTGATTGGGAGAGTAATAATTTTCCAAATCGAGAAAAACGTTTTGCTGAAGACTGGAAAAACTTTGCAAATAGAGTTGGATACAAAGAATTAAAAAGATTGCAAAAGCTTGGCATTCACTACCGAATTCCACCCCCTGGAATATTAAAAGTGCAATCAAATGCTAAACTATGTACCCTTTATCCTGGGTTTTATTATTTGTATCGACAATATGCAAACAACAAACCTTGCGAATGGAAGGAATGCAAAAATGATAATTTACTGGTTAACGAGCTGAAAAAATACGACTTTACTACTGTTGACTCAAACAGCCAAAGAAATAGCAAAATCGCAAAGCTTGAAAATAGCTTGAATAACCCTTTTGTTACCGGGGTTGTGGGAAACATCCACATGGGGCTAGGAGAAAACGTAGCTTTGCCATTACGTAGAAAGTTAAACATTTCGTGCAAAAAGTTTTAACCAGGCCGATAAAAACATGCGTTTTTTTTAACTATTTTTAAATTCATTAAAGTTTGTAACCTAATGGATTGGATTAATTTTCTGCACTTTTGGTCTTAAATTCTTAACACTGAATTGAATTCTAGGTGCCTGGGTACATTAACTTATTTTAATAACCGTACTGCAGCTGCTGAAGAACCTGGCTTTTACGTTGCCGTTTTTGCCAAGGACTAATTGTTTCTGAAAAAGAAAGGTTGGATATTATGACCAGGGTTTTTGATTGAAGCAGCGTTGACCTTACAGAAACTATAAATTTTTATTCTTGTAAAATAATATTTTACGGTGAGCCTAAACCTGATGAAGCTCATAACTAATAAGTGAGTAAGAATCTTGTAGTAAAACTGACGCGGACCAAATGTATTATGTTAACATGGCAAGACAGAGCATGACGTTGAACTGTGCTTTCCTAACAAAAATACTACAATCAACACATTACGAAAAATTGTTAGCAAAATTTGTAATTTCTTTCGAATGTAACAATTTGCAATCACATATTGTGTATCTTTTTCATAACATTTTTATTTTGTTCAGTCGTATAAACGAGCGTATTTAGGGGGTAGGGGCATTTCGCATGGCCCTCCCTTTGGAGATTACTAATATGTAGGTTTACCATATGTTGGACAGTAGTTTTGCTGCCATGTCCCTTCCCTTTGCAGATTTTTTTGGCAGAAAAAAAAGACAGATTCGATGTGCAGACTTGTTTTGAAAATTATAAAATCTGTGATTGATTTAAAATAAACACTTTTTTTTTTACTACCACTTAAATACATTTTTCACTAAGCATATTTGGTTGTGGTTGTATGCCCACCTTTTTTTTCAAAAATCCTCGGTACGCCACTGTGCACAATTGACTTTAAACAACAAAATATTATTTTTACATAAGTTGTGTAAGGCGTTAAATGCAGTTGTTCTTTGCCAATAGTCTTCTTTCTGTCATTTACAAAATTCATATTGCTTCATAATTATTAAATTTATTTTATTTTTATCTCTATATTTATCCTCCTGACTCGCAGGAAAGCGACGGAGGCGCTATACATAGGGTAAGCAATTACCCCGACCTGCTTCCGGAGATCCCAAGATATTGCTGTCCGCTATTAATTTAGTAGAGATATGACTGCAATTTAGAACTGCTTGTCAAGACCACCAAGCAGGGGAAAGTGCCGTAAAAACTTTGAAAATTTTTAAACGGGCACGATTACCTGGATATATAGTATTTACTGCGTAGAGTGGAAAGGCTATTTATTAAAAGCTTGCATAAGATTTATTTTCAATATTTCAATTGTAATCATGACTTGCTTTCGTATTACTGCATTTGTAATTCATTGCCTATTAAATATCTTGTTAAGTACAAATTATGTCGAATAGTAGGCTACATAAAATACTTAATAGTCTATCACCAATGCATTTGACAAATCTCGTCATTGTGTACGAGCCTTTGAGAAAAAATCTTAGATGAGGCAAAGATAATTGGATTATTAACATCAGACACCACGTTTTAAAAATACTTTTTCATCAAAAATGTTAGTATGGAATTCTTTGCCAAAATTCCTGAGATCTTGTCAGCAAAGAAATGTTTTTAAAAAAGGAGTTAAAAAGTTATTTCTTTAAAGAAGCTTATAGAAAATTCAGTAATGGAAATTTCACTCATAATTGCTTTTGCCTATGATAAGTTTGTCTTTTTTAAATTGACAAATCACATCTTGTGATTTCATACCATGTAATTTTATACCTGTTTTTGTAAGTCTAACGTATCCGAGTGATAGTTTCGTGATATTAGTCTTTATTTTCAGTGATCGCTTTAACTTGATGCGAGTGGTGCGGCTGCACCGGCCCCCCGTAAAAAACGTCAAAAAGTGCTCTCCCCTAAGCAAGATATTGCTCTATTTTTTTATAGTAGCACCATGATGGTGGAACCGCTAAAGTGATAACCTTTTTTTAGAGATTATTTTGTTTCCGAACACTAAAAAGTGGCCCTCTATTTTTCTTGCACCAGGCTCCCTTTTTGTAAAGCATCATTGTTTATTTTGCATATGCTGATTTAATAATCCTTTATTTTAATGTGTAGATAATCCGCATCAATACTGTATTTGATTAGATCTAATTATTTTATTGTTTGTTTTCTTTTCACGTTATTGCAGTATTTTCATTCATGTTCAACCGCTCTGAGACTATACGAACTTTTTATGCATAAAGCTGTATATAAGTAAATCGCTATTACGTGTACGCAAGCAGCGGCATAATTGCTTGATGGTTACTCCTTGTTTGAGCTTTTATATAATACGCATTTATTTTTATTCCGAACTGTCTTCTGTTTTGAATATTTTGCACATAATTTTTTAGACTGTTTTTTTAAGTTGAAGCACTGCGTGGTTAGTTATGGATAAAGTAGTATATTTAAAAAAACAATTAAACAATTTAAATTTTTTACTTGTGCCAGTTTTGCTACTTCTTTGAAAAATTTAATCATAAATAGTTTATAAAGTTATTTCCGAAAACACATTACATAATTGTTCGAGTGATATTTAGAGCTAATACAAGTAATATAAAGCATTGCCCAGTTTCTTCGATCAGCGCTTAATATCCCTGATTTCGAGGAAAGACGTTTGAACGTGACACTCAAAGGGCTAGATATCACACAATGTTGCCAACAGTATTTTGCAACATTACTTTGTTGTTGTGAGATCTTCGTGGAGTGATTCAGAGATGAGCGCAGCCAATTTGTAACCTTCTTTGGCGTAGAAAACCAGCAAAACAACATTATGTTAAACATTATGTTGTTTGGTTGGTTTTGATCTTAAATATTGTGTGTTAAATATTAAATATTGTTATCTTGTTTTTGGCTGGTTTTGGATCTCCGCAAAGTATTTTGTCATTTTTTCACAATGTTTTTTTTTACTGACATAGCACGACATGATATTACACATGCAATGACGGATACTTTTTAACAGCTTATAACCTATAAAAGAATATTTTGAGAGTTAATTACTATTTTGTACGTTTTTTTAAAAAAACTTGAAGACAATCTAATAACAGCATTAAGTTTAAGCGTGCATTCTGGGTTTGCAAAAACGATGGGCTAACTCGGTGGTTCTTAAACTTTTTAGGTGACACGTCCCTTTTTGCTTTAATAAAATAATAGGCGCATTCATTAATTTTTATAACAAAGAAAATAAAAATATGGCGAAAACTTTAACAATTGAAATTATCAACAGGGTCTTTTCATTAAAACTACGATATACTCACAACCGAGCCTTTATGTTTCGGTAAATTTATAACAAAAAGAGCAAAAAATTTTGCGCAGATCCGCGCTGCAGAAACGAACTATGTTCCGAGAAGAAATTAACTAATAATTAAAGTGTAAAGCAAAAAGGCGCTGGCAGTGAGTGCACGCGCAAATAATGATTAGGAAAGCAAAAGAAATAAAACAAACACGTGCGTTGGTAGTTTTCTACACATATCCATAGGAATTTTTTGTAAAAACGTTGAAAGACCTTGAAAAAATTAAAAAATTTACCATCACGATTTTATTTTAGCAGCACCACCTTTTTTGTAAAATGGCAATCTTTATAAAATGTCAATAAGGAGAATTGACCTTGTTTAAGTTAATTAGAAGCTCCCAACGCAGTGGGAGCTAAAAAAACGAGTCTACTGGAAAATATTTGTCGCAAAATTTGTTGGTTATTAAAATGGGGGCATGACACAATGCCTCCCCTCTAAATACGCTACAGGCCAAATATAAGACTAATTTGACTGACAAAATAATTTTTACATATTTTCTGTTGGTATAATTAAACGTTACTGACGGGAACATTTACGGCCATTCAGTAAACCATCCAGCACCATCCATCGTTTCACACTTTTTAATGGGAGTCGTGACAATAGGAGTCGCGACAATGATGAAAGCAAAGAACCACACGTATTTATAGGCAGAAATGTGAAAAGTGTGACACGAAAAGATTTTGGCTATATTATGGCTTTACTGTAAGCCATTTTGAAATTCTGTACCGCCAAGAAATTATTTTTTAAAGTAAATAAAACACCGCGGCAATTTTTTCAACTGAAGACCTTTGTGTTAAAATCATAAAAAAAAATAAGATAACTCGCTATTTCATACAAAAAGTTAATAAACTGTGCAGTAAAGAAGTCTTTTTTGAAATCTCTTAATCAATTCTATTGTTTACGATCTCTGTTTTATGGCGGTGCTTCCTGTGAAAATAATTTGTGTTTAGCGGCGTACCTCGTGCAGTGATTCTATGAAATTTGATTGGTTCACTTGGACATGGCTAGCACACTATAAATTGAGATCTTGGTAAATTTATATTCTTTCAGTCGTTAGTGATCCATTGGTTCGGTGATTTGGTTTAGTGTTGTAGTTTTGAAGAGTGAGTTTGTAGATCGCAAGCGAAACTTTGAAAAATTTCGTTTTGCGATTGCATCATTTTGGCTGCACCGTTTTTGCTGCACCGTTTGAGCTGTATTGTCGAGTAAATAATTGTGGTGGTTGGTTTGTGGAAGCCTGTAATAATTAATATATCGAAATTTCGACTTAAATATATATAGTATAAAAACTATAAGACGTGTGTAAAGCCAGCGGTGTGATTGGGGAAAGCTTGGATAGCTTCCTCATAGTAGAAGAATTTGAAGCCAAGAATAGAGGGGTTCGCTGTGCGGTCTACTGTAAGCTTCTGAAGTTAAAACTTTGTTTTAATCTTCACTTTGCATTAGATGAGATTTTTACCTTGTTTTTGGTCTTCACTTTGCATATGTAATAATTTGCTTTTTTTAAAACAACATTTTTCCATTATCCAATTTAGTTTACGCTATTTCAGAAAATTTTGCGCGATGCACTTAAAACCTTTACGCTGGCCACAGGTTGAACACTCCTAATTTAGTTCATTGAGATATCTATAAACTTGAACAGTTTTGTTTTTATGTACCGTATGAACACTTAAAACTTTGGGTTTTTGCAAGTAAAACTTGACCGAATGAATATAACTTAAGCTTATTCTTGTATGTTGATCCTCGAGTTGGGCGAGCTAATTTTCAGAAAAGCGAAAATCCTTCTAAAAAATTGGCGAAAATTGGCATAAAATATTTCAAAACAGTTGCGACAAGCCAAATTTAATCTTAAAATAGCATTTAAAATTTAATCATTAGGCCCTACAAAGTGATATTTGAAGAAATTGTCTGTCATCGTAATAAAAATTGGATGCAACGAATTGCTAGAATAATAGCTAAAGAAAGGAACAAATGCTGTCAGGTAAAGCCGACAAATTGTTTAGCACTCAACTGGGTTATTCTGTTCGAATGAGATTCGAATCAGCATCAGTGCAAAGCAGACGAAAACGTAGCTTTCTAAAGTTTATTATAGAAAATCAGATAGACTGAAAGGAATTGCTTTCGGAAAAAATTAACTAAAATAATCGATTGCTGCGTTGGTTTATTTTCTTTTGTCCAAAACAAAGTAAATAAAAAATCTTTGGCTAAACTCGGTAAAAAAGAAAAGGAACAGTAATATTTTAAACATTTCACTTGTAGTAATTGAAATAGCTCATTCTAAAACACTTTTTAACGAGTTTTACGGAGTGGGCGATTTTCTAATGATATGTTGCAAAAACATTTTTGTTTTATTGAAACTTAATATTTACAAGTGCGACAACACGAGGCGTAAAACGTTACGCCATAAAAACACGTTTTGAAAAATTGCTTTTTCACAAATTCATCCAAAAATTGTCAGTAAGTTCTGCCTTCGGTAAATATCAAAATCAGCTGCATTTTGTCGGCTTTAATTTTTTTTGGAAAAAAACTCCATCACTGTTTTTATTGAGCGTGCTTCGATTGCTTCCCTCTTCACTTGCCGTGATTCAAGTATTCCAGAGTCTACTGTCTCCATGTACATGCATATGCTGACGGTCGGCGATTACTATTTTATTTTAAATAGAAATTACCCATTCTGTTTGCATGCAATGAGCAGCGATAACAAGACGTTTGTTTCAAGCTGCATTGTTGCCACAGTACCTGATGCAACTTTTGTAGTTGGCATAACAGCGCTAGTTCTAGTTCTGTATTTTCAGGCAAAAATAGAGAATCAAATCAAGAATAATTGCAATGTCGTTCAAAAATTGTTCTTTTTTTTCGGAAATAACTATCTTGCTAATTTTAAGCTGTGAGCCTGTTGATAATGAAATTGTAGACACATTTTGCAAAAAAGGAAAAAATTTATCCTTGAATGATATCAACGTGTTCAATCTTGTAGCCTGGTCGAGTGGTTAACAACGCCGCGATTATGATCGACGCGGTCCTGGTTTAAAACTTATACATCCCCAATTCTGCATTGTTTTTTGGGAAAGACAGTTTACATCACTTTTCCCCGCTTGATGGTTTTTGCCAAGCAGTCCTAAATTTTAGTCAGATTGCTATAAAATTAAAAAATCAAATAAAAAATTTGAACCAGACAGCAATATCTTGACATTTCCGGAAGCGCGTCGGGAATCACTTTACGCTAAATATTAATTTATTTTAGTTTCACTCGAAAACTACAACTTTAGTAATTTTAAAAAATTAAAATCATCTTAACGGCACTTGTGCTGTACGAACTACGATTGTCACAGTAAAACTGTTATAACTAGGGCAAGTTTTTATTGCAATAAAACCTTCAAAAATTTGCATTTATTTTAAACAAAGTAGTTGCAAAAAGGTGCATTTACGCACAAGCATTTTAAAAGACAGACATTTAATCTAGGATTTATTTACATATAATGCTACATATTTCTAAACATTATCTGGGAAGAAATAGTGATCTTTTTCCAACAGTTGTAGCTTTCTAAAACTGCGTTCCACTGTAGAAGAAGTTGCTTAGCAATTTAAAAATTTGGCCTACAGTTTCGGACTGATGTTTTGCCGGGTAATTTCTTAAATTGCTTTTGGTTCACTATTAGTTCAAATAAGTAATCCAATTTTATTTTAACTGGATTGCTGCTTAAGTAAAATATGTGACCTCTTTCATTGGCTTGAACAACAAGCTATCTCATAACATTGCGACTAAGCTAATCAGTCTCATTGCTATTTTTTCGTAAATCGAAGAGTTTTATAGCACTGAAATAGCTTTACAGTACGTTTTTTAGACCACATTTTTATATTTTGCGCAAAACTTGATAGAAGTTGCGGTGAAAAATTGCTTGTAAAAAAGAAAAAAATTGCAAAAAGTTGAAATATAAATTTTCTGGAAACAGCTTAAAACATTGTGCTACATAAATTCTGAGTATTTGGAAAGCTGTCGGAAGCTGTAAAAAAAGATTGCAAAAGTTTTTAAAAAGTTGCCATAATAATAACTTTAAAAAATTTGATTTACTTTTTTTTTTTAATTTTCTTTAATGCAATGTGGAATTGTTTTCTGTTTGTTGAATACGACCTGCATTAAATTACTCCGTTTTGTTAGGTAATTTTTTAAATTATCTTCATTGTTCATCAACATTTTTCACATTCACATTCGCAAATTTTGACTTGAAAAGTTATGTATTTGCATATCTTTCAATCTACTGTAATACAAGCTATAGCCATAGGTTATGAAAACTTAAAGCACTGATCTGAAACTCATTGCAAAATATTATATCATTTATCAAACACTTTTAATCAATTGCTTTGTATTTTTTAAAAATTATAATGAAAATAAAAAAAGAGGCTTGTTTTTCTTTGTAAAGGTGGCAAACCGTTGTGGCAGTATAGAATGAAATAAATTCGATGAAAATAATTCATCACTAAGACCCAAAAATATTCAAATTAGGTTATTCTACTATAATTCATAAGCCAAACAGATCCAAACAAAAAAATTAGAATTTTTAAGGAAGCTTATCACACCCATTAACTTCAAACTTTAATTTCAACCATTAAGATTAATATACCCGAGATTCTAGACCTACTAGCTTGGATCCAATATTATTCTTTTCAATATTCTAATATACAAAAAAATGCTAACCAGCGTAAATTTTAGGAAGTCATTTTTAACAAGACATTAATTTATTCAACAATGAAACAACATTGAAATATTTATTTAAACGTAAAATTGCAGATAAGAAATAAAATTATTTAAATTAGAAAAAATTTTTGCTTTCTTAATGAAGTTATCATAGATTAATCTTTTATAGTTATAAATAGTTGAGCTATTCATTTTCGGTTTGTTGATTAAAATTTGATGTAAAAATATGTTCCAGTTTGTTAAGAATATAAAGTAAGCCTATTCAAAAATGTCCGCCAGCAATCTGCAAAATGCATTAGAGGAAATGGTCAGTGGAAACAAAACCAATAACTCAAGTGGTTTATGACGTAACAGTTTCGTAGCTGGTCCTGATGATATCGATCTTGTTGGAAATGGATCTTTTTGCTAAAGTTTGTCGATGCTACCATGCTCAACTGAACACTGTAGTTGTAAAATATTTTGCTCTCAATGGATCACAGGAGTCAATTAATCAGAATCACAGGAGTCAATTAAAAGAAGCCGCCAAAGAAGCTGCTACTTTAATAAACATCAATCATCCAAACATTGTTCGAGTTTTTTGGAGTTACATCATGGAACAAGTTTTGCGGAATTGTTATGGAAGAAGTTACCGGAGGAACGTTGGAAGATTTATTGTTCGGCAAACAAAATTATTCTATATCTTGGTATGTTTGTTTGAAATTTTTTGCAGAAATTGCAAACGCTTTGAATTCCCTTCATAATCAGGAACCCCCATTGGTGCATCGTGATTTGAAGCCACAAAACGTTTTGTTAATGGCGAATGACTTGACAGTAAAGGTGGCCGGTTTTGATTATGTGACAATTGTATAAGCAACAGAAATGATGTCATCGATTCAATTTCCAATAAGTAACCAATACACTCCATTATATTGTTCACCTGAACTGTTGAAAAACATCGAAATACGAAATTGCTCAAGTGATATTTACAGCTATGCTTTGATTGGTTACGAAATAATTACTCGACATCAAGTTTTTATACATCCAGGAATCAATTATGATCTTATTATTTATCAAATACAGCATAATGGTCAAAAACCAAATATGAATATTATTAAAAGAGCTTAGGTGAAAACAGTGATAATAAAACCATATTTATTCAGTTGAAAAGCATTATAGAAAAGTGCTGGAATTATGAAGCAAATAAACGATCTACTGCTTTGGAAATAATTAATATGCTAAAACCGTTGTTACCATTAGCATATTTTGATTTGAAGCGTGCAATATCCTCGCAACCAACGTTTTCACTTTGTGCCAAACCACAAAACAAAACCAAGCGTTTTTTTGGCAGATGTAGATATTCAATCAGAAGCATTTTCATTGACAATGAATCCGATTTTAGATTATCTTTCAATGTGTATAAGCGTTAATTATAAAATGATTACTAACTTAACAGCTTTAAGTTTAAATGAAGTAACCCTGAAAAACATTAGTCATCAAAGTATAGTTCTTGGAAACAACTACTGTATAACTAGTCAATCTATTTCAATAGTGTTTCGGTTATTCAGCCCGACTCAAAAGAAATAAAACCTTATTTTGAGTTAACCCATGATGATGGAAATCTATACAAATTGACACCAACATCAAACTTTATTGGGTTCAACCAAAATGAGACTGTGAGTATTCGGTTTAAGTCTAGGACTATTTTAAGTCGATTTGTCGTGTTTCCTCGTTGGTATGTTTGTACTCCTGGTGAACAACCACGAATCTTAAAAAACACAGATGATGAAAAACTTGACTTTGTATCCAATTTTGTAACACTTGAACAATACAAAAGCTCAATACATGTAAATGATTTGTCAGAACCATTTACACCAGCGGAGAGATTTGCTAAGTATAATATTGTTGATTTTGGTTTTGCACCACTTCGAATTATTCCTGATGTAAAAGTTTATAATTTCGGTGTTAACAAAAATTTTGAAGTAAATTTTGATAATTGTTTAATAGTAGACAATTTAGCTTTGGATGAAAATAAATTGCATCAATTGAAAAATATTCTTGGAATTAATTCTACTTCGAATCAATATTCATCTTCACAAAACTTAAATAATGTTATTACTATTCTTAATTCAAAAGATAGCAAAGCAAATAATTTAGTTCAAAGTGAAGAGAGCTATCAGATTAACATAAATTACAACAGCAAAAACATTGATATTACAGCATTTACAAAAAACCTGGTGTTTTCTATGCAATACAAACATTGATGGCACTAGCAGAAACATGCAATGATTCAAATACACGATCGGTTCTATGTGGCGTTATCGAAGACTCACCGAAATATGATTATCGGGGCTTGATGATCGATACAGTTAAAAAATTTATAAAAGTTGATAATCTTATATTGATCATCAAAGCCATGACCATGTACAAGTTGAACAAACTGATCTTGCATCTATCACACAATGAAGGATGAAGAATCGAAATCGACGGTTTACCTGAGCTGACTGAAATTGGAGTAGTCAGACGTCATACTGAAAACGAAGAAGCAGTTCTTCCAGTATTCGGTTTGGTCCTCATGATAACACGTCAGGAAGTGGATATTATATTAATACAATAAAAAACTATAAAAAGATCTAACAAGTTGCATCGAATCATTGTACTGAAGTAATTCCGAGGTTTGTTATGCCCGGAAATTGTACAGCAGCAATTCTATCAATGAAATCAAACTTAAATATCCTAATCTTGATAGAGCTAAGAAGTTTTTACTAAACTCTTTCAGTACAAATTTAGATTTTGGTAAAAATAGTCAGGTTTTAAATTCAAGTATGGAATCCACATACAACTTTATTGATTTTATATTACGAGTAACTCAATGAAAACCATGCACAAAGACATACAGCCTTTAAAATTAATTTACATTGGAGGTTATAGAATATTTGACAAATGGTTCGATTTATCATTATTTTAAACATTCAAATCAACAAAATCTGTTCCTGTTCACGTTACTAGTTTTCATGATTACTTTTTGCATAGAGTTGTACAAATAGGTTGGAATAATCATGGAATCAAATTGGGATTGCTTATAAACGGAGTGTTGCAAATGCCAAACAAAGAACTGCTTCATGAGAGTATTATGACTCGTGACAATGTTGTTGTTTATGCAAACAACATTGACCCAAATGTATTAACTTTACAAAGAGGATACAAATTGGCCAACGCTGGTTATAAAGTTGTTGTGTCTAATGCATCTCACTTAAATTTGGATCACGCACAAGAACCGGATCCAGAATAAATCGGTCAATATTGGGCAACTAAATACATAGACAGCAAAAAAATAATTTCTTATAAACCAGATGATTTGTTAAGTAACATAAACCAAGACCATGTTGTCGACGTTTCAACCGCAGGTTTTATTGAAAAACAGGCTCAACTACAAAAACCAAAAGGTAAATTTTATTTAAAATTGAGCCGTTGTTAAATAACATCAAATGACATCAAATATTATGATCAAATTAACTGTATCATACTTTTAAATTGTTGCTCTGACTTGGAGAAACATAGCGGTAGTATTAAATTACAACAAAAATTTACCCAATTTGTATTTGGAGCTACTATAATATTGCTGTCCTGTTTTAATTTTTAAATTTGGCCTTTCAGTTTGTTAAATATGTCAAGAATGTGGGCTTCTTATTAGGACAGTTCAGCAAAAAAGCCCTCTTAACAGCTAAAAGCTCTTATTTTTCATAGGCACAGCAGCTTTACGAGAGATAACTATGTCGATCATAAACCGTCGAGTTAATGGTTTGTTTCGTTGAATTTTATTCAGTTTCAGTGGCAGTAAAAATGCAAATTGTGATCACATTTATTATGTGTAATACATCAATTTCAAATACCCAGCTTTTTAACCTTTTTAAGGCTTTAAAAGCTTATTTTATTACCATTTAAATTTCAACATGCACAATTATAACACCTCTTTCTGAGAACTGAAAACATCCTTTGAAAACTTATTCACAAGACAACCATGGCAAACATCGCTATGAGCTAAAACTCGCGGTTAAACAAATCATAGATCAAACTGCTAAACAATTTCCGTGTAGGAAACTCTTTTAACATTTAAAACTTAGTTTCATGTGCAATAGACATGTATATTATAATCAGGTTCGTTACGTCTATACAATGTATTATTTGCATGTTTTAACAGTGTATCGCTTTTGGTTGTTTCCTTTATATCTGCCCGTAATGTGTTTTATATTGTATTGATTTGAGTCGTTTCAGTTAAGGAATAAACAAACATACATACATTATACTTTTTGTAAAATATCCCACGAAAAATTCTCTCGACCTCTTATCTTTGTTGTAGCACTTTTTTGAATAATGAGTACCTTGTTCGACATCTTTTTGTTTTGTTGCTTTTGATGTTTGTTATTTCAGTTTTTTTGATTGCTATAACTGTTCTTTATTGATAAAATTTTTGGTTTTGTTTAAACATGCAATTCATAATAAGGAAATTTTTTGTTGCTATACGTCCTTGAAAACCCATACAGCGTTATTTCACTAAAACATATTTTTTGTAATATTAAAAAATTGTTGAAACATATAATCTTATTTGAAAATTAAGCTAATTTTGACGCTAATTTTGACGCTTTTTGACACTTAATTAAGCTAAAACCAAAAACAACTCCAACTCCAGCACACCTCAAAAAATGACTCCAACTCCTCACGTCTTAAAAAGCAGCTCCGACTCCACCAAATCTATAAACAAAATCCGCCTCCGATTCCACAACCCCAGTTTAAATATTGAACTATATCCAAAATAATTGAAATCAATCAATTGATTTTACCAATGATCTATTTATGACTCTTTGTATTTCTAAAAAAAGTTTTTAAATCATTTGCATTTCAGTAAGAATCCAAACACATGCTTAAATATGCTACCAAGACAGTTTATCGAACAACAGTTGATTTAATTTTACAAATTTTTGTAACAAAACCATCTTTTTCTTAATTTTAATTATATTTCTTTAAATTAGAGAACAGCAGTGAAAAGCTATCATGCCACATCCCCCTTACACAGTTTGAATAAGCTGTCCTTCGATAAACTGTTGGGTCACGCTTGAATTTACGCTTGTTCGAAATTTGTCCAACAAGTGATGATACTCATTCTTTTCGTTTCGAGTAGTTTAAAGTAGTAAAATGTAAATTTTAAGCAGAACTTTGCATTGTTCTAATCAAAAAATAGAACAGCGATTATTGGAATTTGCTGTATAATTGTTGCTAGAAATAAAACGTGAACTTGAAACTAAAGCATTGCGTGAATGAATACAATTTCGATCCATTGTTTCTAATGTCATAGACTAGAGTCAGAAATCCTTTTGAATGTTTGACTAAAAGTTGACTAAAAGAATCTTTTTCTTTGCCGAACCACGAATGTATTGAAATTAGATTGTTCTATTTTTTCAATTTACATGTAATGCAATGCGTGGAAATTAATAGTGTTGAAAAAAAAACCAAAAAAGCGACAAAATCTATTTGTATTTTTTTTTGTTAACCTTTCGTTGCCGTAAAGAATACTACATGCATATTAGGCTTAATATTTTTTCTGTACTATTAGATTCTCAACCAAAGCCTGTTCAAGAAGCTTATGATGACACTAAATCATCTTCTAGCGATTTTGAAATGAAAGGTGCTGTTGTTCATAGTGTACTAGTTTAACTAGAGTATCGAAGAACTATAGTTTTTTTTAAACATTTTAGCTACAAGAGTCACCTACTTGGTTTTGGGATTTTGAAATTAAAACTTATGTATCGTTTTTTTCTTGAATTATAGTACAAGATGTTGACTTAAAAAGATTTTCAATCCTTTATAATACAAAATAGTTGGCAATTTCTTTTAGGCCTAATAGTTGTATTTTTTTTGATTAATTTTTTATTGCCGTATAGAATACTGTATCAACTTTTGCTGTAACATTAGATTCTCAAACAAAGCCTGTTCAAGATAATCATGATGAAAATAAATCATCTTCTAGCGATTTTAAAATAAAAGGTGTTGTTTTTCATAGTGTACTAATTTAACTATAGTATCAAAGAAACGGTTATTGCTTTTTCACAAAACGGTTATTGCTTTACCAAAGCAAACAACTTTAGCAAACAACTAATTTCAGGGCAAATAAGCTATCTTTGATCAGAGTTTAAATCCCAAAACCATGTCGAAAATCTCATTCTTTGGTGCTGTGTATAACTGAGAAAAAATATTTCATTCAGATAGTTTTTACATACATCTTGCATCAATGTACAATAATTAAATAGATAACTAGTGTCTTTTGTGGTGTTAGAGAAAATACAGAAGACATAGTCACTGATATTGACAAAAAACTATTTGCGGACAATAGAAACAAAAGTAAGAGCTTTTACTATGTATACAAGTTTTAAAAAAGATTAACCAATCTTAAAAAGAAATTAAGCATGACTTTAGCAAAATGTTGCCAAAGTTAACATAAAAGAATATTGTTGAGTGGAATTAAAAAAAGTTTTTGAGGTGAAGTTTTTATGTCATTTACAAAAGCGTATTCTAGTGCCTTCTTTATCTTGTGGTTTTATACAACAATTTACGATAAAGTAAACTAAACTTTGTTAGTTTTATACTTTATACATACAATGTGTGTTAAAGTAATACAGTAAACCTCGGTTAATCCGATTTGAGGCACGAATTGATCTGTATTATGCGAAGATCCGGATTATCCGAAGATTATTGTTTCAAGCCAGACGTTATCCAGAATAGTAAGATATAGATAAAAATCACTTTATTTGAATAATATATAAAAAACTGAATACTAAGTTAATAACACTCTTCCTAAGTTGAACCGATATAAATTTCAACTAACAAGCAACATAGCCAACGCTTGTAAATCATAACGTGGAATAATGTTTATGACGTTGGCAAAAGACATCCTGCTACAGTTGTAAAGCGGAAAAATTTGAATTATGAATATAAAAAAAACAATTTTTATCCGAAATAGACAAAGATCAAAATTAAATAATCCGGATTATCCAAAAATTTCTATTAAGAAAAACATTAGAAATCGTTCGTACCTTCAGCTTTATCTGGATTAGGCAAATATCCGGATTAAACAAGATTTATTTAGTGTATGTGGTTGTGTTTTGGTGTTGTTATTATATTTTTTTTTAACAGTTAATGCATTAAAGAAATTTTTGTTGGAAGAAGCCTCAAAAAAAAAAAAAATTTTCCTCCGAAGTACATTGAAAACAAAATTAAAACTTGTAGTATTCTATTGAATGGCAATACTCCTGATACATGGAACAATTGCAAAGTGCTTGAATTGTCAAGAGACAACATTTTATTAAACCATTTTTTTGGGGCAAGCCAAATACAAAATCCTACTTTTTTAGCAATTGTCGGACCTAGTGGATCTGGAAAAACAACTTTAATAAAGCGACTTTTAAAGGAATATTCCGAAAAAAAAATTTTGTTCGGTGCTAAATATGTTTTTTACATTCAATTTACTGATATTGACCTTAATTACGAAAGCAATCTTTTGGAGTTTTTGGCAAGCACTCTACCATGTCACTGGTTACTAAATAATACCGTGAGCACAAATGTTTTAAATCAAGCATTTAAAGATGGAAAAATATGTATTATTATTGACAATTTTATTGTAGAAAACATAAACTTTCCCGAAACAACTTTGGATTTGGATACATTAAAAACAGTATCGAATGGTAAAACTCATCTTATAAATATATTATGCGGAAAAGCTTTTTCTGGAGCAACTGTACTTGTAACGTTTCAACCAAGTCAATTCCTTAAGCTTCCTATCGCATTTAAACCTGATTCTTTTGCAAATATCTCAGGTATAACAAAAAATTATTAAAAAAAATTGACTAAACAAATATCAAAAGAATACTCGAAAGAAATTTTCTTTTATATTAACACTTATTCTACCCTTAAAAAATTTTGCCTATTACCTGCAAATTCCTTTGCTGTTATTCATATAATCAAGGTATTTTTCTCGTTGAAAAATAATGCTCTTCAATTGCTTTCTTTTCCAATGACACAGATTTTTGTAGCTTCTCTTGTTTTAGTTTTTTTAGATAAGGGTTTAACACACTCTCAATGCAATTTATCTTATGTTGTAGAATAGTGTTGGAAAAACTTTACCGAAAAAGACTTAAATTTTAATAAATTTCATACTAAGGAGAAACATACTAATCAAGTTTTTGAAACTTTTGTACAATTAATTTCCCCCAAGTCCTTTTTATCTGAGTTTAATGGTTGCTTTAATGACGTAGGTTTAAATTTTTTTGTTGCTGTGTTTTTGCTATACTTTGATAATGACTGTGCAAATTTCAATGAGTACTTAGAAAACAACTTAAGACCACAAGTTTTAAGTGCAAATATAAAATTTAGAGAAATTAGCAAATTTTTGTTTGGTTTATGTAATGATATGACTTTTGATTACATTAAAGAGTTACTGCCCTCGAGCACCTTATCCGACGGCAAATCAAAAAGATTGATTAAGTTTCTTTTTGAAATGTTTTGTTAAGTTAAAACCGAGCAGCATAATTTATTTTCAACATTAATTTTTATTAGCAGTCTTGCATTTGAAATGCAAAATGACTGTTTTAGAGAAAAGTTGGCGAATACTTATTTTTCTGATGAAATCTATGTGAGTGATGATTGTTGTGTCAGTGATTTAGCTGCATTTGTTTATATACTTCAAGCACGAAAAAAGGAGTTGAGACTTTGTGGTGTCTCGTGCTTTACTGGAGAGAACAAATTTTTTTTCTCAGAAGCCAAAAAATTGCTCACTAATATAAATTATCTTCAATAAATGTTCTGCTAAACGTCAAAAAAATTTAAGAAGCTAAAAAGTTGAGTAATTGTCAACTAACTTCGTTTAAGTCAAATTTTTAGATTTTTAAGATTTAAAAAAGTCAAGTTTTATAGATAATTTGAACTCATATTATTTTAAAAACAATGTTTTAAATCACTGAGAATCAAAAAACGCTGCTATAACTTAATCAACACAATTGATGTGAAAATACATTTAAAAGAAATCCAGGCCGAAGCGGATGCAACATGTGCAAAAACGATTCTCAACAGTACAATTTATTCTCTAAAGTGATCACAATTTAACCGATTAAATGTAATTTTAATGAGTAAAATAGAAACAGTAAAAAAGTGACTAAAACAAATTAACAGGGAGGACGATTATTAAGCGACAGGCCTGTTTCAGTCTTATGAACCTCATCAAGCATAACTTATCTATATACAATTCATACAATACAATAATACAATACATTATACAATACAATATATATACAATACAAAAATGCAAGAATAATAAATAAAAATAAAAAAAAATTTATTTTTAATTGGAAAATAACAAGCAATAATAAATAAAAATTGAACAGAAAAATGCTGAAAAAATTCATGCAAAATTACATTCTAACTAATAGATGAATATTTTTATGCCGAAAGTCTCAACAAACAAAACCTTAATAAGTATTTGGATCTTATTCTAATTTTTCATTCATTTTGTTATATTGTTTGAAAATGCTCTTCGTCTTTAGTTTTTTGTTGAAAGTAATGTTGCTTCATTTGAATTACGTGTAATCGTGAATTGTGAAGAGGTCTCTAAAAACAAAATTAATAACTTTGGTTTAAAATCTTTCACTAAAATTTTTTCTTGAACCAAATACTTCACCACAAATCTACGCATTTTTTAATTAGTAGTGAGCGGAGCTTGATCAACCCTATTGACTGGTATTAAAAAAAATGTTCAAAATTATAAATAACAATTTTTAAAATGTCAACAGTAGTAAAAAAACAATTGTCGTATCATCAGTTGTTGTTATGAATGTAAGAAAACGCTTTTTAGAGTTTTGGTTTTCATCGAATTGAGCGATGTTGACTTGCTCCGTGTTTTTGTTTTGCGCTGTTCATATTATGTTATTGCATGTTCTACAAGCAGCTACAGCTTTTTTAAAGTAAGCTACATGGTTGTTATATCATAAGTAATTTGCAATGAAGGCTGTGTTGTTGCATGTTCTAAATCAGCGTGGTCCAACTACAGGCCCGCGGAACAATTTTGCACAATTCAAGTCTTGTCGATCATAAGTAGCGGCAATCTTCTATAACAGCGTGGTCCAACTACGGGCTCGCGGGCCGCATGCCGCATATCAATTTTGCACAAGTCTTGTCGATCAGAAGCAGCAGCCGTAATTTTTTTTTGGAGAACGGTATAATTTTGCGCCAAAATAGGAATTTTAGAGACCGATTCCAAGTGAAGACCTTTTTTTTTTTTTAGAGAACACCCTGATTTTGGAACGAAAATAGGAATTGAGAGACCGATTCCAAGTGAAGACCTTTTTTTTTTTTTTTAGAGAACACCCTGATTTTGGAACGAAAATAGGAATTGAGAGACCGATTCCAAGTGAAGACTTTTTTTTTTTTTTTTTTTAGAGAACACCCTAATTTTGGAACGAAAATAGGAATTTTTAGCCGACTGAGGCCCGCAAACTCGAATAATTTTGAAAAGTGGCCCACAAGAGTGGAGAAGTTGGACCACCCTGTTCTAAATTATATGTCGTTTGTCGTTTGCCTTGTAGCTTTCATTAAGCTTCACTTTGTTCCATAGAGTCAGGACCCGATTAGAATGAAGAATGATTTTTATTTATTTAATTTTTGATTTTTTATAAAAACTGATAATAATCGTTACACAGTAGGTTGAAATCGATTTTTCATTATGAGTTAGTTGGTTTTAGTTTCTATTTCTTTATTAAATATTTGGCCTATTGAACTTTGACTGATTTTTATTAATCAATTTATTGATTGCAATTGGACCAGTTAAATGAAATCGTCAATTTGACTTTGCTGAAAGGTGTAATAGCTTTCAGTTAAAAAGCTTTTACCATTATTTTGAAATGTCTTAAACTGAATGCCCAAAAAATATACTCCCTTTTTAACGTTATTGCTTTTTAATCATTAAAGTTAGAGAATGAAATAAGCCTTTTTGCAAAGCGCAGGTTTTAAAGATTCATTTTGCATTTTAGATACGATCATAATGTGTATAAGCAAGCATCTGTCAAGATTTTAATGTAAACGTAGACTTACTCCGAGAAAATGGGTCAGTTGACTATTGAGCAGAGCAAATTCATTGTGAAAATGATAATTCAATATGGTTTTGGCATTAAAGCAATTAGAAAATTTCACAAGAAATATTGTGTGAAACTGCAGAAGAACACAGTCAGAAGAATTGAAGAAAAATGGAAAGAACATGGAACAGTACATAATCCAAAGAAGGGACGTTCAGGTCGTCAGAAAAATGTTACAACAGAACAAAACATTGATTTGTGCAAAGTCTTAATATTCTTTTCATTGTTCTTTGATTCCTTTGAAAAACAAAATAAATATTTAAAACTTGCGCTTTGCCATAATACTTATTTCATCCTTCTAACTTTAATGGTTAAAAAGTTATAGCATTTTAAAAGAGGGTACTTTTTTTGGGTCACCCGGTACAATTTGTTTTTTTATTTTTTAACGATTTTAAAAATTTAATTGAAAACATTTTTGTTGCTCTTTAAGTTTTAAAGATATTTTACAATAGATACTGTAAATGCACTAAATTTTTGTTGTTAGCTTTCTTGTAAATGAAAGGAATTAGCATAAACATCATTTTCTATATTTAGTACTTTAAGAAAATTAATTTTATGGTTTACTTTTTATTTTAATTTTCCAAAACTGAAAATCAATTGCTATTCACTCTCAAAATTAGTGGTAAGTTTTGTTTCAGTTGTTTCGATAGCGAAGTAGCATTTATGATTAAAATTGTTTAAATTCAATAAAAAGCCTGACAATATAATTAAAATTATTTTTGTAATCTTTTAATTTTTTTTTACCCAATCAACTTCTATTAGAGGTCCAAATTACATTGATCGTTGGGATATAGAGTCTGTTCATACAAGAACAAACGACCAACTTGAAAATGCTTTAGATGTAAGTAAATTCGAACCAAAAAATGCTGAGCTCTTGATTGTAATCAAAAGTTTTTGCGTTTTGTTTTTCTTTTTTGTAGGAAAAAATTAAATCTAATTTAAAAAAGCAATCTTAACCTCAAATCAAAACCTAACTTTTTTTCTAAAGAAACATGATGTATGAAAATATAGAAATCAATTTAGAAAACTCAGATATTGAAGGGCACTTTATTCACTTTGGATCTGGAGACAACATTATTATTTGCGGAAGTGATATAGGTAAGTTTCAAAAATTTAGAAATTTTTTTTACAATAATATGCAGTAATCGCTCCCATCAAATATATTTTGTGGTTGGTGTAACTACAAATACAATGTATAACGCTATATTTTTTTTACTACACAAAGTATGCTACTTTGTTGAGATTTTAAAGTTTTGAGAAATCTTAAAGCTTTCAAAGAATATGTTTGAATTTGTAGCTGTCACACTTTATTCGCAATATAGTCTTAACCGCATAAATCTATAGTTAATTTTCTTTTTGAGTAGTTTTAATTTTAGTATGTCTAAACCTTTTTCATATTAATAGTAATTGCATAGTTGGTAAAGCCCCGCTTAATTTTATTTATTTAATTTATTTGCAAGTTGTTTCAGAAGTGTATTAGTTTGTTTTAATTCTAAGCGCATTTACGTCTTTTTCTTTTTTGTCTCTTTTATCTCGAACGCTTTTTTGTCTTTCGGAATGTTCCCCAGTTAATTCGACGTTACGTAAGCATTTTTGTTTTTGCTTCTGATTGGTTCTCGTAAACCGTGACCTTAATTTATTTCAGAAAATTTGCTTATACTCTGGCGCCACGTGGCGTGATAAGCGCGCGTTTTGTTTTCATTCCAGATTCCACCTGAGCTTCCAGTTTGTGAATTGAATTGTTGCATTGCAGTTGAGTCGTTCGTGTTTTTGTAGTTGTGTGACCGCAGTTAATTCTATAGAGAGATAGGATTGTTAAGTTTCTGTAGCCGACAAAATCTTGAGATGAATTAGCCTCGGGTCACTAATTTATTTTTATAGCTTGCTAGCACAAAGTTGTTGAAGCAATTATTCGCAGTTGTAGCGCTGGAATTGTTTTAAAGTTTGATGAAGTTGGAAGCTAAGTTTTGTGAATTTTGTAAATATATTCTTTATAGTTAGAGATAGTGGTGTCTGTCTGTCTGCTGTCTGCGGAAAGATGTTTTCTGTGGAATCAATTTGAACTGCGCCGGAACTAACTGTATTAAAAACTTCAGTCTTCTAAACTAACCAGTCTAACCAACTGTATTAAAAACTTTAAACCATTTTTTGAGCCAGAATAGACACAGCTTTACTTCAACGCTGGTATTTGGGTTATCAAGTTCAACTGGTCCTTTTGGATTCCCGAGTAAAGTTTGTATAGCCAACTGTTTAAATTTTTTTCGTCGTTTTTCTTCAGATCATGTGCTCAATGAAAATAAAAACTAAGCCAAAAACATTATAATTAGAAAACTATCTTTTGACTTGTAAATAAATAATTCAGCAAACCATCCCTACATTTAGTGGCTTTCCGAGGATTTCTGAAAGACAAATTTGAAAAACTTTAAAATTTATAAAAATCATCACAAATTTTAAAGTGATGATTTTTATAAATTTTAAAGTTTTTCAAATTTGTCTTTTCTGGTCCGAAATTGATTTTTTATCAGCTCTTCTCCGATTGGTTGTTTTCGATGTTGGCTACTGTAAATTTTTCCGATGTATCTTATTCCATTTTATTCGACGAAGTCCAAATTTCAAATTTCATTCAACCTTATCAATGCTGCTTCAAGGTTCTTTTCGATGAAATCTATTCCCAATAATTCAATGCCGTCCGAAATTCAATTTTTAACACTCTTTCTGATTGGTGGTTGTTCGATGTTGATTGTTGATATTTAAGCTCGGAGTTGCAGATTATTGATTAGAATTCCTATTTCCACAAGAGTCATTTCATGGAATTCTCACTTTAACTTTTCGCGCTGCTTTTTCGCCTTAGGGGCTGTGATAAGTTATGCCTGATGAGGTCCGTAAGACCAAAACAGGCCTGTCGCATAATAACACTTTTCTGTTGCTTATTTCAAAAACTAATTATTTCATTAAAAAATAAAGCAAGTCTTGCTTCTGAGTTTAGGTTTTTGAAAACTTTTCACTTGGCCAAAAATTTTTTGAAATTTTAATATGCATGAGATAAAATAGCCGCTGTTCTTCCTTATTGCTTTTACTTTCGCCACAGGCATACTTCTATTTAAAATGCTAAAAATTACTATCAGGCTACAAACTCAAAGTATTTTTATCAAGTTCAATTTCAACAAAAATTGTCAAGTTTGATTTCGGTTTTGACTTTGGTAATTTTGTCAAGCTAATTTTAATCAAGCCGATTCCAAGATGATCAGTGAAAGCCAAAACAATGAAAGGAAAACAATGTGAAAACCAAAAAATATTTTTGCATTTATTTGTAGTTGCTTCAAGAGTTTTATGGTGGAATCTGTAAGTAATTTTACATCGTAAATTAAGTAAAGAATTTTTTAGTTTTGCCTATATTTTTGTGAAAAATAATATTTTATAGCGTTGATTCTTGACAAAATTCCGCAATTTATTAAGCCAATCTCTATTGATCTTTTTGGAGTTTGAGTTCAAGTTTGAGTCCGTGATTTTTAGTTTCCGAATTCGAGTTTAACAAAACAGCTTGAGTTCTTTCAGTTAGATTTTGAGTTTGCAGCCTCGATTACTACCAAGATTAATATTTATTATACTAGTTAAAGATAATTTTACTTTGAGATATTCGTTTCGTACTGTAATATAAAATTTTTTTAATTTTAGAATGGAAAATTCCAAAAAGACAAGTTCAAGAATGGTGTAAGTCTGGGGTTCTCAACCTTTTTAACACTATGGCCCAAAAATCTTGAAACGAATTTGTTGCGGCCAAGTGGTTGAGAACCCTGGTGTATGTTTTGTAAAGTAGAGTAATTATAAAACTTTAAGCCAGGGGCGTCCCACCGATGGCCCGCGCAGTATTTTTTGAAGCCCTCTGTCCAGTCAATTTTGGCAGAAATCGAAGACAGATTTGATGCGAAACCCCTTTTTTCATGTTTATTTTCAAATTTTAGAGATCACTATGATTTCGGGACAAAAAGTGGGAAATCTGAGACCGATTTCAGGCGAGGACTTTTTTTTTATATATTTTTTTAGAGATCACCATGATTTTGGGGAAAAAGTGGAAAATCTGAGACCGATTTTAGGTGAGGGCCTTTTTTTATTTTTAGAGATCACTATGATTTTGGGGCAAAAAGTGGGATGTTTTGTTTGTTAGTTTCACCAATATTTTCGATGGGTCAAAATGGTCCTCAGCTCAAAATGTTGGACACCCCTGCTTTAAGCTAATTACAACAAGCTTAAAATAGTAAAAAATGCTTTGTTTTAGCATAATACAGGCTTATCTAAGCTCAAGGTTTCTTTGAAATTTTTAACAAACTACTAAAGACTACAAATTTTTAGTTTCTTTGATATTTTGATATGACGTACTTTTTAAAGTTATTTATTCAAGCAAAAAATTATAAGGTAAAACAAAGAACATTAATGCAGGGATGGAGTCATTTGAGAAACTCTTTTCATCGCTAAAAATTATAATTCATAGAGAAGAGGGCTTTAATGGTGTTCTAATAGGAGCAAATGAATTTACTGCAGCTGTTAAATTACCTTTGGAGTTTAAAAAAATTTTAAGACAAAAAAATACTTAAAAGGAAGAGAATATTTTTATATGAGGCAAAAGGACAAGCTTTAGATCAGGAATGTCCAACGTGCGGCCCACCACTTACTTATGTATTTTAGCTGTATTTTCATAGCTCTACTGCAGGTTTCTCAAAACTGTGTTTCGCGAGTTTACTTTTTCGACAAAAACCGGGAAACCAAAGTCAGATTCAAAGTGAAGACCAGGGATGCGGACTCGGACTCGGGACCCGTCAATTCGGTGCAATATAGCTGGACTCAAACTCGGACTCGGAGTCGATAAAAAAGTCGGAAGTCGGGTCAGTCTGACGTCTAGATTTCATGCTGGGTCGACGATTTGAAGGTTTCGCAGATTGTTGTTATCAATACTTATTAAAAAAAAAAAAAGCTAAATCCTGAATAAAAAATCAAAGAAGTCAAAATACAATTTCCTTCATATTATTCCTCTTTACTATTCTAATTTCATAACTGTTTCTTACTATCTTGCGCTCAAGGTTGTCAATTTTTTTACTACCGAGTAATCAAACACAGGAACCAAAAAGCCATTTTGTCAGGGGGGGGCAAAATTTAATAAAGGGCAAAATTTAAAAAAGAACTTTTTTTATACAGTAAATAAGGTTTTACAGAGTTGCCATTTAGTATCGTAACCGTGAGCGCAAAAATCTAGTAATCGCTGAAAAGTTATCACTTTCAATTTGTGTGCAAAATCTCCGTTTTTGTCCAAAATTTTAGGTGAAGATTAAAAAAAAAAATTCATCACTCTCAATCGAGTCCGTAGTCGCTACTTTCTTTCTAAATTTACGCTAGACCATAACCAAAGTACTAGCATTCACCTTCAATCGCTCTGATATTTTGTTCGAGTTTTTATGATTGTAGGGGCAAATCTTACCCAATGCTTTAATATCTGCGCACCCAGTAGGCTACATTTATTTTTTGAAAAGAGCAGGGCGCAATTTAAAGGGATCAAAAAGGGAGGAGTAATTGCTCTCTGCCTCCTCGCTTTTGGGTGCCCTGGTGTTTAATACTTGTACAGAACAAAAATATTGACAGTAAGAATTTTTTCAACTTAAGTCAGTTCTTGCTGGCTTCTTCCATAAAAGTCAAATAAACAATTCTTAGTATTAGACAGAGATGCGGGCTCAGGACTAGGACTCAGACTCGTCATTTTAGCCCGAACTCGGACTCGTGATTCGGACTCACTTCAAAATTTTGAAGAGCCGCATGCCTTGGAAAAGACTTTTTTTAAAGATCAGTACTGAGTGTTTGAAATGAAAATTGAGAAACCTAAGTCAGATTCAAAGTGAAGACTTTTTTGAAGATCACTAAGTTCTTGAGACGAAAATCGAGTTAAATTCAAAGTACAGATCTTTTTGCGGCTCACCGACTATAACAAGATTTATAATTTGGCCCATTTTGAAAAAAAATTGGACATCCCTGAATTTAGATGATCCAAAAAAAGTGCTTCTATTTAGTGCTAGATCAAATTCAGTGCTTCTATTTAGTGCTAGATCAAATTCAGTGCTTCTATTTAGTGCTAGATCAAGTTTAGTGCTTCTATTTAGTGCTAGATCAAATTCAGTGCTTTTATTTAGTGCAAGATCAAGTTCAGTGCTTCTATTTAGTGCTAGATCAAGTTCAGTGCTTCTATTTATTACTAGATTAAGTTCAGTGCTTCTATTTAGTGCTAGATCAAGTTCATTGCTTCCATTTAGTGCTAGATCAAGCTATTCAGTTATTAGAAACTAGATCTGAATAACTTAAAAATCATTTAAAATTATTTAGATTTTTAAATAACTTTTTAAATATACATATGACGGAAATAAAAAAACACACATTAAACCTTGAAGCAGCTTTAATAGTCATCACAGTAAAACATGACGCTGAAAGATAGATATTATAGAAACAAATAAAAACGTTGATGGAAATTTGTTGACTGAAGAACTTGAAGCTCTGAAAACTTTTCTTTTTTCCAGAATTAAGCCCTATGCGCTGTTTGAATACTTATTGAAAACAATAGATTTACAGAATTTGAGGGTTTATTTAACAATGTTATAACAGTTGCATTGGAAGAAAGAAGTTTTATGCAAAGCTGATACTAAGGTTTACGATATTACAAGAGAGGTTTAACAATTGGCAATGCTTTCTATAGAAAACGAGATTGCTAAATTAATTGACTTTAAAAATATTTTGCAGGATTTTGCAAATAAAAAAACTATAAGAGTCTTTTTCTAAAAGAGCATGTCTCCAACTGCGTTTTTTAAATTAAAAAAAAGCAATAGAACTTTTTGCATTGCTTTTCAAAACTTTATTATGCTAAGTATTTGATGTTTATTGTTTTTTGTTGGTTTTTCTGTGTGTGTGTGTGTGTATTTTTTAGGTAAAATATAAGCGTCAACAAACTTTATTAGGTAGAATAAGGAGCCCCGCCATCACTTTCTTAATCGGGTCCCGCAATTCCTATCACCGGCCCTGCTACCAGTATTAGATATTAAATCAAAGATTGTGCTTAAAAATACAGTGACTTTGCACGTGTAATATCAACCGCTAGTTTTACAATAGCTGTTTACTAAAGACTTTACGAAGGAGAAAGCTTGACAAACTACGTTTTATCGATATTTAATGAAATAAATTCGTTCCTTATTTTTTAATGAGCTTGTTTACTGTTAAAGTGTTAGGTTTTATTTTGTGTGGATTAATGTATAGAACATTTATCTGCATTTTTAATAATACTTCCTTGGTACGGTCTATTCTTGGGGTAGTCCTTTAACAAAAAAATAGTCGCGTGAAAGGAAACTTTAGTCAAGTTGATGAATTAATTTAAAGAGTCTTTCTTTTGACATTTTATTTACAGGGCATTTTCCCGCTCCGTATACAAGAAAAAAACCAACGCAGATTTTTTGACACAGTCGACTAATTTTTAAATACTTCAATACTGAATAAATATAAGCAATTAAAATCAAAATTAAAGTGAAAGCTAATTAAGCTTCTATGTTACATCGGAATAACATATCAAAAAACGTTACTCTAATTTAACCAAAATGATTTGAATTAAATTCGAAAATTTAATTATTGTTATTAAACAGATATTGACACAAAAGAAGAGGCTATAAATAATGTCAATAGATTTCTTGGGAGTTCAAGCCATTTAAGCAATATCGGACTAAAAATTACAAAATGCAACAAGAAATGGAAAAACTTTAAAAAGTCATTTTTGAGTTGTTCTCGCTATGAAATTTCTGACATTTTTAGCGAAAACCTGACAACTAATATTAATATTTCTGATTTGTTTTCTGAAGCTGAAAAGTTGGATTTGGAATGCTCAAACTCAACACATTATTTAAATTATGTTGGACTTGTGGGTGCTGCAAAAATTGGTAAAACAAAGCTTATACCTGTAAAAGAAATTATTCATCATCATTTGGAAAGCTTTTTTTTTGTTTTTTATCTTGATTTGGGAAAAATTGATTATGAAAATCCAATCAACTTACTAAATCTTCTTGTACCTGAAAATCATAGTTGGATGGTTGATGAGAAAAAAACAATGGCTGTTTTGCAATCGATGGTGTATAATCTTGAAAAAATTTTGTTTATTATGGACGAGTTAGATACAAAAAAACTTGGAAATGCTTTTGATAAATTTCCACAAATTGGTTATTTGGGAAAAAGATATCCGAATCTTTTTATATTAAACATACTTCGTGGTGATATTTTTGATAAGTCTAAGAAAATTATAGTTTGTAGACCGTTGCAGCATTACTATTTACCCGATGATTGCAAGCCTAAGTTTGTTGCTAACGTCATCGGTTTGACTCAAGACAAGCAAAAAAATATTTGTGAAAACGAAGGTCTGAATTTGCCATCGACATTTGCACAACTTCAACAAAAACAAGAGATTCACTCACTCTGTGCTGTGCCTTTAAATTGTGAAACATTAATCAATTACTTAAAAGAAAAGAAAAGGAGTGTTGTTGAATTAAAAGATAAAGAGTGTTGTTGCATTACTCTTACAAACATGTTTGCTGAGGTGTTTTGTCAGTTTGTGGAAGTTTTAAATCATTGTTCGTGCCAATCTATTGATTTAAAGAAACTTTCTGAGTTTGCTCATTCGCAATTGATGGAAAATAACTCTAACAAATTCTTTTTTAATCTGAAAGAGTTAAAAAATAAGTGAGATGAAACTTGCATTGATTGTTTTTTTTCAACAGCACTTTGCCAAAAATATTTAGATGGAGCATCAAAATATTCTTCCGTTAAATTTCGTTTCTCAAACCTCCTGGTACAAGAGTTTTTTGTTGCTTTACGACTATTTTGTTGTGAGCCATTAGAATTAGAAGAATTTCTTTCATCTGTTTTAGAAAATTTGTTTGAAAACACTGACAATAGTTTGAACTATGTGGTTATTTTATTCCTATTTGGATTTTGCGATAACAAGTCACATGATTTGAGTGAACAACTGTTTAGTTCAGTTGACTTAAATTCATCCAATATCAAAAGATGCTTAAAGGAGTTTCTTACTGTATTGGCTCATCGATTACGGGCTGGAAACAGTCAAAACGAAAAAGTGATTAACTTAATAAAAGAGTACCAAAGAGAAATGGAAAAAATTTAAAGTTATTTTGTTTAACAATCGGGAAAACAAAATCAGAAAAACTGAAGGCAATTTACTTTTCATTTTGTCTTTAATTAATTTGAAATAAAACTGTACTAGTTTTTTGTTGTTCCGTTTCTATTTTCTACTTTTGTTTCAATTTTTTGCTGTATTGTTCCTAGAGGCAAATTTTGTATAAAAGTTTGATCAATTTTGGCTTTAAAAGTTTAAAAAGATTACAGTACATCCTCGATTATCCGGTCATGTTGGGCAACCTTTTTCCAAAATCTTGGCTGGATAAGCACTTGGCCGGATAAGAAAAGTATCTATCATAGGGTACCTACCGTCCACCACCTACACCACACTTAAAAAAACCTAAAGAAAAAAGAACGAAAAAACGAAACTAGTATGAGAGCAAGCTTAGCCACAAAACAATTTAAATGCTAAACGAAACAGAAACTTGGGTGAAGTTTAAAATCACATAATTTAACAAAAATAAGTTATTAAACAGTTTAACTTTCATCAGTACTAATGCTGAAAAACGAAAGGATGGAGGTTTGCTTGATAGTGCTTTCTCGCCTTTCAGCGGCAAACTCATGGAACTGGATAAAGAGTGACACATTTGCTGGTGTCCGCTTGTGGTTGACAACGGTACCACGTTAAATAATCATCCATGCTATTTATGGCTTCACCGTGAGTGATTGGACACTTTGATCATTGTGGATCTTCAATTTCTTCTTCCTCTTTATTGCCGTCTTTTTCATCGTCCATAAAAACCAGTGCAACAATGCCTTGCTCGTCCATGTGCTCATATCCAGGACCATCACAGCACATCCAGTTCTGGATATCATCGTCTGTCAGTGTAATATTCACCCTGGAAAATTGCTGCACGAACTCGTTGTTTGAAATCACTTCTTGAGGGACGTTATTTTGCTGGATATCATTTAGTAACGACATCAACTTCTTCCAGGAGTTTCTGATAGCAGCTGGTGTAATCATATCCCAAGCAGCTGCAACAGTATTGACAACTTTGATCATATCAACTTTTTTCAGCAAGTCTTGTTTGGTGAAGGTTGATTGCGATACAAGATCTCTCAGAATCTACTTCCTATAAACCCTTTTGATGGATTCGAGCACCCCTTGATCCATTGGCTGCATTAAAGCAGTCATATTTGGAAGCAAAAAATTGGCAATGATTTTGCCATCATCTGACACAAGTTCTTCCTCACTCGGATGAGCGGCACAGTTGTCAAAAAACAAAATTGCTTTTTCCTCCTGCCCAAGCTCTCTCAACTTTAGTTTTGTTTCAGGAATGAAACATTTAAAAATCAATCTCGGAAAATCTGTGTGTTGACCCAAGCATTTTTTTGATTTCTATACACAACTGTAAACGCTTCCTTGTTAATTTTGCGAAAACATCGTGGGTTTTTTGCCTTAATAATTAACAATAAAGGCAATTTTATTGTTCCACTGGCGGTTGCGCAGGCTTTTATTGTGACCCTGTCTTTAGCCTTTTTTGTTCCATCTGGTTGGTTGTGAACCGAAGCTAAAGTGTGGCCTGGCAACATCTTGAAATATAAGCCGGTTTCATCACAGTTAAAAATTTGGTTGGCTGAATAGCCTTCAGTCATGGCAGAAAAGCCATTGATCAACTGTTCTGCAGAAAGGCTATCGGAACTTAACTTTTTACCAGATATTGTCAGATTTCTCAAGCCAAACCTTCCGCAAAAGCGCCACTGGAACCCCGAGCTTGCAACAAAGGGCTTGGAGCTTTCGCCATAAATTAAGCGGTGAAACTCGGAGGCCTTTCCCATCAGTATCGGGCCAGTTACTAGGCAGCCTTTTTCGCGCTGCTGACGAAACCAAACGTAAAGCGCGCTATCTAATTTGTCAAAACCTCCATTTTTATTGCTTTACAAGTTTTAACCGCGCCAGGTATTCCCAACTCATTCTTTTCTGCTTTAAACTGTGTGAACTTTTCCTCGCTTCTCAAAATATTTTGTCAAAATAATGAACTTTTCCTCACTTTTATATTCATAATTTATATTCTTTGATTTATTGAATTTCTTTTATTCTTTTATTTATTGAGATATTCTTTTATTTATTGAATGAATATAAAATTATATTCATAATTTTATATTCATTCAATAAATAAAGTAGATTTCCCAATTTTGAATTGGTTCATTAATACAGATTTAGGTACGTTCCGCTTTGCCAATCTGCAAACTTTCAGTTTATCTTCAATTGTTAGTACAACTCGTTTTCTCTTTGTTGCACGCTTATCCATTGTAAAACTTATCCAATAGAAAGTGAACTTGATATATCTACACAACACAGCATACATGTACACTGTATAAATAAAACTCAACTGATTTGAAAAAACTTCAACTTTAACTAGCCATAGGTGATTTGGTCTAATCTATTTTCTTGCTAATAACTAGGCTACGTTGTCCAATTGACGAGAACGCTCAATCGAAGTTTGGTTTGAGATATATTGAACGCTATTTCGTAATTCTAAAACAAAGACACAAAAAATAAAAATACAACAATGAAGAATTTAAAATTACCAATTTACGAGAATTGTTTCCAACGCAGCCCCAAATTTAGATCAGAACAAATAATAACTAACAATTTTGAAACAGCAAGAATAAATTTATAACTAGATTCAACAACCACTATGACTTCAAAACCTGCTTTTAACTTGCAGCGCGTATCCCAGCGAGTAATAAAACAGTAAATCAATTTGTCTTTGATGTAACAAAATTATACGCTTTTTTCTTTTTCTGATTGAGCTTGTAGAAAAGAACAACTTGATAAGATGCGAATTTGATAGAAACAAGCAAATCAAGCGTACGTTTGAATCTTTGCCAATTTGTTAAATCTGAACCAAATCAATAGGAATAATTATTACGTAATAATATAAATATACAAAATAAGAAACGAGCTTCTTGACAACAGTGTTTGTTGGCTTTCTAGTTTTTTTCCACTGTAAAACGTATAGATTTTAGACTAAATAATTGAATGTACCTACTTGTTGAATCGAGGGCCGGATAATCGAGGATGCATTGTATTGATATAAGCAGCAGCAGGTTTCTTGTCCAGATAATATACTTCTCCACTTTATTTTAAGAAAGTGTATGATATCAATGTAATGAAAAAACAGTTTAAAAACTGAACTTCGTCTTAGTTAATTTCATAAAAAATTCTTAAAAAGCTTTTATATTTTTATGTAGGCCTCTGTGAAGAGTTAGTTCGTGTCCCAAGTGTATTAACTTTTTGAGTGATCTTGTAATGTAATCTTTTTGAGTGTATTAACTTTTTGAGTTAAATTGTGGGAGCGCAGCCTGTAATCTTCTTTAATAAAGCAAATTGAAAAATTGCTTTTTTTAATATGTTTAAACAAAGAACGAATTATTTTTTAAATTATATCTCTATATTTATCTTCCTGACTCACAGGAAAGCGACGGAGCCGCTAATACATAGGGTAAGCATACTCGACCTGCTTCCAAAAATGCCAAGATATTGCTGTCTGCTAGAAATTTAATAGAGATATGACTGAAATTCGGAACTACTTGCCAAGACCACCAATTAGGGAAAGTGCCGCAAAGTGTCTTTACGAAGGACACAACAGAATGGCGCGAGTAGGTTTTGAACCAGGACCATGTTGATCATAATTCCGGCGCTCTAACTACTCGATCACGCAGCCAAAATTAAAATCACGCGTACATTTCAACAATTAAAAGTAAAACAGACCATGGAATAAACATTTAAGTCTTTGCCTTAATTTTTACTGACAAAATGTATTATCCTTCGCTAATATGAATACAAAAACTTGTTAAATATGAATACTAAAAACAAACTATCTAAAATCTTATTAATTTAATTGAGTTTACAAAATTCTCAGTTACAAAATTTAATTCAGAGTTACAAAATTTAATTGAGTTTACAAATTTTGTAAACTCAAATTTTAAACGTTTTTAATTATTTTTGTTTGCTATTTGAGTATAATTTTTGACCATTTACAAACCAAAACATATAATTTTTTTGGCGTTGTAACAGTAACTTGATGATTTGTAAATATCTAAAAAGTGCCTTTTTTTCCTCTGTTTATCAACTTGTGTATTAAAACCTATTGGTTTTTACTTGTCTTGTTTTTTCAAACTCATATGTTTTATTCAAGAATTAACAAATTTATGAATAGAAATAGAATTTGGTGAGAGCTTGTCAAAGAACGTGTGGCCAATATCGCTATATTACAAGATCGTCAAAGCCGCAGCTATTCATCGCTTTAAAAAAAACAGTTGATAATATTTGCACTCCAGAAGTTCTGATTTATACCAAGATTTTTTGCTAAAGTTATCAGCGCAAGACAACAAACACATAAAACAACTGCCATATGGAGAACACATAGCTTATCAGATATTTAGACGAAATTTTAAACGTAAAAGGTGTCTTTATATTTTTTGCTTTAGAAAAAAAAATGTAAAGAATGTCTAGCTCTTTTTAATCTTGCTAACTATATCATGCTAATTCTGACTTTTTCTGCTTCGATGAAGCAGGTTTTCCTGACAGGAGATTCAATCATGCGATCAACATAGACAAAGGTTATTTTCCAACATATAAGAGATATTGTTTTTTTTATATTAAACCTTGCACTTTCCAAAATAAAAAATTGTTGCGTGAGCCAAAATAAAATAAAAAATTGAGCAGGACTACTTTATTTCTCATAAAATTGCGTTTTCCGTCTCGATTATTGCTGGTCGCGGTCTCGAATCATAACTTTCAAAATTTGGCTGTCTTTGCCTCAAACAAGTTATCTGGTCATAGTCTCGAGCCAAAGCTGGCGTAGAAATATAATAAATCAACATTTTTAAGCTGAGAAATTACGCCAAGTGTAGACAAGACCAAAAAAGTACAATGCTTTGCTTTCTTTAGCATGAAGATTTTTAGTTAAAACATTTAATTAGCAAAAAACTTTAATTTACTATAAAAAGATAAATTTAGAGAATCACTCCTAACTCAACTCTGCCACTGCTTTAACGAATATGACCAAAATTACTTTTGGCCGAATATATTCAGTTGATAACTGAGAAAACGCTCACACAGGGGTAATTTGATCTCTTACCATCGAGGCAAATAACACATTACTGTGCAAAAGTACAAAGACTCATTCGATTTCGATCAATATCACATTGGTGCTTTGCTGTTTACGACCGCATTGCGCTAATTTTCAACAGCCAGGGCAATTACTGGTGAAAATTGACTTGGTAAAGTGCAAACAATAATCAAGCTAGCTAATTTGGAAACAAAAATTTTATCTAGACATAAAACATTAGAAAATTAAAAACATAGTTTGGAGGCATAAAAAATTGTAAAAAAAAGGTAATCTTATCATAAAACATTGGAAGAAAATTAAAGATAAGAAGCCTAAAGCTTAGCTTGGCGCATATAGCCTAAATTAACAATAGAAAGTACTATTGGTGAACAAAATCCTCCGCCAGACAGCTGCTTTGACAAGTGAAATTTCGTCAGTGACGGTTTGATTTTGCAAAAGTTAAAAAATCGTAAGACCAAAGACTGAAGTGTGGATTTGATTTTTACAGAATGTCAAAGAAAAAGGTTTAAGGACCCGAGAAAAGTCTTTTGTAAATTGAATTCTAACCGTCAAAGTCAAGAGCCAAAATGAAATAGAATAATCCAAATAATAATAAAAAAATGTAATAAAATGCCAAAGAAATCGAAGAGAAGATTACAGCAATAAGAGAATTTCTTTGTAAACTCTTTTGGAAAATTGGAATTTTAACCATCAAGATCGAAAGCCAAAATTAATTAGAAAAATTGAAGGCCTTATTTCTAAAAGTACTTAAGTCACATTTTTGAAAAAATAAGATAAGCTGAAAAAATTGTTTGTTTACTCGCCAGAAATATTCTGACAAAAAATCTTTTCAGATACTCACTTTTTGAATAGCACAGAGGTTTGAAATCTTAGCATATTTCTATTGTAGATTTGAAAACGTTTTTGAAAACTTTTTACCTCATTTTCTTTTTACATAAACTTTTTACCTCATTTTCTCAAAATGACATTATGTGACTTAGGTACATTTAGAACTAAGCTCTTCAATTTCAAACGCCAGCGAAGTAACTGAATGACGTAGCTGCTTAGCCTACATCGAAATTATCAACAAATTGTGCTAAGAAATTTGATGTTATTGAAAAATTCTTGAAAATGGAACATATTAGATTAAAAAAATGATAATAAGGGGACCTTCTGGGAAACATCGAAAAGAAATAAACTTTTTAATAAAGATTAGAAAACTTCAAAAAGAAATAAACTGCTAAGAAATGACTAAAAGAGCGACAAAATTGGATTATTGATAGTTTATCAAGCATAACACCTTCATCGCCCTTTATATACAGTTTCAAAGTGACACAGTATGTGAATTTTAAAAATCGTTAGTTTTATGGCAAGCAAAATATTTACTGTAAAAAGATGAGTTTAGGGAATCACTCCTAACTCTGCCACTGCTTTAATAAATACGACTAAAATCACTTCTGGCCTGCAATGTATTCAACTGATCGAGAAAATGCACGCGCAGGGGTAATTTGATCTCTTACCATCGAGGCAAATGACTAAAACTTTAATATTCTTCAAATTAGACAATTTGTATTCAACTTCAAGTTACACAATTTGTATTCAACTGCAATGTATTCAACTGATCGAGAAAATGCATACACAGGGGTAATTTGATCTCTTACCATCGAGGCAAATGAATAAAATGATGATGATGATGATGATATTTTATTCACGCTTAGTAACAATATTTAAGTATATGCAATGTACATTACGCAAAGCATGAAAAGGAAACGCGACACAACGACGAACGTTAAACATGCAGAAAGTATAGAGAGGGGGTAAGAAAGAGAAAAAATAAGAAGCACGGCCGCGTTACCTAATTCAAACTAAATATTATTATTTAAAAAGACAAAAAAGACACAAAAAAATGACAAGCCAAAAAAAAAAAATGACTAAAAAAAAAAATAAATAAATAAATAAATAAATAAAAAATAAAAATAAAAATGTGCAGTGCAGGAATGGTTATGTAATATGTAATTATTATGTAATAAAACTTTAATATTCTTCAAATTACACAATTTGTGCTTTACAAATGGCAGATTCAGGGCGTCGAAACTGGAAAGCAGGGGAAATTGATTTTAAAATTTTCAAGATAAAAGCATTATGTAAGATTTGTCTTTACAGTTATACTGTATAATCTTGACCAAAATCTAATCCAACAAAGTTTGAAAATATCGGTTTAGACAAGGGGTCACCTAACTTTTTTCGAAAAAAGCCACCTGATATAACAGATAAAGGCATTTTTAACAAACATACAGTTAGCGAATTGAAGAAAATTTTTCAGTAGAAAATTGGTGAAAATCAAAGTTGGATCAATTACAACGTTACAGATCAATTACAATTACATTTAAAAAAATTCTTAATTACATTACGATTAAAATTACTTTGTACGAAAAACTTTAATTAAGACAAAGTAAAATTAAAATTTTTGAGTCAGCAAATTTTTATGAAAAAAATTTTTTTTTGTTATAATAAATCACAAAAAAAAACAACGTAACAATCTTAAACATACCGGTAAAGTAAAACAACTAAACACTCTTAAAATTCAAAGCAAAAAAAGTAATCCACAAAAAAAATATGCCCGATGTATGTTCGTTTGAGCTGAGTTTACTCCAGCATAGAAATATTTTTCTTTCAAATTTCAATTAGTTTTATTTTTGCAAAATATAATGTAAATTTCAATAAATTAGATTTGTAACATTAACATAAAATAGTTTGAGAAATATATTGTGGCACAGTTCTATAAAAGGTCTAGCTTTACCAATAAATTAGCTCAATAATAGTTTTCAAAAAAAAATACAAAAAAAATCCAGCCAACACAAGTTTACATTTTGAATTTAATTAGATTGAAAAACTGAATGTAAAAGGCGTAAGTTGCTAAACTTTAATCTTTATGCAATATGACAAAAAAACTGACTAACAACAACAAACTAAGATTAATTTTCTATCTTAACTCATTGTTATTCCAGGCAAAACAATCAATAGCTTTTTATCTTCTATAATTAGGAAAAAACTGTACTTTTTAATTTTTTAATGTTAGTAAATATATCTCTTACAGAGACATGTTAAATATATTTCTACGCTTGTAGTAGTAATGTTGCATTCACTGCACAGACACTAGGAACATTTAATTTTAAAAAAATTATTCAATCAACTTCATAAACATTTTTTCTTTCTAAAAACCCTAAGTTTACTTTTAAATATCTTATTTATATAAAAAATAAAACATGTCTCTTATTTTACCAGTTGAGTTAATCAACATTTTCACAAAAGCAAACATATTTTTTGAAACCAATTGATTATTTGGAGTTTCCATTTCAAAAAACTGATTATTTTACTTTCCCAAAACGAGAATTTTTATTGCAGCCTATTTACCACTGCCGTTGAAATCTTGGTAAACGGATACATGTTTACTACTGCCGTATAAAGAGTTAAAGAAAAGAAGTCCAGGCAATTAAAAGTGGTACAACTTTTGTAAACTTGCTAAAAGCTAATAGTAATTGTAATTTGGCCTGCAGTTTTTCAAAATTACAATTACAGTTACAAATACACAAAAACAAAAAATTTCAATTAAAATTACAATTAGAATTACACGAAAAAGTATAGTTAATTATATTCAATTACAATTGTAATTGATCCAACTATGGTGAAGACCAAAAAAAGGTCTTTACTTGAGTTGGATCTAAAGGTGTAAATCTTTTTAATGCAAAATGAAGGCCGATAAAATAGAAAAGGTTTGCGTTTGCAAAAAAAACGCTCCACCTTTTTGAATAAATTAAAAATATTTGCGAGTTAAGCAGATGAAACGCCGCGGCTGAAAAGTGAAAACCTTTATTTATTAATTTTTTGGACTTCATTAAGTATTTTTGACAATGCTTTTTTCTTCATTATACCTACGTATAAAATTTGCGTATGTTGAGAGGGTTTTTTGACCAAAAAAGCGCCTTTTCAAAATTTTGCCTGCTTGCTAAAAAATTTTCCGATGCCTCTAATTACAGCACCTCTTCTTTTTTACTTGCCAGCCGCAAAAGGGAAGGAGAAAATTTGCCACTTTGTCCCCGACTTTTGGCATCCCTGGTGGCAGCAACAAACATTGTCAGATGGTGACAATCTTTTTTATTATGCTTTTTTAGCTTTCGTTCAGCTATTTCGAAACTTAAAAACAATCTTCTGGACAATCAACCAAATTGAAGATAATGAGCTGTAACTATCACGTTTTCCCGCAGATTACAAATACTTTTGTTAAATATACGAGCCAGACTAATCAACGCAACGAAGGCTTCGTCGTCGTCGTCGTCGTTTGAAGGGTATCCACTCCAGGTCAGACACAAACAGGACTGGGGCCGAGGGTTTATCTTTTTACTACCCCAGACTGCTGTACTGCCTGGATCAGATGCTGGCAGTGATGTTACTAAGCCAGCATCGAGTTTCGTCATCCAAAACCGTCAGACCGCGTGCTTCATGTGGTGCCCGATGTATGGGGCATGCTGTTAGTACATGGTCTGCGGTTTGCTCAGAGGCGCCACACTCGCAATTCGGTGTAGGAGCGAGACCCCTTTTGTGCATGGACGAATGGAATCGCCCAACACCAGTCCGCAGGCGGTTGAGCTTAACCCAAGCTGCTCGGAGTAAGCCCATCCCAACAGGCCTGGCACTGGTCCCGGGCACAAAAGCACGGAGCCTGGAAGCACTTTCACAGTACTCCGCGTTCCATTTGTGATTTGTCCATTCAGAGGCGCGGATGCCAAGTCTGGCAAGGTTGTCCAAGAGATTCCGCGCAGCTGGCACAAACGGGCGTCTGGATCTTAGTCTCACTTGGCCAGTATCTGACGACCCACTTAAAAGACCATGCAAAATATGATCGGGGTCCAGAGATCCACGATGAGCCAAGGAGAGTGTCGCTCCCATTCGGCGAAGCTCAGCTGGCTGGATGCCTGAGAGTACAGGTAGGTGGTCCGTTGGAGTGGGACGCAGGCATCCAGTAATTATGCGCAAGGCGTCATTCAAGACACTGTCAATGAGGCGAGTGTGAGCACTGCGACACCAGACTGGCGCACAGTACTCAGCTGTTGAGTAGACTAGAGACAAGGTGGCTATGCGTAGTGTTTTAGCACCAGCACCCCATCCCGAGCCCACGAGTCGCCTCAACAGTGTGAAGCGCGATGATAGTTTTTTGCGCAATGCCACTAAATGGTGACGAAACGTGAGCAATCTGTCCAGTTTTACCCGAAGGTATGTAGGGGTTGGACAGAACGGTAAAAGTCTGCTATTGTTGTAGACCTTTAGCTCACGTTTGGCCTCTCGGATATTTAAGTGAAAGGCTGTCGTCACCGTCTTAGTGTGACTGAGCTTCAACCTCCAAGTCTGGAGATACGCTGACAGTGTGGACATGTCTTGGCTTAATGTCCCCTCCAAGTCCTTCCAGTTTCCAGAAGAGTGCAACAATGCTAAATCATCAGCATAAGCAAACTTTCTGGAAATCATGGAAGGAAGATCGTACGTATAGATGTTAAATAGGAGGGGAGCCAAGACCGATCCCTGAGGAACGCCGTTTTTAAGACGGCGTAGCCTGCTTTGCTTGCTGTCATCGGTGGTAAGGTTGAAAGTTCGATTTCGGACAAGCTCCATGATCATTTTGACCATGTGCTTATCCTGAAGTAGTCTCAGCAGCTTGCAGGTAAGACCACGGTGCCAGACAGTGTCATAAGCAGCTGTCAGATCGATAAATACGGCACCGGCCTTCTTTTTAGCCTCAAAAGAATCCTCGATGTTCTGGGTTAGCAGAATAACTTGATCCACAGTTGACTTCCCGCGTCGGAACCCAGCCTGCTCTTTAGGGAGCAGTGGATCGATTAATGGTTCAACGCGGGCGTAGATAAGCCTCTCGAGGATCTTGTAGGAGACACAGAGCAGAGATATCGGTCGATAACTCTTTGGATCCCCCACGGGCTTTCCTGGTTTTGGGATCACGACCACAAGCGCTCTTCTCCAGATCTTGGGAATTTTGAGTCGGCGCAAACAGGAAGAAATAAAGTCACGTAACCAGGACTTCAAAGCAGCTCCAGCATGGCGTATAAGCTCGGGGCAGATGGAATCAGGACCCGGAGCTTTACCTGGTTTTAAATGTTGAAGGGCAGCAGCAAATTCTCTCTGTGAAAAATTGTTAGAGATATTTACTGCGTCTGGTGTTGTGGCCCTCCAAAGGTCAGACACTTCTTGAAAGACAAGTCGAGATGACTTGCTATCAACAGCCTCGTATTTCCCATTTCTAACCAGCTGAGATGCAATAGCATCGGCTGAAACGGGACAGTGACGAGGAGAGTGTCGTGACCTACCAGTAAGGTTGTTCAAAATACTCCACGCTTTTCGACTAGAGTGTGAGAAGTCAATGCTCCGAACTGCCTCGGACCATCGATCCCTCCGCTTTCTGTCAAGCTTGGCAAGCAGAGCTGTAGCAGCCAAACTTGAGTCGTCTCCCTGAGGAGACTGCAGAAAGGCTTTATAGAGGGATTCACACTCTGCATCCCAACACGGAATGTAGTTATTTCGATACCCGCGTGGGATAGTCTTCTTGGCTGCTTTCTTAATGGTGTTACAGAAGTCCTGGTAAGCCGCATCCACATCAAGTGAATCAGGCGGCAACAAAGTCTTTGCGAATTTATTCGTCAAAGCAATGTAGTGACTCCATTTGGCCTTGCGGAAGTTCCATCGCTTAACAGGCATGCTTGGCACTCACATAGCAAACCTTGGTGGTGTAGTAAGCGAAGGTCGATGTTGTGACCTGGGAAACTTCTCAAGGACACGTCTATCCGGTAAGCGACTGTTTGGACCTACACTAGCGAAAGCTAGGTCTGGATTGGTGCCAGTGTTCCAGCGGCCGGAATAAAAACTGGCAGCGTCCTTGGCATTATATAGCAGGGTAAGACAATTAATACTTGCCCAACCAGCCAAGCACTCACCGTCCGGACTGTTGTCATCATAACCCCAGTCAGCATGACGACAGTTAAAATCGCCAGCGTACAGACAGGGGTGAGGATACACTGGAAGATCCAGGATTCGCAATCGCATTGGCGGTGGTTTGTAGACGTTGACTATTTTATAGCCATCAACGTCCACACACAACCACTCGATCTCCGATGTCGGTGGAGATTGGTCCAAAAGCTTGTATCTCAGTCGCTCGTGGACAAACTACTAGTTGGAATACTAGATAACCGAGGTGTCGGTGGAGATTGGTCCAAAAGCTTGTATCTCAGTCGCTGGTGGACAAACGTGGCAAGGCCATGCTTCCTGCTTAAAGAAGACCCAGCTAGTTGGTAGTGTAGTAGCACCAACTTCTCTGCATCAGTGCAGTGGGTCTCCTGCAGTAGGATGACGAGTGCCTCAGACTGCATAGCGAGGTAATGAAGAACATTCATCTTGCTTGCAGTGAGGCCTTCGATGTTCAGCTGAAGAATAGTGGGTCTTCGGAACTTGTTGGCAATGTGCCCTGAAAAGAGCAATTTTATCCTGACATTGCCCCGTCCTGAAAAGGACGTTTGCCGATTAGCAGACCCACACTGAACATCGGAATAAGTGGATACCCTTCCGTTTTGGTAGGTTCGGTTTCGGTCTGTCATTTTAAAATCAATGAGCAGACTTACTCACGGCCCAGGCTGCGTGAAAGCACCTACCATCTGGGCCAATCAACGAAGGCTTGAATTAAACAGAGATCTTTCGCTCAAAAATACTCTGCTTCGCTGCCGACTATAGAGTAAGGCTAAAACAACCAAGGTGAAAGACAACTTTGGCCAGTGGCCGCAGACATTACATTTGTAAATTATACCATATCCAAACATTAGAAGAAAAACATTTTTCCGATATTGATAGGATTCATAATGATAGGACCAAAATCCATATAAACGATAAGGCAAAACATTTCACCAGCATATTATTTAGTACAGGGGTGTCCAACCTTTTTGAGCCGAGGGCCATTTTGAAGCACAAAAAACAATGGCGGGCCATACAAAAAACACCCCATTTTTTGCACCAAAATCATAGTGATCTCTAAAAAAAAAGGTCTTCACTGCGATTTCATTTCAAATTTGCTATATTTCTCCCAGAATCGTTGTGATCTCTAAAAAAAAAAGGTTTTCACTTCGATTTGATCTCTAGTTTGATTGTCATTCCCCCAAAATTGTGGTGATCTTTAAAAAGAAGTAATTAACATGGTAAAATCGGTTATTTCGTACATAATTCTATCCAACTATGTTTCAAAGTGAGTGCATATCACCACATCTATACCGCGGGCCGTAGTCTGCCCACCCCTGGATTAGTATATGTCAACTGGGCCGTGCAGAAACCTTAAAAGAGCCGCGGGTTGGCCATCATTGATTTAGTACCATGCTTCTAATAACGAGGTTTTGTTGTATAATAGTGTTTTGACAAAATTGTCTTAAACATAAAAAATACTATCTATTTACACACTTTCTAAAAAATTAAGACTGTTTCAAGCTGGAGTTGAAGACTTTCAAATTCTATTTCTGATGATGATGTACCTATTTAAATTGGTACCGATGCCAACTTTGTACTAAACATATGGACAAATTACAAGGCAGACGGCTTAAGTCTTTTGTTAATACAATAAAGCATATTTCACCTTTCGTAGTACTGTGGTTGCCTTATAAACCTGCTGCAATGTAGCGTAACATCGTGGTAATTCCGGAAGTGCGATCAAACAGTAAATGTTGTTTCCAAGCACAATTTAACGTGGCAAGCACGTACAGTAAATCTACGTGAATAAACAATGTGGATACAACTTGGAATACTAGGTAAATGTACATGTAATGTAGCGTAACAACGTGGTCACCTCAAAAGTGCGACTGCAAATTTTAACGTTGTTTCCATATCGCACGTAAAATCTAGGTGAATAAACAACGTGGAATACTAGTAAATGCAACGTGGCGTAGCATCGTGATTCGTGGTTACCTCAAAACTTGGATCACACATTTTTACGTTGTTTCCACGTGCAAGTTTAATCTAAATGCCACAAAAAGCTGCGTGATCACAATGTTGCAGCCATGTGTATATGTTTATTGGGACTACATAGGGTTTTTATTAACTGATGTAGCTTTAAATTTAAAAAAATATTTTTGTGTTTTTTGTTTGATTTTTTTGTTTTGTTTTGATTGAAAAAAAAAATTAAAAAACGAGTGCTGAAAAAGCAACGAACCAATTAAATTTTGCACTGCACAGTTGATAAAAACCTCCAAAGAACTTTTTAAGCGCAATTGTTAAGCATTAGAAAATTTCTTTCAGTTTACTTAAAACTTTAAGAGAAAAAAGTAAACAATTCATACAGTAAGCTTAACTAATTCAACAAAAGTTGGAAACCCCTGCTCAAATGAAAATACAATCGTAAAACAACCATATAACTCGTAAATTGATTAAAAAGAAAAAAATGAACAAATTACTGCAGTGACCAGAAAATAAGTTTCAAATAAATAATAACAAGAAAAAAAAGTATACTTGACTATTTATAAGAGTAAATCAGAAATCAGGTAAAACGCATTTCATCTTTAAATCATTATAATTAGGCTGTAAACTAAACAAAACAGTGTTCACAATTTTTTATAAAGCGTAAGCCAAGTTTGTGTTAAACATTTAGTACAAAATTCTGTAAACACCAGTGGCGTGCGGTCAGGGCATGCAAGTCATGCAATGCACGACCAATGTATTTTCTTAAATACAAAAAAATAATTATATATATCATATAGATATTATATATAAATATATATTTATTAAGCAGATTCATTACATATTGATTTTAACAGATTGCAAATTCTGAGGAACGCATATTCCGAGTTGTAAACTCAAAAGCAACGTTTAATTAAATATGACATGCACCAAGGAAATTGTATTACTTTACTCGTATAAATAAGCTCTATCGTGACGTCATTTTAAGCACCCTTTCATACTTGCTCCGGCATGCAATTCTCAAATTGCATACACACGTCCAGAAAAATCTAGATATTTATGATAAACAACCCTAAGTACCAGTGCTGTTTAACAAATAGTTATCCCCATGAAGAGGACACCTGTTTCAACAACAACAAAAAAAATATATATATACGAGTATATCTGTAAAACGCGGAAAAAGCCACCGCATAAAACGCTGCATCGCGGCCCACACAGCCCCATACCACCCGGGGGCCAAATGTTGCAATCTATGCCTCACAGAAAAAGCAACGATCTTACAGGCGGATTCAAACTCAACTCTCAACAAAAGGACGGAACTCAACGGAATATGTCGTCATGGGAACAAATTTAAATTAAGCAATTTTTGTTAAATCTCTTTGACTTGCTCTTCCGCTTCTTTCTGTGTCACTTGATCAAGCCTTGCTTCTATCTTTTTGTTTCTTTGTTACCTCTAACGTATGATGTTTTTTATCCAGTGTTATTGTGTTTTCTTGTTGTTTTCAATTAGACCAAGTTTTTTTTTTCTCAGCACAAATTTAGCCAACCTGGTTGTGTAACTGTTAACGATTTCTCAGCGGTTCTTTGTTTTAGTGGATAATATAAGTGTCAGTTAATATAATAATATTTTTGGTTTTTATATTTTTTATTTTTTACTTTTTTTTATTACTTCACAGATTCTACCTGATCAGCCGTTTTTGGCGAAACAGGCTGTTGTGGATTTAGAGCTGGATGGTCCACTAATGGCTGGACATGTTTTTATTAACCAGGTTGCCAGGTTATTTTTGACATTTGAGAGACCGCGGGCTCCATTTGCATGATAATGAATGGGGCAAAATGTTATCACGTGCTCAGCTGTCCGCTCCTTAACAGGCTCACAGGCCACCGTGGAAGCCATAACTCATTTGTGCGTTCATGAGCAGAATAGACCAACGCCGGTTCAGAGGCGGTTAAGTCTGACCTATGCAGGTCTGGGAAAGTTGAATCCCGGTGGCGTCTTGATTTAAGTTGATTTAAAGTTGATTTAAGTTATCTTGATTTAAGGACAAATAGGTGTCTTGATTTAAGTTGCCGCAGCTGTCCACCAAGTGGAGACGAAAGCCTTTCATACAGGAGATGTTCTGGTTTCTAAGCACAGCGAGCTAGAGACAGTACGGCTTTTTGGCAGTGAACCTCAGTTGGTTGGATGCCTACTAAAATAAAAAAGTTGTCCTTTGGTGTGGGGCGCAGGCATCCGGTCACTATGGGCAAGGCATTGTTGATGAGCTTGTCCATAAAGCGAGTATGAGCATGCGACACTAAACAGGTTCGTAGTAATCAGCCGCGGAATGGGCCAAGCCAAGCAAGGTGACCTGTACTGTGGCTGTGGTATCCGCACCCCAGCATGATCCAGCTAATCGCTTTAAAAGCCCGACTTGAGATGTTAACTTTTTGCGCAGTGACTCTAAGTGTTGGCGAAGTGTGAGTGCCCTATCCAGCTTTATATCAAGGTATGCCTAAGTGGGTTCAGCACAAAACAGTAGGGCCTGTTCCTTGACAAACACTTTAAGCTCACGTCATGTCTTCTCGTTGTAAAGATGGAAGGCTGCCGATACAGACGTTGTTCTGCGTGGTCAAGTATGGTCGAGACTCAGTGTGGTCGAGTGGTTAAAGCGCCGAGAGTAGTAGACACGGTCTCAGTTCAAAACCTACTCTTACCAGTCTGTTGTATCCTTGGGAAAGACACTTTACGGTACTTTTTCCCTGCTTGATGGTATTGGCCAGCAGTTTTAAATTAAAGTCATATCTCTATTAAAATTTCAAGCGGAGAGCAATATCTTGGCATCTCCGAAAGCAGGTCGGGGTAATTGCTTGTCCTACATATAGCGCCTCCGGCGCTTTTCTGCGAATCAGGAGGATAAATATGGAGATAAAAATAAAATAAAAATTGTTTTACTGAGCTTGAGCATCCATTTGTAAAGGTAAGAGGATAGGGTTGCCATGTCCTGAGTAAGAGATCTCTCTAATGCCTGCCAGGCGCTTGCATAGTGCAAGATGACCAGGCCATCAGCATAAGCAAATTTTCTTTTAACTGTTACTGGCAGGTCATATGGATCGATATTAAACAAGAGAGGAGCCAGGGATGATCCTTGTGGAATGCCATTCTTAAGGCGTCGTCACCTGCTTTGTTTTCGGGTACCGATAGTTGGGGTAAAAACACGTTCCATTATCATTGATATGATGTGCCTGTCCGGAAGAAGAAGGAGTAACTTGCAGGTTAGGCTGCGGTGACATACAGTAACGTACGTTGCTGTGAGATTGACAAACACAGCGTCGGCCTTCTTTTTGGCCAAAACGCCATATTCAATTTCTTGTGTTAGAAGAGTGACTTGATCTACAGTCGACCTTCCGCGCCGAAATTCAGCTTGCTCTCTAACTAGCAGTGGGTCAATAATTGGTTTGATGCGAGCATAGATAAGTCACTCCAATACCTTAAAGGGTACGCAAAGCCAAGAGTTACGTCTATAGCTCTTTGGGTCCCCTAATGGAGTATTCGGCTTCAAGATTGCAATCACTAATGCTTTCCTCCAAATTTTTGGAAGCTTAAGTTGGCGCATGCAGAAAGACAAGAATTTGTTTAACCAGAACTTCAAAGCAGAGCCGGCCTGCAGTATTAGCTTTTGGCATAGAGAGTCAGGACCGGGAACTTTTCCAGACTTTAACAGCTAAAGGGCATTGGCAAATTTTTTCGGAGAAAAATCTTCAGAAATATATTTGTCAGGCGGTGTTGAAATCCTCCAGAGTTAAGACACCTCTTTAACTACATGTCTGGCTGACTCGCGGTTTGTTGTTTGGAATGTTCCATTTTTAACCAACTGCGAGGAAACCGAGTTGGTGGTAAGGGGGCATAGGCGGTGTGTGTGTCTGGTTCTGCCCGTCAAGTTGTTAATTATATTTCATGGCAGCCGACTAGAGTGCGTGAAATAGATGTTATTGACAGCCTCGGACCAGCAATTTTTTCGTTTTTAATCAATATTGTGCAGCAATTAAGACGGAAGCAGCTGAACTGAACCCACTTGCGCCATTCTGTTGTGTTTTTGGGAAAGACACTTTACCACACTTTCCCCTGCTTGGTGGTCTTGACAAGCAGTTCTAAATTACAGTAATATCTCTACTAAATTACTAGCGGACAGCAATATCTTGGCATCTCCGGAATCAGGTCGGGGTAATTGCTTACCCTATGTATAGCGCCTCCGTCGCTTTCCTGCGAGTCAGGAGGATAAATATAGAGATAAAAATAAAAATAAAAAAATAAAAAAACTAGTACTTTACCCTGAGGAGCCTGTAGAAAAACATGGTAGAGGTGTTTGCACTCCGCGTTTATTGTTGCTTTTGCGACCACGTGAAATGGACAGTTTTGCTGCTGCAAAGACAGTATTGCAGAAGTCCTGGCCAGTTAGAAGATGAGTTATCCGGTTCGTGATGAGGCCATATAGTTTCCAGTTGGCCTTGCAGAAATTCCAACGTTTATAGGGCTAACTTGGGACTGGGGACAGATTTTGTGAGACCATAATTAGCGATGGACGATGTTGGGACTACAAAGCTTCTCTAAAGTACGACTGTCCTGTTTAAAGCTTTTTAAATATTCACTAACAAAAGCCATGTTGGGATTGGTTTCCGTGTTCCAGCGACCAGAGTAGAACCAAGGGACATTTTTAGGTTTATACAAGAGGAAGAGATTTCTCTTGACTGCCCAGTCAGCCAGGCATTCTTCATCTTGGTTGGTGTAATTAGGCTATAGTCCTAGTCAGTGTGTTGGCAGTTAAAATTACCTGCATAAAGGCAGGGTTATGAGAACACTGGAATGGCTGTTAGTGTGAGTTGCGAGGTTGTTGGTTTGTAGACATCGACAATTTTGCAATCATCAATGTCCACACTCAGCCACTCAATTGCTGGTCTCTCTTAGGATAATCCACAAGGGCCCAGCTAAGTTTCTCGTGGACAAATGTAGCAATGCTTCCTGCTTGAGATCCAACCAGCAAGTATGAAGTGTGGTATTACCAGCTGGTCAGCATTCGTGCAATGAGTCTCTTGTAAGAGGATAACAAGAGCCTAATGTCTGTTGGCCGATTGGCTCATAACACATATCTTATTTGCGCTTAGGCCTTCAACATTTAAACGAAGTATTATGGGTACAAATGGCCCACATCTAGTATTTGTGGACTTATCGAGCCTCTTTCGCTTTCAGAGCCAAGAGTCAATCCTTTTATCACCACGAAAGCACCCCGAACTCATCATCATGCCTGGTCATTTATCAGTTACCGGGACTCGTCACATGGAGGCTGATGATAAGTCCCTTACCATAGCCAAACGTAAAAAATAGACTTATGTCTATATGAGCAGAATGCATTAGCTTTGTTATGTACCCGAAATCTTTTTGGCTCCCAAAAATTAATTTATAAGTGTTAACTGTAGAGATAATGAATTTTACCCAAAAAAGACAATTTTGTGTTTAAATCTGGTAAACCACGCATTGAAATAAACTATTACTTAGACGTAAAGTAACTTTCATTCTTCTGAAAAGCATTTTTTTAGGTGCACTTTACGCCTTGAAAAGCATATTTATTGCCCAAAAAATCAGATTGTTTTTAAATTTTTTTGTTGGTAAACAGATTGAGATGGCAACAATGCCCCTATTTTTTCCCAATTTGCAAGAATATATTTGTAACTAAATGATATCTCATAGGCGTCAACTGGCATGTTTCTTAGAGGATTATAGCAAAAAATTTTATACCTAAAATTTTTAAAGCGGAGGTATTTCTGATAAGCATATAGATTTAAAAAAATTAAACACTACATCTATTCACCGGGAAGCAATTTAGGTAGCCTATAAATTGCGAGATCATTTTTGTAGGCTATAGCGAGACCAAAATTCAGCAAAATTGAATGCATGTATAATGCATACATTTTGCGAACCCTAAAAGAGCAACCAAAAAATTTTTGTAATTTTATTTTTGATACCAATTTTTGTACGCTAGTGACAAGCAAAAACGTTGAAATTAAAGAGTCAGGGAGGTCCCTGGAAAAATGTTTGCCTCCAAAAAATTTTTGAATGCTTCAGCCTCCTCTAAAAATTACAATGCTACCATCAATTTTAAATTTTTTATACTTCGCGACGAGAAAGTTTTTAAAAGTGCTAATTCGAATACGTAACTGCGTCTGTGAAGAAAACTTTCATATGGATGAGTTTGAGTCTGTAAAGAAAACTTTTCTTCACAGCTGCCACTGTGAAGAAAACTTTCAAACTTGTAAAATATTGAAAGTTAAGTATGGGAATGGAAATAAACTGCATGGAAACAATAGCTTCAGTTCACAAATTTTTTAATGCTTCACAACGTCAAAACATTTTTACGCAACTCCATCAACACGATTTCGTCAACAACAAAAGTTCAAAAACTTGTTCAAATTTGTGCCATCAGATGGGTCGATCGACACGAGAGTGTTAGTACTTTTTCAAATTTACAATTTACCGTTGTAGAAGCTTTGGCAGAAATTTCAGCATGGCCAGACAGAGAGGAACTTCATTACGAGCTTTGCAGTTGCTTTCGACAATTACGCAAAGTGAATTTTGCATTGCTCTCTTAGTTTTAAAAAACGTTTTTGGATACAGTGTTGTTTTGTGCAAAGTTAAGCAAAAAAAGTAGAAAAACTCTTTTGCCGCTGTCAACATAGCACATGATATTGCAAATGAATTGAAGTGTCTTAGAGAAAAAAACGAATATGAATTTCACTAGTTCTATGTTTTTGCGTAAAAAAACGGCCAAAGCCGAAGATTTTATTTTGGAAACACCACGCCTTACTTCAAGACAGACCAATCGATGCAATATTGCTGTTGAACAGATGAAGAATATTTTAGAGTAGGGATTTTTATTCCATTTCTTGATAACTTTATTGTCACTCTCGAAGCAAGATTTACAGCCCACAAATCGATTATTGATGAATTTCAGTGTTTAATTTCTTCTGATCCAACCAGTGGATCAACTCCTCAACAAATTAAAAGTATTCAAGTTTTAGGAAAATTTTACGAAAATGATTTAACAAAATTCTTTGGAGAACTAGTGCCTGAACTGATATTATGGTACAGGAAGCTTTTTCGGTTGAACGCAGCAGAAAGACCAACTAATGCGTTGAGCAGCATCAAAGAATGCAGTTCCGATGCTTTTCCGCACATATACAGTATTTACATTGATGACCATTTTGTTAACTCTTCCAGTGACAACATGCACTAGTGAACAATTGTTTTCCATATTACGCAGACGAAAAACGTGCTTACGAAACACAAGTGGTACCACTCGAATGAATGGATTTGCATCACTAAACATTTATAGGAGCCACAGGCCTTGCCCTGGTGACGTAATTAACAAATTAAGTGAAAAAACAGGCGTTTGAATATAAGCCTTTAAAAAAACTTTAAATATTTGTTAAGTAATGAGGTTATTTTTTTGTTCGTTTGATTTTTCACCTATTGTTCTCATCATTTACACGAGTTGCTTTTATTTTGGAAAGTTTCTTATCATAATTGAATTACCTGCACATGCCTTTTCAATAGTTAGTTTTACGGTTTGGTAAAAAAAAATTCATGCTACTGCAAGACGGTCTTAAAACCAAAACACTTTATTTTTGAATGTAGGCTTAATTTTGAAAGTTTTTGCCCATTACCAGGACCACTTAGAGCAGGGTTTCCCAAACTTTTAGTTGATCGGTACCCTTTGAACACTGTAGCAGGTTTGCATGTACCCCCAAAATGTTGTGACGTTTCTCTAAAACAGGGTGGTCCAACTTCTTCACTCTTGCGGGCCACTTTTCAAAATCGTTCGAGTTTGTGGGCCTCAGCCGGGAAGATATTGTTCCAAATCATGGTGTCCTCTAAAAAAAAAGTCTTCACTTTGAATCAGAAAATTTTCCCAATTCATGCCGAAAATCAAGGTGATCTCTAAAAAATGAAAACTCTTCCCTTTTCAGCAGCCACAAATTTTCCCCATTCAAACCCAAAATCACGGTGATCTGTAAAAAAGTCTTCCCTCTTAATTGTCCTGTTTGACGTAATTATAATCGACCGGATTCGAAAATTCTAGACATTTGATTCCATTATTTCTTCCGGACACGGAATTCAACTTAAATAAGGATATTCTCTCTGATAATGTACCTTTTGAGAAACCTAAATGTGCCCCAGTTTGGGAACCCCTAACTTAGAGCAATCGTGTTTTCGGCTCCAAAACCCCCCCTTTACAAATTTCTGCGTACGCCACTGTACATCGGGCACCACATGGAGCACGAGGTCTGACGGTTTTGGATAACGAAACTCGATGCTGGCTTAATGACATCACTGCCAGCGTCTGATTCAGGCAGTGCAGCAGTCTGGGGTAGTAAAAGGATAAACCCTCGGCCCCAGTCCTGTTTGTGTCTGACCTGGAGTGGATACCTCTTCAAACGACGACGACGACGACAAGAGAGGAAACTGAAAAAGATAATCCAGGTTATCTATAGGCCAGCAATAATCATAAGTGTATTTATTTGAATATAAAAATAATGTTTTAATGCTAGGTGTCCCATTGATTTGTATGTACGCATTTCGGTTGATTTTTATGTAGAAATCTAAAAAGGTCTTCACTTTTGTGGTAAGGTTGATTTTGGATGAGCTGTTCATAATTTTTAGGCTTCTTTAAAGATATTGCAGCTGTGAGAATTGGATGACTTAAATTTTTTATTTGCTTCAATGTTACGTCATAGATTTACTCGTATCTCTTAAAATTGTTCAGTAAAGATTTGGCTGACTTAGCCTAATCTTTTTTTATTGCCATAATGTTTCGTCATAAACAGCTTTTTCAGGCAAGAAATAAAGCAAAAAAGGTGCGCTAGATACATGAACGTCCGCCATGGGAAGCAAAAGAGGTGCTTGCCTTTTTGAATTTCAAATTTTACGAAATGATATATAAATATGCTTTAAAACCCCTTGAAAATTAAAGCTTGTTTCCACTACGAGCGTGAAATAGAGCATTCTTTGTTTCTTTTAATCTTCTTTCTATGCATAAAATCTAAGCGAAGCAAAAAAATCAATAAAACAAGCAACCACGCTTGTAGTGGAAACGAGCCATTATGCGCGAATTTTTTTATTATTATAAACTTGAATGAATAAATGTTTAGTTTGTTTAATATTTTAAAAGCATAGACTACGTAAGATAAAGGCCCGTTTTCAGTACCAGCGTGGAACGGAGTATTCTTGTTTGTTTTATTGATTTTTTTACTTTTTTCCGCGCTTAAGCGCAAAGCGAAGCAAAAAAATCAATAAAAAAAAAAAAATACTCCAATCTATGCTTGAAGTAGAAATGAGCTTTAATAATGTCTTACAACTAGTAGGCTAAACCTTCTGCGTGTGGGCCGCCACTAAAAAAATTATCAAAAACTTCTTAGATAGGTAGGCTATGTCAATGGCTAGTCCAGGAAAGATATATATAAACTCGTAACCTATAAACACTACCTATAAGAACATTTTGAGATCAGGAAACAACAAAAAACTTCCGTTTTTGCTTTTGGCCCTCACAAGATCATTACTATAAATTTGTTTCATTCAACATTACTGGTAAGACTTGGTTTTATCACCATGGGTTTTGGTACAGGTTTTACAACCAAGTTCAAGACCCATGCCGATGAATTAAATTAATCTTTAATTTTTTTAAAACCTGTACCACAATTTTTTTTAAATATTTTTTGGATTTGCGACTGTTTGCCATCACCCTTTCAGGAACCGTGTCTGCGGGCGCCCATGATAACAACAGGTTACAAATCATGTTTATAGTCCTAACGCTTTTAAGAAATAGACAAAAAACATATATTCCGAACCCGAACCGGAGCTGAACCGGAAGCGAACCCCTAAAAAAATTGCTAAAAATGAACCGGAACTAAACCCGAAAAAAATTGTTGAACCCGAACCGGATCTGAACCCAAAAAAAAATTTTGCTGAACCTAAACCGGAACTAAACCCCAAAAAATAAATTTGCCGAACCTGAACCTGAAGCGAAACTCTATTTTAAACGGGTTCGACGCCCTGATTAAAACCAAAACCATTCTAGAAATACTGCCTCTAGCAGTGAAAATATACTAAAATTTTGTTTCAAGCTTGCTAAAGTTAGGACTTGGGGATAATTTATAACTGGTCTGCCCATTAGGGTTGCCATATTGGTCTTTTTTTAGGCTAAGTCTGAGAAATTTGTTCATTTTTATGGTCTTTGGCCTTCAAATTTAACGCTTGGTGTTTTGGCCATTTTTATGAACCAAAATTTATTCTTGTAAATTAGTATTTTTTAAAAATATTTGAAGTTGTTGAGCTAAATTGTTATGGATGTTTATTGTTCTCTATTCTTCAATCTAACGAAATAATTCACTCCAGTTTATTAATATTTATGATGTATTGGTAGTTGTAATTGTCTCATTAACTTATGCGTTAAATGGAAGTATGAATATGATGGTCAAAGGTACTTTAACACTGAATTTATAAGAATTTGTTTTATTGCAAAAAGAGCATGGCAATTCTAAACAAGCACTTTGTAAACTTTTCTATTGCTCTTAATAAGCATGTCAAGACTGATAAACATTCTGTTGTGTTCTTGGGAAAGACACTTAACGGTACTTTCCCCTGCTTGGTGGTCTTGGGAAGCAGTTTTAAATTACAGTAATATCTCTACTAAATTACTAGCAGACAGCAGTATCTTGGCATCTCCAGAAGCAGGTTGGGGTAATTGCTTACCTATGTATAGCACCTCCATTGCTTTCCTGTGAGTCAGGAGGATAAATATAGTGATAAAAAAATAAAAATAAAAATAAAGATTATTCCAATTCTTATACAACTAAGTCTGCAACTTCTTTAGTAAAGACCTAAATTATGTCTCGTGCTGTCAATATTTCTTAAACATAATTAAAAAGATTTATAAAATTAATATTTTTTGTTACATGTGTTTTTTTGACATGTTACTTTAAAAGATTAAGATGACTTATTATTTTTAAGTAGCATATGGATGAGTTTGAGATCAAGGGTTTTTGTATGGTATTTTGTATTGTGCTGCTAAGTATTGTTTTACATTCTTTTGCCATTAGAATCATGCTAAAATAACTAAATTTAATGTAAAAAACATTGATAGTAATATTGAAAAAGCTTTTAAAATCAACCTAAAAATAAACCTTTATATTATTACAAAACTTGCATTGTCTTACCAGAAAATTTATAATTACACTGAAAAATTTTCACTCTCTTTTACTGTTTACTGTTATTAATCTCAAAGGCTTTATTAAGTAACAACAGCAAATAAAGAACGAAATCCAAAATTTTTTGGTAAGGGAAAGAATTCAAAAAAGGCACTTTGTTTAAAGTCATTGTATTTTTACTTATTTGCCTAATATCAAAAAAAGTTTGGTGGGGCAATGCAAGCATGCCCAAATTTTATTGACATTTAACAAATCATGATTTTGTTCCATTTTATTGAGTTAAATCATAACTTTTTCGATGCAAAAATCTAGTGAAGAATTAAAAAAAGGTCATCAATGTCAATTAGTGTCTGATCTCCTTATTTCTGTTTCAAATTTAAGGAAAGAAGTAAAAAATGCTTTCCCCTTTAAACATTTTGATATTTTGGTCATGCTTCCATGATTGTAAAGCTAAATCTAACTCAATGCTTCTGTATCTGCCCACCTGCCCATCTTCCATGATTGTAAAGCTAAATCTAACTCAATGCTTCTGTATCTGCCCACCGAGCAAAAGGGCAGAGGGCAGCCCCCTTTTGCTCTCAAAAATTGCCCACATTCACTTGTGGTACCCTTAATTGTTATTAACCCACAAGATTAAATTTTTATGAATTGTTTTACCACAATTCTCATAATAAAAATAATGATTGTGCAATAAAATACAAAAAACTAAATTTCCACTTTAAAATATATAGTTGTTCAAAATACACAAAAAGTGTCTTATAAATGAAAAAAAATGTTTTTGTTTTATTCTTAAACCTTAATATATTTTATGAAACTTTGTAAAAACTGTTTTTGCACAAAGCCTCAAAATCAGCAATGATAAAAATTTTTATATTAAAAATGTAAAAATTATGTTGTGTCTGCAACACCTTATTGTTGATAGTTGCCACAACAGATTGTAATTCTTAATGCAACCAAATAAACTTTATATTAGTATTTAAAAGGCTTTCTTTTATCAATTTTTTGTATTCTATAAAATACAATGATTTCAAATAAAGTAAATTTATCGACACTATTTCTATCTAAAAAAAATTTAAGAATTTTTTTAACAAAATTGATAACTTCTTCAATTTAGTGCCCCAAAATCACCCCTGGTACACTTTTACCTTAACTGAAAAAGCTTTTTATTAAACTTGGTTTGACTCAAACTGTGTGTTTCCACAGCTAAATAGAATAATTGTAGGATTTACAAAAATAAACTTTGTTAGGGGTCAATTTATAGTTCTATTGTCAAAGCCATATAGCTTTTTAACAATTGTTGGTACTTAATTCAACATTTTGTCTGTTATTCTGCATAGCTTGGTTTTTAGAAATACCGGATAATAGCCAATAAATTTACTTGACTAAAATAACTTAAACAGTTAGTAACTGATGGGCCTTAGCCCTTTAAGGGACAGTGGTACATATGTGTATCATGATTGTAATTATAACGTAAAAAAGCACTTTTGTAAATGCATTATAATTCTAGTTTTTGGATATTGTTTAGTTGCTGTCTCCCTATTTGCAACCTATGCTCTATTTTGTCTTCAATTATTATCAATTGTTTCTTTTGGGTGCAAATAAAAACAAACTACTACTACTATCATTATTAAATAATTCTCATTTTATTTTACAATCAAATTTTTACATCCCTCAAAGGGTTAATTGTGTCTTAATTAAAATGCTGTAATTGTGCCATAATATTAGTTTGTTTTTTGTTATATCACCAATCAATAATAAAAAAGCATAAAAAAACTGAATACTATTTTTGATTAATACTAAAATATAGTTCTAACTTATTGCATTCTTTAATTTTTTAGTCGTGATGGATGTTTTGAGCCCTTCATTTGTAAATATTGATGGTCGTATATATTGTGTGTATAATACTGACACAAAAGCATATGTGGGATCTGACAAAGAATCTGAAAATTTTGTTGAATGGGATGATGAACCATCATGTTATATTGAAAATCTCAGCCCTGACGTAAAGAAAATCTCAGAAGGAAAGTAGGTAAACTGGCATTAGCATAATGGTAAATGTCTTTTTTTTAACATAGAGAGCCAATGTTTTATGATAATCTTTGTAGCTGTATAAAGCTGGTGGTATTTAGGTGAATCAGAAATTTTCAAGCAATACTTCAGTTGTTGTTGTCATTTAATACTCATAGAATAGATTTTTTTTGTTATTGTTTATCAAAGAATATATTTTGCTGTTTTGTATTAAACATAACACTATACTGTATTGACTCTATATTTATTTATAACTTTAAACCAAGATTTTAATGAGATAGAAAGCAAATTTCAACTGAAAATGTGATAAAAATTTAACATTACATACACTACCAGATGACTATTTAAAAAAAGTCACTTGGGAAAAAATGCATTTTTAAAAATGTTAAAAAGCTTTTATTTGATTTGACAAAATTTTGTTAGTAAAAGCAAAAATGTTTATGCATAGAAGAACTTCTTTTCTGCAAATTAATAAGTTGTAACCACTGTTTAAATAACAACAACCTGGGGTTAAAATTAGGGTTAGGTAAGTAAACAGTAGACTCCATATTGTTTAAATACTTGTGATGTGAGGTATGCATTAGTACTTCTTTGACTCTTGTAGGAGTCATTTGATTTTTGTAAGCTTTATATTTGGCAATGTACAGATTTTGGTGGGCAAGAGTTTGGCTTGATCTTTATTTATTTACTAACGAAAGTTTTCTGTTTTCAAAGTTTGGATAACGACCCTTTTGTTTGTTGGGATCTCATGCTCATTGGATCACCATTCACTCTGCTTGCTTTTATCCTTGCTTCACTAGTGTTTTAACTCCTAAGTTGTTGTTGTTGCCCTTCCTCCAGGGATATCTTGGAGTAGCCACTAGCCATTCCTTAACCCCTCAAATTAGCAAATCTAGATTCCCACTCTTGGATTACCCCTACTCATTCCAAAGATTTTATCCACAGACTAGTCTCGGGTTACATGCAATCACATATTAATTTTTTAGAATCTGCAGTATTTTATTTCCCAATCAACCAAAAGAGTATTTTAGGATTAACTCAGTCTGTCTGATCTTATAAAGTATAGCACTCACATAAGTAAATAAATAAAGATCAAGAGCTGAACTTTTTGCACACTGGAATCTGTACTTTGCCAAATTTGATGCATGCTGAAGCCTTGGGGCTGAAGTCTTATTTGCAAAACTCTTGGCAGCAACATTTTGTGGACTGTCTTGTCAGTGTGCATTTGCATAATAATCCAAAATGCATAGCACCTTGCTGATGGTGCAAACTTTCAAGAGTTGTACAAAAATTGTATTATCTTGATTTTCTGCAACTATAAGAGTGGAGACTATTAATAATCATTAGTTTCTTAATCCTATTTTTTCACCAATGAAATCAATTCTAAATGATGAGACTTTAATGAGAAAGCTTCAGAAATTAACTTGACAATCAACTAATAATCAATAAACTGGGCAAAAACTCTTTGATTCAACATCATGGATACACAACCAATGCTCAGTAGTGTAAAATTTTATGTTTTTGTGTGGCAGCTGTCAAGGTTTTGAAAATCTTAACTTTGCATCGTTAACCTTTTTGGATATAAACGTCTATTACTGAAAATAAAGTGCCAAGAACTATTTTATGAGGTGATCAGTGGAAAAGATAGTTTTAAAAAATGTGATGGCTATTGTTACAACCATAACAAATTTTTCACTAAAATTTTATTTGATAATAATTTTTCTGCAAGCCACTGTTATGTGAGTCACATGATCAGATTTTTCCAATAAAAAAAATGCATATTTCTCATCTAAAAATTTATGAAATTTAGCACTCTTTAGCTGAGGTCTCACAGAACCTTAAGATTTCTTGAAACATTTGCAGGGTTTTGTAAACTTTATTTATTTCCTGTTATTCTTTTCTAAGGCATTAAATAAGGGCTCTGCAAAATTCAAAAATTTGTGCAAGGGTTCCATGAAAAAGGCTGAAGAGCACTGATCTAATTGAAGGTTTATATTAACATATTTTGTTGCTGAGTGATAGAACTGTATAGTTTAGTAACTCGAGAGTGTTATGTTGTAAATTTAAATGTCCTGGGTACAATCTTGGCCAAAGTATTTTATTTTTGATTAGCACATTTTTATGTATTTTAGTTAAGATTAGGGTTTTAGTTTTTTGTTTAATTTAGGCTAGAGAAAAGTTAGGTTAGTAAAGTTAGATTAAGTTAGATCAGAGATATAAGTTTTTTTTTTTAATTTTTGCTTAGATTGCCTTTTAAAGAAGCAAAAATTGTAGTGATAATGAGTTGTTGATTTCAGAACATAGTACATAATGTATTGATTTAACTGATAGCCTGCACTGATAGAAATAATGTTTTGTGTGACATATTCTTAATATAATTTAACTATTTACGTTTAATTCCAATAAATAAGATCTTGAAAAGCTAAATGATGACAACTGTTTTGGTTAATGCAATTGTCAAATTACTGTTCTTTTTTCGGCTTCTCCCTACTCGGGGTCGCCACAGCGCGACAGTAATCTCCATTTCACTCGATCTACTTCGTCTCCTTCCCTAGCTCCAACCCTTTCCATGTCTTCTCTCACCAAATCCATCCACCTTCTCCTTGGCTTTCCTCTTTTCCTTCTGCCTGGCACCGCCATCTCCATCATCCTTTTCCCCACGTAGTCTTCTTCTCTCCTTTTTACGTGTCCATACCAACGTAGCCTCGCATTCCGAAGTTTGTCTCCCAGCTTTGCAATTTTCGCAGTCCCTCTCACATATTCGTTTCTTACCTTGTTCTTTCTTGTCACTTTGTCAAATTACTATATTTTGGGATAATATAAAAAATATTGGCGTGGAAGTGTACCATAAAAATGACTAAAAAAACTATCTTTATAGAAAGAAAGAAAAAAAATCGAATAGATGTAATCCGAAAAGATTTTTGATCAATATAAATTTTTTGGCTTTGTTTGAAAAAAATCATAAAAATTAAAAAGGTTTGCATTGCTATCTTGCTTGAAAACAAATTTTTAACAGTTATTATATTGTTTACTGAAACACAGCATTTTTTTTACAGATATCAATTGCATTTAAGCGTTCACAATGCATTTTTCAAATATATAATTGGTTCCAAAGGTGAAACTAAGAAGAAATTAGAAAATGAAACAAAAACAAGAATCGAAATACCTAGAAGAGGTGAAGACGGTGACGTCGTTATTACGGGAAAAAATTCTTCTTCAGTCCTTTCTGCCAAGAATAGAATCGAACTTTTAATATCTTCAAAACGCTGGAAAGAGCCGTTCACGCATTTCGTGTCCATACCGCTCAACGATGATTCAATAAAAGAGCGTTTTACTGAATTTAAATCTGTTGTTTTGAACGATTTCTCGACCGACAACGGCGTAGAAGAAAGCTTGTTTCAAATTCCAGCCAAGCTGCATTTAACTATTTGCACCCTCGTACTACTAAATGAAGAAGAACTGCAGCGGGCTGGTAAGATACTTCAGGACGTTGTACATGATGTTCATGGAGAAGGACAGCTGGACATTAACCTTTCAAGCTTGGAATACATGAATGACGACCCAGCTGCTGTGGACGTTTTGTATGGCAAGGTATTGGTTTCACTATTTCACGAATTAGTCTAGTTGTTTTTGATATTTTATTAAAAACCTTACGTTGCTGGTTGAACTTTTTAAGCATTTATAAATCAAATACAACGAAGAAATAAAATAAATGTTGAAGAACAACCATGTTATTAGCACCTACTTGAAAGATTTTTTCCATCATGAGTTTTATGGAATAAGTTTTGAAACCAAATTAGTGTATTCCGCCTAATTAGAGTTTTGTGGCTCCGGTTCCGCTGAAAAACATGCGACTCCGACTTCACAGCCTGCTTGTAAACACACATTTCAAAACCCATCGTTCACTGCTAATCAATGCAAATCTATGAAAGTCTTTTCACTTGTTCAATTCAACAGGTGCGCTGCGTGGATGAATCGGATCGCCTGCAAGAGTTATCCGATCGGATTGCAGAAGCTTTCGTGGAAGAAGGTCTCTCCGAGAATCGTTACGACAGGGTGAAACTACACTGCACGCTAATGAACACGACCTTTCGAAGGAGCAACGATGCCAATTCGTCTACGACGCGAACGTCGTTCGACGCCAGTCGCATTCTCGTAAAATATCAAGATTTCGACTTCGGACGCATTTCAGTCCAAGAAATTCATTTATCTCAAAAAGGCAGTTATGCCGCTGATGGTTACTACTCACCGGCTGAGAAAGTGTTGCTCGCCTCGTAATCGTGAAAGCCTCAACGTTTTTATTTTTTTTAATAAAGAATGTTTAAAGAAAATTATCAAAATTGTTTTTACTCGTTTAATCAGTTTATAAAAACCTCCGAAGAATTCCAAACAATCGACGCTGTTAATAAATCACGTTATTTTCAATTCCAAAACTGTGTTTTAATTAGGTCGTTATCCATTAAGCTTTAACCTTTAAACAAAAATACCATACAAAATTCAGCACGCCAAGAAAGTATTTTTTCAACTATTTCTGCACTCAAATGCAATACGGTTTATACCAAACTTGAATTTTAAGTAACTCGTGTTCTTGAATTTTCAAGATAAGTTAGCACTTGTTTCTTATCGTTGTATTTCTGATTTTTTTGAAACTCTCATTTCAATTTTAATTTTCCGGAATATTAAAAGTACTATAAAGTTCCATTGCAAGCTAACGTTTCGTTATCTTAAAAACTACTTTGTTAAAAATCGTTATTTGTTTTACTTAATTCTTGTTTTTTATTTCTCTTCTATACCTTTTTAAAAACAACAACAACAACAAATATTTAAAATTTGTTATTTGATTCTTAGTAATTTCTTTGTTAAAGAGGATCTAATTCGAAAATAATTTTATACATTTTTTAAGTTCTTTTTTGTAATGCTTCTATTTAAAAATGTTTTAACTTGAAAAGTGTTTGTCAACTGGGTAACAATTCGTGGAGGGCGAAGAAGCGAGCTACAAAAGCGTACGAACTAAAAAGCAAAATGAACCTGTTGAATGTTGGTATGGGCATTCATATAAATATAGGAAATGCATGTCTTGCGTTTATTATGCAGTTTTGTCTATTAGTAAGAATCTGCTAATATAAGATATAAAGAGACAAAAAGAAATCAAACCGTAATCGAGTTTTGTTTTTAAGCTGCTTTCTTGAAAATAATTTTGTGCGGCACAGGTTTATTTGTTTGCCTTGTCTACAAGTTGTTCTATTTCATAGCGCTATAATTTTGCAGTTTTATGTTGTTATTTTAGATAGATTGTAATGAACTGTGAAGAAAACGAGCTTGAATGAAGTTAGGTCCGGCTGTTGGCTTGGATCAAACGGTATTATTATGTATTAGATTAGTTTTCGTTGCAATTTACAGATTCTTCGGTATGGATAACAAAAGATATTTAAATTGAAAAAAAAAAAAATTTTTTTTAAGCGGCACTAAAAATCACCAATGTCCAAAATGCCTTGGGGATAAAAGAAACAAGCAACCGCCGGGTCACATACGATTAGACTTAGTATTGTTGACCCAGTTCTTTAGGACGAATTAAAAAGTGTCACCAAGTTTTTTCAAACGAGAGGCAAAATAAACATTGATTGTGATATTCATTAGTCGCATTTGCTGTCAATCACTACCACAAAACTTTATTTTTGCTTGAATAATTGTTGGATAATTTAATCTTAAAATAGTTTTTAGTAATTTCTTAAAAAGCGAAAAATACCTTACACAATATGTTAACACTCCTCAAAACACAGAACCATACCAGACACCTGACGATTGAAAATTTCTACCTGTTTCTGACATTAACGCCTAGTTGCACTTTCAACGCAAGTTTATAACCATATAAAGTATTTTTAGAAGAGTAATCATTAGAGTTGGATCGTGCTCGTTAAAATCATCATAAATATTTACTTAAACATTTTCACGACAAAGCGCTGTTATAGTCATAACTATTGGGCGTACGCCAAGCTTTCTTATCATCATTGCAAAGCAGTAATCTGATGAGAAATAGCTTGTCGTTGCTTTTTGTTTGCTAATATGTAAGTTTTTCCTTATCGCTTAAATAAGCTTGTAGTTTACTTGTTTGTTTAAGAGGAACTTCTCCCTGAAAACTTTTAATAAAAAATAAATCTATAAAAGGGCTGTATTAAATTGATATGTTTATCAGGGGCGCAAGAAGCAGAAGGGACAATTGCTCCTTGCCTTGTAGCCTCGTATACTTAAAACGCTGAGACACTGCAGCAAATAATGCTCCTTCAAATCAAAATTGCTTGGTCAACTTAAGGGCTTTTACAAGAGACAACGCGCAGATAGTACAAGGTGTGATGACTTTATTATGGAGCGAACGAAGCAACCGCACCAGACTCCTCCCTTAAAAAACCATAAAGATGCCTCGTACACAGTGGTGGATATTGGGTGGGGCGAATGAGGCAGTCGCCTCAGGCCCCCCTCGAAAACAGCATATGCAGTTTTGGATTCGCTGCAGATGTTTGCTCAGAGGACGATTTGGAGTGAAGACCTTTTTTTTTTGTTTTTTTGGAGAACGCCTTGATTTTGGGAGAAAAATAGGGAAATCAAAGAGAAAATCGAAGTGAAGACCTTTTTTTTTTTTAGAGAACACCTTGATTTTGGGAGAAAAATAGAGAAATTGGAGATGAAATTGAAGTGAAGACTTTTTTTTTTTTTAGAGAACACTTTGATTTTGGGAGAAAAATATGCAAGCCCAGATCAGACCTCTTTTTTTCTCAGACTACATCAATTTTTGAAAATTCTTGCCTCGGGCCCCTAAATTGGAATATTCACCACTGCTCGTACATAAAATAATCTAATATGCTTTGGCCTTAATAGAGAAGTAAAAATTTTTTGATTTTCACTTCGATTTGAAGAGATTGCTTAATATAGGATAAGGACAAAAAAACAGCCGGCTAAACCAAGACTCCATATAGTCGCTAAAGTTTGTTTTTTGTTGATAATGTCTTTTAAACAAAATAATAAAAAAATTTTGACCTCCCAACCCAAAAATTTTTGGGCCCATAAAGTTTTACTAAGTCTTTGCTAAAATCACTTTCGAGAAGCATGATGTGATGTTTCAACAATGCATAGAGTTTTGTTAAATCCATATTAATCATTGCACGAATCAAGTTTTTAGCTTTTGTATAAAGAAAATTTTTCCCTTTAAAACTTAAAAAATTGGAAATTTTATGCTACAGTAATTTTAACGCCTTTTGTAGATGTAGCTTACTAGCTTATGTTAGAAGAAAAGTTTGGTATTACAAAATTGAATTGTATAATCATTATTGTAGCCAGTAGCATATTTAGGGGGACGTTGTGCCGTGCCCCCACACTTGAAGATCACTAATACAAAAAAACAGATTCTAAATGAAGACTGTTTTTTTTAATAAAAATCGATAAATCATAGATTTGAAAAATTCTTTCACTAAGCATAATTGATTGTATTTGCATGCCCCCCCCTTTTAAAAATCCTCGGTACGCCACTTATTGTAGCCCACACGTTCTTGATTACGTGTGCTTGTTGAATTTGGTTGGAGGTTATGGCAGTGAAGGATAATTTTGTGAATTGCCTGATTTTGAGCTTAAGTTTGATTGGTGTTTACTTTATGTGAAAGCTAAAAAGACTGTTCGTCAAAATCAATGTCTGCTATTGGCCTTCTTAACTAGTTAGACTCCTTCTAACCCTTGCAAGCCTTGAAGTAATCAATATGTATTCCTTGGTGTCAGCAAAAATTTATGGCCGATGAAATATTTAAAAAATTATTAATACTGCGGAAAGCAGATTAATGACTCGTCAGTAACGCACGTAAAAATTTGTCAAGGGGGTAGGGGAGTTGCAAATCGAAAACACTATTACTAAAAGTAGTCTTGGTGTGGGCCGAAAACTTTTCCATACTTACATTTCAAATTAAAGTAAGCCTATTATGCTTTTTAGAGTAGTTGCACGAGTTTTTTTGCCTAGCCATAAACGCAACTACTAAATATCAATAAAAGTTTTCACAAATTTAGCTCAATGATATAATTGAATTAATTCTGCTCAAGTCCAACTCAATTTTAATAACGGCTACGATCACAAAGCATTCCTACAAAAGTATGAGAATGATGATTCACCTTGTATAGCTGCATATTGAATTCATTTAAATGCGATGATGATCGCATTTGAGTGAAACAAACTATCTGGTTTTAATATTTTTATTTATTTTATCTCTATATTTATTCTCCTGACTCCCAAGAAAACGACGGAGGCGCTGATACATAGGGTAAGCAATTACCCAGACCTGCTTTCGGAGATGCCAAGATATTGTTGTGTCCTTTAAATTTTTTATTTTGGCTTTTTACTTTCGTAAAGATATGACTAAAATTTACAACTGCTTACCAACACCATCAAGTAGGGAAAACTGCCGTAAAGTGTCTTCCCAAGGACACAACAGAATGACCTGAGATGATTTTGAACCGAGACCATGTCGATCACAATTACGACGCTCAATAAATTATATTTTAATTGCGTGATAGTTTAATTCAAAAATATTTAGTCCTAGCTGCCTTATCGAGCACTCTGTAGTCCAACTAATATCAACTCTATCTGGCTCAGTGCTTCTCAAAGTGAGCCACTGGGCCTCTAGGAAGGAATTCCTAATCTGTAGAAAGAAATATTTGTTGAGAAAGGAATTTGAATAAAATACAAGTTGATTCAAACTTAATAACTGATAACAAAAATGGGTACGCTCTTTATAGCTGCATTTTGATGTTTTTGTAGCATGGAAGGCCATCGACTTTAGAGCAAATACAAACAGGACTGGGGCCAAGGGTTTATTCTTTTACTATCCCAGACTGTTGCATTGCCTGGATCAGATACTGTCAGCGATGGTGTTGAGCCAGCATCGGGTTTCGTCAGCAAGAACCATCAGACCACGTACGCCGTATGATGCCAAATGCAGGCTGTGGGACTTGCTGTAAAGACGTGGTCTGCGGTTTGTCAATGCGCCGCACTTGCTATCCAGTATAGTAGTCAGACCCTATTGTTCATGGACAAACGAAATTGTCCAACACCAATCTGCAGCCGATTGACCTTAACCCAAGCTGTTCGGGGCAAGCCCATTCCAAGAGTCCTGGTACAGTATTAGTCATGAGTATGAAAGCATAAAGCCTGGATGATTCTCACAGTACTCTGTGTTCTATCAATGATTCGTTCACTAGGCGACATCAGACTAGCGCAAAGTATTCAGTTATCAAGTAGGCCAGAGATAGGGTAGCTGTTCACAATTTTTTGACCAAGCACCCCATCTTCACAGGTCACCATAGCAGTGTGACGCGAAAGATACTTTTTTACGAAATGCCACAAAATGTTGAGAAAATGTGAGCAATCTGTCTAGTTTTACCCCCGAATCAATAAGTCGGGACCAGACAGAATGGTAACAGCTTATTGATGTTATAAGCCTCTTATAAGCTGCTGTTGTACGCTCATGTTTGGTCTCTCGGTTATTTAAATAAAAGTTTGAAAGACGGAGTTTCAACTTCAGGTACGGAGATACGCAGAACTATAGTCGTGTCTTGGCTTTCAACTACAAGTTCTTTTGGTATCCAAAAAAGTGCAACAATACTACATCGGCTGCAAAAGCAAACTTTCTAAAGATTATGGAAGGCAGATCACACGTACAAGTATTAAAAAGAAGAGAAGTGAGGACCTTTTTTTTCTTTTTTTTTAGAGAACACCATGATTTTGGGAGAAAATTCAGGTAATCCAAGATGGATTTCAAGTACTGACATTTTTTTTTTATTAGTGCTCACTTTGCTTTTCTATACTAAAAATTGCTTCAACTATTTTTTTTAAGACACTAAATAGTGCCCCCCTGACTTTTCTTGCACCGGTCCCCCCTTTTTGTAAGGCCACCACTGTATACAAGCATATTATTGAATGCAATTTTTGCAATAAAAAAGATACGGATAATTTAATGTATCATTTTGTTGTTATAAGGAGTTGTTTATCAGATTACGATTGTAAAATTCATGAAGCTTCTCTAATTAAAAAACATCAAACAAAATTAAATAAACAACTGTATGAAAACGGTTCGTCTTTCTTGCTATTCTATTCTTATTTAGTCATGTGATCCCTATTATTTCTTCTTTTTTTTCCTCTGTGAATTCTGGCTTTGTTTTTGTGTAATTGTTATTGCTTTTAAATCGAATTAGTAATAATAGTGACAGCATAAACTTGAAAAAACTGTAGTTTATATTTTAATTGAATGTATTTGTCGTTTATGGTTAAAATTGTTAAATTGTGCTAAAAGTTTTAGATGTTTTAATTTATATCAATCGCTCCCAAAGCGTTAGTAGATACACAGTTTTTGCTACTAAATCGTTTCATGGTATTTTGTTTGTTTTATTTTAGATGCTGCTGCACTCGAGTGGTACTCTGTTCTATACAGCAAAACTAACAGCACTGGAAAAAAATTAAATTGGTGTGAAAATAAACTTGTCCACTTTTATATTGTGCTTGCCTATAACTTTAAGCGCTACAAAATAATTTAAAGCAGACTCGTCAAACTTGCGGCCCGCAAAGTCTTCTGAAGACTTTTTTTAATCAGATGCTCAATTCGAAATCAAAATATTAACTAATTAAAAAGTTTTGTACCTAAAAAATTAAGGCCCGTTTCCACTACGAGCGTGGAAAAGAGCATTCTTTGTCTCTTTTATTGATCTTCAATTGAAGCGAGCGCAAAAAAAAATCAATAAAACAAACAAAGAATGCTCTTTTCCACGCTCGTAGTGGAAACGGGCCTTTACGGTTTTATGTGCGCAAACGCTATGGGTTTTTTTGCAAGAACTGACTAATGGCGTACATTTGAAATACGAGACATTATAATGCAACAGAAAATATTAAAAAACTGTATGCGATTGACCAGTAACATGTCCAGTGATGGCTTTACAAAAAAGGCGGGCCCGGTGCAAGAAAAGTAAGGGGGGGCACTATTTAGTGTGTTAAAAACAAGGTGCTGATGAAAACAAAGTGATCTCTAAAAAAAACGACTTTACTTTAACAAGCACAAGTGACACAACCCAACGAGCAGAAGCCAAGTATGTTGCTGATTTTTTACTTTATTGTTCAAAATTTTTTTACTTTATGACTTGCCATCGACGTCCTGGTGCTACTATGAAGAAATAGAGCAATTTCTTGCGTAGGAGGACAACTTTTTGATGCATTTCAAGGGGGGCTTGGTGCGGCCGCACCGTTCGCATCCTATTAAAGCCATCACTGAACATATCATATACGAAATTGTGAAAGGTTCCCGTTCAACGATATATTATATTATCAATCCGGTTTAAATTTCCTCAGTGACCGGAGGTGGCCGGATGCATCTTATTACTTCCCCAACTCTTTCTACATCTTCTCTCCACCTACACCGATTTGCCATATGTTCTTTCTTTAAACCAATCCTTCTCATGTTTCCTTCAACTTGTTTCCTTTTTTTTATCCTTGGTCGGTCCTGTTTACGTTTTTCATCCACTTCATGTATCATTGCCTTGATCCAGAGGTGGGCATTTTTCCATAAATTAGTGAAGCGCAGCGCACTAAAGCGCAACTAGTCTTTGAAATTGGCAAAGCGCAGCGCACTAAAACGCAACGTGTCTTTGAAACTAGTGAAGCGCAGCGCACTAAAGCGCAAGATGTCTTTGATATTAAAAGAAGCGCAGCGCACTAAAGCGCAATGCGTCTTTGAAATTAGTGAAGCGCAGCGCACTAAAGCGCAATGAGTCTCTGAAATTAGTGCAGCGCAGCGCAACTTGCGCAATGCGCTTTTATAAATCATGTAAAGCGCAACGCAACTTGCGCAATTTTTTAAACCAGGGTTTTTTTTTTGAGACCGTGCCCTTTTTTGTCCTGCAAACAAAAATCGTGCCCCCTTCTATCATACCAACAAATTCCGTCCCAAAAATCGTGATGTTCATCAAAAAAAAGTTTTTACTTAGATTTAGTGTTCTATTTCTCAATTTTCTTCCGAAAATCGTAGTGTTCTCCCAAAAAAGCCGCCAGGTTCGGTTAAAATTTAGTTTGTACCTAGTTATTCGTGCCCCCCTGTAAACCTTTCACTCCACCCCCAGGGCGGCGTACTCTTAAATTTAAGAATCTAGGAGTTAAAATTTAATTTGCAGCCAGTTGCTCATGCCCCCTACGAACTTTTCACGCCCCCAGTTTAAGTTTTAGGTTTTAAATTATGTTAAGCGCAGTGCAAAAAAATATTTATAAATCTTGTTTTACCAACTTTTACAAATCATGTTAAGCAGAGCGCAATGTCTTTTTTAAATTATGTTATTATTAATTGAATTAAATATTAAAATAAATTATGTTATGCGTAATGCGCTGTATGTTTAATGTATTTAAAAAGACTATATTAATTTTTTTTTTATCTCTATATTTATCCTCCTGACTCGCAGGAAACGACGGAGGCGCTAATACATAGGGTAGGCAATTACCCCGGCCTGCTTTCGGAGATGCCAAGGTATTGCTATCCGCTTGTAATTTAACAGAGATGTGACTGAAATTTAGCACTGCTTGTAAAGACCACCAAGCAGGGGAATGTGCGTAAAGAACTTTTCCAAGTACACAACAGAATGGCGCGAGTGGGTTTTGAACCGAGACCGTGCAGCGCATCAAGATTTTCAAATCACATGAGACGCAATATTCTGTCAAAAGCATAAGCGCAGTTCAACCAGAGCTCTAAATTTCAGTTAGGGCACATATAAAAATTTTTTTTAGGTTTCAACTAAACTTTCAACCCAACTTTGTCTTTTAAAACAAAAAGACATTTGTATTTACGAATTCCAATCAAAAACCAAAAAAAACTTTCATTGAATTTGCTTTTTATTTCAAACATTCGTGAGCTACTGTTTTCATCAATTGCATCAAATTTTTATACTGCTACTTTTGAAATAATCATTAGATTACAAACCAAAGTCAATAAAAAAGCATTTTTTCGATTTTGATTGTTTGCAATAGTTGAACGACTTTTCCTTTTTTATTCATTCGATTTACACAAAATAAATAAAATAAATTAATAAAATAAATAAATAATAAATAAACTGAACAACTCAACAACACAAAACGGAATAAATAAACTCAACAACATAAATAAATTAATTAATTATTTTAATGGAAGCACGCAGTTTTCGTTTTCTCGAATAAATACCAATCGTTCAAAGTTCTCTGACGATAACGTCGCTCTCTTTGGTTTCATCACGTCGGATCCAACAGAGAAGACACGTTTTATTGCCGCAGAGCTTGGAATGCCAGTGTTGTATTTAAAAAAAAACTTCTATCCAAGCTCTTCGTTGGAACACAGGAAAAGATTCCAACTGGAATTGTGTCTTCCATGTTGGCTTTGTTGCCATCCAATCTTCTATAGTTTTATTGACCAAAGAAGATATTTGGCCACCTTCTGTTGGTGTTGTTCTTAAGTCCTGTAAAACAAGAAAAGTTACATAAAATCCAACTGTCGACCTTTTTTACACTCATTGGAGCAGTTTTTGAGAACGTAAAGTATGATAAGCCCCAATGTGACGTAATTTGAAACTCAAGCTGAAAACTTATTGACGGGGCAAAACATACAACCACACTTTTTACTCCAGACCCAGTTGAATATGGCACAACTTTCACTTAAATCAAACAATCAAACACAATCAACAAAAAAACACCCGAAAATTCTTACAATTTCCAAAAAAACTCTCGACCCAAAAGCAAAATTTTTCCAACAAATAGTCAACATCACTAAAACAAAACAAACTTGTATAACAATTAAACGTTAAAGAATTACGTCAGAAAACGCTAGCAAAATTTAATAAGCAAATATTTTATTAATGGATTAGCGTACTTCACCAAAAGAAGAAAACATTCGAACTAAAAAAGATTTCTGTAAAATTAAAATCGATGTGATTAAAAGCAATCAACTCTAAATAAATTAGTCAAGTCAAAATATTTTTTTACAGTGAAAAAAATTAAGGTGAGTTTTCTGCGATGTGGAATTACAAACATAATTTTTTGTGTAATGATTTGCCTTTCTTTTTATGTATAAAGTTTCTTGCCTAAATTCTTCACAAAAGTGAGTGAATTTAAAAAATCATTTGATAAATTGCAAAGATCGAAGCTTTGTAAACATTAATAAAACCAGCTTTTAGCAGATTTTCGGGTAAAAATTTTCTTTTTCTGTAAACAGTAATAATCTTGCCAAGTAGATTTCAGCTGTCACCATTCCTACTTCGAATTTTACGGATTATGACATTCGACAAACAGCCGAAATCATTAATTTTCTCAAACCGCTCTCTCGTTTTCAGCCAATTTACAAAAATTGACTACCTTTGGTACTGGTTGCTTTTTCAATCCCAAATAATGTTTAAATGCAACATTTAAGTATCTATATCAAAAGAGTATGAAATTCCTTTCTATAAAAACTTGAATGACAATTCTAGGGCTAGTAATTGTTGAGATATTAATATAAGCAACCAAAGACTGCGGGCACTTTCCTACCCCCAGTCGTACAAAGTTTTCAAAAAGCCCAGTCGGAATAGGGTTAAGCGCGAAAAGATCAATAAACGAAAGAAAGAATATTTCATTCCACACTCGTTGTAGAAACGAGTCCTAATGTTATAACAAAATTACCTGTTGTATCACCATCACTTGAAGTAGAAAGAGCTTCCACATCATCGACAACTTTTTCAGCCATGATTTCAATTCATTTTTACAGTATAACACAACCAAATATAAAAACTATACTTTACTAAACACTTTACTGATTTACACCAAATAAAAATTAATATAAAATATAGGTTTATACCTTACTAATGTTGGAACTGTGGTCTATAATGTACCAACTGTTCCAAATTGGGTACATCTTTTAAAACAAAATTATTGTTAAAAAGCAAATTAATGTTAATACAACTTCCAATTTAACTCTCATGGTTCACTTTACTCGTTTTCTGCAATCTTTTATGGCACAAATTTTTCTGTTCACAAGTAATGACGGCCTAATGCGACAACTGTCCGCCAGGCTTTGTTTTTACAGCGGTTTAATCAACGGGGAAAAGATATGTATTTAGCTTTGATGATGCATAACTTTTTTAACTTTTATTGTTAATATCTATGAGTACATGACCACTTCGCCAATTTCGAAATATTTTATAAAAAAATTCGCCTAAAAGCTAAGATTTTTACTTTTAATTTTTTATGTAAGCTTTTGAACCGATCATAAATTGATTTCACAGTAATAATACCAAAATTAGCAAGGTATTTTTATTTAAACTGACGTTTTGTCGGTCAGAAATCAACAGACATCTTCGGAAATAAAGCGCTCATAGTAGCAACTGCTAAAAGCTCGTCAATAGGCGTTAAAAAGGCATTCAATTCGATTTGATGCTTTGTCTAAATAAACCAAAAGTTATGACAAAATTAATATACAGTATTTGCCGAGCGTACGTTAATTAAATTATTTCACATTTAATAAACAGAGGTACTCTTTATATAAGCTTCAATAGCTTGCTTAATCACAATGACTTTGTCGACTTACGTGAGTTGCCGATTTCAACCTCGGCCCGTATATCAAAGTCACATGAGGTCTTATGATGTCACATGAGGTTTAAGTCACTTATGACTCGTGCAATCTCATGACCATCGTCGGGTCTTGAAACAAGGGCGTATACCGAGTTAGAAAACCAATCGCTTTTCGTTTTACCAATTTAGAGAACCAATAGCATTTCTTTGTCAGTTCGCTGACATGCAAAATGAAATGCCTGCAATAAAATTCGCCACGGGTCGTCTACATTAAAAAACAACCAAAAAATATTGCGCTTTTCCGAAATAAGAGCAAAGCGCAATAAAGCGCAATCGCTTTGTTTAATCCTTAATGCGCAGCGCAATAAAGCGCAACTTAAAATTTTTTTATGATTAGCGCAGCGCACTAAAGCGCAACGCTTTCAAAAAAGTATGAAAGCGCAACGCAACTTCCGCAATTGCGCAAGTTGCGGAAGTTGCGCTTTGCGCTTTAAGTTGCGCTCTGCCCACCTCTGCCTTGATCAAACATCTTTCTCAGGTCGTTTTAAAACATGACCATACCACCTCACACCATTCGCCCTTTCCAGCTTATCTGCTGCTTCCTTCAATCCGAACATGTCCATCAGCTCCACTATGTTCCTCTTGTCCACCAACGCTACACCGCACATCGCCCTCACCATAGATCTTTCTGTTCTTAGAATACCTATTTCATTTTCTTTCATATACCACGTTTCGCTTGGCAGCGTGGTCGAGTGGTTAAAGCACCGGATTGATGATCAACATTGTCTCGGTTCAAAACCAATTGCGCCATTCTGTTGTGTCCTTGGGAAAGACACTTTACGGCATTTTCCCCTGCTTGGTGGTCTTGGCAAGCAGTTCTAAATTACAATCATATCTCTACTAAATTACTAGCGGACAGCAATATCTTGGCATCTCCGGAAGCAGGTCGGGGTAATTGCTTACCCTATGTATAGCGCCTCCGTCGCTTTCCTGCGAGTCAGGAGGATAAATATAGAGATAAAAATAAAAAAAATAAAAAAAGCTTCAATATAACATAGCTGATCTTACGTAGCTTTTATATACCTTTCTTTTCACCCGCAAAGATAATTTTTTTCCCAAAAGTATTTTGCCACACTCTTTCATTTTTTTTATCCCAATCTTGTTCTTGCAGTCACTGCAGCTTCACATCCTCCACTGACAACGATATATATTTTATTGACTGTCATTTTTAGATCGAATGAGAAGGCTGCAAATGGTGGGCACATCGTGAAGAATTGATCTTGAAAGCAAAGTTCTTATACAGTATTTGTATTTAAAATGTATCTGTGCTATGAAGGATGTTAAAATTTTATTTTGCAATTTTTTACTGAATAAACGTAATTCAAAGATTTTTAAGCGCAATTATTTCTTGGGTGTACAACCAAACAATCAAAACAGAAAATAATGATTATGCCTTCAAAGTATACGCCGTGTAGGCGCAAGCATAATTTCTAATTTAGAACCAAACTGTTACTTCAAAAAAGTAAATTAGGAAAGCGACACACATTTAACGTATTTCCAGCAATATTAACCAAAAAAGTTAACCCACATATTTGTTTAACAGTGAAGCAAAATGCAATTCAATGATTTTCAATAATAGTTTCAAAGATCAATAATTGCCGTTCGACATTATCGTGACAACGTAATGATAAGGTTAACCATTGATCGCCCATAATTACGAAATAAAAGTGCAATATTTGTTGTCATATAAAAAGCTACAGCGGATTAATAAAAATTTGGTAATTTTGATGAACAACAATAGCAATAATTCCACAGATACTTGTCAATTTTTGATGGGCACATAGCAATTAAAGCACCGACTGCCATTAGTCATTGACTCGTCTAAGAAGTAAACCCGAGATCATGGCTAAGAAGGCTACTAGCATGCAGATTATCATTGTGGTGCAAACTAATAAAAATTGTAACCATTGATTGACGTTGATGAACAACAATGGAAATTTTACGGCAACTTTCAAAATTTTACAGCACTTGGCACTCTTTGACTGGCACATTGCACTATAAACGATGGCACTCAGCGAACTGCCAGTGGACAGTGGAGTCACTGCCATATGGCAATTAAGAAACTGCCATATGACAATAGAGACACTGCCATATGGAAGCAAAATCCACTGCCATTAGTGGTTGACTCAACGAGAAGTGAAGGGGTATTCATTGTTAACAAAGCTAATAGCTAACAGCTTAACAAAATTAGTCGTTTATGACTGTGGTGACAATCTAATAAAAATAGTAATCAATGATTGACGTTGACGAGCAACAATAGCAATTTCAAAGCAATTTTTAAAAAATTCACAGCATTTGGCACTCTGATTGGCACATTGCAGTAACAGCGATGCCATTTGGCAGTAAGGAACTGCCAGTGACAGCGGAGGTACTGCCATATGGCAGTCAAGACATTGCTACGTGGCATTCAAGCCACTGCCATGTGGCAGTAAAGAAATTGCCGTACGGCAGTAAAAAGACATTGCCATACGGCAGTGAAAACATTGTCACATGACAGCAAAGATTTACTGTTATATGGCAATATCCTTACTGCCATATGGCAGCAAATCCACTGCCACGTGATATGGCACAAATTTGTCACAACTCCTGTTGCTTACCTTTGTAAGTTTAAATTTTCGAATAGTCTAGTCAGTGTCAGTGGACTCATACGTCATCTGAATTTCGCCAACCGAGATCGGTTGGTCATCGTACGGCTAGTAGTGGTCGCACTTGATTTTTCCTAAAAATAGTCAAGTTTGACTTTTTTATTTTTGATCTTGAGTTAAAATTTAGAAAAACACACTTTTGAGTTCTTATATTTCGAAAAATAATCGCTATTGAAATTTTCAGCTTTAGCGCCAGTCTATGATCTAGCTTAGCATCTGCAAGAACTTTTAGACATCAGGATTGTTTATCTGAACAAAAATGTTACGTAACATTCTTAGCAACAACTTGTATTCGAATTAAAATCAGCTTCATAGCGTTGTAAAGACACTTGATTGCAGTAATTACATACGCAAAGTAAGTAATTGTTTTTTGCTTTTTTTTACAAAGATCGCTCATTAACCCAATAATGCGAAGAATTATTTAATAAGATGATAGTCGAAAACATTCAGCTATTTTAATAAACTATGCAAACTAATGAAAAGTTGGATTTTGCTTGCTATTATCTAAATATAATTGGATTTATCATGAACTGTAACAAGGGTTGATTAAGGTACGTTTGTTCGTTTGTTGAATTTATTACGCCGATCGGGGGAATTTTATAAAACCAACAAACGCACTCTTGAGCCTATACGACTGGTGTAGACGGATGTAAATATGCTTTTTAAAGTTTTGTGTTCCAAATACGGATTTTCTCTTTACTTTTTGCGGTCGATTAAATCGGCAAGCATGACGTTTTTTTGAGAATAGACTTTCGTATAAGGTTGTTTCCCGGCAACAATGGCTTTTTACACTGACGACTGCAAAAAAGAGAATGAGTAGAATCGTTTAAAACAACTGCAGTTGGCTAGAATTTTTCATTGAGTTAGGACGATTTGATTGACAATTTCTTTTATTGTTGTTTTTGAAATGTTTATAGTATTGATGTTATGTAGATTGTGAGGTGTTTATAAGCTTAGCGTAGGCTTTTAACAAGTACGGATTGGTGAAGATTTTTATATTGTGGTTTGTTTTGTCTTGATCTTCATTATTATGATATTAGTAAGCCTACTTTGAACTTTTGTGGTGGCAGTGCGTTCAATACTTTAAGCACTGCTTTTGATTTGAAGCCTACATGGTTAACACAATTTTAAACTGTCGCCCAGTTACTTGAATTCTTTTTTGTTATCAGCAAAGCGAGCCTGAAGTTCGCTATTAGACTAGCTGACTGGTGACGAAAAAACGATTTGAAACCCCCATCTTGGTTCTTTGATAAATTTGTAGTTTAAATTATTTTAATTCTTTGCTTTGAAACTGACAAATCCTGAAGGTCGATCGGAAATTTACAAAACAATATAATGCAAAACTTGTAAAAAAATACAATACTTTGGTATGTATGGTAACCAATGTTTTTTTTAATCAGCCACAACAACTCGAACGAAAGCACAAAACACAATGCTGAGTGATAAAACGGAAGCAATAAAAATAGATATAGCAATTGTACGAATGCGCATCGGTTATTATTGAGTACGAATGCGCATTGCTTAATTTATAATAAATAAACAAACGAAAAAAAATGAAGTAAACTAAAAATATGTTAAGAAACAATGCAAAAACCTAAAAACAGTCCAAGTATATCAATATCATAATTCTGTCAAATAATATTAGCTGTAATTTTGATATAACTAATATGTACTGCTTTTAGGTTACACAAACTTTCTTCAACTTTATTGCTAAATCAGTTTGTTTGAAATTTCGTTGCGACTTCTTGTTATTTTCTTGTTCCGCATGACAAGAGCAACTAACTCGCTGAAAACCAATGAAATCAGAGCTACTTTAGTAATTGTACAGAGCAATATGCGCATTCGTACTTGTTTAAGACTTTAAACAAGGAATGCGCATACACGTTAACGGTTTGGAATAAACAGTGTTTCCACAGAAAAATGGTGATTTTTACTTTTTTTACTTTGAAAGATTTAAGTTTAATAATGAATTTAACTAAGTTTTTTGCTTGGAAAAATATAAAAACATGCTTAAGGGGAAAAATAGAAGGTTTAAATAAAGAAGCTGACTACTATTGGGCTTACCTTATGTCCCGTTTTTAGGCCTTGTCAAGGCGTCCTGCCCGATTGACCAAAATGTCCCGGTTTTACCAATTTTAAGTGAAGACTTTTTTTTAGAGATCACTATGATTTTGAGACAAAAAGTAGGAAATCTGAGACTGATTTCGAGTGAGAAACTTTTTTTTTTATAGAGAACACTGACAAATTTTTTTCTTTTAACGAGCGTCCCGGTTTGCCACTTTGTAAATATGGTAAGTCTAACTATTATTATATTTAAGAGGCTGACTTTATTATAATGGTAAGTTTTGGTCGACAATATTTAGAACCAAGTGGCCTACACATGTAGGATACGACTATATTTACGTCTTTGCCTGACCTACATCCGGGTACATCCTGGTTTGATCATATGATGTTCGAACATACGGGTGTTTGAAAATAAACATAATTGTTTATTAAAAAGACATTTGAAAAAAAAAGTTTTTTGGTCATATGACTTTTCCTAAAATAAATACTCAGGGCTTAGGCAACTATTTTTTTTCAACATCAGCAAGCGTTTAAGTCGGATTCGAACTACAAATTTTCTGTGCATTTACCGCATTCAAAACAATTATATATATTACTGCAAAACAATCACAACATATTAATTTAAGTGTAAAAACATTTATACAAATTAACTTGCCGTTGATAGTACTTTGTATCCTAATTTCTTTGGAGTTCTTTGAAAAATATGCGCATTCGTACAAGATGATGCGCAAACATGCAAAACGCACGCAGCGCGTAATTTTGTGGATGCATATAACTCGGAAACGTAAAAACAATTCAAGTTAATTTTTTATATGAGAAACTCCTAGTAATAGATGAACAAAGTTTTGCAAAAAAATATTAATTCTATGTTTAATATGTTTTATTTATAACTCTTTACAAAGTTTCCTGCGCATTCGTACAATGCCTATAAGTTTATATGTACTGTATATAAATATATAGACTTTTCAAGAAGGAAAATTTATAATTTACTTCACACCTAAAACTGTAAGAACGCACAAATTTAACGTGCTGTCATAGAGTCTTAAATAATTTTTTTTAAAAGAAGAGGGGGAAGCAAGCTTTATATATATAAGAGACAAAAACGTTACGTCACGTTGTGCAATAGCTGGGAATCTTACTCCTTCAAGTTGTGACCTAAAATCGTCCCTATTCTAATTAAGCCACTGGATAATGACAACTGGCCCGCAATTTTATACAAGTTTACCTATATATAAAACTAAACTGCAATTAAAAATCATTTCTAATCAGTTAAGAATCTATTTTGTTGTTGCATATCCAAACAGCGATAAAATCTTAAAATACATATAAATACATGCATATAGACTACATATAATATGTTTTGTATATAACATTAATAACTAATCATGATTTTTATAATTAAGATGGCGAGGCCTATATCACAACAAATAATTGAACGCATGTCAACCCAACAAAACTTTCGGAACCGAGTGCGTAGGTGTGATTTGGTTTTCCGGATTAAAATCCATTTCTATTTCGATAATCATATAGGCTATCGCTGCAAAACAATTACAAAATATTAATTTAAGTTTAAAAACATTTGTAAAAACCAACTTGCCATTGATAGTACTTTGCATCTTGATTTCTTTGGAGTTCTTTGAAAATATGCGCATTCGTACAAAACGCGCGCAGCGCATAATTTTGTTAGATGCATATAACTCGGAAACGTGAAAACGATTCAAGTTAATTTTTTATATGAGAAACTTCTAATAATAGATGAACAAAGTTTTGCAAAAAAAATATTAATTCTATGTTTAATATGTTTTATTTATACCTCTTTACAAAGTTTCCTGCGCATTCGTACAATGGCTATATAGCTTACGTTATGACATGCAAATATTACATTGCACAATCATAAGAAAGGGGTTTTAATGTGCGTGTTCACTGCTCTTGAAATTACACCTTAAATTTAACGAGTTCGGTTAAGTTAGAATTACAAGTACGGCTAAATAAATTGTGGTCGGTGAAATTATCAAATATTAAAGTTGCATTGCTTATTCAGAAGTTCTTTTTAAATTGTTCTGTTATAAAAAAAATGATTAAGGGATAAATCCACATTAGAAATAATGTCTGAAGTTGAATCTGTTAATCGAACCGTTATACTTACAAGTGATTTGAAAGATTGTGGATTGAAAGATATTCAAAAAAAAATTTCCGACTTTTTGAAAAACGCTCAAGCCATCAAACAAGTCCGAAAAAGTAAAAATAATGATGGAAAAGCAATTCCAGGAAAGTTTGAAGTTGACTTGTTTGACATAGCAGGTAACTTTCTTATATTAATTAGAATCTAAGTGTATAACCCTACAAATAACTGTTTTCAAAAAATAAGCAAAATGGTGTTTCAGCAATTTTCAATAAAAACAAATCTAAGTCGGAAATGTATGATCATGTAACCTCCAAACAGCTGCAAGTAAACTGATATAGCTCCGCATTTAAGGCCCGTTTCCACTACGAGCGTGGAAAAGAGCATTCTTTGTTTCTTTTATTGATCTTCAATTGAAGCAAGCGGTTAAAATTGAAGCGAGCGCAAAAAAAATCAATAAAACAAACAAAGAATGCTCTTTTCCACGCTCGTAGTGGAAACGGGCCTTTATAGCAATATCTACAACGGGTAGCCTACAATGCGACAGTAAACACATAAACATACAAACTTTCAAACTTATTTGTTTAATGAAGATGTTCGTTATACGATGAGTTTACAACAACGCTCGTCAATATTTTTTTTATCACAAAACCTTGAGCTAATTTTTAGTATTTCGCGGACTTTCTTTTTAATACTTTTAAATAAGAATCAACGAAAAATACTTAGTGTTCTCAAAACCCAGGAATTGTTTAAAGGAACCCTAGAGATCCGCTGAATTCCGGTTGGAGAGCGCTGCTTTAAGATTTTGAGGGAGGCACTTCTACTAATAATTCAGATCTATCTTTGCAAGCTACAACGTACACTGGTTTTGTTGCTTCTACCTTTTTCTAACCAGCTCCCTTAATTATGTTTATAATCCAATAATTAAAATTGCACTTTTACTATATGGCGGAGCAGAAATAAAAGAAAACTATACTGAGCTAAATTTTAAATACACGTGACTCTGCTTTGCATTGGTTACAAAAGAATGTTCTCTTGCTCTAAATACAAAACACAAAACTGTATCACATGTGCTCAAAGTACTTTTAAAAGCTTAAAATCATCTTTTTATTAAACATCTATCTTAGTTTAAATCAGGGCTGGGGAGTAGGAGTAAGGAGTAAGAGGAGTCGAAGTTTTTCCAAGGAGTAGGAGTAACAAAAAGTATTCATTGCTCCTCTACTGCGTTATTGGTTTGCCATACTGTCTGGAATTTTTAGAACATTTTAATTGAAAAATCGAGACTGATTCCAAGTGAAGACTTTTTTTAGAGAACTCCAGGACTCCATAATTTTTTCACTAAAACGGAAAAATTTGAGACTTATCCCAAGTAAAAACCTTTTTATTTTAGAGAATACCGTGATTTTTTCACGAATATTGAGAAATCTGAGACTGATTCTAAGTGGAAAAACTTAAAAAAAACTTACTCCGGAGTTGGAGTAGGATTAAGAAAAAAAATTGGATCTTTTGTAGAAAGTCCCCGCCAGCGCAATTTGCAATACTTAAAACGTAGCGGGGGCGTTTTTCTTACCTACTTTGTTTGCGAGATCTTTTGCAGAAAGCTCCCGCCACTAATGCAAAATGTGAGATTTGAGAAAAACACCCCTGCCACGTTTTAAGTACTGCAGATTGCGCTGGCGGGGGCTTTCTACGGAAGATCCAAAACATTTTACTCCGGAGTAGAAATAGAAGTAAGAGTAAAAATTACCACTACTCCCCAGCCGTGGTTGAAATAAACTCTATACTTCGTAGAAACGGGCACATAGTTTATTGAAAGACTGCAGAAAATGATCGCATTTTTTAACTCAGTATAATATTGATCTTATTTAAACAATTTTTAATGTGGTAAGTGTGCGGTCAGAGTACAAGATTGACATTTATGGAGTACTATTGTATAGTACGTATTGTCCAGACACTTGCATCGCTTTGTCCAGCACAAACAATAGTAAAAAGACTTATCCTGCATGGAACCAACAAAATTAACTTACAAAATAAGAAAAGACCAAATAAAATTTTTATTGGTGTGATATGCCTCAAACTGTGATGAACTTAAGTTGTTGTTTGGTAATTTTGTGAAAGACTCGAATCCAGTTGCATTAATAATTGTAAATTTGCTGTTTTATGTCCATCATCCGTATCAGGGCTCCTAGTTCTGTTTTTTCCACCCAGATCTGGGTTTTTAATGTCCCATCTGGGTTTCTGTTTTTTTTTTGAAAACCCCTTCAAATCTGAGTTTTTTCAAGAAAATAAATAATCATAACCGTATCTAAAAAAATTGGGTAAAATCAGAAATTTTGGGACAGCGACAAGAAATATTATGGGCAAAATAAATTTTTGGTATTTGAGAAAAAGGTGTAAGGTGAAGACTTTTTTTAGAGATCATTAGGTTTTTGGGACGAATTTCAATATATTTTTTGGGAATAATATAGCATCTGAGTTTTTTATAAGAAATCTGTTTTTTTTCTCATGCAATCTGGTTTTTTGTAAAATCCTTTGCTAGGAGTCCTGATGGAAAGAAACATTTTAATCATTGTCGACATTTAATCTAAACACTTCGACATTTTGAAAAAACAAAATAGTAAGTGTTTATCCTTGGTCCTATCCAGATTTGGTGTAAAGAATTATCTAAATGTCATCAACGAATAGATAAACTGAATACGTATTTGTTTCGCGGTCATTCTAAGAGACTTATAAAAACATTTTAAAGAATTGATGCTGTTACAAAAATACGGCAAGAAATGTCAAACTTTTTAACGGTTAAGGTGAGTAATTTTTAAAGTTTTATTTTTATCGTCATATGACTTTGGTTGAAAACTTTTGGTCAAATTTAAAACAAGAAAGAAATTACAGGTCTATAAATGTTTTACATGGCCTTTCAATGTTAGTTTAATCATCAACCAAAATAAACAGAGAAACCGTTTGTCAGTAACGAAGTTTTAAATTTTCTGCACTTACGTTTTTAACAATCTAACTGAATAATCAATTAACAGCAAGCTCGATCAGGCGGCATTTCTTGATTTAACGTGACTGCGTTCATTTTCATAAAATACTAGTTGAGTTATAGCCTGGGTGAACATAATAAGAATTTATTTCGTGATTAATACTATAATGATTTGTCCTGCTTAGATGTTCAACGATTAGTGTCCGAAGCAGTTTTATACTTTGATGAACACGATGACGTTCTATATAGTGTGCGAGTGACTCGATCGCGTCCAAGAAAGAACCTTGTTTCTTTCTCTTCCACGAAATCAGGAGTTGATAGTAAGTTTTTATGGCTTATTTTCAAATAAATACTGGATGGTTTTCAAGTCGAATAAATTTTTTTGTTGATGTTGATCATTGGTTCTTAACCGGTGTGGGAGAATGCCGTGGACGTCAAAAATTTTCAAGGAAACAGATTGTTTAATTACATATACCTAGCTCTTACCTCTTCCAATTTTAAAGTTACTTTTTTCTCCGATTTAAGTGTGAAGTTTGTGCTTGACGTTTCGTGTTGTACTTTTTTGGGTTTTGATTTGTACTGTTTGACATTCTCAAATGGACTTTTTTATTTTTTCGTCATTTCACTTTCGAGGACAAAACAAAATTGTTTGAGCTGGTATAAAAGCGTGGGACTGGCTCCTGTTTTAAATTACTGTGTCCTGGTAAATTACCCTTAAAGGAAGCGCAGCCGACAAAAGTTGAGCCAAAATTATTGGTCAAATTCCACTTCAAGAGAAACTTTAATATTTCAGCATAGCGTGAAACATAGACCAGTAGCTGAATGCTGCGTAAAGGCCCGGTAGGCACGAATATCATAAAGTACATTATCTTCGAAATTCGATTTCAAAACTGCATTTTTTATCGCAAAATAACTTTGTGGTGCTGCTGTTTTTAACCATTCTTTTGCAAATTTACCAGCAAAATCTTTTGGGTATCTCTTATAAAAAATTTGTGTATTAAACAACTAATGAAAACTGATAATTGCCAAAAACCTTTACAAACTAGAAGTGCTTGAAATAAAAAGGTAAAAAAAGAAATTTATTTACGTGATAGCGTTTGTCGTCGTAGCCGATATTGTAATTATCACAAAGCAATATGACATAAATTTTGCAGTAGTATTTACACAATCATTTACTTTTACTTAGAATATTTAAGGCCCAATTTTTGGTATTTTATTTTTTTAGAGTATTAAAGTCAAGTAGTTTTTACATTTTAACCGTCTGAAACAGAACGCCATAAAAAAACTTCTTCTTTCGGCCTTTCCCTTTGATCAGGGGTTCCCACAGCGTATGATGTTTCTCCAAACCGTCCTGTTTTCAATGTCCTTCTCCCTTGCACCAACTTTCTCCATATCTTTTTTTATTACATTTAAAAGTCTTCTCTTTGGCCTCCCTCTTTTTTTCTTTCCCGGTAACTCCATTTCCATCACCCTTCTTCCTACGTACTCCTGGTCTCTCTTCATGACATGTCCATACCACCTCAGCCGCCCTCCCTCATCTTCATTCCTAACCGTTCTACCTTAACTGAATCCCTAATTATTCATTTCTGATCTTGTTTTTTCTCGTCACTCCCATAGCAAACCTCAACATTTTCATCTCTGCAACTTCCATCTCTTCTACTTGTTTTTTGTGACTGCCACCGTCTCAAGTCCATACATTATTGCTGGCCTCACCACTGAACTTTACACTTTTCCTTTTACCCTAGCTGGTAACCTCCTGTCACAGATTACTCCTGATACTTTTCTTCATCCGTTCCATCCTTCCTGCACTCTCCTCTTTACCTCTCTCTCACAACTACCACTTTCTTGCACCGTTGATCCCGAATACTTAAATTCCTTTATTCTTGGCACTTTTTTGTTCTCCAGCTTCACTATTTCTTTGTCAATTCCTCCATTTACGCACAGATATTCGGTCTTTGACCTATTTACTTTCATCCCTCTTTCCAATGCATTCTAGTCTCTGCTCCACTTTTTCCCTGGTTTCTTCGCAAATCACAATATCACCAGCAAACAGCATCGTCCACGGTGGTTCTCTTCTTACTTTGTCCGTTATCCTATCCATAATCACTGCAAACAGGAACGGACTTAACGCTGATCCCTGGCGCAGTCCGACCTTGAACTTGAAACTTTCTGTAGCTCCTACTGAGGTGTGCACACCTCACCACTGTTTCACTTCCCTCATACATATCCTGATTTTCTCATACAGTACCACAACTCTTCTGTCGGAAGCCTTTTGTAAGCTTTCTCTAGGTCCACAAATAGACAATGTAGCTCTCTTTGACCTTCTCTGTACTTTTCCATCAACATTCGTAAGGCAAACACGGTATCGGTAGTTCCTTTTCTTGGCATAAATCCATATTGTTGTTTACTCATCTCTACTCTATCCCTTAGCCTGGATTCAATAACTTCTTCCCATATTTTTATGGTTTGGCTCATCAGTTTTATTCCTCTGTAGCTTCCATAGCTCTGTGCGTCCACTTTGTTTTAATAGATTGGGATAAGCACACTCTTCTCCATTCTTCTGACATCGGTTTATTCCTCTGTAGCTTCCATAGCTTTGTGCGTCCTCTTTGTTTTAATAGATTGGGATAAGCACACTCTTCTCCTTTCTTCTGGCATCGGTTCACTCTCTTCTCCATTCTTCTGGCATCGGTTAAACAAATATTGTTGACACGGCAGTTTTTAATGAAGTCGTGTCAACAATATTTGTTGACGGCTATTTGTCTGTTTCATTACTTTGAAACAAAATAAATTCGGGTAAAAACGGGTTTAAGTCAAGTGGAAATAGTTTTTTTGTTTATATATTTTCAGTATTATGCAAATATTAGAAACCAAACTGCTTAAAAATGAGAAGCACCAGACTCGAGTTTCGCTCGTATTAGAGCTCGTCAGTGATGCATATCTCACTGCGAATCGAACTCGCTACATGTGGTCTCGCTACATTTCGCAGTGAGATATGCATCACTGACGAGCTCTAATAAGAGCGAAACTCGATTCTGGTGCTTCTCATTTTTAAGCAGTTTGGTTTCTAATATCATCCAAAATACCTCATGTTATTTATAAAATATTATGCAAATCTAGAAAAATTTTTTTGTGGCCCACTGAGGTATTTCTAGAAAACCAACTTGGCAGTCTAAGTGTTAATAGTCTCTTGAACAGTTTGGTAAAAAACTTTATCCCCATCTCTCCCATGCATTCCAAATTTCTACTAGCAATTCGTCTGTCCCAACCGCTTTACCTTTTTTTACCCTTCTCAGTGCATTCAAAAAACAAACATTATAAACTATATTTTAATTTTTAAAGTTATTCTAGTATTTTATATTGCCTTATAAGATTTTTCGAAACAACTGTAATTTTTAATAAAAATATTAATTTTAAAGACAAATTAAAATTATCTTTTTATATCATAGCCATTTTTGTTTACAACTCTAATAACGCTGCATAACAACTCTAATATGCCATATATTTGTAATGCATTCTACTTGTGGATTAAGGGGGTTACGATCCAAAATACAATAGTTGCAATTTTTTTTGCGATCATGTGGTTAAAATCAGGGTTGTGGAGTCCGAGAAAATTTTTCCAACTCCGACTCCTACTCCACCGATTTAAAGTTTTCCGATTCCAGAACACCTAAAAAAAATAACTCCGATTCCAACATGTCTAAAAAACCACTCCGACTCCACTCTAAAATCTGTGACTCCAGCGACTCCGACTTCAAAACCGTGGAGGCCTAATTTAACATAAAACATGCCTAAATATGGTACGACGACAGTTTATCGAACAACACTTGATTTAATTCTACAAATTTCTGTAATGAAACCATCTTTTTCTTAATTAAAATAGATTTTTTTACTTTAGAGGTCAAACGTGAGATGCTATCATGCGATATGCCCCCCCTCCCCTTATGCAGTTTCATAAACTGTTGTTCGATGAGCTGTCGGGTCAGGCTGAAATTTAAGCTCGTTCGAAGCTGGTTGAACAAGTGATGATGCTAATTCTTACTGTTTTTCGCAGTTGCAAGCAGTAAAACGTAAATTTTAAGCTGAACCTTTCATTGTTTCAATGAAAAACTAGAACAGCAATTACTGGAATCAGCTGTATAATTGTTGCTAGAAATAAAACGTTAATCTAAAATTAAAGCATTGCGTGAATAAGTACGATTTCGATCCGTTGTTTCAAATGCCATAGACTAGAGTTAAAAATTTTTTTGAAGATTTGACTAAAAGTTGAATAAAAGACTCCTTTTTGTTGCCGAACCACGAATATATTAAAGCTGGATTTTATATTTGAAAAATTATGAGGATTTAGAATTAATTTAAAACAAGCCGCTTAAAGATGAGAAGCACCAGACTCGAGTTTCGCTCTTGTTAGAGCTCGTCAGTGATGCTTATCTCGCGTGGTTTATCTCACTCAGTGATACTTATCTTATTATGAGATAAGCATCACTGACCAGCTCTAACAACAGCGAAACTCGAGTCTAGTGCTTCTCATCTTTAAGCGGCTTGTTTTAAATTAAAGCTGGTTTGTTCAATTTTCTTAATTTAATGCAATGCGTGGAATATCAATAACGTTGAAAGAAAAAAACAAAAAAGTAACAAAATCGATGCGTATTTTTTTTTATTAACCTTTTGTTGCCATGTTTTATGATTAGATTCTCAACCAAAGCCTGTTGAAGAAGCTTATGATGAAAATGAATCATCTTCTAGCGATTCGGAAATAGAAGGTGTTGTTTTTCATAATATACTATACCAGTGGTTCCCAACCTTTTCAATATCATGGACCCTTTTGATGATTTTCTTGAAAGTTGTGGATCCCTTTAAAAAAGTTGTGCATCTTTTTGATATTATAATGAGGGCAAAATCTTATTTAAAGGGTCAGCGCCTTAATTGGATTTAATTCTATAATTTAGAATGCCTTGATTGCTTTTTCGAGACATGCTATGTCATCTAGAACAGTGCTCTTCAACAGGGGTTCCGCAAAACATTTAGTTGTGTTCCGTGAGGGGACCGCGAAGATTCTTTGTTTATTACTAGTATTTATTTCTTATTTCAGTATATTGATTTCTCTATATAGTGGTGTTCCGTGTATATAAATAGTTAGTAATGGAATCTTGTGTAGCAAATTTGCAGATTCTGACGTAATCCTATTTACAACTTTAAGAACGTCTGAATTTGCCAACTGCTTTTGTTACGTAATAGTGCGTCTATAATTTTAATTTTTTTCGCTTTACATACTGTATATACGACGGAAATTTTGCATTTCACTATTCAGAAAGATTAGAGTCAATACGTGTTTTGGAAACAAACAGAAGGTCCGTATTGATGATTAGAGTTAACTCAACGTCAGAGTTAGTTGAGGGTAGAGAGGTAAAATCCGCGCTATATCGTTGTAATTTGTTGTTGTGGCAACAGGTTATTGTCGAGAGTTGTAATATGTGGTCATACGGTTTAGATCCGAGGAGCATTAGGTTAACTGTTGTAAAAGTGGTTGTACGTAGTGAAGGAACTTGTAATAACTGTTTATTTATTAAAGTGTTTAAGTATTTTTTGAAGTGTAGTAACGAAATATTTGATTTTCTTACAAACGATTCGTGATTTCTAAATATTTGTTAGTGGGGATTCCGTGACAAACGCGAAAGCACATCAGGGGTTCCGCGATGACAAAAGAGTTGAAAAGCACTGATCTAGAAAAAGCACGCGTATTTAAATTCTAACTTTTAACTTTTCTTAAGTGGTCAATAAAGCGATTTGCTATATAAATATGAAATAAAAATCTAAATTTAATTTATTATCAAATTGAGTTTTTTACTAATAATAGCCCCTATGTTAGTGTATAAGTCATTTACTAAAAACATCTCATTCGCTGTTACAAACATTATTAATATTTAGCTTACCAAGTTCAAAATTTTTAATTATAGAGAAAATTGAAGTTAATTAGTAATATTTTGCCATAATGAGCTGCAAGAAGCGAAAGTACAATGATTTATACATTGAGTATGGGTTGACTTACATAAACTGCTGAAGAAGAAAAGCCTCAATGCGTGATTTGTTATGAAATTCTCTCTAATTGCTCTATGAAGCCTTCAAAACTAAAACTCCATTTGCAAACTCGTCACTCCAAGTACTTTCAAAAAGACCGAACTTTTTTTGAAAGACATAGAAGCTCCCTTAAAAGTATGAAGCTTGATTCTGATGGAAGGTTACATGAAACCAATGCAAAGATTCTCGAGGCTTCTTATGCAGTATCTCTTGCTATTGCTAAAGAAAAAAAACCTCACATTATTGGAGAGACCCTGATAAAGCCAGGTGCGAAAAAAATGGTTAAAATCGTACTTGGAAAGGAGGCCGAAAAGAAAATAGCTGCTATATCACTGTCAAACAATACAGTCCAAAGAAGAATAGCAGATATGAGCAAAGACATCAAGGAACAAGTTGTAGAAGAAATTCTTTCAGCACCATTTGGTCTCTTTCAATTCAATTGGATGAATCAACGGTTGTTGAATCTTGTTCTCAGCTTATGGCTTTTGTCAGATATATTCATTCCGGAAAGCTGAAAGAAGAATTTCTTTTCTGTACAGCGCTGAAGAGTACAACCAAAGCCTCAGATATCCTTACAACAATGTCTACTTTTTTTGAGAATAATAATCTCTCCTGGGTAAATCTTTGCGGCGTTTGCACTGATGGTGCACCCGCAATGATCGGATCAAGGTCAGGTTTTCAAGCACTTGTTAAGCATCGTGCTCCAGCTGTAAAAGGTGTTCATTGTATGATACACCGCCAAGCTTTAGCATCAAAAACTTTACCAGAATCACTATCAAATGTGCTTCAACAGTCCATCGGCTTGGTCAATTACATCAAAAGTAGCGCTTTAAACACAAGACTTTTCAAGGAACTGTGTGAAAAAACAGAAGTTGAACATAATGTTCTTCTTTTTCACACTAGAGTACGCTGGCTATCGAAAGGAAACATGACAGCAAGAGTCCTTCGACTTCGGAATGAAATCAAAATATTTTGCGAAAAACACAGAAAAACTGATTTTGTGGCATGGCTCGATCATGATGAATGGCAGTTGAGTCTGGCGTATCTTGTTGATATTTTTGAGCAATTAAACAAACTTAACTTGCTCATGCAAGGCAGACACACCAGTATTATCTAATTTGTAGATGCATTGAAGTCATTCCTATGCAAGCTTCGAATTTGGAGCAAAAAGGTATTGGATGGGAATTACTCTATGTTTGAATCTATTTCAACGATGCTGGAAATGGGGAACAAACAGATGCCAGTGTTACTCCAAGAAAATATCATCTTTTATCTGACAGCTCTAGAAGAAGAATTCAAGCATTATTTTCCTGAAGTGAGTGACAAAGAGCTGAATTTGGTAAGAAATCCATTCAGATGTTCTGTTGACAGCATACCTGATGAGCAGCAGGATGAGTTGATTAATCTGCAAAATGATTCCACAGCCAAAGACCTTTTAGATGACAACACAGTTGAAGAATTTTGGATTCGTATGATTGGTTCGTATCCTAATGTTGCTAGAGTTGCACTTTGCTCGCTTTTGCCTTTTGTTTCGACGTATTTGTGCGAGTCCGGCTTTTCAACAATGCTTCTCATCAAAACTGCACACAGAAACCGCCTTGAACTGGAAGATGATATAAGATGTGCTCTGTCAGAAACTTCTCTTCGTATAGATAAGCTACTCAAAAACAAACAGTGTCAAACGTCTCACTGAACTTGATTTAAATAAAAACTTGAATAATTGTGTTTATATAGAGTTGCGCTTGATTTCTCGTCTTTTGCAAACTACACAACGGCCAGTACCGTAGTTTTTTATTTTGAAATATTTTGTTTTCATTTTATGCAAGCAAAGCTCATGGACCCCCAAAAATGTTTCTGTGGACCCCCGGTTGGGAACCACTGTACTATACCATTTACAAGTCTATTTCGCAAAAATGAAATTCAATTTAGCACAAATAAAATTCAATTAAGCACAAGTAAAATTCAATTAAGCACAAATGAAATTCAATTTAGCACAAGTAAAATTCAATTTGGCACAAATGAAATTCAATTTGGCGTAAATGAAATTCAATTTAGCGTTAATGAAATTTATATCCTGTTTCTAACTTCCTATTCTCATATTTTGGCACAATTTCAATAAATTTTCTTTTTTTAATTCTTACAAATAGTATTATTAGTAACAAAATAATATCAATGTTTACATGCATACTGTATATATATCGCGATAAAGATGAATGTTATCAGTTTAGCTTTACCAGTGCTCAATGATGAGGATCAGAGCAAAATTTATTAATTAAATTAAAAATTAAATTAAAACTAAATTAAATTAAAACACTAGACATAAAATTTTTTTATTTAAAAATCGCAACTGGCTGTTTCGCCACAAAAACGGCTCATCAGGCGATTATCTGCAATGAAAACAACAACAAAAAAAACAAAAAAACAAGATAAATACATATAAAATAAAAACTGAAAAATAAGCAATTTGAAAAATTATAACAATATAATCCCTGAATAACTTGAAAAACTATTAAACGGCTATTTCGTATTAATAAGGCGCAACTGTGCAGACACAAGTAGATCTCTTGTCACCGACAAATGACGTAGTGTAAAAAAATTGTTAATGTATAACAATCATGAGTAATAAAAAAAATCGTGTTCGATGCTTAGCGATATTACAAAAAAATTTTTCTTAGTTTGAATTTATTTTCATGACGTCACTTGCCGGTGAGTTCCGTTCTTTTATTAAGTATGAATGTTGAATCTGCCAGGAGAATGGATAGCTTTTCATTAAGGCAGAGATTACACCTGGCGGCACCGGGTTGGTAGGTGTTGGAGTTGACCGAAATGCTCCATTCAGTATGAGGGTCCTTCCCATTATCTATGGCTTCACAGAAGGCTTTCGATAGCTCGGTAGTATGTCTTTTCTGCTTGTTCTTAAAAGTCTGGCGGTGGTTATAAAAACGGGATTTAAATTCCGTTTCGCAGCAACCATAGTAGAATTTGGGAGGGTCGTTGCCATCTGTTAAAATGCTGGCTTTATAAACGATAGCTTTCTCGCGAAATTGCCGTTTAGGGGACATTCAGCCTTGCATCGACAGTTACAAGGAGGATGCACAGTGGCGCTTTTTGATGTCAAGATATTTCTGTTGTGCCTGGATAGGCTGCCATGTTCGGCATACAGCTGTAGCTGATGTTCACAGTGTTCTGGTTACAAATTTTGTGGGGACGATGGCGGGAGAGAAAGTGCTTTTCAAGTAAATTAAGGAAAGTCTTGCCAATATTGATTTTTACGTGCTCACTAAATAGCGGGTTAAACTATAAGATTTTTCGTTTTCTTTTTTTAGTTTTGTCCTGCTTGGTAAGATTGCTTGAATACTGGTACTTTAATTCGTTGTAATAGACATTTTTTTGCAAAGCGTCTTGATAGACAATAGCCGCATTATTGAACACGTGCTGGTTTCATGAAAGTTGTGAAAAGTGATCGGCCAGCAATGATGGGAGTTGCTTTTTGATGGAGGCGGGTGATTCGATCTTGAATGAATATAGAGCCGATGGTTATTTGGTTTTTGATATGGCCAGTATTTTTTTCATTACTAATGATTCTTATTTATTCACAATTTTTTTACACTACGTTATTTGTCGGTGACAAGAGATCTACTTGTGTCTGCACAGTTGCGCCTTATTAATACGAAATAGCCGTTTTATAGTTTTTCAAGTTATTCAGGGATTATATTGTTATAATTTTTCAAATTGCTTATTTTTCAGTTTTTATTTTATATGTATTTATCTTGTTTTTTTTGTTTTTTTTGTTGTTGTTTTCATTGCAGATAATCACCTGATGAGCCGTTTTTGTGGCGAAACAGCCAGTTGCAATTTTAAATAAAAAATTTTATGTGGATTGTTTTTAGTTTAATTAATATATATATATATAGATAATATATACATGCAGGGGCGCAACTAGGGGGATGTTTGGACAGCATGCCATCCCCCTTTACAATACCTATCAAAGAACCAAAAACAATAGACTGTCTTACGAAACGGCAATTTTTTGTTGGCAGTCTTTTGATCTGCTCCGCTCCCTTTAATTGTCACAAAAAAAGCCTTCGCTTTAACAATTTCGTTTCTGTATTGTTTTTGCGTTTCTTTGATCATTGCAGTCGGCGTTTTTGATGTTTGCGGAATTTTGCAAAATTTCTTTGATTTTGCTGCACGTTTTTTTAACAGTGTAGTCGCACTCTCGCAATCACATTTACGATAATTGTAGCAGTGAGAAGTGGATAACTTGAATTTTTTGTTCGCTGGAATGTTACGTCATAAATTTATTTCTAAGAATTGAATAATCAAGATTTGGCTGAGTTAATCCTTTTTATTGCCATTGTGTTTCGTCAAAAACGGTCCGTCCCGTCCGTTAAAATCTCTTGTGAGTTTGTTTCGCGCACGTGTGCTTTTAAAGTTTTCGTTTAACAAATTAAAATTTAATTGTTTGACAGTATGAAGTTTGCAATTTACCGTAAAAACCTCTAATTGAGCGCCACCCAGTTTTTTCAAAAATCGCCGTAAGCGATTTACTAACCCGGATTCCCCTGCGGTTACTATCGCTTCTTCAGAGATCCATTTCCACTTGATTTTTTTTTATTCCATGCTAATGCTGATGCTGAAAGAGGGATTTTGGGTTAGTTTCACCGCAAAAAGAAATCGCCTGCGGCGACTTCTTGAAGAGACAGGGTGATGCTAAATTAGAGGTTTTACGGTACATTTCTTACAATTTTAACTTTTTTCAATGTTTAGATAACGCCGGAATTGATTTTAATTCTTTCTTTTGTTTTATTAACTATATTCTTAATCACTCTTTGCTTTGATTTATATAATTGATTAAATCAGAAGTTGTGATTCTTGTTCGTATAGAATCAGGTTACTTAAATAAAGTAAAAGTCAACCTAACAATAACTGCTTTTTCAAACTAGTATATTGAAAATGGAATTAATGTACAGTATGTCACGTATGTTTAAAAGCGAAGTTAAGTCACACGCTCTTCAAATCTTTACCTAGGCGCTAATGTGTGACTAATTTCAATCGCGTCACATAGTTAGGGTTGCCATATTAGGTGAAAAGTCGCAAGTTGGGTCAGCTTGGGACAGCACCTACAAACCTCTACAAAACTTAAAAATTGGTGAGAGCGAGCATAGCCAAGAATAGAATTTTCAGCTTTGCAGAAATTGTGTGTCTAAAAAAAGTTTTTTTTACTTTAATTGCCATCCCCTTTTAATAATTTCTGTTTGCGCCACTGTATACATGCGTATATAATATATATACATATTTGTATTATTTGTTACCGATAAAACTATATATTGTAAGAATCTAAAAAAAGAAAATTTATTGAAATTATGCCAAAATACTATGTGAATAGAAAGTAAGAAACAGGATATAAATTTTATTTGTGCCAAATTGAATTTCATTTGTGCTTAATTGAATTTCATTTCTGCCAAATTGAAACTCATTTATGCGAAATAGACTTGTAAATGGTATAGTTTAACTATAATATCGAAGAACTATGCTTTTTCTAAGCATTTCAGTTATGTCGCCTACTTGGTTTTGAGATTTTTAAATAAAAACTTACGTATCCTTTTTTCTCGAATTATAGTTTAAGATATTGACTCAAAAAAGATTTTCAATTCTAATACAAAATAGTTGGCAGATTCTTCTAGGCTTATTTACTTTACCAAAGCAAAAACCATTTTTTCGACTGCGCAGTCAAGTAGGAGTAGCTTATGCCTTTTTGAAGTAGTCTTGTTTTTATTACGTACTTATATTAAAGTGTCTCATAAGGCTTTATCAACTTATGCAGTGAAGACTATTAACAAGTCATATTTGTGGTGAAAAAAAATGTTACTTCTGTTTTATCACCGACTTATACAACTTAGTACATATCGATATGTTAAGTCCCTTCAACGACAGATCGCCGCCGGTGGTGGTGCGTGGGTCCTGTATTTTTTGCACAGATCGGCATGACCATCAACTTCCTAGAATCCTAGATCATTCTATGTCAATGGTATTTTACCGAGCATAAATTTTGCATCACTTTTGGGGGAGTATAGGCATTCTGGCAGCTCGTTTACGAAATTGAGAAAAATGCTTGTGTCAGACAGTTTTTTGCGTGTATAACCGGGTCCTGTGTGTACATCAAAAGTGATTTTCATGTAGTCTGTTCAAGAATGTAATAGGTTCTGATGTATAGGTGTGTGCCGCGGTTAAATACAAAGAAAGAAAAGGTTGGAGCGCCTTAATAATGGCAAAAGCGATTAACGTGGTCGCTGTTCAAAACCTCGTAATGTCATTCAGTTGTGTCCTCAGATAAGACCCTTTATCAGCACTTTTTTTTCCCTGGTGGTCTTGGAAAGCAACTTTAAATTTCAATTATGTCCCTAGATAATAACTAAAAGACCAAATAAAATTTTTTCATCTTAAACAGCAATATCGTGACATATTCGGAAGCAGGTCGCGGTAATTGTTGGATGGTTATTCTAAGTATAACATCTATGACATTTTCTTGCAAGTCAAAAGGATAAACTTAAGAAAACATATGTGAAGTTTAAAGCTCAATACGAAAGATTGGTTTAGCTTTACTTGAGTGTCAAGGCTAACTACCATTCTCTGTTGTCACCTTGACTGTCAATTGCGGTTCAGCATCTGTCACGTGAGAGTATCCTCAGTTAGGTCATCCAAAAAAATGAAGCATATTTAGTCCAAAAAAAAAGAATTTGGTTGTAGTCAAATTTTACTCATTGATTTTTTTGTTTGTTTATACGTGACACATACTTCGCATTAAAACTCTTTGCTTTCCTGGGTAGATTACAAAAATTATTTTTGGTATATTAATGTTTAGCAAAACTCTCTTAACCCGCAAAAATAGTTCCAACAGAAAACTTTTCTCACTTCATTAAACAAAATATCAATACGTAGTCGCACTTAAAGGTGATTCAAGAATCAAGCTTAGCAAATATCACAGACATATAATGATTTGGAAAGTTGATATTCATTTCGATTCGTGTAAAAACAAATTTAGTCAGAGTTTTTTGTTTTTTTTTTGCAAGCTTTTTGGTTTAAAAATAATCGACTGAAGGTACTTAATATTTTTGTTGTTCAATGCAAAGGATTGAACCTAGAAATCGAGGATAATTTTTTCAACAAAAAAAAAGATTAATACCAGTTACTTTGATGAAAACTAAATTAAATTTTAGTTTTGTCATAATGTTTTCAGTTTTTTTTATTTTTTATATTTTGCAGTAGAGCAACCAGGTACTGAACAAAAAAAGTCAAAAACTCCAAAAGAAATAGCGCCGACTACATGGTTTGATCTTCTACAAAATGACCCGGATGTTTTCGAAGTTTATTCTAACAAGTAACTAATGTTAACAAATTTGTATTGGCTGCGTTTTGTTGCTTTTATTGTAAAAATGTAACAACTTTGACTATTTCAAATCACTAAATTAACTTTTTTACACTTTAATGTTTTTGTGATGACGAAAAAAATAGTCATTTTAAGTCCTGAACTAATCGTTAAACACGTGTACTTCTGCTTATGACGTTGCATCGCTGTGTATTACGCTCAATTAATTTCACTAATATTTTGTAATTGAAAACAAAGTAAGAATTTATAGCTCATTTTTAATTTTTCATTTCTTTACCTCACAATACAAAAATATCTTTAAGCTAACAATATTTGTCCACGAAATTGGACTAAAAATCATGCTTTTTAGGATGTTCAGTGTTGCATTCACTTTTTTAAAATTCCCTTACTTACACAAACTTTGGATTTTCGAAATATTCTAAACTCAAGTTTTTTTGAGCATACAGGCTTAAAAAAAGCTCTCATACAGGTTTTGGATTTTATTTTTGTTGCAAAAAAAGTCATTAAAAAAAAAAAAATAAACAATTGCCTATAACGATGTCTGTTATCTTTTTATCACTTAATAAAATATTTTTGTTAGATGTGTACTGGTTCAACCCAATTCCGACACTGTTTCCGTGACGGAAATAACAAAGTACGTGCAAAACAACGAGTCCGCAGGGTCACTTATCAAAACTGTTAAGTGCATAAAGGATGGTTTTCTTCTTCTCTTTGAAACATCAAAGGGTAAGATACTGCAGTTGCAAAATGTTTGGGCGAGAATATTTTTAATCATTAACCGTATGCTAACTGTTAGACAATAAATCTTTGTCTTAAAAAGATGCTTTTATACAATTATATATCATTAGTTTTATGTCAAGCAAGAAATTTACTACAGGAAGATAAGTAAGGAATCGCCCCTAACTCTGCCACTACTTTAATGAATATGACCAAAATTACATTTCGCTTGTAATATATTTAGCTTATCGAGAAAATTATTCTCTTGATCAATTGGATATATTACAGGCCAAAAGTGATGTTGGTCATATTCATTAAAGCAGTTACAGAGTAAGAAGTAATTTACTGCTCATCTTTCTATAGTAAATTATATATCACTTTGGGATTAATTGCGAAGCAGCCTTAAGCAAATGTTATGTTTATTCGAAGCCGCGGCTTTCATTTTAAACAGAGACCAGTCAAACAAAAATTTTCTAAACCTTTAGTGAAAGTTATTTTTTAAAAAGGAAAAACATTTATTAAAGTTGTGCTTGATATAGCTTTGATACATATATAAACACGTTTGAGAAAAAAAATTAAACTGCTATTTTAAATGCGCGCTATTTATCATTTTAATCTCTTAATTTCAAAATATAAAAGCTAGAAAATAATTATTCGCTGCTAAGTTACAAAACAAAGGATGAACTACTTATATATTATCAATAAACATGTTGTAAAAATTCAAAATTAATGAAATATTCCAAAACCGTATTTTGCAAAGGTTTGATAATTAAAAATTAGCGGCATTTGTTTTTCACTGTAGAGGTTTTCCCATGTTTAAAAAAATTCATGTGTTTCAGCTGCCCGCATTTTCATTGATGAGGAACACACCATCGATCAGTCTGAGCTTCGAACTTACATCAAACCGGTTCCTCCGGTATACCAAGATCGATTCCTACTAAAAGTAAAAAAATTACTTTTTAATTTTATGCTTGAAACTTCGAATTTCTCTAGTTGTGATGACGTGAACTAAAAAGTTTTAGGCATTTGATTCGTACAGGTAATATTTTAGAACTGGTCAGATTACTGCATTACTTGCTGTTCCACTAATCTTTTAGTAGACATAATCAGAAAAATAAACAGAATAAAACAACTGTGTGCAAAATAACTCATTGTGGTATGTCATAAAACCTTTCTGGTAATATTATTGGTTTAAAGGTTTCGGTTTATTTACCGATTCAGCAAAAGCATTAAAATGTTCATCATTGCTTTTCAACACATCTGAATCTCGGTTGATGAAACGTTTATTGGGGCTAAAGGACTCAAAACATTGAAAAACAGTTAGAAACTAAAAGTTTGAGATTGAATCAGGTCGTCAGCATTTAACAAATATATTTTTAAATTTCTGGAATCGTTTTAAGATTGTTGATTTCAGCATTGAAATGTTTCTAACTACGTTGTACCCAGGACTAGGGAGCCGGAACCAGAGAGATGGTCAAGTTTGGAGGAGCTGGAATCGGAGCCAGGCTATCAAAATTTTTGCTGGCTTTAGCTCCTAGCAATAAATTCTTTTATATTAGGACTTAATTGATTTGTAAATCTGAATGTGCATTAATGTAATGTAAAGAGTATGTTTTTGTGATTGAGTAAATTGTTTCAATTGAGTAGCATGGAGTTTGAAATGGGTGCTCGTTGGGAGAAAACTAATTTTGTGTAGGTTTTGCTGTTTTTGTCTCTTGTGCAGCCAATAGCAGTACGCAAAGCTGTGTTCTGAATGGTTTGCAGTTTCTTGGTGTTGGTGTTTAATATAATATGGTGTTGGCATATGGTGTTTAATATAATGGGCTCCATATGGTGTTTGCATATCCAATATGGGGAGTGATAGGTTTAAATGCAAAGCTGATTAGTTTTGTCTTACCCCATTGGTTAGAAGTGAGTGCTTTGAGAATGTTAAGCTATCGTTTTTCTTTAATCATGGTAAGATTTACGAGTGGCAAAAATGTTAGTTTTGGATCTAAAGTAATTTCAAGAATTTTGAGTTGTTACTTGGCAGTGTTTAATTGGTTATTTTAAGCCATAGAGTTGTGACATATTCAGCTGGGCCTGATCCAAAAAATGTGGTGATAGTTTTGTCTGTGTTTACATGAAGATAATTAGTGATGGCTCATTCGAAGTTTTGTAAAAATATGGTTGAATGAGTTGTTGGGCCTTAAACGGTGATTGGTGTGAGATGCTGTGATTGTTATGTCATTGGTTTATGTTGTAAATTTTAAGTTTTTTGGGAGAGTTGAATCTTAGAGATGTAAATTTTAAATAATGTTGGAAACCGAACTCCATCTTGTGGTACTCCGATTCAAATTCATTGGATTTTTGAGAGTGTGCAATTATATTGAGTGTGCAATTATATACTTATTATCCCTTAATGTACTTGGCTATGAACTTGATGATGATATTTGGAATGTTTGTTAGTTTAAGTTTCTGTGCGTTCACTGTATCAAACGCTTTGCGCTACTGCTACAGTGTGATGTTGCCTTTCATTGTTGAAGTCTTTTGTGATTTGCTGGCAGTTGTTGTGCAAAGCAGTGTATGCTGAGTGTTTATGTTTAAATCCATATTGTGAAAAATAATTGGAATGTTTTCTGTTATTTATGGTAATAGCGTTTACTCTAGTGCTTTGGCAAAGGGTGATAAAAGTATTATGGATCTGCAGTTTGTGCAATTTTTTTTTATTTGAAAATGCGAATGGTTGTGGCACATTTCCCAAGATGTGGTATTGTGTTAGTGTTGAGATAGTTTTGTACATTTTTGTGAGATATCTGATTGCAAGTGGCCCTTGGTCAAATTTTAAGCAAAACTCCCCCCTTTCCGAATTTTTTTGGGGGCTGATATGCCTATGTGCTGACTACTCAGTGCAATCTACAACTTCGCTCTTTATAAGACTTGCTTAAAAGCTTATTTTTCTGCTTTACTTCCAAAACTATGTCTTAAATTTAACTATAAATCCTTCAACTTTAAATAAAAGTAAAATCTTAAAACTTAAATGTTTTATATTTATATTTTTTTGCAAATTTCTGAAATCTTACTTGTTTTTACGTATTTGTAAAATTTGCTTTTAGGGAAATTTTGGACAGCAGTCAAAAGATGAAGTAATATACATTTTGGAAAGTTGCACAGAAGTTTCATTTAAACTGAAAAAGCTGAAGAACTGTGACATGTTTCTTGTTGTATTGGACGAAAAATTAGGAGGTGATGACAACAATTTTGTCTTAATTATTATCGACTTGTGCGCTCCACTGGTCAACAAAAAAAAATAGCTTTTTTTCTTAAAGGAAAACAAAAGCATTTACTTTGGGGTAATGTGGAACGCTGATTCCAAATCTGGTGTTAGTTTTTTTCTAGCATATCAGGTTTTGAGATATGGAAAGTGAGGTTTGCGGAAATTTATACTCTATAAATGGCAATATCTGTATCACTAGCAATGAAGTAGCAATCAAGTTATAAAATAACTTGACGTCATTTTGTTGTCCCTTAATGGTGATCTTGGTGAAAGCTGCACGTAACAAAAAAGCCGTTCAAAACCTGGAAGCAAAGAACATAACTTCGGGCTGAGTTTATTGTATTCTAAACGACAGTTTGAATTGAAAGCGGACGCAAAAAAATATAAAGCGTTTGACGGAAAGCTCAAAAAAAAGCGAAAAGACTGTTCAGACTAAAAACAAAAATCGTAAAAAAAATGGCTAAAGCTCAAAATTCTTTTTGCTTAGTGGGAAAACATTGAAGTTGAAATATTTCAAGTGTTAAAGATCGAATCAGACTGAAAGCGTTCCCAAAAAAAAGCAAGCGGAAAGGGCAAGTTTTGAAAGGGTACGGGAAAATACTGCTTTCCACTTGCTTTTTATGTATCCGCTTTCAGTCTGAACCAACTTTAATCCTTATCCGGTACCACAATTCTATTCTTTATTTGGTACCATTGGGCTTAGTGGACCCCATTTGCCAATTTATTTTTTAAAACAAGAAAATGAAACAGTTATTCAAAAGTTTTTATTTATTCTTCTAATACAGTTGCAAAAACAGCAAAAACATAACCTACATTTAGTTTTAAGTTTATTCATCATGACATTTAGTGCATAAAATAACACTAGGCATGCCCAAGTGTGGTTTTTGCACGTAGCACAAACAACCTATATTTTTTTATCAGATCATCTTGAACACAGTTTTTATCTGCTTTTGGCAATCGTTGGTGTGTGTGCAGATTGTAATCCGTGCATTTCAGATGTGATACCATAACTCTCAACTAAAATACTTGCCTAACTATTTTGGGAGTTTGCGGTGCTTGTAATCGTTGCTGAGAGCGTGTGGTCTGATAAGACAACTGGCAATGCTTTTCAGAAAATAAATTCTTTTACCTTTCCTATGGGAGGAATATGTTGGTTTATTTGATAACATAATTACATAACCATTTACAATGGAACTGTCTTACACACTTTAGAAAAGTCTCACTAACCCACGATTTGTTTTGCGTGCTGTTGTAAAAAGAGCAACTTTTTGGTCCTGACTGTCAACGCCTTATTTTGTTTTATTGTAATATACAGGGTGGGCCAAAAGTAGGTATACAGTTATAAACTATTTTTTCATGGATGACTGTGAATGTTGAGAACTACTTGAAAATGCTTCATGAAGTAGTAGTGCCACAACTCCAAACCAAACCTTATTTCGATAAACTGTTCTTTCAGCAAGATGGAGCATCTCCACATTATGTGCTTAGAGTAAGAGATTATTTTAATAAAGTTTTTCCACAGCGTTGGTTTTGAAGAAGAGGTAGCATTAAATGGCCACCATGCTCACCTGACGTGACACCAATGGATTTCTTTTTTGGGGGGGTATTGCAAAGAACAAGGTGTATGAGAAGAATCCCAAAATAGTAAATGAATTAAAAAATTACATTCATGACGAATTTAGAGAAACTGATGAAAATTGAAATTTGTGCTGCATTGTGTGTCAGAGTGTTTTGGACAGGTGTGAAGAATATTACAATGTTGCTAGAGGACATTTTGAGCAACAGAAAGATTAAATAGTTTTTGTCTAAGATATTACTAGCATTCTTAGACTTTAAAAATGCCTACATGAAAACTACAAACCTACTTTTGGACCTAAACCATACATACCTACTTTTGGCCCACTCTGTATATTTATCTCTTTCTTGTCTGTATCAGTCTTTACTTTGATTAGAGTGCATGCTAGATAGGAAAACTACTTTCTTCTTTTTTTTTTTTTTTTTTTTTTTGGGAGTGACAGACAACAAAGTGAAGTGATTCTTTTTGTCTCATCCGTAATGCACTGTACCATCACTTGATTTTTTCAAAAAACTGGAGGTACACAAGTTTGTTTTTTTTTGCATTGTATTTACCAAAGTAAGATTACGAGCTTTAGTTCTATTGCTAATATCAATGAAGTATAGTAGTTACCTGTAGTGATATTTCTGTTTGTACCTTCAACGCAGTAGACTAGACGAAATACTGCTTTTGTTGAAACACTATGTTTAGCCTGTTTGTCAATGATTTCAACTCCAATATAAGCTATAGACTTCTCAGAGTAAGATGTGTTGTTATCTACCATCACAAAAAGTTTAATACGGTATCATATTTCTTTAGCTCTATACACAAACAAAATAAAATAGCTCTATACTTAAGGCTTAAAATCATGTCATATTCTGCTGGCATTTTATTCAAAATGTCATTATCATCATAAAATACATTTAAGTCTGTAACTTTTAATCGAGTAACGTGCACGTAAGAATGAGTAAAATTGTACACGGGGTCCATTAGATCCTGTGGTACCTGCTGAATGTCAAAAATTCTTACGATTCTAAATACATTTAAAAAAGAGAAAGGTTTGGTCTTTGACTTTTGACGATTAATCGAATTAGTTTTGTTTTAACTTATTTTCGAATTATGATCTGTTTTTTTTATGTATGCTTAAAATTTTTTTTAGATTTCAAAAAATTACAAAATGAACTGAAAAGATTACGTTTGAATGAGATAAAACCACAAGTAAGAATGGCTATTGTTATTTACTGCATTTAGTGACTGATTCGGAACTATTTTCATTTGTGCTTGAGTTTTTTTTTTTTTTCTGGTTATGAAAAATTTTTTATAAAGGTAACTAAATATTAATTGGAACTTGAAACAGCATTGAAATTGACAGATTGCAATTTTGTAACAATTGAAGATCTAAAATGATACGATTTTTCTTAATATTTTTGATAACAGGTGTTAAAAGTTTGCCGATCTGATTGCATTCAAGTTGTGAATTTGAAAGAAAACATGACCGATAGCTTGATCCGACTTAATTTCATGAACAAGAAATATGGCGACGGTGAAGTGACATTAGTTGAGCGCGATGAAAGAAACAGGAAGGTTGCCTTTGTCTACTTCGCAAAATACCAAGGTCAGTAAAAACACTTTGACTCTTACAAAATTCAAAAGCGCAAAAATATTTTCAAAAATATTTGGTATAACCGCTTGACAATCTTTTAAATTTAATAAAAGCCTCTACCGTTGTTTAGTGAGTGAAGAGGATAAATAGTTGATATATTATGTTGGTCTTATGAGCTAAAAATTCTGTACGTAAATGACCTTGTGTGTTTAGATGCTGAAACTTTCGTCGAAAGAGCAAAGCAACGTGGATTTTCAATTAAAGGCTCACAACTGGAAGTTTCCTTGTTTTGTCAGGGAATTAATTGTTAGTTATTTATGCAGTAAACCTGAATTAATCCAGATTCGATTTCACAGACAAAATCATTCGAATTAGGCGAATTCCGGATAATCCGAAGCTTTTTATTAAGAATTACAGTATATAGAAAATCATTTTTACTTTCAGTTTTTCAAGTTAAGCAAAATTCTGCATTAACTGAATCCGGATTAACCGGAGTCTACTGTAGTTTGTTTTACTTGCGAACAGTTTTTTAACTCATTTGTGTCATCTAACTCGTATCAGTAGAAGTTTATCATCATAGACCTGGCAGATTTCCTGCATTTGCTTTTACGCCCTTTAAACGTGTTAGCATTGGGGACACCTCAATCGATCTAATATTTGCAACCATTTCAAATGATCGATGCGTGGGTGTAATTTGTACAGTTTGCGATCATGTACCTTACATGAAACAAGTTTTGGCTAATTTTTAGATAATTTTTTGAAGGTCTACAAAATCTCAATTTAAACTGATTTAAACATCAGTGGCGGTGGGGTAGGGGACTACTTGGCGAAGCCGTTTTGGCGCGGCCGTTTTGGCGCCAGTCTATTTGAAACTAGCAGGAAGTTTTGAATAAAACAGTATAATCAATTACCCTAACCCTAACTTAATCCCTAAACCCTAAACCCTAATTCTTTTCAAGATTTTACATATAAGAAAACGACACACTGCCACAATGGCTGGCACCAAAACGCTGGGCCAAATCGTGCCATCCCTGTGGCGGTGTTAGGCCAGAGCAAGTCAACGCCTTGAAATTAGATTGATAAATAATTTATAGCAGCGATTTTTTGGTACGTGGACAACTTCCTTTGAATTTATGCAATGGTTTATGTTTTTTACCATCTTCAGTTTATTTTTTAAAGGACAGAATAACATTTCAACGTTTAAATCAAAATGAAGATCTATTTTGTGTCTTCGGTATACCATTAAGCGATCGAACAGTCAGTCCTGATACGGCGCACGCTATCACTAGAGTTTCTTCGTCTCACATCAGCAGTTCTTAGTTTTGTTTCAGTAACAACAAAAAAGATTATTTTATTTAGGTTCACTCGAGTCATCCTTGTTTCAACTTTGTCCATTTCATTACACTCCCGAGGTGGACGTGGACATTCTACGGTTTGTTCATTTGTCACGTGACACCAAGTCCGATTTCTGCAAGAGCTTTGGGGACGTGGCAATTGTAGGAATTGAAGAAGATAACGAACATTTTCGAATCAAAATTGAACCACTACCAAGCCAAGAAAAGGTGCATTTTACTGAACTAAGTAAAACAATAACTTGTAAAACGCCTGAAATTCAGATACACGAATTTTTTTTAACTGCCAAAATATAAGATTGACGTAAACGACCAATCTGCTAGTATTTTGAAACAATTGCTTAAAATTATTGTTTTCCTTTCTGTAAATCTTTAATAAAGGAAAACGAAGAAGTCGATCAAGAAAAGTTCGAGAAAGATTGCCAAAGTCGCATCAAAAACTTCTTAAAAAAATTCAAATTTGAATCTCGTCATTATTTCGAAAATGACGTTGAACGAGTGAAGCGAGAAAATAAATGGGAAGAAGAAGAAGTTTTCGTCGAAAAAAAAACGGAAGAAAACAATCCAATCAACGTTTTTGTTCGGTATGTTTGTAGTGTTGATTCAAAAACTGGACAAAACTTTTTCTTTTTTCTGTTATAAGTCATGACATATACAGGTAAATAACCACACCGCTCATGTTGTACTTTATAAAAAAATAGAAAAAAACTTGCTTGCAATCATAATATACTCTATATTGAATGGCCTGGATTTTTAAAGGTTTAAACCCACACGTTGTATGGTTGCTAAAGAAGATGGTGTAGTATATGATACTTTTTTTAGTTCGCACGATTAGCTTTATTTTTAAAATCTATTTACTTTTTTTCAAGTTTTGATAAAAAAACTTTTGTTTTTTTATTTTGTTGGTCTTTTTTATATTTTTTATACAATACCCTTTAATTTAATAATGTTTTTACTTATAGGCCAGAGATTGAGGTTTTACTACTTAATCATTGATTGACCGCCTTTGGCGATGCAAATCCTTTTTTTTTTCGATTTTCAATAATATTTTAAAATGCTTCTGCTTTCCCAAAAGCAGCAATGACAATGCACAAGGATGAACCCGAATCTTGCTGAAAGCATTTCGCAGTTTCTTGCAACATCATTCTACTCCAACTTTCAAAGCGCTTGTTTGACTAAACCAGGAAAAGCTCTCATGTCTGTCAGTTGTTGATTAAGCATGCCAGGGGTGTTTACACAGTAAATAGTGTCTTGACTCGAGATCGCAAAAGCAAGAAGACGTAGCTTATTACATGGTTACCTGAAAACTAAGTATGGTTTTATCGTTTACACAAAAAACGACCGAGGCTTGTAAAAGAAATTTGTAAAAAAATTTAAACTTGTTTAAAACTGCTCACGTTTTTAATTTACTTTAACTTTTTTCTATTGAACGCTTTAGTTGCCTAGCAAATTGGCTAATGTGAAAAGATGCGACCGATTCGCATTTCAACAATAATATTTTTAAACAAGCTGCATAAAGATGAGAAACACCAGACTCGAGTTTCGCTCTTAAGAGCAGCTTGTTTAAAAATTAATTCCAAATCCTCATAATTCTTCAAATATAAATAATATTTTTCAAAAAACCTGTCGTTAAAATGGCTGTTTGAATTTCCTTTTTTTCGCGGTAGAAAAAAATGGCATTGAATATAGACTACTGTGATGTTCGGTTTGATTTTGAGAGATAAATTAATGTCTACAAACAAAAAGTAAACATTTAATGTTTTAAATAATTGTGCTATGCAAATATTTTGTTTATTGATGGTTTATCGTAGAACTTGTATTGTAATTAATTTTTCCTTTTTCTGATCTAAAAATAGCAAACGACTAAATGAAATCAAATGCTTTAAACTTTGCATTTTTCTTATTTTTTTTTATTATTCAGATGGAACCAAGAAATCGACAAAAATGTAAAAGTAGTTGGACTACGAAAGCATGTTGACTCGTTCATTTGTTGGTTTGGTAAAGCATGTGATCTCACTTCGCAAACGGAGAAATTCAACAAAATTGAATTTGAGTAAGAAAAGCAAAGTAAAGAAATGTGAAGAAGACTGATTTTATTTGTTGGTAATACATGCAATGGTTTAACACAGTAAACACTGAGCAGCAATTCTAAACTTTATAATCTTCGTGGCCTTTTTCTAAGATTCTTATTACTGGTGATCCTCTTCTAGACAGCAAGTACAGAAAAAAATTTTTTCAATTAAAATTTACGGTCAAAAAGTACCTTTAGACTGCATTTGTCTCTACTTGTTATTCCTCAGGGGCATTTGGGAGTAGGGTAAACGGTTAAGTCTTTCTATTATGAATTTATTACCACACAAAATTGAAACATTTGAAAAAAACACAAGGTTTTTGGTGAAAAACAGCATTTGATATTTCGGACGTTTTAAAATGTTTTCTTCTGGCTCTGGTTTAGAAGCGAATATAAATAACTGATTTGTGTTTTAGAAATAACGTATTTAATACTCAACTTCAACAAGTTGTTGTCTTTTATATTTAAATTCTCAACAACACAGCAAAATTGATTTTTTTAAAACTAAACTTAAATCTGATTTAATTTTAATTCGGTTTTTATAACATCAAAGAGTGATAAATTTGATCTGGTTGTAACTTGTTTGTCGGTAAGGTTTCGGTAAGTAGCAAAATGTCTTATTTAGACTTGGTAAATAATTTTTTTTCAGTATACTTATTAATTGTGGAATAGTCGAAGAAGCGTTGTCATTTTTTGACGAAGATTTTGAAGCGAACACTTTAACCAAAGAACATAAAATTGCTTTCTCCGGTCCAAAAACAACAGTGAAACATGCTGTTGATGCCATAAGAAAAAAATTGAAGGTATTTTATTCATACATCAATCAATTGTGTAAGTGTAAACGGCGCTGAAGTGAACAATTGCCGCCAAGTGAATAGTCAAATAATGCGCTTTTGGCTTCAATAAAGAAAATTTAAAATAACCAAGGATGTTTAGTATAAATAAAAAATAATAAGCGAAGGTAATAACCCGGGAAAAGTGCCCAATTTTTATGGAAGAAAAACAAGTAGCATTTTTTGCAGGATAATTTACGTTCATGATAAGCTCGGCCACAAAAGCACTTTCGTCTTGTTGACGGAATTAAGACTTGCTTTGTGGCGGTTGATACATCTTTCTTATTTTCATGACTAGCATTCGAAAAATCTTTTCCATAACCAAGCTGTGGTAATCTTCAGAGAACACAGTAGCTATTAATCTGGTTTCAGAGTAACAAGCAGCGGAATGTTCTTGGGCCATATGGAGAGATATACCACTTGTACAAGCTCGCTCCACGGTACGTTTGGTATTTTTCAAAAGCCATGGTCGAATGTGATGCGAAGCCAGCTCACTAATATATGCATCACGAACCAGTTCCTGCTTATACTTGTATTCTTCCGTGGAGACATTTCGAAAGTTAAAGTTTTTACTGAGAATCTTTAAAGCTTCTAAAAAATCCTGCAAAGATTCGACGAGTTTTTGTTTCCTAGTAGCTAACAAATGTTTCTAGAAAACGACATTAGGTTGCTTGACGTAGTGACGTTGTACTTTTAAAGATAGCCGCATCGTAGTCCGCACAGTCTTCAATCAGCTTATAAACGCTAGCGCCAACATAAGTACAAAGCACTTTAAACCTGTTTGGTTCTTCGATTTTTTGTGCTCTACCATAAGTTGCAGCTAATTCTAAAACTTTTTCTTACGTTTTAAGCCAATGCTTATAAAGTTTAGTAACTCCTAGAGCGTTTGGATCGACGGTAAACCGGCTAGGTTTCGCAATCTCGCTAAATCCTGACGCGGCCATCAATTAGTTCTCCTTAGAACTTTTTTGAATTTAGGTTTAAATGAAGTATTAACAATCCAAAAAATAATAACAAGACTTTAATAAAAGTTTAAACCAAAAATTTAAATACACTTTAAGTCTAAACGAAAAAACAATATAAGTAATAACTTTGATGTGTTTGAATGTTTTTGAATCTATATTTTGGATTTTCTTAATTTCCTTGAATTACTTAAGCCATTTAAGTAATCTGTTATAAATTACTTATTACTTTAACAAAAAAATTTTACTTGAACCTAGCGTCAGTGCTGTGTCCATTATTTTTGTCTTGTTTTAAATTTGCTGTTCATCGTTTAATTGCATTTTTGTCTTATTTTGCTTATAAAATCTTAGAAATGAATTTCGTAAGATAAAAAATTATTTATTTTAAAATTCATTATTCTTCTGGTAAAATCAGAGGCAAGTAAAACTTCAACAAATACAAAAGGCCTAATATTTATTAAAGAAGAACTCAACGACGTTTCGTCTGTTGCATCGGGCGGACTTCTTCAGGTAAAAGTGTTCTGCTTTTACCTGAAGAAGTCCGCCCGATGCAACGGACGAAACGTCGTTGAGTTCTTCTTTAATAAATATTAGGCCTTTTGTATTTGTTGAAGTTTTACTTGCCTCTGATTTTACCAGAAGAACAATGAATTTTAAAATAAGTAATATCCCTGGTAACAGTGTTTATATTAATAAAAAATTATTGTTCTAAAAGGAAACTCAAGAATGTGATTTGAAGTATTTACATCCGAATCAACAGCATTTTTTGCAAAAATTTCTTGATGCAAAAGAGACAGAACAATCTAACATAGAGAAGTACATCCAAGAGAAATTTTCTGAGAGCAGCATAAAAGGTTAGTTCTTATAGCCTACAGACAAAAATTTTTAAGAATAAAAGTTGAGAAAATTTTTACAATAATTTTATGATTCTATGTTTTAGAAATAAATTGCTTTATTTGTGTTTAAACTTGACGACAACTGTTTATTTCTGAAGTGAGTTTTGTCAACTCACGTCAAAGAAAAATTTCAGTCTCTGATTTGAAAGAAAGATCTTTTCGGTCTTTACTTTCTAGTGGCCAAAATGTACTTCTTTGTTGTCTAACAATGTCTTAGGTTCTTAAGGGGACTAAAATATTTTAAAGAAAATAGGGTCAAAAATTGGGAAGCGCTGGCATAGAATACGTATGATAACACTGTTCAACAAAATTTTTGTTGCCGATAAGTTAAGAATGATTTTGAAATAATTATGGAGTGCTGAATCCAAATCTGCAAACATTTTTTTTATCACATCTAGTTTTTGAGTTATGAATATAACAGGTGAAAATTGAGATACCTGTTTGTGAAACCGTAAATTTTTATATTGGTCATTATAAAGCTCAAAAATCTTGAAATGCCAACTCAGCTTTGTTAGTTGGATGTAAAGAAGTGTAGCGAACTCATATTAATACTCTTGTGTGCCATATTAAATACAAAATTTTCGGCAATTCTTAGTTTTAGTGGACTTCATGCTAAAACTTATGTATCTGAAAAAGTCTTAAATATGTTTTTGCTTCAAAAACAAATTATTACTTTGTTATTTTTTGCACAATTGTGGATAAAAGGAAGTGTAAAAATAATCCCAGTAATAGCTTTTACTATACGAGTATTTGTGGAAAATATACATTGGCAGCACATCAACGAAATATTGAAAATAAAACGAAAACTACATATAAGTTCTAATTTGGTTGCAAAGATACTGATAAGAAGAAAAAAATGGGCACATCATATTTGTTCATATTTGCAATACTCAGCTGCTTCAATGGACTGTTGGTAAGCAAAAAAAAGATGCCTTTTGCAGTTCCCATGATTGTTAACTTTATTTAACTGATAGAAAAAATTTTTCTAAAAAATACGAGTGCAAATCTAAAATTGTTTATCTAAGTTGCCAGTCTGCTCTGACTTCATATCTGCGGGATACTGATATTTCAATTTCTGAAGCTCACGCTCAAAAAGTTTTTTAACGTCTCGAGCCGCGCTTTCCAAACTTTTTGCGTAAATGACACACCTTGAAACCAATAATAAACTCGTGACACATTTTAATTCAATTCTAATCATGAAGCTTTCAACAGCAAAACTTTAACATACAATTTTTTATTACAGTATATTTATGGCCAATTTTTTTATTATATTGTGGCTTGCAAAAGTTATATTATTACTTGCACAAGTTATATCATTGTTCAAGAACCCTATAATATAATCTATTGAACTATGAATAGCTTGTGTCAAATATTGTTTCAAGTCCAGTTGGCGACATACCGTCGTACTACAAGCGACACACAGTTTGGAAAGCAGTGGTCTAGAATCTTTATCTGAACCAGACAGTTCCTGCGAGACTACGTCAAGTGGTTTGAAACATGTTGCAACCAGTACAAACACTTCACTCTTCGTAAATTAAATTATCGTGAACCATCTTGCTAGAGACCTGGCATTGCCAAAATACAAAGCTGAAATTTTCATGCTTAAAACAATAAAACTTACTTACTCTTTAAAGGGCAATAGGCTAGAATAGTAATACGTCAACATGAAAAGTCCAATCGACTTCTGCTGGCGGCGCTGACAGCACAAAACAATTTGTTGTATGTTTTTGAAATATATTGCATTTAATGCAAAAATTTTGTTGCATTTAATGCAAAAATTTTGTTGCATTTTCCTTTTTTATTTACATATTACCGATTTCGCAATAACAGCTTTATAAGGGCCCTTGAAGGGGTTAAAGAAGGAATTAAATTTTATAGTTTTGTCATCTCAATAAAAAAAAACTTAGTTCATTTTTTGACTGCTACAATGGCATGTGCTTCTGTAAAGACGTTGATGGCTTTATGATGGAATTGGGTATAAAGACAAATGCGATGATGGTGATTATTCGCTGATTTGAGCAAAGCAAGTCTAAAGGCAGCGCGGTAATACTCATTTGTTCATACCTGTTCCACATTCAGTGCAACTAAAAGAAACTTATGAAACAATGAAACTGTTGTTTAACTCTCATTAGTACCCTAAATTTTTTTCAAAGATTTAAGAAAATTAAAAAATTTTAACTCTTATTTTAGGAAAAGTTTGAATCTTACAAAAGTGGTTCTTAATTTAGTGCTTGCACTTTCATTAGTACAAAAATTCGAAAACTTTTTACTGATGAAAATTTTCCCAAACAACTTAATGCAAAAGAATTAGAAACTTGAAAAAGATTTAAGTTGGTTGCAGAAAGGTTTCTTGAAAATCATAAAGCTAAAAAATTAAATCGAAATTGTGGGAAATGTAGTAAACGTTTTTAGATATGTTCGTAGTAGAATGAGTGTAAAGTTGCATTTCTTCCATTTACACCTCGCATTTTTTCCAGAGAATTTAGGTGCTGTGAATGATGAACTTTGTAAAAGATTTTAACAGGACATTATATTTGTGGAAAATGCTGCAAAGGAAAAATAATGCTAGTATAATGGTAGACTATTTTTGGATTTTGTAGAAACAGAGAAAAACAAAATATTATTGCAGTGCAAAAGGGTGTATTGTTTTGTAGGTGGCAGTAAACTTTTTACTTATATTACTGTATTATATTTTTCTTTTTAATATCATTCAACTTTAACTGAACTGATAAGCAAAAATAATGTTTACGTTCGAAGTATAAAATTTGCATAAACTTTTTATTCTGAAATGTTTACGTCACAATTCGTATTGTTGTATCTCAAAAACCTGACGTGATAAAAAAAACTAAATAGAGAATTGAATTTAGCACCCAAAATATAGTCAAGACCTGTAAAAAATCCTGAACCACATAAAAAAAATTTTTTTATTGAGCAGTGTAATAAAGAACTAATTCAGCTCAGAAATACATTTATAATTTGCAATTTTATTTTAGTTTGTCAAGATTTATTTTTTTATCGAGATTGTTTTCAGCAAGAATTTTTATCAAAGCAGATGTAACAGTCGAATTTATTTGATAAAAAAATAGCTGCACAATTTTTTTAGCTTGGATTTTCGAGTTTGATGTACAAATTAGAAACAAAGCCAGTGAAATTGCTCTTATGTTTTTTGTTTTATTTTGCACTATAACTAGAAAAAATTTTTTGTTTCTTTATGCATATTTTTTTATATTCCTTAGAATATGACTTATTTTTAATATCTTATTTCTTAAGTACTTATTATTTGTCTAATTAAAAATATCTAACATTGCCTTAAAATATGCGATTAAAAAATGAGCTGATTTTTTCTTGCAATTTAGTTTCTTTGATTCGTCGGGGTCACTCATTATACCTAAAGTACCATCCCAATAAGAAAAACGAGCTTGAACGCGCTAAAGAAGAAATTCGAAACCTTCTCAAATTTCAAATTATTTCTGTTGATGGCTCCTTTGATGACGTGATACAGGAAAATGAATGGAAGAATATCAAGAAGAGCATTGAATCAAATGGAAAATTATGTGTGATTGAAGATGTGAGAAAATGTAGTTTCTTTAAAAGGTTTAGATGTTCTTTAAAGTACTGCATGCTTTAATTTCCAAAAGTTATACTCGTAGATGTATATGTTTACTTGTGTTACAATAAGCCTTTCACTCTTTAAAAAATTCTACAGACACCTGATAATGTATCATCAGATGACTTTATAGCGTGAAGAAAAATAAAACATATAATGTCTTTGCGCATGATTATTTTTTTATATTTTTTTGTTTGTTTTATTGGATATTTTTTATCTTGTATTTTTGATAAGTAATCGGCTAATTATTCTATTAAAATGAAACAGACTTTAGTCATTTTTAAAAAGTGATTTAATTAAACTTTGATATAGCTTTAGAAAGCGTGTTTATTTTTCAAAGACTTTTTATCTGACATTTATCGGGAAGAATCTTCAGAATGAACTGAATGCGATCCGATCGTGCTTATATAGGAAAGGAGAAGGAGTCTAATTAGTTAAAAAAGGCGACCAATTAAGAATAGAAAAAAAAAGAAAACGAAAGTGCTTCTGATTGGTTAAAAAAAGTCGCTTTAGGTTGTAAGATTAAAAACTAATTTCTTTCGCATAGTAACACTTTCCAACGTACCAGTCCAAATTTTTCTTCCACGATGTTTAAACTGTTAGTACGACAGAAACTTGGATCAAGTATCACGTTGGTTGGACTTCCTTCGAGTTTCAACAGCGGACACGATCAGATCCTGAAGTACCTGGAAGAAAACGTCGAAACCGAGGAAAAAATTCCTCTTCCTTACACGACGGCCGAGTTCATTTCGTCGTTCAGTAGCGACATCGGCGCTGACGAGCATCTCGCAAACATTGAATGGTTCCAAGAAACCGGTGGGATCAACGTGAAAGGAAAAAAACGGCTTGTTCGCAAAGGTCAGTCTCATTCGATGTTTGATAAGTTTTAATCGCTTAGAAGAATCCTAAACAAAAACCGGAAAGTTTGCAACCAATACTGAATTGCTTCTTGTTTATTTTTTAGCAATATCGTGGATAAAAGAAACAGCTCAAACCATTTCAATTCGATCTCAAGTTATGAACCTTCCTGGAATGTCCACTTTTTTACATGGCGATAGCGGAAAGCAATTTCTTAAGACAGCTTCGAAAAATGCAACCTGCATTATTACACTTGATCGATCAGAACCACCAAAATGGCGTGCTGCTCTTGAAGAAGTTGGTTATGGATTTTTCTATTATAAAATGATAATATTAGATTTGTAGAATTTTTTTTTTTCCGTAAAAAACTTCTTATAATTGTGAGTTTATGAGTTGATTCAATTGTAACATCCTCTTTCAACAAAAATTTATTTGCCGAAAACAAAATTTGTAATTTGTGCAGCCTATTGCTTTGGTTGTGAAAAAAAAAGAAAAAACATATAAAAGCAAAAAAACAATATAATTCGGTTCAACCTTTTCAACTTTATTACCAACTAATTAGCAGAATTACGGCAGATTTTTTTAAACCTACGTACAAAAACTGTCAAGCAATTACCTCGATCTGCTTTTGGAAATGCCAGACCAACACAGTGCTGCCCGGTTGGGATTATATTTGTTGAGTTATAGATTGAACTTCTTGTTTAGATTTGATCAACTTAAGATGTTTTTTTCAAAACCACAGCAGCACAACGAGAGCAATTGCATGTTTATCAGCAGCGTGGTGGCTGAAATGACGTTTTGGCTCTCTCGACCACATTCCCAACAAATTAGCCTTCAAGAACCCTGTTGATTTAATCTTCAATTAATGCAAGCGCTGATTTTTTATCCAATTAATTTTCTGAAATCTTTTAACTTATTTTGAAATCTTGAATCAAAGTAATGTTAATTACTTTCATAACAGAACAGATATAAAGGTACTTTCTGATAATTGAACTAAAAACAGGGATTTTTTGTTATTTTATTCATAGATTTATTTGTTTTAATTGAAGTTTCTTTAAATTTGGATTTCGGGTATTGTCCAAAAAAAGTTAAAATCCTTCAAATCGTTAATTCCACCATCTGTGAAACTGTTTTAAATCCGCAACCTAAATAAATGTTGCTTATAATTTCGAATTAAAGGGGTTAGTTAATACTGCTAACTTTTATTATAGATTTCCTGCATCCAGTAGAATGTACGGAGCTTTAAAATTTCACAAGTACCAAAAAAAATGAAAAACTAAAAAACAGAAGTTTGTACAGCGTGGTGCGAAGCGTTGTTTCATTGATCGACGTGTTTTTGGTTTTTGCTTTTGTGAAATGTTTTACGCTTGAAACGATTGTCATTTCCTCTGCTTGCGTCTTGAAAAGTTTAAGTTCAAGTCTTCAATCCGGGTCTGAGTGGTAGTTTAAACTTTCAAGGTCTTCTAAACATATTGCTTCTGTCATTTTTCAAGCGGGAAAAAATACTAGAAAATAAACATATGTTGGTTTCTTTATTTTAAACTCTTGAAAGATATCAATTTTTGCCGTCAACAAGTTTTTTGTTTTTTTGCTGAAGGATTTCAATCAGGTTTTTGCCGAAGAAAGCATTCAAAACTTAAATATCCACAACGAAAAGGCAGAAAAGAAAGGATTTCTCGTAAGCAATTTTTCCTTTTTTGAAATTTACATGACGAAACCCTTACATAAAGTCTTCTTTAAAACAATCTTTGTGAACTCAATTAAAGAACATTTTAGTTTTCCTCTATAAAACACATTCATAGTAATTTAATCAATAAATAGCTTATACATATATTGAACGTATTTTATGATAAATAAAGCAATATTGTTTTTTCTTTTATTAATCGACATCGTACACAATTACAAGAATAAACTAACCGAAAAAATAAAAAAAAATTTTGTTTTCCCAAAGTTGTTATTGAAAGGCAATCAATATTTTGAATTCACTATTACTTCATTTTTAACTACTTAATCCTCTTGAATAGCAGAAAAAGGACGAAAACGTTTTAGACGCTATCGACCTCGCCTCGACGTGATGCTAAACGTTTACAGATTTTTTTACAGGATGGGGACTTCAAATTGTCATCCTCATATATTTATGATATATTCTATTTTACTTTTCAGATTACATAAGTGTAATATATCGTTGGATAGCTATAAAAATAAGGTAATCACCTGTTCCTGACGCACGTGGAGTCTGCGACAGCCACAGAAACTAAACTGTTTGGGAATAGCTGTACTGTGAAAAGAAACAGCCAAATAGTCCAGTCTAACTATTTAATTTAATTTCCAATATAATTCACTTCAATTTCTTTAATTATTTCTATTACTTTTACAATTCAACTTATTCAAATAGATAAACCAACAGTTCCAATATTTCTCTTTAGTTAAAAACTGAACTGTAAATTTCTAAGTTGCTTATTCGAAGGAAACGCATTGAAAAGATTGCTACAATAAAGAATGCTATGAACTTAGAATTAAACGTGGCCAGCTTGTAACATCTGTTACGTCACAAGCGCCAAATGACTCAATGTTTTACGAGCTATTAGGCAACGGAAAATGAAGTTTACAAAGTTAATCGTTCGGACCATCACCAATGTTGAGTTTGACACTATGAAGAGAACATACGCGGAGTTATCGGAAATATCGTTTACTAAAGCGGAAGTGAGATGTGCCGTGGTCATGGCCCTGGTTTACAACAATGGTGAAGTGGACAACAGAACCATCGCCAACACCCTCAGGGTTGACATGAGAACCATCCAGCGTACTCGTAAGAAGTTGGAGGAGAGTAAGGATCCTCGTGGAATTATCACAAGAGCTCCAAAGTCTCTGGAAGACCGCCGGAAGTCGAGATATGCAGATTTTGTCAAAACGGTTGAGACCATGATCGACAAGTGTCGTCTCCAAGTCCATGAGATCCATGGCTAGTGAAAGGACAATTCAACGAACTCCACCAAGCTCCTCAACAAGCTGAAGCACCTGAAGGAGTCTAACATACTGTGGTTCTTCTCTGATGAGAAGAATTTCTTCCAGGACCAGGCCCACAACAGGCAGAACCATCGATGGATTACTATGTACCCCAACAATGTGTCCAGAGTGATGAAGACCAAGTTCCTTCACACGGTCATGGTCTTTGGTGTGATCAGCTCCGACGGGGACGTGATGCCGCCGCACATCTTTAAGGCGGGTCTTAGGGTCGATACAGAGATCTACCTGCAGGTCACGGAGACTGTGGTGTTACCCTGAATCAAACAGCTGGCCTGGGACAGGCCCTGGGTATGGTAGCAAGACAGTGCACCTAGTCATATCTCCAAACGCTCCCTTGCCTGGCTGGAGGACACTGCTACGACTTTGTAAGCAAGAACAAATGGCCTCCCAGTAGCCCGGATCTGAACCCAATAAATTATTTCTTTTGGGACGTTTTGGAGAATCAAACTAACCGACGCCCTCATACCACCAAGGCATCTGTCATCGCCTCCATCAAGGAGCAATGCATCTCTATGGACAGGGAGTTGGTGAAGAAGGCCTGCGGGAGCTTCAGGACTAGGGTGTCGAGTCATCGCGTCATCGAGGCTGCGGGCAATCTATGTCGAGTAGAATGTGTTTCTCGCATCATACCCTTATTCTGTTTTTTATTTGAAATAAATATCTTCAAAATTGACCGTTTTGTGTCTTTTTAAATAAAAAGCGAGCTACGGCGACAATTTGAAGTTCCCACCCTGTATGCTTTTAAAATGCCTTTTTATCTTTACTATCAAAAGAAGTACAAATGAAAATTTAAATGAAGTTGTAAAGATTGGCGCAGCACAAAAAATTAACTATAAAAACACTTTAAACACAAGTTGAATTGGCGCAATTAGTTTAAATAAAACTTGTAAAGGATTGAAAGCTTGTTTATCGCTATATTAACAAGTTAATGCCTGACTATAAAGCAAGAATAGTTGCTTGCCGTTAAAGTTAACTAATAATAAAATCGGACGATAATAATAATAAAAATAATTGCCAATAAGGGTTATTGTCAGGCGGCCGTCGGGAATATTATTGGAAATTTTTTGTCTCTTACTCCCCAAGAAGAAATGTCCGTAAAAGTACATGTCATCAATGGAAACATATTAAAGACAAAATGTGACGTAGTTGTAAACACAGTTGGAGATGATTTCAATTTGACACGTAAGATCTTGTTCTTGCCATAATTCTACAATTTTTTTTATATCGTTATTTTGAATAATATATTTAATGATTGTGTCATTGCCTATTCAGTTGCCAACATGAAAATTCTTTTTACTGTAAGCGGACGTATTGCTATACATTTTTTCAGCTGAGTCAGCAATAATTTATGTGTCTTCACAGCTTCCTTGAACAAGGTTCATAAATGAGTTATTTATAAAATAAGATTGTATTTCATTTACCGCGATACACTTTGAACTGCTAAACTTTAATTTTCTAATGCTTTTGTTAAAAACCTAAAAAACGTGAAACAAACGTCAAGTCGCCATGTTGTTACAATCCCGTACTAAACTTCTTTTTAATCAGCTAGTAATCCCTGATATGTATAAAGATGTTTTTTTTAGTTAGCAGAGTTTCCTCTGCTTTAATAAAAAAAACAGGAAATGCTGTCGTGGATGAATGTGCGAACAATCCTCAGCATAAAAGTGACATTTTGCGAGTGACAAAAGCACCGAATACAGACAGCAAAAATATTGTGCATCTGGTCACTCCAAGAACAGCAGAAAAAATAGCTGATCATTTGCTGAAAGCTTTCGAAGTCGTGGAGAAGAAATTAAAGTTGCAGTCAATTGCTATTCCAGCCATTGGAACCGGTAAGTTAACTAAAAACCACTTCTCTTAAGTCATTGCAAAGTATTTTAGCTTTTATTTAGAACCCCGTTGTTTTTCCAGAAAATTCGTCAATGTTGATATTAAACACTTGGTGTTTGGATTCAAACACCAAATTTTTAAAAGTGGTTTATCAATTTCACTACATTTAAAAAAAAAGTTTAGCAACTTTACAATGAGTTGAATATTTTCATATTATTGTTGATTTTTATGGAAAGTTAATAAAGTAAAGCCAAATCTTAGGGTTATTAGGCACTTGCATTGGGCTTTATCGACGCCCACTCCTGTTAATGTCTTGTTCTCAACTGAAAAAAATTGGTTGCTTCTATCTTTTAGGTTAATTTCAATTTAACTAGGTAATGAATTTTTGAATTTTCTTATACGGCAGCGTGGTCGAGTGGTTAACGCACCGGACTGATGATCAGCATGGTCTCGGTTCAAAACCCACTTGCGCCATTCTGTTGTGTTCTTGGGAAAAACACTTTACGGCACTTTCCCCTGCTTGGTGGTCTTGACAAGCAGTTCTAAATTACAGTAATATCTCTACTAAATTACAAGCGGACAGCAATATCTTGGCATCTCCGGAAGCAGGTCGGGGTAATTGCCTACCCTATGTATAGCGCCTCCGTCGCTTTCCTGCGAGTCAGGAGGATAAATATAGAGATTAAAATAAAAATAAATAAAATTATACGAAGATTTAAACCTCAAGGTTTTTTCTAGGTCAAATCGGAATGACGGATATTGAAGTGGCGAAAAGCATTCGTAAAGCCATAGATATGTTTCGAAAATCCAAACCAAAACATCTCAATCAAATAAACGTTGTTGTCTTCGAAAAGAAAATGGTGCCAGCTTTTAAGGACGCTTTGCTTAAGTCGACTATCGATCAGCCTAATAGTGCTTCTCATTCAAAACAAGCCTTGCAAACTACACCAGCGCCTGTTTCTATGCAAAGTCAAGCTGGAAGTGTCACTGTCACATCTGGAGATATCTTAGTTTCTAATTGCGAAGCAATGTTTAATACAGTTGGATCCGACTTCAACTTAAAAGGTTGGCGCCATTAATATTTTATTTTATTAAATTGTAATTTCTAAACTTTATATCAAAACAGTTTTGGTAAATAATTTTTCAGTAAAACAAACTAATTGTGGTGTAATCATTTGATTGTATCAAAACTTGTTAGAGTTTTATGATAATGATGACCATGAATTTTGTGTATGAGATCATGAAAATAAACATTCAGAAATATATCAACCTTAAAAAAAGTTGAAAAGTGCTTTAATAAGCTTGTTGTTTCAATTTTTGATCATGGAATGCTTCAAAACTATTTTGATTTCGATTTATTGTATAATCTGACTAAATCTCTAGCTTCACTTGTTATTAAAATTTTGTTTTTTGTGAATTGCTGAAAAAGTTTTATTTTATGTTTATTTTTCTACGCGTAAGTTTTTGAAAATGTTTTGACTTAATTCTATTTTTTCAGCCAGCCAAGTTTCAGCAAAAGTCTTACAAACAGCAGGAAGCAGCATACACACAGAATGCCAATCTCCAACAGTGCCTAAAACCGAAGCGTGCAGAGTCACTAGTGGTGGAAACAGCTCTTTTAAAAACATTGTTCATTTTATTACTCCAAACGACCCCAAAGTTCTAGCTAAGAACTTGGAAGACGTTCTGAATTTTCTTGACCAGAATTTTAATGTAAATTCAGTTGCGATTCCAGCAATTGGGACAGGTGAAATGCTAAGTTTTCAAGAGAAAATAGCTGTTATAAAAATTTTTTGACAAGAATTTTCATTTTTATTTGGTCTATAAATAAATTATTAAGAAGTTTTTTCCCGTTTACCAGAAAATTCGTATCGCATATTTATGAAAAGTAGCATATTTGGAATCACGTGCGATATGAAAGATTTTAAGAAGGCTATGATAATTTACATTAAAAGTTTTTCATTTAATTAGAAAACGCAAGATTTGAGGACATTCAAAACAAGAATTTTTTTAGGAAATGCAAAATTGAAAGTTACTGATGTTGCTAAAGCATTTGGAACAGCAATTAGCAATTACATATACAACAATCCAAAAACCCTCACAAAAATCGAAGTGATCATCTTCGACAAGCAATTGCTTCCGGATTTTCAAACCCATGTTGTCCCAGTTCAAAAAGTGCTTCCTATTCAACCAACCAAATCAACGGTAAAACCGAAGTCGAAGTTCTTTCCAATGACAAGTGACAACGATGAGAAGCACAAAGTTGTTCTTTATTTTACATCGAACGATGAAGAAAACATGCAAAGGGTAAGACTGAGACGTTGAAAAAAATTCTTTTTACTTTGCAAACAAAACTTATTGATGTCATTATGTTGGTTATGTTGTTTAATTTGTTTTAAGTTCAACAGTTTTACTGTAAGTGCAAACATTTAGTTGGCGTGTAGACGTTTGTTAGATGATTGATGTTGTAGTTGTAGCTTTTTCATCGTTACAAGGACTATTCACTTCGAGTCAAACACAGCAGAAACAAGGCCGAGGGTTTATTCTTTTACTGTCCCAGATTATTGTACTACCCGAATTAGTTGCTGGCAACATTGATGTTAAGCCAGCTTTGTGTTTTGCCATTAAAAACTGTAATATTTTTTGGCCCTACAGTGGCGCCACATCGCGATTTATCGACGAAGCGATCGAGACCCATTTGCGCTTGGAAAAATTTTACTGCTTTTGGTCTCTATTAGTAACACAGTTTTCTGTATTCCGTGTCCATGAAAAATGTTTGCCACGCTTCAACTGTTGTCTTTTTCTTAATAGGTATTTGAAACTGCTGCATGAAACATTTAAGAAAAATGTTATTCATATCGTTTAAGCAATTTCTTAATCACTTTTAACATCTGGCCAAACTTTCATTGAGTTGCAAAAGAGCTGAGAAACATTAAAAGTAAAACAACTGTAAAACGCTATTATCAGAAAGGCGAAAAAACTTGTTATTTCTTGCTACTCATTGTAAAGTTTTAAATGTTTCACTTACGACGAAATATAAAGGATCCATTTTATTGATGAAAAAGCATCTATCTGCTTCAATCAATCCAGATAAAAAGGTTCATCAAAATTTACCATGTTTTTTATTAAAAGCAACATAAGGCAAAACTGATAACCTGCAATTACGTCACGTCTCGTTTCTAGATAAACTATTTAAATATTTAAATTGAATGAAAAAATCTTTATACTGCTGTTAAAATTGATCAAATTCTTTTTGTTAAAGGCATGGGAAATTATTAGTAATAAAGCAGAGTCAAAATGCAGTAAAAGAGTAATCAAAGACGATGTTCTTGAATTTCTCGACGATGACGATCGCAATGAACTGAAGGCGATTGAACGCGAATTTGACGTTTCACTGATGTCACCCGATGATGAAAAGCAAGGAAAATTTATACGCAAAAATTTTAAATTTTAAAATAGTACTGTTCTATGTATAAATATTGCAAGACTATGAGTTAAAAGCCTATTTATGGTGTTACAATTTTACTTGAATGCCATGTTCATCACTTACATGTTTAGTTATCTTTTAGATGCTTGTAATAACCAAACCTGCTCAAAATAATAGCAACTGTTTAAGTCAACTTTTTTTTCGATTCCATTGTACCCGATAGGCTATGGATTCTGACCTAGAAAAAAACTTGTTGGAATGTTAAATTCACGAACCTCTTCAAACTTTTGCCAACGGTTTTCTCTCAAGTTTTTACATAAAGAATTTGCTACTACGCAGGAGCGCTAAAAGCGCAGAGAAGTCATGGTAGCAATTGCCCTCTGCCTTTTGGGCCTGTTCAAATGGCCACCTTCCTTTGTCTGCACCTTAAATTTAGGACAAAAGTGAGAATCATGAACTCTTTTGAAAGTGACAACCTTTTTCTTTTAGAGATCATTATGTTTTTTGAGACAAAAAGAGATTTTGGGCACTGATTAAAATTTATGACTTTTTTTGTAGTCTTTATCAGATTTTCGCGCTGAAAACGGTCGCGTACGAAGTCGTAATTTTGTAAAGAGTGCCTTAAAACATAAATTGCTTTTTTTATTTTGCCCCTCCTGAAAAAATATGGCTTTCCGGCGTTCCTGATGCTACGACAGTTTATCGAAACAACAATTTATTAAATAACAGTTGATTTAATTGTACAAGTTTCTGTTATTAAACTATCTTTTTGTTATTTTAAATCAGATTTATTTACATCATAAATCGGCTTGGAAAAGTTATGACGCCATATACACCCACTATGCAGTTTCGATAAACTATCATTGGATAAAATGCCGGGTCACGGAAGAATTGCGAATAGCATATTGCTCAGTAATTTGTTTTACAAAGAAAAGGTTTTAATTTGTCCCATGTTTTTGTTGCAGTACCGAAAATCAATTCGTGATTGTCGGTTTCAAAAACGCTGTGACTGATGCATACACGTATACTTTGTCATTACTACAAAAATATAACGCAGCTGTCACCCGTGCCGATTATGTTACTTGGCAATACGAAGATCCGAAGACAAAGGCTTGGAAAAAGCATTCTTTGCTTGCAAACTTGGAGTTAGAAAACTCGTACAAAGTTAGTGTTTGTAGTAGACTTATTTAAAAAACAGATCAGTTTATACAAATGTATACTATGTATAGTAAAAATTTTTGTATATAATTATTGTTTACTTACTTTATTTCCTTCAAAATAATATTTCTTACCGTAATGCAAAAGTTGTTTCGATTGCTTTAAAATAGATTTGATGTTAATAGATTTTTGCAAACATTTTTTTGTGCGTATGAATGATGTTTTAAAATAATTTTTTGTCTAAGTTTATAATTAGAGGTGCTGTAAAAGTAAAGCATCAACACGGCTAAATAGTTGTAAAAAGTTAACGTTGCTTTTCAAATAATATTTTTATAGGAGGACAACACTGGGTCATTTAGTATAAGCATGAAAATTGATGGAGAGAAAAATCTATTTTTTGTTGACTTTAAGAATTCAACTCAAACTGCTCAATCAAATCAAACACAATACAAAATTAAACGTCTGTCCAACACCAGCAGTAAGTTGCTAAATCGATTTTAGATTTGTGCCAATAATCTTGCAAAATATTTCTTTAAGACTGGCCGTCTAATTGGGACGGAACAAAATCGCGACAGCTAATCTTACTTGCTCCACAGCAGCAAGAATACAAAGATGTGCTTCAAAAATTTCAAAAAACTATGAAAAATATAAACGTCATTCAGGCAAGTGTAAAACCAGCAAGTTTTTTTAATTTATTTTTTTTTTTTGTAATCCAGTTGTTTTAATTATGTTTACGATTTACTTAAAGCAAGTCTTCAACGTCAGGTTATGATCTAGTTTGATATCCGTTGAACAGATCGCAAGATTTTTTTCGTTGAGTATTTTTTTATATGGAACGTTAAGGAAGACAATGCTGCATATGTAAAGAGATATTGGTGAATCATTTTCATCTTTTCTAATATTTCTTGTTCACGTTTTGCAGCTTCACCGTGTGGAAAACAAAAAACTTTTTGCTCAATTTCAAGCTCAAAAACAAGATGTTCAAGAACGATTGAAGTCGAATAACGTTACTCGTCCGGTGACGATGGAATTGTTTCACGGAACATCACATGACGTTTGCGAGAAAATCTACAAAGGAGGTTTCAATCGAAGTTACGCTGGAAAAAACGGTAACAGCCCGATGTATTCGGCGCGTAATCATTTTTTTTCTAGTCTTTACGCTAATGACTTTTAAATTTTTTTTCCGTTTATATTTATTTTCCTGACTTGCAGAAAAGCGTCGGAGGCGCTATACATAGAGCAACTATCAAACAATTACCCCAACCTGCTTCCTGAGATGGCAAGCTGTCCGGTTGGAATTTTTTATTTGTTTTTTTAGTTTTTTATGTAGAGATATGACTGAAATTTAGAGCTGCTTACTAAGACCGCCGCAGAAGAAAGCGCCGTAAAGTTTCTTTCCGAAAGACACAACAGGATGGCACGAGTAGTTTTGGAACCGAGAACGTGTCGATCACATTCGCCATCAATCACGGCTCCTCTTAACCCCTTGACCAAGCTGCCGAAATAATCAAATCAAACTTCTCTTTGTGCATCGGGCTAAAAATATAGACAGAATTCTACTATGAAGTGTTCCATTTTGGCCGAGAAAAACTAAATTATCTTGTTCTTTACTACCTTTATTGTACTATAGAGAGATGCATGAAAAACTAGCAGATTAGAGGTGTACCTAAATTCTATTTTGGAAAGAATTTAGTTTTGGTTCTGGATGAAACGTCTAAATTTCAAGCATACTAATTTATCTTTTAAAAAAGGCCTAAGTGTGTTTCATGTTTGTATGATGTCAACTGACTGATAGGTGGATGAAGAAACTCCTAGAAAATTTTATATTTACTGTTGTCGAAAACCCATCATAATCTAAAAAATGTAAGAAAACTGCTGGACCGTACAAATTTTTAAACCCTTAAAAACCATTATGGTTATTGTCTATTTTACTTTACGGGGTGAATTTAAGGACACTCTGTCAAAATCTCTCTTCTGTCTGAGGGTTGAGCTTAACCCAAGCTGCTCAGGATAAGCCCATTCCAACAGGCCTGGCACCGGTCCCGGGCACAAAAGCACGGAGCCTGGAAGCATTTTCACAGTACTCCGCTTTCCATTTGTGATTTGTCCATTCAGAAGCGCGGATGCCAAGTTTGGCAAGGTTATCCAAAAGATTCCGCGCAACTGGTACAAACGGGCGTCTGGATCTTATTCTCACTTGGCGAGTATCTGAGGACCCACTAAAAGACCATATAAGATATTATCAGGGTTCAGAGATCCACGGTAAGCCAAGGAGATTGTTGCTCCTATTCGGAGAAGCTTAGCTGGCTGGATGTTTGAGAGTATAGGTAGGTGGTCCGTTGGAGTGGGACGCAGGCATCCAGTAACTATGTGCAAGGCATCGTTCAAGACACTGTCGATGAGACGAGTGAGTGCTGCGACACCAGACTGGTGCACAGTACTCAGCTGTTGAGTAGACTAGAGATAAGGTGGCTATGCGTAGTGTTTTAGCACAAGCACCCCATCCCGAACCCATGAGTCGCCTTAGCTGTGTGACGGGCGAGGATAGTTTTTTGCACAATGCCACTAGATGGTGACGAAACGTGAGCGATCTCTCCAGTTTTACCCCGAGATAAGTAGGGGTTGGACAGAACGGTAAAAGTCTACCGTTGTTGCAGACTTTTAGCTCACGCACTCACGTCTCTTGGTTATTTAAGTGAAAGGCTGCCGTCACCGTCTTTGTGTGACTGAGCTTCAACCTCCAAGTCTGGAGATACGCTGAAAATGTAGACATGTCTTGGCTTAAAGTCCCCTTCGATTTCTTCCAGTTTCCGGAAGAGTGCAGCAATGTTAAATCATCAGCATAAGCAAACTTTCTGGAAATCATGGAAGGAAGATCGTACGTATAGATGTTAGATAGGAGGGGAGCCAAGCTCGATCCCTGAGGAACGCCATTTTTAAGACGGCGTAGGCTGCTTTGCTTGCTGTCACCGGTAGTAAGGGTGAAACGTTTATTTCGGACAAGCGCCATAATCATTCTGACCAAGTGCTTATCCGGAAGAAGTCTCAGCAGCTTGTAGGTAAGACCACAGTGCCAGACAGTGTCATAAGCAGCTGTCAGATTGAGAAATACGGCACCGGCCTTTTTTTTAGCCTCAAAAGAATCTCGATGTTTTGGGTTAGCAGAACAACTTGATCTATGGTATCTTTCCACGTCGAAACCCAGCCGGCTTTTTAGGGAGCAGTGGATCGATTAATGGTTCAACGCAGGCGTAGATAAGCCTCTCGAAAATCTTGTAACAGAGCAGAGATATCGGTCGATAACTCTTTGGGTCCCTCATGGGCTTCATTGGCTTTGGGATCGCGACTACAAGAGCTCTTCTCCAGATATTGGGAATTTTGAGTCGGTGCAAGCAGGAAGAAAGGAAGTCACGTAACCAGGACTTTAAGGCAGCTCCAGCATGGATTATAAGCTCTGGGCAAATGGAATCAGGTCCCGGAGCTTTACCTGGTTTTAAATGTTGGAGAACAGCAGTAAATTCTCTCTGTGAAAAAGTGTCAGAGATATTTACTGGGTCTAATGTTGTGGCCCTCCAAAGGTCAGGCACTTTTTGAGAGACAAGTCGAGAAGACTTTCGGTTAACAGCCTCGTATCAACATGGCTGTTTGAAGAATTTAAACTTGGGCAACAAGTGCATCTGCCTTTCTAATTTTGTTTTTGGGCCTAACTTGTTCCTTTTTTAGAAGCACTTCTGCTGCTTATATTTCTTTTCTTTCATCCATGGTATCCAGCTCAGCCAATGCTTGGGCTTTTTGGGCAAGTGGCCTTAAATGCAGTCTTTTTTGGAGGCAACAGAAATTGAAGAAAGTGATACACAATCCATTTCATCATCACCAAGCATCATTTGGGATTTGCTATTCTCAGATTTGGTTTCATCACATTAATTAGAATTGAAACTTATATTCATTCATTCATTCATTCATTTATTTTATTTTCAATCATTATTAAACAGTTTAACACAAAAAATATAAATATTGGAAAGATCAAGAAAAGAAAGAAGCAGCACAACGTCAGACGTTAAAACATGCCTAAGATAATCAGAAAGTGAAAGTACAAAACAGTAGAAAGCATGGCCGTAACACCTTAATCAGATAAAAATATAAGGAATCCAAAGTTTAAAATTTAAACTTTTAAACTCTTAAAGCCAAAATCTAAGTTTATGTGAGGTCAATTCGGGATCTTATTTACGCAGTGAATTTTAGGACACTCCGTCAAAATCTTTTTTCTGCCTAGTTGTTATATTAATCCAGACTAACAAATTAAAACCAGAGTTCCAATTTAAGCAGTTTAGATTTGTGAGAACTCCAGGCAAAAGACCAGAGTTGTATTTTAAATATCTTTTCATTTACCACGTTTTGTTGTATTTACGACTTCTTTGTTCTGTCTTATCTCACACGCGCCAAAAGTATACTACGATTCGAGAAAATTTAATCATTATTATTATTATTTTTCATTAATGGAGCGTGCTTACAATGTGTATAGTATACCATGAATCCTCACAAACGATCCAAAAAATACTCAACTACATCAATGCTCCGCAACCTTTTCACTCACAACACACTTAAAAACTTTTAAATTTTGCGACACACCTCGAGCAAAAATGTAAAAAATTTGTTCAATTTAAACGTATAATCGACTTTATGGTTTATTTTAATAAGTTAAAGAAGCATAGTAGAGTTTGATTCAACGAATTTTTTAGCAGTTGTAAAACTTAAATTTTCAAAAAATCAAATGAATTTTTATTTAAAAAAGTATGTTCAGATTAGTTACACGCGGCACACCGGTTGCAGAGCATTGAACTACCACATACTTTGTTTGTGTCCACGGACGATTTCTAACAACCAACGAAATTCTAACGATTTCTAACAACCATTTATGACTAAATTTGCCGAATAATGTAATTTAACACGCAAAAGATTAAATCAAACTTTTTATATGAAGATAATAACAATTTTTGGTTTTGACTGAAATATTGGTGTCAGGTACGCCAGGCAGTAATAAAACCGTTTCCGATATACCCGTCACCCTTATAGCTGATAGAAAGTAAATGCTCTTTTCTTCGAGATGAAGAATAAATGTAATAAACTTTCTGCAAAGCCGCTTGGTATGATGAACGAGTGAAACAAACTCTTCTTGAAACACTTATTCCAATGTATACAATACGATCGTGCTTGTTTCACTAAAGCTCCCTTCTGTAAAGCCTGGAAATATTTTAGTAAAGTTAGATCAAGGATCTTTAGTTTAAATTTTGCTGTTTTTAGTTAATTTTATTTGACTGAAGAGAGTTCATGAAACCCAAAAACGTTCAAGTTTTGTGTTAATAAGAGTTCTATTTCTTTTTTGGGCTTTCCTATTGTCCCAGGTGACAACAACATATCAATTTTTTTCACTTTTCTTGCAGTGGTTATTGACTACCACCATGTTCTTCACAAGCATAAGTTTTTATTAAGTTTCCCTCTTTGCTTCTTTCCGGAAGTTCATCTGTTGTTATGTTAAGTTATAGAGCCTAGTGTGATAGTTTCCATTAATAGTTTGTTTATTGTGGTGTCAGAAGTTTGTTTAGCAGCCATCTTGCGAAGGAGGTGCAGTGGATCATAGTTTTTATGATTTAATAAATATTCTATTTTTTAAATTTTTAGATAAGTCAAATAAGACATATATTTGATTATAACTATTTTTATTCGTGAATTAAATGATTTGTTAACATTGGAATAGCGAGCCTCAGAAGTATTTGTTTGTGATTGTTTTTGTCGAAGATCGCCGTAATGAAAACGCGATTCGTTTTGATACGTGCATGGGCCACCTACGGTCCGCGAAGGCATTTCGCCCAGCGAAACACAAATAAAAGTTATAATTTGTTTTTTTGATCTTCACTTAGATTTAGACGTAATGTTTTTTCACCAACCTCGCAACTAGAACTCTTGCCTTTAAATTTAATTCAAGACCAACAAAAAAGGTCATCACTTCAATTCAAACGGCATTTTCAACCAGGCCTAATAAGCACTTTTAAGAAATATATGTGATGAGGTTTTTTATTTTTACTCGATTTACAAAATAATCAAGGGACTCCTGGCCGATGATGAATCTTCGAAAATATAATTTGACCCATATATGAACAAAGGTTTCCCATGTATGGTTTAATGAAATAATATGGACTAAGTTTAAGGTGATTTATACCGTGGTAAATATTTGTAAAGTAAAGAGAGTAGACGTGTCCTGATTCTCGTGTTGGCAGTTAAACTGCTTTAGTTGTGATAAGATATCTGATCGATTCGGAGAAAGTTACTCGCTCTCATAATCATGAACTTCAGTGTTATAAATTAAAGTTGTTGCTTATAAATAGCTGTAATAAATGGACAGTCACATGACTTGTAAATGGTACGATGATGGCCCCGGTTCTTCCTATTGATTCTATTAAAAGTTTCAAATTTCTGAATTAAACAGATGCTTTATTGTAACAGAAAAGTCTAATTATTCGTAGTTAAAATGTTGAAATTAGACGAATAACACTTAAATTTCCTTTGAACTTCTTTTGCAAAAAAGGTAGACTCAAATTAAGAATTATGCAGCAAAGATTTTTGTCTACAGTAATTCAAATTTCAAGACATTTGTTAATTAACACGTCCAGTATATGTTGCGCTTCTGCACTAAAGTTAACTTAACGTATTTTATTAATGTAAATAAATTAAACAACGGGTGCGAGTAAATAGAAATTTAAGCTTTATCAGCAGGCAAGAAACACGCTTCTATACCAGCTGGCAAAAGAGCGCTTCGAAATTGCATTATGCAGCGATCAAGCCCAAAGCAATGCCGCAAAAGAATATATCCAATAGATGGGATTTACGTCAGGCAGAAAGTTAATGTTTGTTGCAACATCTGCCTTATTCAGCCATTTCCGAGTAAACATCAACGCTTACGATTATTTTCATATTTGATTTAAGTAAAATAATTATGAATCATGGTTAAATCGTAACAACGTTTATTATTGATAGATCTGTTGCGATTGGTAGAAACTAGACAAATATTTTTTTTAGGCTAAGCTTGTTTATCTAAGCTTTTCCCTCTTAATTTCAGCAACTGTGTATGGAAATGGTGTGTACTTTGCCTTGAACTCTAATTATTCGAATAACTATGCTGAAACAAACCAAAACGGTGAAAGAAGAATGTTCTTGGTCGATGTAATTACTGGGGAATACGCTCAAGGAGCACAAGGCATGATTGATGCCCCACCAAGACCAGGGGGATCGTCAGCTGATCTGTACGACAGTGTAGTAAATGTATTGCAAAGCCCAGAAATATTTGTAGTTTTCAAAGACGCCAGCGCCTATCCTCTGTACATTTTAACTTATCGTTAAATGTTTGGCTTCAAATAAAAACTTTTCTTACGGCGCATCTACTTGAGAAATCACGTTTTTTTCTATTGATTTTTTATGTCAAAAAAAAAAGTAAATCTTAAAATTAGATCTTGCGATCCGAGTTACCAAAAAATTACGATCATTTAATGTCATTCTATAGTTAATCTCAAAAAATATGTTGACCATGTAATTTTCATAGATAGAACTTTAATAACTGAAATACTGGTGTAACAACAAATTTTCTTTGATTTTCTCGCTTTATTTGTATATACGTATATATCTTTCCATTATCCATCATCGTGATATGTCAATGAACATGTATTATTGTAGAATCTAAGCGTGTATCAATCAAGATTTTTGGTGTTTTGTTTGTTTGTTTTGATAAATTTATGGTGTAGGTTTGTCACACCTAACCCCTTTTACCCCGGATGGAACATATATGTTCCATCTGCAAATTTATCCCTACGATTGGATCATAGTTGTTCCAATCTTCACTTTAAAGAGCTCTATTTGTCTGACAAAGCTATGAATTAGGTGCTAGGTGTAAGATGAAACCATACTGCTCTAACTTGTCTGCCACCTGACTATTTTTTTGTTTATTTTGGTATAGGATGAAAATATTTAAGAATCAATTATTTATTAACAAAAAAATCGGGAGTGAAAGGGATAAACTATTTTTAACGATTGATTTACAGCAGCTTCATTACTATGTAAAAATTTGTAGATTTGTTAATTTTATGAAAACTTGATGCTTTTTTAGCAATTTTAACCAACTGGATCAACTTCATTACTTATTTTTGTCGTTATTCTGCAATTTAAGATAGCAATTTAAAAAAAATAATTTTTAAAGAAAAAGTGCTGCATATTGTTTTTCACCGTGTAATTTGAAGTAACTTTTTTTTATCTTAAATAAAAATTCAAGATTGCACGGTTTAATTGACAAATACTTACGACTAAACAATTTTTTCAAGAATACCTCCTGTCAGATAGAATTATCAAAATCAGTATTTGGACCCAGTTATTTTCGAGATCTGTTCCTAAAACTCATTTGTTTAAAATATTTTCAAATTTCATACAATAAACAACTTTCAGAACGTCAGAGAACGAGAGACTAAGTGCACCGCAACTGAATGAGATGAATGATTTGAGTACACGCATACTTTAATAGTAGTTTTTCCTTTATTGTATTTATCAGAAATTTATTTTACTTTTCTACGTTACCTCTCACCGATCAAAGCTTTGATATTTTTATTGATTTAAATCTCCAATGGTTGCAAGATAAAAAAAGAAAATTTGGGGATTTCCCACTTTAACTTAATATTGAAGAAACTATTTAAAACACAAACAAAAAATTGATTAAATTAAATAAAATAATACCAAAAACTTATTTAAATAGAAATGCACCTAAGCAAATTAATGTAATCGAAAATCTATATTTAAGTTCTATGCATTTAGTGAGCAAATGCATTTTTTCAACTGCACAATATTTAATTTGAGATCACTAAATTAAAGCTAAGGAAAAAAATTAAAAAATTTATTATGATTAAATTCAACAAAGGAGCGACGCGGGTTCTAAACTCAATTATCAAAGACAATAAATAAATAATAAATCAATACAAATAGTCTTTCTGGCAAGATAGAGGTCGTACAGTTGGCCGTCTTGAAGAGACTTCGCCCGGCGCGCACCGTTGGTCGAAATAAATAATAAATTTTACATTTATTTTATCAAAATAGTCCTCAACAGCTTGTTTCCTTCTGTTTAAGGCATCATCAGAAAGTTGTATTAAATTTAAAGAAGACTCAATGATGATTAGAATCTTTGTTCATGATCTTCTGGTAAAATTTGAATTAAACTGCTGGTAATTTTTTATTAAAAGATAAAACAATAATAAAAAGTTGACGTTTCGGTGTACTATGATTTAGTAAACCTTCATCAGGAGATTAAATGAAATACAAATATCATCTGTAATAAAACCACAGTGGTGCAAAAAAAAAAGAAAAAAAATAATAAAAGTACTGTACATTTGTGATCTAAAACGACATCTAACGGATTTAAAATTTTAAACTATGATAAACAGTTGGACAAAAACAATTGGTTTTGTCATTAAAAGCATAAATATTATAATGAACAAAAAAGGACTCCAAAAATCTTCTTTTTATATAATCTGTTTCTTTTGCCAAAGTTTTTGAGTTATTCCAATCCATATGATAAATTTCCGAATATATATGTTTCACCAGAGCAGATTTGTTGTTCATATCATAATTTTCAAATCGTGCTAAATTTTTTGGATTCACATTTATATAGGTGAAACTGGTAGGGCATTTCGTACAAGATGAAAAAAACACATGCGTGATGTGAATCCAAAAAAATTTCTATTCTTCACGGTCACGGCTTTAGTTTGCAATCAGTTTTTGAAACAAGATCGTTCCATAAAAAGCTTTAAAAAAAGGCGAAAATTTGCTATTTGATGATATTTTTACTAAATCTTTGTGTGTAAACTTTATAAAACCTGCAATATTTTATAAAAGTTAAGTTTGGAAGTTTTTTTGTATTTCATCATACCAATTGTTTTTGAGGCGTAAAACTTTGATTTGCATGAGAAACAAGTACGCCTACTTTACAAGGCTGCCATCAGTAAAAATAACTCACTGTTTTCCCGAAGTATTGATAGGTAACTTGCATCAAAAAAAGGGGAAACGAATATAAAAGAAAAAATGTGAATAATACAATAATTATTTTATTTTAAACTAGCCTTACACATTTTAATGCTTATAACATCGCTTTACTTATATTAAAATTGTTCCAAGAAACTGTTTCGCCTGTGAGACTCATCAGCAGTATGGCCTTACAAAAAGGGGCTTCGGGTAAGAAAAGTAAGGCGAGGCCACTATTTAATGTCCCAAGGCAAAGCAATCTCTAAAAAACAGTCATTGTCTTAGGAGGGAGCCACTTTTTAGTTTATCAAAACAAAGTGAATACTAAAAAAGTCTTCGCTTTTGTGGGACCACTGTTAAGTGTTTCAAAACAGTGTGGTCTCTAAAAAAAACATCGTTTTTGGAGGGGCCACTTTCAGGAAAGAAAAATCAAAGCACTGATCCTGTACTTGACTAATTTTAATACCAAATTTGAGTACTTTTGGTCCTGATTACATATACTTTTTAGTACTGATTGTTTTGAGGTACAAATTATCAAAATGTTGTAGGCTATTTAAAAGTACTCCAGTACTTTGTTATTAGTCTAAACCAGGGTTTCTCAAACTTTTTTATTCATGGAACCTTTGTCTTATTATTTTTGCTCACGGAACACTTCGTCAAAAAAATTCAAATTACAAATTTGTCAAGAATATCAATGGACTGTTTTGCAAGTCAAAAAACTAAATTTGCTTAGCGAATTATAACGAAACGTAACATAAGAATGTGAAATTAAAAGAAATATGTAAAGGTTATGCAAGCTCATTATGAGGTACTTGCAAATCGTCATGTTCATTGTTTAGCTGAACCATAGGCGTACCAGCCAAAAAAAATTTGGGGGCAATGAAATTTCCCCCAAATTTTGACATTTGCCCAAATCATGATTTTCTAGTACTTTACGGATAGAAAAAAAAAAATTGTCTAAGATTCTCGGACAAAGACCAAATTTCGTCCTAAAACCAAGGTGTTCTCTAAAAAAAAAGGTCTTTACTGCAAATCAGTCTCATATTTCTCAATTTTCGTCCCAAAATCAAGGTGTTCTCTAAAAAAAAAAGAAAAAAGTTCTTCATCTAAATTTGGTAACTATTTTTTGCAGTTGATCATTAACATTGCCCTAAAATTCCTAAACTTTGCCCAAATTTTTCATATCGCTGCCCGAAAAATTCTTGTTTTGTCCAAATATTTTCTTGTCACTGTCTGAAACATTTGAATTTTGCCCAAATCTTGGAAACTTGGGGGGCAATTGCTCCCCTGCCTCGCGCCAGGTACGGACATGAGCGGAACACTTTACGTAAGCCCGCGGAGCACAAATGTTCCGCGGAACACAGTTTGAGAAACGCTGGTCTAAACTATACCTAATTATAAACTCGGGTGAGTAAAACGCAGGAAGATTACCTATGTGATTGCTCGCGTTCTAAAACTGCATTAGGAATCAAATTTCTTGTGGCCCAATTTGAATCGTTGGGAATCGACTTTTAAACCAAAAGCAGTTTATGCTTTATATGTCCAATCTTTTTAAAGCAAGAGTTACATACGTTTAGAAGAGAGGTTCCCAGCCTGTGGTACGCGCAGGTCTTCCAAGTGGTACCTGAGTAACTTTTAAAATCTCATAAAAACACAGTTGTTATATTAATGTATATTATTCTTTTGCTGAGTCAACTAATAATTAATCAAATCAGTTGTTCGGCAAGAAGTGGTACGCGTTGACAATACGGGCTGCCCAAGGGGTACGAGATCGCAAAAAGGCTGGGAACCCCTGGTTTAGAAAAAATCGAAGATTTTCTTTTGTTATCCTAACTTGCAGTTCAAAAATTTATTATTACCTTCAAACGTCAAAAAGTCTTAACTTCTCACTCTTATCACAAACAAAAAAGTATTAAGCCAAACATTTATTAATTTTTTCAGGTACATTATCATGGTTTGAACAATTAATTCAAAAATGATCTTTTCTCAAAACGCCACGCTGTAGGCCGTTTATTTTATGTTATTTCAGAGAATACCACCCGGGTCACTCAAAACATTTCTGAAAATTTCAAGCGGACGCAATGTCTTGGCATCTCCGGAAGCGGGGGGGGGGTAATTGCTTACCCTATGTAGGCCTCTAGCGCTTTCCTGTGAGTCAGGAGGATAAATATATTGTTAAACAATAAATAACTATTCTTTGGTTGTGCAAACATGCACTATGGAGCGCGGCTGGGTTCTCAGCCTTGGGCGGAATAGCCTACAACTCGTGAGCGTATGCGGGCGCATCGCTGAAATTCTAACCCGAAATATTTGCTGCGTGGCGCAATCCGGTTAGCAAAGAGTTGATGACTTTTTTTATCTTCACTTAGATTTCAATGTATAATTTTAAAATTTCTCTTTCTAGGTTTTAGAATTTGCGCCTCAGGTTTATCTGTATTTAAAATTTTACTTTAAAATCAAAGTGAAGACAAAAAACCTCTTCACTTTAATTGGGTGCCAAATCTTAGTCACGCAAGAAGTTGGTAAATTTCTTATTAAAATTTTTAGCTGTAATCAAAGTGAAAACCAAACAAAAGGTCAGCATCCAATCAAAAGTCGTTTTCATAGATAAAACTTAGTTTTGAATTAATTAATATTTTGTTTTCGTATTGAGTGACTGATTAAAAAATTTTTTAAAGATGGCTGCACTAGGTCACATTGCCCACTGATTAAATTACAGATTGATTTTTATTTTTATTTTTATCTATATATTTATCTTCTTGACCCGCAGGAAAGCGCCGGAGGTGCTATACACAGGGCAAGTAATTACCCCGACCTGCTTCCGGAGATGCCGAGATATTACTGTCCACTTGAAATTTTAACACTTAATAGGTAACCATGGTTCCCCCTACAGATATAGGTAACCTGGGGTCCAGCTAGATCACAGGTTATCAATGGTGAGAAAAACATTTTTTAAATGTCATTTTTATTCATTTATAATACTTTATTGCTTATAGTATGAAAGGAAGGATAGCTACTGATGTCTTCAGGAATATAAAGAGCATCGTTATTATCACTGTCATACACACTATCAATCGACAAATGGTCATCATCTGATTCAGATTCTGCTTCCAGCTGGGCACGAACTTTTGCATCAGTTAGCGTTTTCTTCTTAGCCGTGGCCTAATAGTATGGAAAAATTACTCAAAAAAGATTAAGCCAGTGATAGTTACTGGTATTAGAAATTTATAAAATCAATTATTTATTATATTCTGGAAAACCTAAAAAGTAAAAAGATAAATCAATATACGTTAAAGATGCCCTGGGGTCCCTTGTGACCCCAAAATGTTTGTATTGTAAAATCTATTTTAGGAGGTAATTTCTTGTATCCATGATACTTTTCAGATCCCTATACTAGGAGGGTAAATGAAGTAACACTTACGAACTTCAAATAAAAACATAAAAAACATAAAAAAATAAAAAGTTGGGGTCTGCTGGGACCCTAGGATATCTATTAAGGGTTGATAGAGATATGAATTTAATTTAGAACTGCTTGCCAAGACCACCAAGCAGGGGCCAGTGCTGTAAAGTGTCTTTCCCAAGGACACAACAGAAGGGTGCGAGTAGGTTTTTAACCGAGACCGTGTCGATGACGATCCTGGCGCTTTAACCACTCGACCACGCTGCCGACTGAACAAAAACAGTGTCAAACGTTTTGGCGCGTCGACTCCAATTCGATATTTATCGACTCCTTAATCCCGTACACGCTTTTAACTAAGCGTTAATTACTTTAACTGGATGGCCTTGAACACCCAATTGAACCACCAGAACATAAGTGAAACAGGTTGTGGTTGATAAATTGTTAGATTTCTTTTCGACAACGCGCGATTTATACACTTTACACCTTTCTTTTTATTCGAACCGATGTAATTCTGGTGTTAATGCGGTTTATCTGCAACAAATTACGTGCATTCATGTACAAATAGAATCCAAATAAAATATACATTTTAAAATAGACACTACACTTATTCAAATTGCGTAAATAACAACAAACCAAATCAATTAACCAATTAAAACGCTAATTATTTACTGCCAATTGAAAACGTCTATGCAAAATTCTACAGACCAAAATATTTTTTCAAGGCACCTTGTTCAAGTTATCAAGTTATCAAATCCAACGTAAATATCACGAAATATTAACTTCCAATTTCACTCAAAACAACTTTCAAATTACCTTAACCCTTAAAGGACCAAATTTTTTCTTTTGATAAAAAAATTTTTTTGCTTATTTACGCGAGACTGTAATCACACAATAAAGCACAAAATGCAAGAAAAATTAAATATTAATATTCGTAACAATTTTTTTAGGTTTGCTAACTCAAAGCAACATTTGTCACAAAAACACAAATTTTTGTTCCAAAGTGATGGTTTATTTCACCTAAAAAACGTTCAACTACTAGTGTAAAATTTGAAAAAGCAATTTAAACTTTCTACATATGAAAAAAAAAATTGGAGTTGTACTTTCCACCGAGCTTTCAAATTTTGCTTGTGTAAATCAAATTCTAGTCTAAAACCGCATACTTACTGTATGACAACCGAACAATATACTAAAACTGTTTTAAAAAACATAACAAGTACAGATGATGTTTTGGGTTAACACCGCTCTTTCGCACGAATTTAGAAAACGTGAGAACAAATTCAGTTTGTTGCTTCAAGTTAACATTTGACGTTTAAGGGTAAATACATCAACGCGTTTTCTCTCTAGTTTGACCTCAGTTTTGGCAAGACGAGTTTTAAAGCGAAGCCGTCACAACCCCCGCAGAGAACCTCAGTCTGATCAACTACGGAACTATATACGGTGGCTATCACTTTTAACAAAATCTACAACCTACGAATCCAAAGCACCGCTTGCTTGTAGCAAAAATTGATAGCGATTATTTAAAGCGAAAATCAACAACACTAAGTAATGAGAAATAAAAAGGTTACGAGCAAAGACTTTTTTTGATCTTCACTTCCATGCAACCATGTTTTTCATTGGATGTGAAGAAAAACAAGTGAAGATAAAAGAAAGGGTTTTTACTTCAATAACCACACATTTTTTAGTTTAGAAGCTCGGCAAATAAAGTACCATTGTTTATTACTGTCGTTGTGCGTGCTCTATTTACCTCAAAAACCAAGTAGTGTGGTGAGTTAAAAGAATAGAAAACTGTACTAAAGTTAAAGAAAATTAAGACGTAGCCTACTTCTGAGCAATATTGCACACGTTCTTTTCATTCTTTCTCTTTTGTTTTTCAACAATAGCAATCGTAAACGGGTCTCGTTTACTATAGCCGTGTGACATTTTAGACGGTAAAATCCCGAAGGGGATTTCCCTGTTTTCTCTCGGGCCTGTTCTTTTTCCATTTCACCATCTCGTTGACTATTCACCCTGGCGAAATAAAATGATTAAACCAAGCTTAAAAAATCAAGCTTTTATGCAGGATTGTTATAATAAACAGTTTCGTTATGTTTAAAATGTATAAGGACACTTAAAATTTATAATCCGAACTTTCTTTTGAGAATCAGTGTATAATAAGATTTAAAAGTTATAACGCGATCTTCCATTTCAGCATATCGTTTACAATTCACCGTGGCAAAATGATTAAATCAAGTTTAGTATGAATCGGGCAAACCGTTAAAACAGGGAGCAAAAATTTTTGAAGAAAAAAAGAAACAAAAGATAAAGAGCAGTTGCGAGAAAAAACAGGAAATCCCCTATGGGGATTTACCGTTTAAAATGTCACCACGGCGTATAGTAAACGAGACCCACATAGGGCATGCCTGTGTATCACATGCATAGGTGGGCACGGTACTTTTACTCGTACTTTTGAATAATCCAATTTAATAGTTATAACTATTAACTTCTCTGTCAAACATTGAATTTCAATTAACATTCAAAAATAGTGTAATTCAAAAAAAAATAAAAATAAAAATAAAAAAAAATATTTTTTTTATTGCTATTAAATTGGATTATTCAAAAGTACCGCGTTACTGCGTTACTTTTACTCGGTACTTTTGAATAATCCAATTTAATAGTTATAACTTTGTCATACATTGAATTTCAATTGACATTCAAAAATAGTGTAATTTAAAAATAATAAAAAAAAAAAATTTCAAAAAAAATTTTTTTATTACTATTAAATTGGATAATTCAAAAGTACCGAGTAAAAGTACCGCGGTACTTTCGTGCCCACCTATGATCACATGTGATGCACGGGACTGTCAAACGGTTAACAAACCGAAGCCATTTAAAAAGCACTAATAAACAAAGCGATTTTTCTTTGATTAACAAGTGCTTTTTAATGCATATTTAACTCTGGCAATTTAGAATAGCAGTTGCCTGATATTTTGCATCTTTAGTGGTTTATATCAGGGTGGTCCAACTTCTGCACTCTTGTGGGCCACTTTTCAAAATTATTCAAGCTTGTGGGCCTCAGCCGGCTAGAAATACCTATTTTCGTCCCAAAATCATAGCATTCTCCAAAAAAAAAAAGGTCTTCATTTGGAATCGGTTTCCAAAATATCTATTTTCGTCCCAAAATCATAGCTTTCCCCCCTAAAAAAAAAGGTCTTCACTTGGAATTGGTCTCAACCCTAGACTCTGTTCCATCAGCTCGCCATGCCTTGTTATACAAGGTTACCGCTGCTTGTGATCGACAAGATTTGAATTGTGCAAAATTGTTCCGCGGGGCGCACAAATTCCATCTGCGGGCCGCATGTGGCCCGCGGGCTCGTGGTTGGATCACGCTGGTTTATATTATCTTGGATTTTATTAGAAGCATACAGAAGAAAAACAAAAAATATTACACGCTTCAATGAAATTGTAGAGTATTATGACATCACAATACTCGTATGTTGTAACCAGGGGCGCCGGAAGCGGGGGATTGCCCCCCCTGCCTTTAAATATTCTGAAAACACGGGGGCACAGGGGGGCAGATTGTGCCTTTTGAAATTTGTCTTACAGAAATATTTTTAGATCTGCTCTACATTTAACCTATGTAATCTCGATCATCATCAAATGCAACGATGTTTCTAAAATTAAAGACATCCGTAAATCATGGTACAATAATGAAAGTCGCGAAAATCGTAAGTTTTAGGTAGTGATGGATTTTGGGTGAGGCGAATGAGGCAGATGCTTGTTTAGAGTGAAAGAACGATTTTGAGTGAAGACCTTTGATTTTGGTACGAAATAGGAAAATCAGAAATCGACTACAAGTGAAGACTTTTTTTTTAGAGAATACGCTAATTTGATTGCGACATGGTTGCTATAAACGACTTTTGTTGGAGTGCCTTTTTAACAAAAAGGGCCCTTTTTTTGAAATTTGCCCCCCTGGAAAAAAAACTCCGGTGCCCCTGGTTGTAACCTTGCCTCGTGTATTGTTACAGTTTAGTTGTTGTTCGTTAGCTTAATAAAAGGCAGTTGTTTTGAGCTTGTAGTTTTAAGCAGTTATACTGTAGTTAGAAAAACGCTACAAAATTAAAAATCAACCTGTCTATATACAGTATTCTATTTACTGATCGGAAAACTAAAAGTAACTTAAGATTTTGCTACGTTTTATCAGCAGTGAAACTTATGATCGTAGCTGAAGATACGCATTAAGGCCCGTTTCCACTACGAGCGTGGAAAAAAGCATTTTTTCTTTGTTTTATTGCTTTTTTTTGCGCTCGCTTCAATTTCAACCGCTCGCTTCAATCGAAGATCAATAAAAGAGACAAAGAATGCTCTTTTTTACGCTCGTAGTGGAAACGGGCCTTTACGCAAGCACTACGTACACTCGATGTAAGTAATCGTATTGTGACGTAACTTTAAGTTGACAGAAAAGTGCACTTTTGCTTTAGGTAATTTCCCGAATATAATTTGTTCAGGCAAACTTAATTCAGTAACTTATGCTTTTGTAAGTTGTTGTCATTTATCAAAGCTAACTCAAATTGACTAGTAAAGTGCTTTCGTAAGGCGCATAAAATGGAATTTTTTTAAACCACAGCACTGGTTTACTTTTTACTTGAAAACTTTACTATATATTTTATTATTAAAGACTTTTTCTGTAGGAAAAACTGGCAATATAAATATGTGAGATGTAGGAAGATATACTGTATTATGACAGCTGATAAAGGTTTGTATTAATCCATTAATGCCGCGTGGTAACTATAGATAACAGTTTATAAATATGCCTATTACTGAAGTAGCGTAGAATTTTTCGTGATGTCACGTGTTGTTCAGTTAGAGACATGCTAGTTACTGGTTTTGAACAAGTACCGTTGCGTTTGTTCGCATACAGCATTTGCTGTTGCCCTTTAAGCCTAAGAGAAAGAGGGTATGTTAGAAGATGCCTCGACTTTCTTTTCTGTAAATTAAAAAAATTTGTAATATAATGCCTTATTGCCTTAATAGTGTTAGTTACAAAACTTGAAACTAACACTATTAAGGCATTATATTACAATTTTTTTTTAATTTACAGAAAAGAAAGTCGAGGCATCTTCTACAAGAAACTTTCTTGATTTGACTGCACCAACCGAGTGCAGTCAAGGCGACGAGGATGTTGCGACGGATGATGCGCCAAGCTGTGAGGTCCCGTCAAGAAAGCGAGCAATAAAACCTCCCGCTTGGCAAAAGGATTATTATATGTTTTAAATTTGTTATTTATTGTTTAACTTACCGGTTTTTGTTGGATTTGAACTCGCGTCGCTAATTCTTCAACTTAGTTAATCATTATTGTAATTTGTTTTTTTTCTGTTCGATCTCTCGCGGAGCGAATTTTGTTCTTAAAAAGCTTTGTTTTCTTCAGTTTATAGCGCCGTAAATTATCTGAGTTTTTCATCCATTTTAACTTGGTCAATTTTAGCTTAGCTAGTTTAGGGTTAGGTTAGTGTTTGTTTATACGCTGATTTAGCTAGAGTAGGATTAGGTATGTTTTGTAATAACTGTATATGCGTTAGTGTTTTTCCATTAATCCTTTGTATTTATTTTTTTTCTATTTGAATAAGGCTCTAGATCATTTGTTAATTCTAGATAAATTGTTACTGATTTCACATAGTTTCTCGGTTAAAAATTGTGTAACCGAAATTGTTTTGACAAATTTCCAAACACCATTAAACCTTTGTTGATCCAAAACAATTTGAATTTTCGATTACCAGACTGCGCAGGTTTAGACGAGTCATTCCCCTCGTCCCATGTAAATTAGAATTGTTTAGTGATATTCTTGAGTACAGTATTCAATGTACAGTAATTAGTAGTGCGATAACTATAGTTACTGCCCGGTGTTGCTCTTATCATTAGGCAATCTGCTGTCTGTATCATATTTTTCATAGTGCTTGTGGTATAAAATTTGTCACCGGGTGTTGCAATTTTTGAGTCATATTTTTGTACCAGTGATGGTGCATGATTGGAAGGAAATGTTAGTAACATTATCATTGCACTTTGGGGTGTGATGGCTGGAAAGCTTTAGTAATTTTAAAATAAAACACAGAGCTGTATATATTTTTTTGTTTATTTCGGTTGGTTTAAGAATTACATTTTATTATTATTATTTTGAAAATAAGTTAAGTTGTACTCAAAATGTCAAAACTAATAAAATGATAACTACAGTATTAGCTCTGTGTTTTATTTAAATTATTATCATTACAATTTTATAAAAGCTTTTAAATTTGTTATTTTTTTGCCTATACAGATTCATACAGAGTTTAGAAATTATTAAACTAATATCTGATAATATGCAGGAAATTTTAAAGAATTTTCTGTCTAAATATTGGACCTTTTTCTACTTTTGTTGCCATATATGGCACACAACTCAAAATTTTCTCAAGTGTTGGTTCCGATAAACTGCGAACTCATCCTTTTTAAGCTTACTAGAGGTGGGACAAAAATGTGAAAAAATACATAAAAATTGATGTTTAGTACTCATTACATATGAATAGTAAACATATGGGAGTAATAGATCACTTTGATTGACAAGCAGCCATTTGCATATCACATCAGGATACAAATAAAGAAATGGTGATGTCTTGTATTTGCCTGGAGCTTGAATGCAGAAGTTGTAAATGTGTGGATGAGGTACCGAAAAATAAATTTTGAGTAGGCCTGTTAGATTTCTCACTAACGTAAGTACTAATTTTGCTGAAATTGTTTTGAAAGTGCACGGAAGCCTCCAGGACCAGCGATGGTTTAGTACGAAACAAACGGAGCGGCTGCAACTGGCCCCACTTGAAAAACATCGAAAAGTGCCCCCTTCGAGCAAAATATTGCTCTATTTCTTCATAGTAGCACCATGACGGTGGCTCCCCCTATCTGCACCTTGTAATACTCGATTGAAAATGATGACGTTTTTTTTTTAAAGATCACTACGGTTTTAAAATGGAAATGGAGATTTTGGACATTGATTGAAATCGATGACTTTTTTTAGAGATCACTATATTTTTGAAAAAAAATAACTTGACACACTAAAAAGTTGTTGTCCCGCTCCGCCATTTTTTTGCACCAGGCCCTCCTTTACAAAGCCATCACTGACCAGGATCAAAGTCTTTACCTTTAAAGTCTACAGGAGATGCGATAAGATACAATCAATAACAACACCGATGGGCTAAGGGTGAAACTAAGCAAGCTACATGCCGGCGATGTGGCCGTAGCTCCACAAACATTCCTAGAATATGTACAGTTCCTCTGCACCCCAAGTGTATGGTGACATTGTATTCACAAATATGAGTTAAACGTTTAGGTGCTTTAAGTTACAGTAACAACTTGTAATTTTTATTATCACAGTTGATAGCAGCACATTTTAGTTATGTTATGTGGAAGAATAGAAAGTATAATTTCGTTGTCTATTGCCGATTAGTAACTTTAGTTACCAGGCTATATTTTGTTATTTTCTTAATTTCGTAAATGCCAGACCTTACGATTTAACTACTTTTGAAAGTAACAGATTACTAACTTAATTCAATGATAATTACCGGCATTAACCGGTTAAATTCAACTAAAATGTTGGAGATGTTTAATGATAGAATACACAACATTAAAAAAATTGGAAACTTTTTTACCTTAAATAACAATTCAGACGCTACAAAATTTCTTCAAAAGAAACTGGTGGACAAGTTAAATGTTGAAAAATGCATGGACCAATTTTTTAACAAAAAAGTTTTTTAAAATTGTATGATTCAGTTTCTATAATTGTGCAGTTTTTTAGCATTTTATAAAGTGCTATCAAAGATAAGCTTCACATCTATGTTTTCTCGAAAAACAGAATAAACAATACACGATATTCAGCTTTAAATATTGAAAGCCTAATAAAATAAATGCCTTAGCCATTTTCTTGAGTTTTGAGAAAAACAAAAAACTTTATTATTTTAAGTCCAACTCAGACTTGGGCAATTTTATTTTTGAGTATTAAACGCTCTCTGGTGTACAATCAAAAAAGTTAATTGCACCAAAAGATGAGCCTTATATTGCTGATTATTTTGATGTAAATATCTGATCATTTATTTTTTAGTTTGACGATATATACAGTATATTAATATATTGATCGTTTTTATTTATTGATTTTAATTTCCTTTCAGTCAGGCGTAAAGGTGTATTTTAAATTTAAAATGTATTAAATTTCGTTTAACTTTAACTTTAATTTAATTCTTCTTAACTTCATGTTCATAAAAAAGAATAAATTTTTAAAATGTCTCACCAAATCCAATCGAAAAAAAAAGTTTTGATAACTGGAGCTCCTAAAAATTGCAATTTAAAAGAAATCAAAACCAAAATATTAGAAGTTTTACCAAACAAACATGCTGTTGATAAAGTTCAAAAATGTAAAACAGTAAATGGAGAAGTAATACCTGGTAAATTTGAAATTACTTTGGCATCTGAAGAAGGTAAGTTGAAAATATATGTACTACTCGATTATAAATCATGAATGAAATCAATTTGGATTGAATTTAGACCTTCAAGTGTTGGTAAATCTAGCAGTGATTGAAATTGAATATGATGATGCTTTATACACTGTCAAAGTAACGAGGTCTCGACCCAAAACCCCAAATTCCGGGACAACAACAGCAGTTTCATCCACAAATAAATCCAAGTGCTCACATGAAGGTAAAATGTGTTTAAATGATTAAGTTAAATCTGTATTTTTTATCACTGGAACAATCAAAACTAGAAGGATTTTTTAAAGTCTGGAAATTTATTATCTAAATTCAAACAAAATTTAAGTTTGAGTTTATCATATATTACCTGCAAGTCTGCTTTACCACAGCGAAGAAACATAATCTGCGTGCGGCGTGGTCAAGTGGTTAACAGCGCTGTGATGTCATTTACAGTCTTCACCATAGCGCACAGTTAGTTATTAAAGGTTGCGTATTTTAAGATTAAATTCCAAGTTTTAACCAATATAATTCATTTTTTAGTTAATATTTTTTATATCAAATAAGATTTTAATAAATTCTTGATTGTACAAACCTTAAAAATGACCTAAGGTACTAAACGGAACCATTAATTCTTTCAATTTATAATAGTCTTTAAAAAGACTTTTCTTTTCTCTGGAATTTTTTCGGCCAATTCTCGTCGAAAGAAATTGTTGGGAATAACGAACTGCAAGAAAATCCGGTTTATATGGAATTAGAGAAAATTGAAAATAACTGCGTCTTTCTTTGGTTTAGAGCAGGGTTTCATAAACTATGGATAGCGACCCCAAATGTGGTCGCTTAGCAAAATCTTGGGGTCGCGAGATTTAAATTGTAAAATATTTACAACTACACGAATTTATAAAACTTAGATGAGTATTTAAACAAATGTTTGAATGTGCGCGCCGCTAACACGTGGTTATGAATTAAATGTTATTCTGCCATTCAGCACCACATAATTATGTGAAATTACTTTTTCAGCTTTAGCACATATTAAATCCAATATCGTTCATTGCTAAAAAATGTTAAAGAGATTTTACGTCCAGAAGTGTCAAATATGGCATCAAGATTTAATTTGCTATGCCGTTAAAAACAAACACATCCGTCTCATCAACAAACAAATTTTTCCTTTAATTTTTGTATACTTAAGCACTTTACAACTGCGCTCTTCACATGTATAACTGTAATAAATGCAATTTTACAACTTTTTGCGCGATTTTTAATTTTAGATTTTTGTATGTTTCGAAATAAATTCTAAAACTATATTTTTTTATACATATGTATATTGTTACCTAATCAACAAATCAGCATGAAATATTTATCTTGGGTCGCAAAAAAACTCACCATCATAAATGGGGTCGTGAATAAAAAAAGTTGAAGAAGCCCCAGGTTTAGCGAAGTGGTCTTCAACCTGTGAGTCGCGGAGGCGTTCAATAAACAGATTTATTTATTCAAAATGAATACTTTTTTTTGGAGACCATTAATACGGAGATCAGAAACAGGTTCCAGGCAAAGATTTTTTTTAGAAATCAACAGATTTTTGTGACAATAATCGAAAATTTAGAGACAAATTTCCAGAGAAGACTTTGATAAACTATAATACGTAATTTACTAATCTATGAGGGTTTTAAATAACCAGCAGGCCGCACTGTCAAAAATTGTCAGTTTTTTGTCCGCTTTTTTGAGGCCATATTCACTAATCAGTATATGAAAACTTCTACCTCCGGTGTTTTTTCCGGCTATTTTAAAATTTTGCCCCACCGCGTTTATTTCGTAATTGGTCTTGAATTATTGATATCAGTTTTATTATTAGATTTTTTTAAACTTTAAGTTTGTTTTTCGGGTGTTATCATTATTCTATATATGTTACGTAACAAGTTTTCTATACCTGATTGAGAATTTAAAGGTAATTTTTTTGATTATAGAACCATTTTGTATTTTTTACGGTGAATCAAGTGAAAGTGAACTTTATGTAGCAGCTGAAATTATTTGTTAAAAATGACCTAGATCTTTTTTGACTAACCGATATGCATATAATCCAGTTCGATTTTAATGAGTTTTCAAATAATTTAAAAAATTTAGTCTAAAAAAAGACCTTGAAGATAATTAAATTGTACTGTATAACATTATATTGTTCAATACGATTACAGATGTTGAAAAAAAAATCGAAGAATGTTCACTTTAAACTTATTATATTAGTTTTTTTACAAAAAGAATTAAATTATTCAATAACAAACTTATTTTGCATCGGTTTTTAAACATTTAAACTATTTCAAAGTTTCTGGTGGAAAAATGCAAACGTCAAAATTTTTTTATATTTTTTCAGATGAATCAACCAATGATAATGACAAGAATAAAAATGACGATTCTAGTGATGATGGTGGTGATGGTATGAGCATGATAAGTGACATTATAAAATATATGAACTAAAAATGTATGTACAGCCAGTGATGGCTTCAGTATAGACTGGAGCGAACGGAGTGGCCGCACCAAGCCTCCCAGAAAAAACGTCGTAAAAGTAGTTCCTTTTTTAATAGCAACATAACATGTTAAAAAGGTTGTTCATTCAAAGTTAAAGACCTTCTTTTTGTCTTCAAGTGCATGGAACATAAGCTATCTAATTCTTAAATTAGTCTATTGCCCATTATTTAAAAGTAACTTCTCTACTTAAAAGAAAAAAACGCATGAAAAAAAGTGAAAACCAAAAATAGGTCTTTTCAATTTTTTCTTTAATTGGTGTTTAGAAGTGGCCTCCCTTTTCTTTCTTGCACCAGGCCTACCTTTTTGTCAAGCCATTACTATATACAACTGTTCTTTAATTTACCGTAACAAATTAACTCAATAAAACTTTCATTTTGAACGTATTTATTAAGTAAATCACTTTTTGTGTAAGCATGCATCAGCTTCATTCAATATGTTTGAAGAAAGTAGGTAATAAGTCTACCTTCAATCACTTTGACACAGATTTTTTTGTTTCTCAATATTAGCTTAGACTAAGGAAAAAAATTTTTTACATTGGCTACCTAATTTTAATAAAACAATAAATAAAACTATTTTCTAATTAAAATGGATGTATTAAATGACGTAGAAAACAAAAAAACATTTCGAAAATATTAAAAAAGACTGTAAGCAATGGAGTTTAAGTGTTAAATTCTATCTTGTCATAAGCTTGACTGAAAAAATGTTACATTTGTGCGTTGGGCTTACATAGGTTTTCATATGCTACTTAACAAATAAATTCAATTCAAGCAAAGAAACTTTTCATTTTTATATACTAAAAAACACATTGTTTTTCTAGATTCCTAATTAAAACATTCAATAACTTTTTAAGCCGATCCTAAATGTTTAAATTATCTCAAAATTATTAATATTTAGATCATGTTATCAAAACAGAATCAAAGTTACATTAATTTATTGAGTCTCGGGCAAATCATAAGTAGCTCTGTGGTTTGTGCGCGAAACGAGTTTAGTCTTTAATGGGTACGGTAATAAAATTCTTCGTTTACAGCTTTCTTTCGACTGAGCCGAGGCAATTTAAACCTAATTTTTCGTTATGACCAAAACCTGAATAGGTATTTAAATGTTAATTTTTATCAATAGAAAAATAACTTAAATTTAAATCTAAAATTGACTATTTTAGATCGGTCTGAGAAAGATCTTTTAAATTTGTCAATGAAACCGACCACTTGGTTTGATATTTTGCAAACTGATCCTGAGTTATTTGAAAACTACAGAGATAAGTAAGTTTATTTTTACATAAACTTTTTACATGAATATTTACTCAAGTTTTTTAATGAAAAATCTTATTCAGTTGCATTTTGATACAACTTAATTCAGGAAAAAACACAAAAGAAAATTTGTTGGCCATTTTAAAAAAAGAAACTTTTGGGACAAATCTTTTACAAAAAATTCTCTGTCTCAAAGATGGATTTTTACTTGTTTACAATGAGCAAAGAGGTTAGATTTTAGCTAAAAAAAGTAATTATGCTTTACATTATTGTTTAAGTAAATCTTCTAGTTTAATAGTGGTTTAGAGAGTGTTATTACACGCTAAACTACATCCCAAGCCCGATTAAGTAATGCAGTTTTTGTTTATGACAGCGGCTAGAAACGTTTTAGAAGAGGAAGACTCTATTACAAAAACCTTAAATATAAAAGTATTTGAAAAACCTATTCCTGAAGTTTATGAAGACCGCATGTTGTTAAAGGTACGAATTAACATTAGCTTGCTGTTGTTTGCTTGTTTGTTCAATGTTTTTTATGTCGAGAGCAAACAAGCATATTGCGACATCCATAAAAAGTTTTATTTGACTTCATCAAATGCAGGGAAAATTTGAAAAGAGTTCAACTGACGATGTTCGCAATGTCGTAGAATGTTGTACAGACGTATCCTTCAATGTGAAGAAACTAAAAGAAAGTGGAATGGTTTTAGTGGTATTCGACGAGCCGTTAAGTAAGTCAACAGAAAAAACAAGGTCAAATATGCATGAATATGCGGTCAAAGATGCTTGGACACAAAAAATACCGCTCTGAAAATCTTGGAGTAATCGTGGTGGCAGGGAACTTTTGAAAAAAGCCATCAAAGGTTTTAAACAGAGATCAACACTTTATGATGCATTCGTTGAAGCAACTTGGCGGCTACATCAAGTGGTGAAGAGCGCAGCGTAAATGGCGCACAATCGACATGGTCGCAGTTCAAAGCCTACTTTCGTCATTCTGTTGTGTGATCATAGAAAAGACACTTAACGGCCTTTTCCTCTGCTTGGTGGTATCAGCAAGCAGATCCGAATTTCAGTCATATCTGTAAAAAAAATTAAAATTCCGATTGGATAGAAATACCTTCTCCGTAGGTTCGGGTAGTTGGCTGACCGTTGAGTTTGATATAGCGCTCTCAACGCTTTCCTGAGAGTCAGGAGGATAAGTATGAAAATGAAACAAAACTTAGTCTTTTTGCAATTTCTTTTTTAATTTTTACTCATTCTTTTAAAAATGAAAAGAATAATCAACAAAACTAAACTATGTAACAATACGTACTGTAAAATACGCCATTATTCGATTGAATTAATTGTTTACATTTTTCTTTTTGTTCTTAAAAGCAAGAGAGGGCTTATGAAACAATGCCCCTCTTACCCAACAATCATAGCCGTACGACCCGGGGGCAAGGGAAAATTCTGTAAGGTCATGATTGGGGAAATCGTCAATACAATTTCGGCAAAAACTGTATTGATCCCAAATTTTTTTTCAGCTTGTACGACTATGCCAACAATATTTTAGTCTCTTTAATTTAAAAAAAATTTTATACCGTTTGCGATTGTTTTCAGGTTTTTCGGTATTAAACAAATAGTATTTATTATTTGTTTTTACATAGGTATAGATTTGCTAAAAGGCCGGATAAAGAGACTGCATCTATCTAACATTAATCCCCAAGTGAGTCAATTAATAGTATTTTTTTTACCTTCTTTAGTTGAGCAAAATTCCAGATTATGCTTCTTTGTATGGCCTAATGCAATTGCCTTATTTTGATATTGACTTGGTTGCTGATTTCTGTTTTGTAGCATTGTTATCGTTCTACAATGAACAACATGAATTCATTAAAAAATTCGTTGTTAACATATGCAAGAAAGCAACCCAAATATTTTTCGTGTTTAGACCTTTTTGTCGTATTTAGTAATACGTTATGTATAGATGTCTTTTGCCTATAGCATTAGTCCGACAATTTTTTTGCTACCAACACACAAAACAAAAAAAAAAATTTTACCCTGCGGTCAGCATCTTTTCACAGCAAACAGACAGAGAGTAGTAGCATATTAACCAGACTTAAATATTTGCTGAATTCAGGACTGTAAACTTGACATCAAACTATGTGACGTATTAGTTTATAGTCTAGCCATCTGCTAAATTGATTTTGTTTAATTAGGGTTTCAATTCTACATAACTTTTCTTTAACTTGGCATTCAAAGTTTTGATGTGTCAATTTTTCAAAAATAGTAACCGTCTTTTTAAATTTAACTTTTGGGTTTTAGGTAATTAAAGTTTGTCGTTCGGATTGCATAAAAGTTCAAAACGTAAAAGAATCCGTTTCAGATGATATCATCAAGCTTTACTTTATGAACAAGAAATACAGCAGCGGTTCTGTAACATTTGTGGATCGTCCAATAGCAAAAAGCAAAACTGCTTTTGTCTACTTCGCAAACTATAAAGGTAATTGTTTAAATTATTGATCGTTTCTGTCTATAAAGCTAAAAGACAAGTTTCTGTTTCGTCCGGGCCAAATTTTAAACACTGTTCTTGATCCACATACTGTGGACCCGATCCGCTGTACTGCACAGGTACGAGATGGACAATTGGGCGCCACAAACTCGTTTGACGCTTGGGCGTACGAGACAAGTTCAGTATAAGTTTAAGTCGATTAAGGTTGTTAGGTAATAATAAAATTTTTTGGAAATTTAACCAGATGCAGAAAACTTGGCGGAAGTTTCAAAAAAAATTGAAGTTTTTGTTGATAAGATTCCTGTTGGTGTGTCATTATTCTGCTGTGGCGTTAATGGTAAGCCATAAAAATTATTTCTTTATTTCTTTATCCGTATATTCTAGTTTATATGTACAGCACAGTATTTTGGAAAGAAGATCTAAGTACAAGAACGTGTTTGTAAACACCTAAAAAAAATCCTATCTGAAATATTTCTAAATTTTTTCTAGATTTTCATACAAGCAGTGAAGTTTTGATGTTTTTATGTGCTTGAAGATACATTTACGTGAATTCAAAACGCAAGACTACCGAGCCGGTTTTCATTGCTTTTTTCATTCGTAGAGTCGTTTAACGATTAAATTTATTTCGTTTTCAACTAGCTTCTATTGTTGAACAATCCAAGCAGTGAATTATTCAATATAAATTGATGACTTACGCAAAGGAAAGTGATGTTATTATAAACTCATCCGTTGAAGTACAAAATACTCCCAAGATTTCGAACCCGTGACATTGTGATTTGTGTTTTTTGATACAAGATACAATCGTTTGTTCGAAGAGTTTAAACGATGTTGCTCGAAAAAAACGGATATTGAAATTTTAATTACATCGAAATTTTATTTTACGCAAAAAATGCTTTATTATTACGAATCATTCTTAATTTATTTCAGATACTGTCGAATTCTCATCAGACAGCCTTTACCAGTTTTACTGTGAACTTGAAATAGACAACGACATTGGAAAGTTTGTACTTAAGTCACGTGACCAGTTAAGCAATCTTTACAAAGAGCTTGGAGACGTTGCCAATGCTGAGCTTATTTTGGACCCAGACACAGAAAATTATTGCGTCAAAGTGAAACCAATTAGTCAGGTAGAACTTATTAAACTATCTACGTAGTACACTAAGTAGAGATTAAAGTTGATTTTCTCAAACTCTTGTATTGTTAAATGTAAAAAGTCCGGAAGGATTGAAGACTTTTTCTTTTTAGCCTTCTATTTGGAAAGCGTTGAACCAATTGCGGTCCGCACGTTCTAACAATTTTATAAAATGCCCAGCACAAATGACGAACGTGGAACACCTTAACTAGATGGTACAGATCAAATCATTGTCTACAACGGTTTATTTTTTTTTACACAATTTGTAATCTAGGTTTTAGCAGCAACCGTTATCTTTTAGCTATCTAATTAACCGCAGACAGAGTTGTCGACAAGAAAACACAACACGACTGTTTGCTAGCTTGCACTTTTTTTACTCAGGACGCTTCTTGAGAAAAAGTAATCGAATAGCAAGCAATTTAACAGTGTGCTTGTGACGCGAGTAATCAGTGAGACAAAAACAACGTTGCTACACCGCTCCCCCTCCCCCCAAAAAGCGCACTTGAGGAAAGACGGCTTCCTACGAATAAAACAAATATAACGTTATAATTTTGGTGGTCTTTTCTCGCCTCTCGGGACGCAGGCTCGAGACCATCAATAGATATAGCTTGTTTTCGGCCGCTAACATTAATCTGAAATTCTTGACTCCGTGTTTCAAGACCTTATACGGTCCCTCATAGGATGGTTTTAGTGATGATATGTGTAAATCACGTCGAATAAACACATATTGGCTAGTAAAAAGTTCACGAGGCTTGTGTTGTAATGTTACAGTTGCAACATAGGTGTAAAAAAACTTGATAGCCTGTCGGAGCCAGGGAAGCAGTAAATAAGGGTGGCGGTGCGTTTGTACTGGGAATCAAGTCTCCCGGGACCGTACGAGCACTTCTGTACACAAGCTCTGCCGTAGAGAAGTTTATATCCTTCTTAGGTGTGGTACGAATGCCGAACAAAACCCACGCGAGTTCGTCAACCGAATTTGCACTCGTCAAACGTACCATCAAAGCCGCTTTTAGATGCCGGTGAAATTTTCCACAAATCCACTGGCTTGTGGGTGATAAGCTGTGGTGTGGTGAAGTGTCGAAGGCTTGAGGAGCGATGGATTATGCTCATATGTAGCATTTTTTAAATTCTTGCTTAGCGAGCGCGAGCTTTTCAGGCGTATATCGTCAAATGCGAGAATGTACTGGGGGTTCATGGGTCGCAATAAAGCGCTGAACATTTCGTTTGAATTTAAAAAAAATTGCTGATCAGTAATCTAGGAAAATTTAGCAAGAAGTTGATCATAAACGTTAGTTGAGTTGGAGATGGTATTTAGACGAGTGGCCAAGATATTTGTTTTGAGTAGTGCGTGCTAGTAAACTACCAAGCATTAACCAGGCGATAGTGCTGCATGTCAACCAGCAAGGAATTTGCTTTCAAAAAGCCCGGCCCTAGAAGAGGTTTGGTTACGTTTGCCAGAACCCGAATTTCATCAAAACCGTCCTATGGATAATTCAAATTTTACGGTCTTTTTACCGTAAGTTTTGACAGAACTATTGTTGGCTGCCACTAGAGCGGAACATGGATTATTAAAGCAACGCTTATGGCCCGACAGCGGAAGGACACTCACCTCAGCGCCTGTATCTACTAAAGAAACAACGATTGAACAAGCAATCGTGCAAAAAAATTAAGTTAAGATTAACGTCGGTGTTATCTCTAGTCTACTCAACAGCTGAGTACTGTGCACCAGTCTGGTGTCGCAGTGCTCACACTCTCCTTATCGACAGTGTCTTGAACGACACCTTGCGCATAGTTACTGGATGCCTGCGTCCCACTCCAACGGACCATCTACCTGTACTCTCAGACATCCAGCCAGCTGAGCTTCGTCGACTGGGAGCGACACTCTCCTTGGCTTACCGTGGATCTCTGGACCCCCATCATATTTTGTATGGTCTTTTACGTGGATCCTCAGATACTCACGAATTAAGTGAGACTAAGATCCAGACGCCCGTTTGTGCCAGCTGCGCGGAATCTTTTGGACAACTTTGCCAGACTTGGCATCCGCGCCTCTGAATGGACAAACCACAAATGGAAAACGGAGTATTGTGAAAATGCTTCCAGGCTCCGTGCTTCTGTGCCCGGGACTGGTGCCAGGCCTGTTGGGATGGGGTTACTCCGTGCACCTGAAATTGACAACTTTGCCAGACTTGGCATCCGCGCCTCTGAATGGACAAACCACAAATGGAAAACGGAGTATTGTGAAAATGCTTCCAGGCTCCGTGCTTCTGTGCCCGGGACTGGTGCCAGGCCTGTTGGGATGGGGTTACTCCGTGCGGCTTGGGTTAAGCTCAACCGCCTGCAAACTGGTGTTGGGCGATTCCATTCGTCCATGCACAAATGGGGTTTCGCTCCTTCACCGAATTGCGAGTGTGACGCCTCTGAGCAAACCGCAGACCATGTTCTAACAGCGTGCCTATACATCGGGCACAACATGGAGCACGAGGTCTGACGGTTTTGGATGACGAAACTCGATGCTGGCTTAATAACACCACTGCCAGCATCTGATTCAGGCAGTACAGCAGCCTGGGGTAGTAAAAGAATAAACCCTCGGCCCCAGTCCTGTTTGTGTCTGACCTGGAGTGGATACCCTTTAAATGACGACGACGACGAACGTCGGTCGCCGCGGCTGCTAACGACGACCTGCCATGTAGGGCGTTTCCCTGAAATTGACAGGGTGGAACACAGCGCAGAGCCTTATTGCCAAAACGTTTATGATGGTAACATTGTCTTACCTTTTAAAGCTTCAGAATCTAACTCGGATTTTGGGTGTTTTAAAGCGCCGTTTATTGCTAATTCTGGAAACGTTAGGTCTCTTGATTTGGTCAACCATAATATGCCTGCTTTTTGAGTAATTAACGAGGATTGTTGATGTCTTCGGATGCTAAAGCAATTTTGATATCTTCAATGAGACGTTGAAGAAAAATGTTGTTGAAAAGAAAACGTGGTTGGTGGTTGCGTAAGAGAGCGAGCATGTCATCCATCAAAGCTGTCGGTTTTCTACCCCCTAACTCAGGAAGACTTAGCAATCGGGCGGCACGCCATTGCTGGAAAAAACAAAAAGTATTATGCAATCGTTTCTTAATACTGCCATATCTATCTTCTTCAGCGATGTTTTCTGGAAAATCAATAAGACGACTGGCGGTTTCCTGGTCTAAACCAGCAACAACATGAAAGTATTTGGTATCATCTGCACTGATATTCCGCAAAGCAAATTGTGCTTCAGCTTGTTGAAATCACATTCGTGGTTGAGAGATCCAAAAGAGTAGAAGTTTCAGCGCAACAGCATTTTCGTTTGCCACTTCTCTAAATATACAATTTTCAGCGTCGCCATCACCAGTTTAGCTATCTAAATAACTGCAGACAGAGTTATTGACAAAGAAAACACCACTATTTGCTTGCTTGCACTTTTTTACTGAAAACGCCCACCGAGAAAAAGTAATCGAGTAACGAGTAATCAATGCGCTTGTGACGCGAGTAATCAGTGCGACAAAAAACAACGATGCTGCAATCTAAACCGGCTTTTTTCCGATTGAAAAAATTTAAATTACAATATTTTAGTTGTTTTAGTTGTTGATATGATGTAATCAGCAAATTTTTTCCATGTTTCAGCATCTCTTGACAACGCGCATCCGTTTTTATGGTATGGCGGAATACACTTTGGTGTTGGTTTAATTTTTTCCGCAGGCGTAAAGCAATAATTTTGTTTTTTAAAAGAAACCATTATTAAATTTTACACACAGCTTCACTCACTTTTTTTCTGATCTTGTCTTTTGGTTTTGCAATATTGTCACACTACTGATGTGTTTCACTCACTTGTTTTTCTGATCTTGTCTTTCGGTTGTGCAATATTGTCACATGATGCTAAAGTTTACTGTATAATTCTGTACTTGATTTTAGTCTCTCAGAGTAAATTTTAAGCTTTCGATTATGAAGTAATTTTTTCCATTGTTACGTGGTGACTGGGTAATCACCCCCGCAAAATTTATTTTTTCTGCAAGTTGTTCATATAAGTAATAATAAAGATTCGTTTTAACGTTTTCATTCTTGGTTGAAGTTTAAGGCATTGTGGCATTTTGTTGCAGTATTTCGTAATTTTTGTCTAAAGCAAGGGTTCTCAAAGGGGCCATGTTGCCTCCACGAAGTATTTCTTGGGTGGCCACAAGCAGGAGCCTTATTTTGGTCTTCACTTGACTTTTGGGACAATGTTTTTAGCAGGAAGCTACGGGTGCTTGAGAGTCTGAAAAAGGGCGACAAACCAACAAATTTCCAGAACTACTAATCTAGAGCGTTCAAGGAACAATTGACTGGAATCATCTACAACAGTGGTCCCCAAACTTTTCGAGCAGGGGGCCGTGTAAAGATTTTTTTAGACCTCTTTGATTTCACTACTTTTCTCCCAAAATCATGGTGATCTCTAAAAAAAAAGGTCTTCACTTCGATTCGATCTCAGATTTCACTACTTTTCTCCCAAAATCATGGTGATCTCTAAAAAAAAAGGTCTTCACTTCGATTCGATCTCTGGTTTCACTACTTTTCTCCCAAAATCATGGTGATCTCTAAAAAAAAGGTCTTCACTTCGATTCGATCTCTGGTTTCACTACTTTTCTCCCAAAATCATGGTGATCTCTAAAAAAAAGGTCTTCACTTCGATTCGATCTCAGATTTCACTACTTTTCTCCCAAAATCATGGTGATCTCTAAAAAAAAGGTCTTCACTTCGATTCGATCTCTGGTTTCACTACTTTTTTCCCAAAATCATGGTGATCTCTAAAAAAAAGGTCTTCACTTCGATTCGATCTCTGGTTTCACTACTTTTCTCCCAAAATCATGGTGATCTCTAAAAAAAAAGGTCTTCACTTCAATTCGATCTCAGATTTCACTACTTTTCTCCCAAAATCTTGGTGTGTTCTCTAAAAACATAAAAAGATAAAAAACTGAAACTGGGGTATTCCCGACATAATTCTATCCAACTATGGCCCAAAGTGAGTGCATATATTTTTTAAAAGAGCTCGGTGGGCCGGATACCGCGGGGCCTAGTTTAGGGACCACTGATCTACAACTTAAGCTGATTCGACATTTTAAGTTGTATAACTTATTATCAACTGTATCTTCTGTTTGTATTGTGACGTCATACACTATTTTGTCTGTTTGTAACGCAATCTTATAATTAATCTAAAAAATCTGACTCGAATTAGTAGCTATGTTTGTTATTTCGTAACGTTAGCTGATTGATATAAATAGCGTCGCATTTTGTTTATCATTCATTCTAGTTAAACTGTTTAAAATCATTTTGTGCTCGTTGCCTGTGTGGATCCAGTTAACTTGTTTAAGGGTCCATGTTGAAACCTTGAATTCTATAGTGAGATAGAATTGCTTAAACTTGTGTAAAGGACGAATTATTTAGTTTAAAATTAGCCATCGGGGTGATAATTTACTCAAATAGTTAGTCAGTTTAAAGTTGTCGAGTGATTATTTGCAGTTGTTGGCGTGTGAATTTCTTTAAAGTTTAGTGAAGCTTGTCAGTAGAGTTTTACGAGAATTGATCAAGTTCTTTTTTTTTTTTTTAATAAATTCTTTATACTAAGAAACTGTAGTTTAACGAGTTTGGGACAGATGGCACTAGAGAGTACCATCTGTGTCATTGTGCATCAGGCACGCCGAACCCGAGCTCACTGCCCGACCATGGTTTCGAATTTTAAACTCTCATCAGGGACAGTCTGCTTACTCGGGTTTAGTTGCAGAGCTGGTCATATAAGAAAAGGTAAATATAAGATTTGTGGTTCCTACCAAGTGCAAGACTGCACTGGTAGGAACCACAAATCTTAAACTGTAGTTTCTTTCTATTTGTAGAGATAAGTTTTTCAAGCGAATCCATTCGTACTAGGCGAGAACTAACTGTTTAAAAAACTTCAGTCTCGTGGCAAACTATTTCTAAATCCGGCATAAATAAAAAGAAATACAGCTTTGCAAGTATTTGGGTTTTCTGGTTTGAATGGTTCCATCAGATTCCCGAGTAAAGTTGTGATAAATGTGTGGATTTAAATTTAAGCCGAAAGTATTTATCATTAGATTTTTTAATCCTATGCTTACATGCATTTAAATTTTTAGAAAGAGGATGGTTTTGTCCAACAGGAGACTTTTGAGAATGAATGCCGGAATCGGATTACTCGATTTTTCAAGAAGTTCAAAACAGTGGAGAAAAATTTTGAGATGTTTGATCCAGATCGAGTTAAAGAAATGTATCAATGGAATGACGAAGAAAGTTTTATTGAAAAGGAAATCCAAAAAACTCTTGTCTCAGTTTTTGTTCGGTAAAAATATTTTTATTTGTTTAATCTTTTTTTCATTTTCTTTTTCAGGAAAACGCGAGAATGAGCATTTTGAATCTAACACTGTTCTCAAAATCTTCTATCTTTACAAAAACTTCACATCATATCTTTTCACATTTACAAAACTCTTCTTTCATTTTTTATAACTTTTATCAATTTCTCATTTGTTAATTAATAGTTAGTTTTTTAGTTGAAACAGTCGGAAAGAAAGTTTAAAAAACAAGGATTCTTTAAAACGACTTTATTTGATTCTATGTACACCTCTTTGTAATATTTGTTCAAGATAGAAAATTACGTTAAAAAACTTGATTGAAAAAAGGAAACGAAAGCAATTTTTGTGACAAAGTTTGTACAAATAAATTTTTTTTGTAAAGATGGAGCTCTGGAGATAAGCTTTTGACAAAAGTGATTGGAATTCAAAAGCACGTTGATTTATTTTTATCATGGTTTGAAAAAACGTGCAACCACGCTGAGGAGCATATCCAGTTCACTCAGCCTGATTTCAAGTAAACCAAATTTGTCGAGTTCTGTTGAATTGCCTTTTAATTTTGCCAAACTTTTAGCATTCTTATTTACTGCGGTATTTATGAAAATATGCTTGATACGTTTGAAGACGCCATTGCAATCCAGCCACAAAACGAAAAACAAACACTCGTTTTTTCGGGATCGAAAGAAGTCGTGAAAACAGTTATTACTGCTACAAAAACGGCATTAAAGGTTAGATATTGAAAACTATTGTGTTAAAGATGATTGTTATTGGCTTCAGAACACTTTTCTTTGTCGTATAGCCCTATTAACTTAGTTGCAGCTTCTTTTTTTAAGCGGAATCACAAATGTACTTAAGTAGGGTGATCTTATTCAGAAATTTGTCGTAAAGTCCTTTTCTAATTGCAAAACAAAAATCACTCAGATAGCCTGAGCATCGAACTCGCAACCTTCTGCTCGCAAGCAGAGCGTTATCCGACTGAATAATCTGCTAGCGGCTAATTTGTGGAGGTTTTACTGATTTATGCGTTTGATCTACAATAGTCTGAACTAAATAAGCTTTAGCATAGCCTAGTTCAATTAACGGCTTTTTTTTAATCTGCGAGTGTATTCAGCTATCAGGTCGAGGAATCGCTCTAAAATATGTATTATTTTTTTATAACGGCTTGATAAACTATAAAAGCAAGCACTTTTTAAATTGAATTGTGACGTTGATTTTCAGCGTATCATGGAATGCGATATGAGCTTTTTGCATCCATGCCAGCTAGAATTTCTAGAAAGATCTTTTTCGAACGACAGCAGCAACAAGCCGCTTCTTTTAGAATACATTCAAGACAAGTTAATAGATCAACACGTCAAAGGTATCAACTGATAAAAAACGACTCCAACTCTACTACTGCTAATCTTTAATGTTACTGTTTGTAATTTTTTTATGCTATCTAATATAACAGTAAAGAATTAACATAAATAGCCATCATTAAACTATTAGCTTCGATTTATTGAATTTTAAGTTTAGTTAACGCTAATAACTCTGGTAATTGTTTAATTTTTTTCTAAAAAACAAAAAAATGATTATTCAGAATTTTTTATGTTGCTTTTATGCCTAATTCACAGGAAAGCCACGAAGACGCTATACTTAGAGCAACCGTCAAGCGATTAGCTTAACTTGCTTTTGGAGATACCACGATATTGCTGTCCAGTTAAATTGTATTTTATAATATTATTAAAATTTAGAGCTTCTTGCGAAAACCGCCAAGCACAGGAACTTGTAAAGTGTTTTGCCCAACAGCAGAACAGAACAACTTGAGTAGGTTTCGAACCGCGACCTTGTCGATCACCTTCGCCATCAATCCGGCGCTCCTGCTCACTTGACATGCTGCCGACAAGACCCACTTTTTCCGAGAAAAAAATCATAAAAGACTAAAAATGTTCTGACTCGGATGCAAGTAAAGGCTTGTTTCCACTACGAGCGTGGAAAAGAATATTCTTTCTCTCTTTTATTGATCTTCGATTGAAGCGAGCGGTTAAAATTGAAGCGAGCGCAAAAAAAAATCAATAGAACAAACAAAGAATGCTTTTTTCCACGCTCGTAGTGAAAACGAGCCTTTAAGCATTTACAGATTGAAACAATTGTTTAACGATCACGTCCTTCATTTAGTTTTAGTTCTGAAACAAAAAAACCAGCTGCTGCTGAAGTACGATGGCAAAAACAGACACGCGCTGGAGCGAGCTCAAGAAGAAATCAGAAGCATGCTGAAGATTCAAGTCATTCCGATTGATAACTATTACGACGAGCTAGTAAGCGAGAAAGAATGGAAAGATATTCAAGCTGGCATCGAATCTTCCAAGAAGCTTTGTATCATTGAAGATGTACGAGCATATCTATTGGTCAAGTAAAACGTAGTCTATCTATCAAATTTAACGTGATCTTTCGCAAATTAAAGTCAATAAAAATCATATATTTTTTAACGATTGCAATAGATTTTAAAGCCAAATGTTTCGACTTAAGCTGAAAAATAAATACTAGATTAATGGTTATTTGGTTGAAAAAGTCAAGAATGCAGTAATACATGTCTGATGAAAACAACTTTAGAATTGCCCCGGGTCTGCAATTATTTCTATTGATTTCAAAAAAAGTTATGCAAAATTGACTGGACCAAAGGTCGGACTGAAGAAGTTTATTATTGAATTATCTACGGTTTCTTTTTAGACAAATATTTTTTTGCTCTTTACAACAGAATTTTTTTATATTTTTAGGCGATATTAAAACGTATTGCTTTGCTCTAAAAGTTATATTTTTTAGTATACTATAGTAACAATGAAGTAAGTTACTACAGTTTAAACCAGGGGTGGGCACACTTTTTGAATCAGGGGCCAAAATTATATCGTTTTTAGAGTGGCGGGCCAAGTGATCGAGCCGCCACTCACATATAGTTTGTCACACGAATAACAAAGGGACAAAAACAACGGAAAATTAAATTATAACAACTAACTGAAAAATACAACCGAAAAACAAAATCTAATTTAAACTACTAGCATTGTTAAGCTTTATTTTTTGCCAAAGCATCGAAATTTGGCATCATTTTGGTTGTGGAGATAGTCAGGATAGATTTGAGGTGTGCATCACTCAGCTGAGACCTGTGGCTAGATTTGTTGAAATTCATCAGGCTGAACGTCTGTTCACAAATATATGTGGAACCAAACAATACCAGCATTTTCTGTGCCATCTTTCGAATTTCTGGAAATCTGGTGTTGCTTAGCGATGCGTAAAACTCACTTAGCTTCAGGGTTTTGAATTTCTCGTTTAAAACGTAGTCACTCTGAAGATCGATCAATTCCAACTGCAGTTCTTGTGGTGCTGTTGCAGCGACTTGTGAAAGTGGAGCCGAAATAATCTGAAATGGTTTTTGGAGTTTTTCGAAATCAAGGAATCTACGGCAAAATTCGTGGTGCAGATCATTTAGTGATTTGCTGTATTTATTTGCATGTTTAGGGGCTTCTTTCATTGTCAGTAGTGTGGGGAAATGCACAAAAGAATTGTTTGTCATTTGTGCTGAGAACAAAGCCAATTTTGATTTGAAAGCCGTAACGCTTGTATACATATCGTGAGCGAAGAGTTCTTTCCCTTGCAGCTTTGCATTCAGCTCATTCATATGTGTTAAGATATCGACAGAAAAAGCAAAATCACAGAGCCAATCTCTGTCCTCTAGCTCAGAAAATTCATCAGCTTTCCCGATTGACTTTAAAAATGAGGTAATGGCCTCTTTAAGGTTCCAGACACGTTTACATGCTTTACCCAAGCTTAACCAGCGCACATGAGAATGATAAAGCAAATCCTGGTGATCGGAATCAATTTCCTCAAGAAACTTGATAAATTGGCGATGGTGAAGTCCTCTCCCTTTTATGTAGTTGATCAGTTTTACCACTGCCGTCACTACATGATTGAGCTGCAGTACAGATTTACACAGGGCTTCCTGATGGATAATGCAGTGCAAAAAAATAACATCCACCCCAGCATTTTCCTCATTCATCTTGTCTTGAAGTCTTTTTAGCAGTCCAACATTTTTTCCTGTCAAGTTTGGTGATCCATCAGTGGTGACATTCGTTAGTTTGTTCCATGGTAATTTAAACCTGTCGATCACACCAGTGACTTTGAGAAAAAGGTCCTCTCCTCGAGTAGTCCCTTTTAGCGACTCCATTGCTAAAAGTTCTTCTATTATCTCAAAATTGTCATTAATCCCTCTGACGAAAATCAAAAGCTGTGCCGTGCCTCTTACGTCATTACTTTCGTCCAGCGCTAACGAATAAAATACCAAAGAATCTGCTTTCCCTTTCAACTCGTTAGCTAAGTGCTCATCAATTTGTTCTATACGGCGAGTTACGGTTCTGCGTGATAAACTGATTTGTTCATATTTGCTTTTTGTATCTGGACACAAGAGACCTGCTGTCTCTACCATACACTCCTTGATAAATTCTCCATCGAAAATGGTTTGCTTGCTTGTGCTATTTTGAAAGCCAGTAAAAAACTTGCCTTGGTGATTGACGCATGAACCGCACTCTGCTGAAAAAGAGAGCTTTGCTGAATCCGAAAATTTGCCACTAATCGCTGAGAAGTTACCTCTCTTTGCTGAGTTGACAGGCTGCTACGGTAGTTCGCATGATTGGTGTCAAAATGGCGGCGGATGTTGTATTCTTTCAAAACAGCAACGTTTTTTTGGCAAATAAGGCATACCGCTGTTGATCCCACTTCGGTAAAAAAGTATTTCGTTGTCCACTTCTTTTTGAACACTCTTCTCTCACTATCAACTTTTCGCTTCTTCGCTGCACTCATTTTAATAATATAATTTATCAACAACTTAGCAATGTCTATTTTGCTTAGCCTTGCGCACTGACGGAACTGTTGATAAAAGCACTAAACTAAGAAATACGGTACATTACTCGTGGTTAAAACTAGAAACCCTGTTGCGTCAAGCCACGCACAAATGTACCTGTGACATCATAATTTAGCATGTATCACTCTTATTGAAGCTTCACAATAATAAGTCTTGCAACATATCGATAACATCCGGCGGGCCAGATTTGGCCCGCGGGCCGTAGTTTGCCCATGTCTGGTTTAAACAGTGCGTAAGCGCATTCTCTCGCACAGGCACACACACAGAAAACCATCAATATCTGTATGAGTTATTGTAAACGGAAAAGCCTTTACGTGCTGTTGGTGTTTTGTAGTTTTTGTTTTTTATTTGTTTTTTAGAAATCAAATTCATCAATTACATTAGTTGGGTTGCCATCAGTTTTTAATCAACATTACGAAAAGATTTCAACGTTCTTGGAGAATAATGCCGAAACAGAAACAACAGTGCATTTAACATATGCCAAAGCAACATTTTTTTCAATGTTTTCCGAAGAAACTGGAGCAGATGAATGCCTAAAAAATGTGGAGTGGTTCAAAGAACCAGGAGGAATCCATATTAAAGGAAGAGCTTGTCTTGTCAATAAAGGTCTTGAAAAAAACAAAACTTTGGATATTTCTTGAGATTTGCATAATGCTTATTTCTTTTTTAGCGACGGAATGGGTAAAGACTACAGCTCAGGCAATGATTACGCAATCCAAGCAGCTTTCAGTTCTTGGAATGGCGAGTTACTTACGTGGCGGTAGTGGAAAACAGTTTTTACAAACTACTTCCAAAGCTTCTACTTGTGTCATTCTTCTTGATTCTGACGAACCATTAGAATGGATAAAAGCTAAACCGGAAAGAGTGAGTTTTGTGGAATTTATTGTCAGCTTTGTAATTTTGCTGATTATTATTAGTCAATTATTTCTTTTTGAAGATCGTTAGTTTTATGGCAAGCAAAAAATTATTATAGAAAGATGAGCAGGAAATCGCTCCTAACTCTGCTAATGCTTTATTGAATATGACCAAAACCAATGAAAATTCATTAAAGCGTTGGCAGAGTTAGAAGTGCTACAAAAACATCATTCTATAACATTTTGTAAATTTCCTAATCATTTTAATTAAAGTAGTATAATTGAGACAATATTGATTTCGGTCGCCATCAAAAGGGTAATGTTATACACTCGATCAAGCTGCTGATAATTAAACTTTTTGAGCAAGCCTTTTAACCCTTATCTGCCTAGGATGTTTTTTTCTGTTGACTACCTAACGGGGGGCTCTCGGAGGACCCTAAGTTTACATGTCCAATACTCTTAACAGACAGCAGCTGCGCAGTAATTTTTTGATATGTTGGAGAAAATTTATTCTAGTTTAGTCAAATCTTTTTACTTTTATAATATTTTGGTATTAGTCTCTTCTTATTTTGCATATAGTTCAAGGTCCTCAAATTTTTGTTCATTGCTTTGTATTGCGACATAATCGGATTGGTCACGATCTGCTGCAAAAACAAATAACTACCTGTACTACGTGACACAGTAATCTTGACAAACACAGCAAGACGTCCAAAACGTTTTTTGACTTACCTCATGATCTTTGCACACAAAAAGTGTACGAAAATTATGGGTTTTATACACGATTCAAAAAAATAGCCTGCTACACTAAAACTACCTATCGGATTTGCTCAAGTAGAATACCAAAATATTCAGGAATAAATTTTAGGAAAAGTCATATAATTTTAGGTTTTTAAAATCCGAACGTTACGATTTATAACGTTTTTATATATAAGAGTGGTCCTTTGAGGCCCCCCCCCCCCCTTAGATAAATTAGGGTTAAGTTTTGTTTTCACCATCATCATCATATCAACTCGTTCTGTTAATCTTATCTCTGTGAACAGCGACGAAGAACTTAAACTGCAACAAGTTGTTTTCAGAGATGACAAGATATTGCCGTGCGGTTGAAATTTTGGGTTGTTTGTTTCTTTTTTTAAATAATTTTGATTCATATAACTGCTTGTTAAAACTATTTAGCAAAAATAACGGCTGTAAAGTGTTTTTGAAAAGAGCGCCTATAATATCTATCACTTATCGATTGTAACTACAAGCATTTGCAAGATTACTGCGTCATGTTGTTGACCAGTCAATGAAAAATTGTAGTCAACTGCTTTATTCATAAGCAAAACAATATTACAACTAGAGATGAAGCGAGATTATGTCGCCTGCGAAAGAGAACTCTAAAGCTATCATCTATGTTGTTGACTTGTTATGCGATTGACAATTTTTTTTCAACGTTAAAAAATAAAGATTTCTAGCAGAACGAATCAAAGCCAAACTTTGTTCAAAGACGAGGGGCAGAACAAGTGGTTTGGAAAGAAAATCCTAATGATGCTCCCGCTTCAAAAGGCATTTTGGTAAATTTTGTTTTTGTCTACATATAATAATTGGAAGTTTAACTTGCGTAAAAGTTTTTTTAATCCTACTCTTGCTGTGTGTGTATCAAAGATTGGATAAAAAAAGGAAACAAAGTTTCTCGTATTGATGCATTGCACTACTTTTCGACCTGAGGCCATACAGTTTCACACAAAATCATAATTATTCCAAATCTTCTTAAACAATAAAAAAATTTGAGTTTTTCTTCCGTTTTTATTTTATTTCAGTTGAAATAATATGGCCCAATGCTGAATGCAAAATAACATTTAGCCTAGTTTCTCTTGCATTAAATTTAGATTTTCTTGATTAGCTTTTACCTTATTGTTGTGGAAAAATTTGCGTGTCCCAATGGCCTGCATAGCTGTAAGCTTACTTGTTATAGATAAACTAATATGTTAAGTTTCCTCATGTCAGGCAAGTGCATTTGTTAATTAGAGGATATGTATATTGGGAAGAAGCTCTTGTTTATTTCGGTGTTGATCTAAACCCATGCGGATCGATGAGAATACACTCGCAAACCCTTGATGTTATGAGTCTAAATAGATTATTTTTGAGCCATGGGTCGGGTTGTTGAAACTCAAAGTCACAGAATACGCGTATGCTTCTGCAGATGTTGCCTTTCAATGCTACAAATAAATACCAAAACGTTTGAAAAATGAGTAAATGATGCTTTTCTGCTCGTAGCACAAAAAAAGTCTATTCACATGTTGAAACATAATAATGAAATCTGGAAAGACAGGATAGGAAGATCTAAAGTCACCCGGTGTAACCAAATTGCTCAGAGAAAAAAACTTGTTGGTGGAATCATGGTATCAAGGACGATACATTTGAAATGAGAGATCTTTGCAGTGCATTGTTTCCACACAAGTTTTGTAGATTTGCAATCCGTAACTTAAGACGCAAAAAGCAACAATTTTAACGGTACAAAAGTCCAAGAAGAAAATTTGAGATGAGTTGGATCATCCGCTGGATTCCAATTCAATCAAAAATAAATGTTTTGGCAAATAATACGTCGTAAAATTTCATTAGTGATTAGAATAGTACCTTAATTTCTAGATGGAGAAAAAATTTTGAAAATTGTATATAAAAATGGTAAAGAAAAGTTTATTTTATGCACTAGAAACAATACTATTTCGGTAGAGGAAGTCTCACTGCAGTTGAAGTGGTTACCAGGGGCGCCGTTAAGCCATTTTGTCAGGAGGAAACAAAATTAAAAAAGGCACCTTATTCTTTAAAAAAATATAGGGCGACCGTTTTTAGCACCAAACTGTAGTGAACACTTAACACAACAAAATAAACATGGTCATCACTTTCAATCAGTGTCTTAAGTCGCTATTTTGGTCTCGAAAACGTAATGATGTCTAAAAAAGATCATCACTTTCAATCGAGTCCATGATCCCTTCCTTTGTCCTAAAGTTAAGGTTCAGACAAAGGTCTGGAGACAATTTAATGAGGTCAAAAAAGAAAGGGGGCCTTTACCCTTTGTCTCCCCCTGTTCCGGCGACAAATTTTCAATTTTGTACCCATGGAATTGTAATCTACGTATTTTCAAATCAAACAAACTTTAAATTAAAAAAAAATTAAATTTAAAAATATAAATTTTTTTCTCTGGTCAAAAAAATTCTCACTCAGCTCTTTACAGTTCAATCATATTTATTTTTTTGGTAAATTTGCAAACGCAATATAAGAAACAGATTGGTTTGTTTATCATCTTAAAAAGTCACTAAAAAAAGGCTTTGTCATGACAACTAATATAGAGTGCTCCTTGATCGCTCCAAGAGCTGAGTGATAGAATTTTTTATCAGCAGAGAAAAAATTTTGGATTTTTGATCGGTTGAAAATATGTAGATTACGATTCCATAGGTACAAAATTGAAAATTACATTCCGGCGCCACTGGTGGTTACTGCTATCATAGAGTTTAATTATTAAAAGGATGCTGGTGATGATGAAATCCAAATAGAGATGTTGAAATATTTATGAAGGAAATTCTTTGGTTAACGAAGATAAGTTTTGGAAAATTTGTAGATCACTCAAAGATTGCCAAACAGGTGTGATCTTTTTTATTATTAAAAAAGGTAATCAAAAGCAACTAGAAAAAATTGTTTAACAACAAGAATTATCGAAAAAGGTATAAACTCTCCATATTTCAATAATATATATCTTTGCCTCATTCTCATCTTTTAGTATTACTCTTGCGTTGTGACTGACTAGTACGATCACAAGTTCAAGTTTCCAAAATGGACTTTTTACAAAAAATTGAACCCTTTACAAGTTTACATTACTTAAAAGGTCCTAACTCTAATCTTGAAAAATTGGTTAATGTAATCTTGACCCAGTAATTGACGAATTGAAGGATTTCAGCTTTGGTAGTTTAGTCATGTAAGCAGAATGCCGCAGAAAAAATTCTCCAATAAGTTATATAAACAAAAATATTTGGGAAGAAGTTTGTGGGACGACCAAAAATTATGTGGATGCTTCGAGTGTGTAGAGAATTTTGGTTGAAATGCGTAAAATCTCGCTTAAGAAATGAATAAGGTGGTAAAAGGAAGTGAAGTGGGTAGCGGTGTTTTAATTAATAGTTGGAAAAAGAAATATATTTTGTTTCAAACAAAAATTAACAGATTAATATTAGTTTCTCTAAATGGTTTTAATTGCTGTAAATGTTTTTTTGCATCTAATAAAACGTTAAAATTCAAACCACAATTGTAGGCTGCTGTTACGTACATCAGGTACTGTTTTACTATAGCTCAGTAAAGACTGAAATAAACATATTGATTGATTTAAAAAATTGCTCATATTTCATTCAGGAAAAAACAATCGATTACTTTTTTGGAAAGTCTGTTGTTCTTACAGCAGAGCAGAAATCGTCAGTTCATGTTTCGATTGTGCATGGTGACATTCTGACGTCAGATTGTGCTGCAATGATCAACACAGTTGGAAAAAATTTTGATTTGACTTGTGAGTTTGCTGTTGGAAAAAAAACTTTCAGTGATGAGTGACTATGTGTAAAATCCTTTTGAAGACTAAACAGGTTTATAAAATCATCGTCGCGATGTCATACATTTTTGAGGTCATATAATGCGTCATAAAGATAAAAACTAACGACTGTAAAACGTGGACCAAAAAAGTGTTGCGTAAAGTAAACTCCCAGTTTAACCACGGTTTTACCAAACTCTTGAAAATATTTTTCCTCGTTTAAAGTTGGAAAAAACTAATCCACCTCGGTCTAGCTTTGTTTAGCCTAAATAATTCACTTTTCTGCTTATTTTAAAAGATAACTAATGGCTATTTTTAGTGAGCAAAGTATCTTCTGCTTTAATAAAGCGAGCCGGTGGCAACATGATTGAAGAATGCCAAGAATACCCTCTAATCAAAACTGATGTTCTACGCGTAACTGGAGCTCCCAATCTGTCTTTTAAAAACATTGTTCATTTGGTGACTCCAAAAAAGCCAGAAAAAATTTGTGAATATCTTTTGGATGTTTTTAAAATCATCGAAGAAAAGCTTCAACATGGATCTTTAGCGATTCCCGCTATAGGAACAGGTACGTTTTAGGCTAAGCTTGACATTTCTGCCAATGTCTTCACCGTGGAATAAATAACTGAACTTACCAAAGCAAAACAAAACCTTTTTAACATAACTTCAAAGTCACAACTAAGTTTATGGTGCCTATATTTATATCACATTGCAGCTGTACTGTCGCAGCCAAAATGCCCTTAGTGACATTGTTTTTTTGGTTGAGAACCGAACCCCAAACCTTATAGACCCCTCGCATCGGAGGCAGAAACGCTAAACGTTGGTCTAAAATTTAGAAAAAACTGGGCAGACTCACTGTATTGGACATTACCAGTATGCTTGTAATTTTTTATTTCGTTGTTTATTAACCGTTTGGATCAGAATGTTGGCTTATATCTTAGGCTACACGCGTAATCCTTAGAACATTTTCATTTTGTTTATGTAGCTTAATTGTTAGTTATTGTTATAATTCATCAAAAGTCAAAAAAAGTACTTAATCAAGTAGGATAGCTTACGCAATATCTTTTAAAAAGTTTTTAAATTAACCTAGTTATCTTTTTTCTATTTTATTTTGTTTTGCTTTTTTACTCAACAGTAATATAAATCTGTAAACTATATCTTTAAAATTGACTACTTTAGTTAATTTTTTGTTAATAAAAATAAAAATTCTGTTTTTAGGTCAAATAGGATTGAATGATATTGAAGTGGCCAAAAGCATTCGAAAAGCAATTGATCTATTTAAGAAAACCATTCCAAACTATTTAAAAAGGATTGATGTATTTGTGTACGAAAATCAAATGATTCCAGCTTTTACTAGCGCGTTCAAAGACACGCAGAAAGCTAACACGTCACCTCAACAGACTTATCAATCTGCTCAAGCTAATTTGCCAAACCCAGCTCCTCATTTTGGTGGAACGCAATCGCCGACAGTTCTCGTTCAGAGCGGCGACATTTTGAATTCTAATTGTGAAGTCCTTGTAAACACCGTTGGACCAGATTTCAATTTAACAAGTAATTTAACCAAACGTTTTAAAGCAATATTTGTGTAATTTACAAAGTACTTCTTTTTTCAGCAAGTTTGCTATCAGCCAAAGTTTTACAAAAAGCGGGGCAGGGCATAAATAATGAATGTCAAACAAATCCTGTAGTGAGTTCTCCTGCCTACAGGATAACTAGTGGCGGAAACTCCGGATTTCAGAACATTGCTCACTTTGTGACTCTGAGCGCTTGCTCTGCACTTTCTAACAACCTGTTTCATCTTCTTGTTGTGATTGACAAAAAATTGATGAAAAAATCAGTAGCTATTCCTGCCATAGGAACAGGTGAACTATGTTCGTTTACTCTAAGCTGTTAGAAGTAATTAAGACGATTTTACTACATGTAGTCTTGTTGTCAATTTTTTCTTTCATTGGCAACGGTAACGTTTCTAAATCACAATGAAAGTAAAGTTTTGTTTAACCTAATGTTTTATAAATACACGATTCAGACGGCACACGAATAAATTTTATGTTACTTTATTTTCAAAAGAACAAGATGGTGGTAGACATTTAAAAGTTTTGGAATTTCTCAATTTTTATTGCATGAAATTGACCAGCATTGGGGCTGTAGGCTATTATTTCATCAATATCTCTTGTGTAGGAAATGCTGGACTACAGTCTACGGATGTTGCCAATGCATTTGCCTCAACATTCACAAAGTTCTCGGCAACCAATCCAAAAAATCTGCGAACAATCGAAGTGGTTATTTTTCAACCACATATGTTAGCTGACTTCCAGTCAAGCATCAATTCATCTTCTCCTAACCCAAGCTTTGCAGCAAGTGGATACAAACCAAAGCCAAAACCCAGAAAGTTTACTTTTAACAGTCAACACAAGCAACAGCACTATCTCGTGCTGTACTTTACTTCAAACAACCGCAATAGTATTGAACAAGTTCGTAACTAAAATCGTGACCTTGCGCGTCACGTTATATAAACGACAAATAGTGTGTGTTCACATAAAAATGAAAAGGTTTTCAGTGCTACGAGTAAACGTTAACTTTGGTTCTTTTGATTGCCGTTAAGCATTTAATTAAAGGCATTTTTTAATTCAAACGCTATTTGCGAAAATGTGAGGATTGTCCGGGGGCACTTAATTAATGTCTTCGCTTTATTACAAAAATCGAAAGCATATTTTTTCTCTGATCTGCAGTATATTTTTTCGATAGTGCTATAACTTTTATTTAAACGCTAAGTGTTCTTAGGCGTTTGAAAAAATTCAAAATAAAGCCAGGGAAAAATGCAGCAAGAAAGTTATAAAAGATGAAGTCCTGGAGCTTTTGGAAGCAGACGATCTCGAAGAGTTGCAGACTCTTGAACGGGAATATGATGTTTGCTTAAAAACATCTAATGATAAAAGGTTAAATAAAGATAAAGTTTGTTTGATTCACCTACAAATTAATTTATCTGACCTTATATAATTTAAAAACAACTCGAAACCCAAATGCCATCTACAAACACCGCAACGGGATTTCACGTAAATTTCACCTGATTCACGTGAATATTCCGTGAATTTTTTTGAAATTTACGTTTTGTATTTTCTGTGATTATCAAACCAATTCCAGCTCCTATTGCTCAACGGTTTTAATTAAATGTTTGATGTCATTGGACAGCAGTCGCTGTTAAAGTGTGATCTACCTGAGCCACAAACCTTACAAACACAGCAACGGAATTTCACGTAAATTTTTCTTGAAAACCACTTAAAAATTTTTGTGAAATTTACGCAGTGTGTTTGCTGAGTACTACGTAGATTCTGCTTGCAACCCACGTGTTATTCACGTAATAATTTGGAATTTATATGAAACTTTTGTGTTGTGTTTCTGGAATTTATATGAAACTTTTGTGTTGTGTTTCTAAAAAGCACTGCAGCGGGAGCGGTAAATAGTGTCTGCCGTGAGTATCATTTGCGATTCATCAAATGTGCCGCTTCATAAAACTGTCATATATGAAGCCCCAAATTCCAATCTATACCTGCATTGTACGAAAACGCGAATGGTCGAATTTTTTTTTTTTCTATTAATATCGATAATTTTTTTGGACTTCAGCATTGAAAATGAATTGGAAATCTTTGGTCGGGCGAAGGACGTGGCAGAGGCTTATGCGAAAGCTTTAGAAATGTTGAAAAATTTCGGGAGAGCCGTGACGTGCGCTGACTATATTGTTTGGAAATACAAAGATCCTCAAACTAAAGTATGGATCAACCACTCACTCAAGGCCAACTATGATCTCGAATCTGCTTATAAAGTAAACACACTTGTTAATAACATAACGTAATTTTTAAGTTTGTAATTACGTTTTTTAAATTGTAAAACAGGGATAAAGAGGGCCGAATTTAAAGTCATTATTTTATTTGGAATAATTATTCAACGTTTCTATAAAGCCGGGGCGGGCAACCTGACTGTATTCTTGAACCGCATTCCAAAATTGAAAATTAGGTCCGGGCCACACTAAACGTTTTGTTAATATGAGAAAAAGGTAGTTTTCTCGAACGACCGCGCTTTTTCACTTAGTTCGTCATGTCAAGATCTTTTTTCATCTAAACCTCAAAAATTTATTTAATTTTTACGCCGAATTGGAATAAAAGAAAAAAAATAGGTCTTAACTTGGATTGTATTGGTTATCCCAAAACAAAGACCAAAAGCAAAAGCATCCCGGCTTCCTAACCATACATGGGCCGCATTCAAATACCTGCCAAGTCGCATTGAGCCCTCTGGCCGCAGGTTTCCCGCCCATGCTATAAAGTTTTTAAGTCAAGAATATTTTGTTACTGATAAAATAAACGTGATCCGCAACATTTTTTCTGAACAAAAAAGACAAAAAAAAAGATTCAAAATTAAATTTTCTTACACTGCTTTTTTGATTATTATATTGAATACTTAGCTTTGGAGTAGGGTTTTCATAATCTAATTATATCTTTTTTTAAATGCCAACTATGTGAAACATTTTTTTAAACATCTCTATTGATCATGTTCAAAATCTTGCCCTCGATTGATTACCACTATGTCTGAAGATTAATTGGTCATATTTGTATGCTGTACGACTACAAACTTTAACTTAAAAAGTGATATAAAATTACTTTTTGGATGGTAAAAGGTTTTAGAATTAAAAAAAGATAAATCTTTTTTATTGTATTTTTGATTTTAAACGCTGTGAAATATAAATTATCTTCAATTATTTTTCAATACTTTTATTTCTAAATATTAAACTTTTTCAAAAATTACATTTTTTGCAAATTAAAACCGGTTTTAAATTGTCGTTTAAACTCTTAGTTCATTTCAGCGCAACATTCTGAAAAGAGCTAAACAAAAATGATTCGCAATGAGACCTTTGGTTTTTATAGTCATTATAAAAATTCTGTTACCAACAAAAATTTTTAAAAATTGCTTAATTCTAACCGCTCTCATTAATAAAACAAAAATACAGCACAAAAGAAGCAAAACATCTTTCTTACCATTTTTGAGAAAGATAAATTTTAGGATTAAGTATTTTGCGTATGCGAAAATTAATTCATCATTATTATAATGATTTACAGTAAATCACTTTCATTGATTTTATTAATATCATTTATGATATTTTACATGCTTAATCACTTCCTATATTAATTTTACAGGACATTTGCAATTTGTAATAGCGCACTTACGACGCAGTGTTCAATGTAACTAAAAAACTTACTTACGAGGTGCATTCAATAAGTTTCCAGACTTTTTTTGTACAGGCATTTATAATTGCCGTAAACTCGAGATATTTCAGTATGTTGTTACTATACTCCTTATGAGATGATTGACCAATTTTTTCTTGTTTAGGTGCAAATTTATAGCTACAGTAGGAATTAGAGTACACCTTACTAAATCCTGATTGTCACAGCTGGTGAATTTCAAAAATGCAATCTGGACGTGAGGACACATTAGAAGAACGATATGCGATCAAGTTCTGTTTTAAACTTGGAAAAACTGCCATGGAAACGTATGGTATGCTTCAGACTGCTTATGGACCATCTTGCATGAATCGATCATCAGTTTTTCAGTGGCACAAGAGATTCAAGGAAGGCAGGGAGTCCTTGAGGGATGATGAGAGATGTGGGAGGAGTAGGGAAGTCAGAACATCAGAGATGATTGGCCAAATAAACGATTTCATGAATAGGGACCGTCGTGTTTCTATAGAGACACTAAGCGCACAGTTTAATGTCAGTGTGGGAGCTGTACACAAAATCATTCGTGAGGAACTGAAGATGCGGAAGATTTGCGCGAAGTTCGTCCCAAGAGTGCTCCGGGAAGATCAGAAAGACGTTGCAATGACAGCAAGGAGATGGTCGAGCTCATTAATTCAGATCCCCAAGTTCTTGATGCCCAGGTAACCTGCGATGAAAGCTGGATCTATTGTTATGACCCAGAGACCAAGAGACAGAGTTCCCAGTGGAAGCATGCTGGATCTCCCAGACCCAAGAAGGCTAGACAGAGCAAGTCCACCCAGAAACTCATGATGATCCCTTTTTTTGACAGCATGGGCATAATCTACATTCACTGGGTTCCCACTGGAATCACAGTCAAGAAGGAGTACTATATTGAAGTTTTAAGGGAGTTCAGGAAGACATTCCGTCGGAAGAGGCCAGAACTCTTCGAATCAGGTCAGTGGCATTTCCATCAGGACAATGCCCCAGTCCACAAATCCATCCTCGTCACAGACTATTTGACCCAGATGGGCATCAAGACGGTTCCCCATCCTCCCTACAGCCCGGACCTTGCTCCCTGCGACTTTTGGCTATTCCCAAAGCTCAAGGAAAACCTCAGAGGCAATCGTTATTCCACAATTGAGGACATGAAAGAGGCTGTGACGAGGGTCCTAAACACGCTCACACAAGAAGACTTCCAGGGGGCTTTCCAGAAGTTGTTGGAACGGTACAACAAGTGCATTGATGTCGGAGGAGAATACTTTGAAGGGGACTAGAGTTTTTTGTGTGTACGGTTAATAAAAGTGTCCATACCAAAAAAAGTCTGGAAACTTATTGAATGCACCTCGTATTTAATCCAATACTTGTAAATAAAATTCTTTAACCTATTATATTTTCTTCAACAAGGGTTTTTTGATAATTCGAAAGGATTTGGTATTCAAATAACTTGTTTAAATTATATGTGGCCGTTTCTTAAATTGATTTAAAAGGTTACTAATAGTGTGAAGCAAAAAATCTAAATGGAAAATTATAAACAATCTTGACATTGCAAAAAGCGACTTGTGATTTGGTTATTTAGAATAAGCGAATTGTGTTTAAAGTAATTTTTTTTAGTGAAAAATAAAAATCACGTTGACCAGGGTTAAATCCATAAGTTCATAGAACCCCTGCTGTAGACTAGTCTAGGTCAGCGCGCTTTTCAACCGGAATTCCGCGGAACCCTAAAATTCTTTCCTGGATTCTGCTAAATGAAGTTTCCACAAGACTCGTAAAATTAACTAAAAGGTTCCGTAATACTGAAAAGTTGAAGAGCACAGGTATAGGTTAATGAATTGATTCTTGCATGTTAATGGCTAAGTACCCTACCAGCTATTCTACGTTGCTGACAACCAGATGTGTTTGTTATAAATATATTCAAAGCCAAAATCAACTTTGCAGGAAAACAAAGCTGGCAACTGCAAAACGAAAATGACAATTAACGGCAACAAAAAAAACTTGACAATTAATTTTTCAAAGATGAAACAGAGTTGTCAAGGTCTTCAGACTGTTTGTGATGTGAAACGATCTGAGCTTTCAAGCAGTACCGGTGAGCTAAATAAGGATTATTTAATTTAAATCAAACCTTTAAATAATAATTTTTATTCCAGATTTTCCTTCATTCTGGAAAGGCAACAAATCCCGACAATTAGTCACTTTGGACAATCAGCAGCACACTAATGAATACCAAATTGTTTTAAATAAATTTCAAAATAGCTTTGGCAATTCTCAACAAAGAAATATGAGAGTTGTTCGGGTAAGACTGTAATAACAACGCATAAATAAATTTTTGGTCGTACAAAACTTTAGGATAACCAATAATATTGACAAAATTCCGTAATTAGCATTGATCATTTTAAGAACGCTTACTGTTAAAACAATGTCACCACGTTATCCTAATTTTCTTGGTAAATGTTTGTTTAAAGGCAGCAAAATAAATTTAAAAATGCAGGAATTAAACAGTACACTGGCTAAAATTTACAACAGTGATAGATTTCTGTCATCCTGCTCAGTTTTGACAATTCTCCAGGATAAACTGACATTAAATAACAATAAACTGCGCGAAATATCTAACTCTGTTATAGCGACTTGCATAATTAAGTCTAAATCCTGTTACTAAACATCTTCTTCTGCAGTGTCTTTGATCAGCTTCACGGGTAAGCTTTGCGCTTCCTTCAATCGTTTCTTGACAGGGCTTCTTTTTCTTTCGGCTTTTCCCGATTAGGGATACCTACAGAAGATTTTCTCTCACCAACTTTCCCTGTTACTTTCATCTTTTGCAGTCACACCCACAATCTTCATGTCATCATTCATAAATCTTTGCTTAGGTCTGCTTCTAAATCTCTTGTTGCTGACTCCATCTATAGCATTCTTTTACCTGCATAGTCTTCTTGTCACCTTTGTACATGACCAAATCATCGCAGTTTTAACTCCCTCAGGTTATCACGCAATTTTCTCACATGCACTGTCCCACGAATTACCTTATTTTTAATTTTGTCTAATCTTGGTGATTTCAAAAAAGGTCTCAGCATTTTCAATTAGGCAACTTCTAATTCCACTTCCTGTCTTTTAGCTAGTGCAATTGTTTGCACATACATAATTGCTGGTCTCACTAACACCTTGAACAATTTTTCTTTCATTGCTGCTAATATCTTTCTGTCACAAATTACACTTGTTGCCCTCCTCCAGCCATACCATTCTGCTTGGGTACATCTTTTGACTTCACAGTTACATCCTTCATTGCACTGAACAGTTGATCCTAAATACTTAAATTTTTCTACTTTTTCAATCTTTATTCCCTGTAAATTTAATTGACCATCAATCTTCGGATTCTCAGCCTTATATTGAATTTCGTTTCTTCTTTTGGCCTTTCCTTTTAATCAGGGGTTGCCACAGCGTATGATGTTCTTCCGCAGCGTTCCATCACCCTTCTTCCTACATACTCCTGGTCTCTCCTCATTACATGTCCATACCACCTCAGGCTGCCCTCCCTTATCTTCATTCCTAACCGCTGTACCTTGACTGTACCCCTGATGTATTCATTTTTAATCTTATCTTTTCTCGTCACTCCCATAGAAAATCTCAACATTTTCATCTCTGCAACTTCCATCTCTTCTACTTGTTTTTTTTGTAACCGCCACCGTCTCAAGTTCATACACCATTGCTGATCTCACCACTAAACTATACACTTTTCCTTTTACTCTACCTGGTAACGTCTTGTCACAGATTACTCCTGATACTTTTCTCCATCCGTTCCATCCTTCTTGCACTCTCCTTTTTACCTCTCACAACTACCACTTTCTTGCACCGTTGATCCCAAATACTTAAATTTCTTTACTCTTGGCACTTTTGTGTCCTGCATCTTCACTGTTTCTTCGTCATCTCCTCTGTTTACGCACAGATATTCAGTCTTTGATCTACTTAATTTTATCCCTCTTCTCTCCAACAAATACCTCCAGCATTATAATCTCTGCTCCACTTCTTTTCTGGTCTCTTTGCAAATCATAATATCATCAGCAAACAGCATCATTCCCGCTGGTTCTCTCCTTACTTTGTCCGTTATCCTATTCATAATTACTGCAAACAGGAACGGACTTAACGCTGATCCCTGTTGCAGTCCGACCTTAACTTTGAAACTTTTTGTAGTTCCTACTGCACACCTCACTACTGTTTCGCTTTTCTCATATATATCCTGTATAAGTGGCACATACTTCTCCGCCATTCCTGATTTTCTCATACAGTACCACAACTCTTCTGTTGGAACCGTGTTGTAAGCTTTCTCTAGGTCCACGAATACACAATGAAGCTGTCTTTGTCCTTCCTTGTACTTTTCCATCAACATTTTTAAACCAAACATGGCATCGGTAGTTTCCTTTCCCGGCATAAATCAATATTACTGTTTACTGATCTCTACTCTATCCGTTTACCAGGCTCCAATAATTCTTTCCCATATTTTCATTGTATGGCTCATCAGCTTTATTTCTCTGTAGCTTCCACAGCACTGTGCGCTTATTTGTTTTTATAGATTGGGATAAGCGCACTCCTTCTACATTCTTCTGGCATCCGTTCACCTACTAATAGTTTGTTGAATAGCCTGGTCAAAAACTATATCCCCATCTCTCCCATGCACTTCCAAACTTCTACTGGCAACTCATCTGGCCCAACTTCTTTACCTTTTTTCATCCTTCTCAGTGCCTTCTTCTTTTCTTCTCTACTAACACAATTTATCTCTTAGTTAACCACTTTTGCTTCCCCTGCCCTAGGCTCTCCGTCATTTTTCTCGTTTATTAGTTTCTCAAAGTATCTTCTATCTCTTTAACACAGCCACCAAAATTAACATCACATTACCGTTTTCATCCTTTATAACCCTTACGTGCTGTACATCTTTCCCCGCTCTCTCTCTCTGCTTAGCCAATCTGTACAATTTTTCTCACCTTTTTTATATTTCCATTCTAGCATACAAATCTTTATACGCACGTCTCTTTGCCAACCCAACTGCCTCCTTTGCCTTACTCTTTTTTTCTTTGTAGATCTTTATACTATTTTCATCTCTAATTTTATCCCATCCTTTCTTCGTTTCTTTCTTTTATTTTATGCTCTTCTATACTTCCTCATTCCACTACCATGTCTCCCTATCTCCTTTTCATTTTTCAAATGACACTCCCAGCACAGTCTCAGCTGTTTTTCATGCATTTTCGCTGTTTTATCCCACTTATTAGGTCACCTATTCTCGCCTCCTAAAATCCTGGTCACCTTCTTTCTAAACGCTTCTTGACAGTTTGTCTCCTTCAGTTTCCACCATCTTATCTTTGGCTTTACTTTGCCTTTTCCTTTTTCACCATAAGAGCCATTTTGCATACCACCATATGGTGCTGCTTTGCGACGCACTCATTCACCATTACTTACAATCGCACATTTTCTTCAGGTTTCTCCTTCTGCACATCACATAATCTACTTGGCTACTTTTTTCGCCACTTTTATACGTCACCCTGTGTTTGTCTTCTTGAAATAAGTGTTGACAACCTCCAAATCCATCGTCTTCGCAAAATCCACAACCATCATCGATCCACCGTACCTCCCCATTATTTGTTCATCCTCTATGTTTCCTTCGGCCACATGTCCATTTAGGTCCGCACATAGAACTATCCTCTCCTGTTTTGATACACTTCCTATCAACCCATCCAGGTCTTAAAAATCTTTTTAAAAAAACATCATCATCATTCAAAAATCATTTTTCTCCTTCATGCTGTTGCTTACCTGTGGAACATACGCGCATACTAAGTTTAGTATCGACCCTTTTAGATTCAGTTTCATGGCCATTAGTCTGTTTGACACTCTCTTCACCTCCAAGACACTTTCAACCAGCTTCTCTCTCACCACTATCCCTATCCCATTTCTTCTTCCATCAGTTCCATTGTAGAATAGTGTGCAGCTACCTTTGATGTTCCTTGCTTTACTCCCTTCCCACTTAGTTTTCTGTAGGCATAATATCGTATCTACATTCCTTCGCTTCATCATGTCTGCCAGCTCTCTCCCCCTTCCAGTCATTTTTTCTATACTTAAGGTACCAACCCTTACGAGTGTGCGTCTCTCCTTCCCAGCCCGCTGCCTCCTTACTTGCCTTCCTCCTCTCTTTATCCTCTTGTTTTCACTAACCCCAGCAGTAGCATAATTTCCACAGGTGCCCTGCCGGGCGATACATGAGGCGGTCGTTGGTAACCCGGGCTGCGACCGATCCGGTATGGATTGATCATCATAACGCATTTGTATGTTTTGACAAAAACGTTTTACGCCAGATGACCTTCCTGCCGCAAACCTACCCATTTATTCTGGGACCGGCATCAGAAAACAGTGGAAATACGCCCCCGATGGCTGGGTTATATTGAGTTTTGCTTTTATTGACTTTTATTCCACTTTCTTCAAAGCATGTCTCCGTTTTTCCAAACTAATTTATGCTGCTTATCTGCTTTCACTACATAACACAATATCATTTGTAAACCTTATATTTTGGGGTGACATTTCTCGAATACCAACTGCCGACCTTTCCATTACAATAACTATTAGAAAAGGACTCAATGCTGATTCTTGGTGCAATCCAACCTTCGTTAATCAAACAGGAGTTTTAACTGCTATTACTCTACCATCATAATTATTTTGTATCACTTTTATGTCAGCTGTTGGTGTTCAATGACTTCAGTTGCCAGAAAATTTATCCATAGACTACTTATCAAAACACAACTTTTTTTCTAAAAAATATTGTGTTTATCATTTTTACATATTCTTCTGGAACTATCTACTTTCTTAAACTATGACTTTTACACTTCTGTAACCCTCGCAGTCTACAAATCTGTGCAATACAGTTGTTTGTGTTCTTCCCTATACTTTTCTAGTAATAACCTTAGAGCAAATATTGTATCACTTGTGCCTTTTTCTAGCATAGAGTCATACTGTTCCTCGAAGATCTGTATTTCTTACTGCAATCTCACCTTCAATACTTGTTCTCAAATGTTCGTGCTATGGCTCATTAGCTTTATGCCTTGTGAATTGCTGCAATTCTGTGTATCTCATTTTTTACCGAAAAATTAGTATAAGATTACTTTTTCTCCACTCATATGACATCCTTTACCTTCCCAAAGCTTGTTAAAAAAGCTGAATTTTTGTCAGTACTTAATAGCTGATTTTCCTATACTTTTCTGAGCTTCTACAGGGATCTCATCTGCTGCAACCACCTTGCCATTTTTATTCTTTTCAAAGCTAATCTTATTTCCTCCTTCCTCCTATGTGCATCTCCAATAACTGTATTATTCTGAGTTATCTTTTCTTGCCTGGTATTTTCCACATTCATCAGTTCTCGAAAATATTCTTGCCGTCATTTTAACACACATTCTTCGTTGGTTAATACATTTCTTTGACTGTCTTTTATTCTACTTATCTACGCTACATTTTTCTCTGCTCTATGTCTCTGTCCAGCCAGGTGAAACATTTTTTTCCTTCGGTTGTGTTCTAATCTATTAATGAAGTTGCTGGTAAGCTTTTGTTTTTTATTAGCAACCATTTTTTGCTTTTCTTCTAACTTCTTGGTACCATACCTTTGCTTACTTGCAGCATTTCTCAACAAATCTCAACTATTTTTTGCTTCCTTTTTCGTTTTTACACTTTTCTGTATTTCCGGATTGCACAGCTACATTTCTTTTTTCCTGTGCTTACTCCAGACACCTTTTTGCTTATTTCTCTTATTATATCTGCAATGTCATAACAGTTTGATGTTTTTTTAATTTTACGTAAAAAATTTTGCTTCTTTTTGAAAAGCTACAAAGTATTCATCTTCATTTAGTCTCGACCTCTTAATTCTACGTTTTGTCATTTTTTACGGTTGTTTTTCTTTTCACACACTATTTTTGCAATCACTACTCACTTAGAATTCCCAATTTCTTCTTACAAAAATGTAATCAACTTAAGTGCTCTTCCACTTTTGCAAGTCGCTGGATGCTTGTTTTTTTTAAATAAGTGTTCACGACCCATAAATTTGTTCTTTTTGCAAAGTCTACCACCATCTGTCCCGAGTTTCTCTCCCAACACCATATCTTCCTAACAGTTTTTAATCTCCTTAGTTGCTCTGGCCAACATGTCCATTTAGGTTTGCTATAATTACAATCTGGGCAACGTTTTAGTTTGTTGACAGGGCAATTTTTAAAAATAGCTTCTTGATATATACTTTTTAATTTTTTTTTCTTTTAAATGGTGTAAAAAAAAGAGTTTTTTCTTGCAGTTAGAGCGCGTCGAAAACAAAAGACTGTTCAGGCAATTTTCAGCTCAAAAAAACGAAGTCGAGGAACGAGTCAAAAATGCAACTCGAGAATTGTTTCATGGAACGTCAAGCGATGTTTGTGAGAAGATTTATAAGGATGGATTTAATCGAAGCTACGCTGGGAAAAACGGTAAAAATACAAAGAAAAATTGGTATTTTTATTAATTATTAATAGCGTATTAATTGGAAAGAAATTACCAGGTTGCCCCAGCCGAATTTTTTTCTACGTCAACAAGAAAACATTGTAAGAACTCACATTGAAATAGTATTTCTTTTTTAAAATTAAACTTCTTTATGAGTGATCAAATTAGCTTGTAAATGATATCTCTTATGAAAAGAAAAAAAAAAGTTCTGACAAAGTGAGCAGTAGCTCACGAAAGCTAGCAAACATTTAAAAAATTTTAGTGTATTTTTTGTTCCTTTAAGAAATAAAATAAAAAAGTGCTGGGCATTAATCATTTTGCCTTAAATTTTAAACATTTTTAAGTTGCAAAAATTTTTCTGCTCTAATAAATCTGTTTTTAAATACATTTTTGATGCTAACAAAAAAATAACCGAGTTATATCGGATTTTTTGATATAAGTGGTATTGTACTTGCGTAATTTTTGAGGCTTTATTTTTTGTGCCAGCCAGACCGAAATTAAAAAAATTCATGACATTATACCTACCATAAACTGATTAAATAAATTACTTGGTTTAAGTTGGCAAAAGAGTTTTTTACTTTTTTACTTCATATTAGAGAAAGTTCTCTTCTTTGTAGCAACCGCTTTTGGTAAAGGAGTTTACTTTGCCACTACTTCAAGTTATTCGCATGGCTACACACATCCAAATCATAAAGGCGAAAGACAAATGTTTTTGGCTGAAGTTGTCACTGGAGAGTTCGTTCAAGGAAATCAAACGATGATTGATCCTCCGCGAAGACAGGGTGGCTCTTCAGCTGATTTGTACGAAAGTGTTGTCAACAACGTTCAATCACCTACAATTTTTGTTGTCTTCAAGGACGCCAGCGTTTATCCACTTTACCTTTTGACTTACACGTAAATTAAACAAGAAAACCAATATCTTTTTTACAGATTTCTTTTAAAAATTATTCTCCTGCAAGGTTGTTTATTCGTTTTACTAATTTGACGGGAGCGATGGCATGTTGTAATATGAATTCAAAAGCATTTTTTCATGATCATAAAACTCTTAGCTAGTCTTGTGGATTGGATTTCTTGTGATTGTGATTTCAAAAAAATTTTTTATACTTTGCGTCATTTTCAAACCTTTTTGTAATTGTAAATTCTCTTTTACTGCTAATTAACCCTTTGTCATTTGCTTTTTGCTTATCAATTCGTTTATACAGTATTAAGATATCTTGTCAAATTAAAATGTTATCACGAAATTTTTAGCTCCTGTGTTTTGATACGTAAGTGAGATCAACATCAAGCAATCGCATTTTGATGAATTCAAATAAGCTTGTTATTAGATCTTGACTACTCATGAAAAAATTGAGATTCAATAAAACCCAATAAACTTCACCCAATAAAAAAAATTACAAGAAATGGTGAAGCACGAAATATTAATACTTTGAAAACCTTGAATGGAATGTAGAGTAGACCAGGGTTGCCAATTTTGTTACTTTTGGTAACAAATTTTTACCTTTTGGTGGCAAGTTTGAAATTTTTTATTTTTGTTACGACGCCACCAAAACCTGTTATTATTTCACCTGATTATTAACATATATTTCAGTTTTAATGATTCAGAGTTAAACGATAAATTTTAAATTATACTGAGCAAGAATTATTCATAAATAGTCAATAAAATGATGCGATTACGGTCGAAATGGTTTTAAAATGTCTTGAACATGTTCTGTTTTCGTATAAAACATGTTTTGTTTTGGGCCAGTCACGAACGGTGTTTGCACTGCCAGTGCCAGACTGCATATTTTAGTCACTACTACACTACAGGCACTAGATCAGGGGTGTGCAACTATTTATCTCAAGGGGCCGAAACGTACAGTAGTAATAATACTGCGTGCCGGACAATTTAGTACCAAGCAAAAACAACTGCGGTTAAAAAATTTTTTCTCAATCAATTCACTCGTAACGTTAAAATACTTAATAAGATAACTGAAGTTTTCTATTTTTACGTATCTTGTCAATGTCTGCTTTCACTCTAGAAATCAAAATTCGAAGTTGACTATACAGGTTTCCATCAATTGGATGATTCCGACATTTTGTCTTTAGACAACTGTACTTCAGAAAAGAACTGCTCGCAGCAGTATGTGCTCCCAAAAAAAGTGGTCATTTTTCCGCATGGTTTTCTAAATTTTTAGAATTCCCACACACATACACTTTGTAAAAGGTAAGTAAATCATTTTCATTGTAAGCCCTTTTAAAATCTACACTTTCTTGCAATTTTACTATTTTTAATGGAAAGCAAGCTGTAATATTTTTAACAGCCAAGTCAAGTGGATGAGCAAAAGTTTGAAAGTCGATTTTGTGATTTCAAAAATCTTCGAAGCACGTTGCAGATACAGATGATAGTATTACAACCATTTCAACATACTTTTCGCAATCGATAGCTTGCGTTTTAACTCTTCGGCTTTCTAGACAAGAAAAATCAGAATTGTTAGTACGAGGTGCATTCAATAAGTTTCCAGACTTTTTTGGTATGGACACTTTTATTAACCGTACACACAAAAAACTCTAGTCCCCTTCAAGGTATTCTCCTCCGACATCAATGCACTTGTTGTACCGTTCCAACAACTTCTGGAAAGCCCCCTGGAAGTCTTCTTGTGTGAGCGTGTTTAGGACCCTCGTCACAGCCTCTTTCATGTCCTCAATTGTGGAATAACGATTGCCTCTGAGGTTTTCCTTGAGCTTTGGGAATAGCCAAAAGTCGCAGGGAGCAAGGTCCGGGCTGTAGGGAGGATGGGGAACCGTCTTGATGCCCATCTGGGTCAAATAGTCTGTGACGAGGATGGATTTGTGGACTGGGGCATTGTCCTGATGGAAATGCCACTGACCTGATTCGAAGAGTTCTGGCCTCTTCCGACGGAATCTCTTCCTGAACTCCCTTAAAACTTCAATATAGTACTCCTTCTTGACTGTGATTCCAGTGGGAACCCAGTGAATGTAGATTATGCCCATGCTGTCAAAAAAAGGGATCATCATGAGTTTCTGGGTGGACTTGCTCTGTCTGGCCTTCTTGGGTCTGGGAGATCCAGCATGCTTCCACTGGGAACTCTGTCTCTTGGTCTCTGGGTCATAACAATAGATCCAGCTTTCATCGCAGGTTACCAGGGCATCAAGAACTTGGGGATCTGAATTAATGAGCTCGACCATCTCCTTGCTGTCATTGCAATGTCTTTCTCGCCGATCTTCCCGGAGCACTCTTGGGACAAACTTCGCGCAAATCTTCCGCATCTTCAGTTCCTCACGAATGATTTTGTGTACAGCTCCCACACTGACATTAAACTGTGCGCTTAGTGTCTCTATAGAAACACGACGGTCCCTATTCATGAAATCGTTTATTTGGCCAATCATCTCTGATGTTCTGACTTCCCTACTCCTCCCACATCTCTCATCATCCCTCAAGGACTCCCTGCCTTCCTTGAATCTCTTGTGCCACTGAAAAACTGATGATCGATTCATGCAAGATGGTCCATAAGCAGTCTGAAGCATACCATACGTTTCCGTGGCAGGTTTTCCAAGTTTAAAACAGAACTTGATCGCATATCGTTCTTCTAATGTGTCCTCACGTCCAGATTGCATTTTTGAAATTCACCAGCTGTGACAATCAGGATTTAGTAAGGTGTACTCTAATTCCTACTGTAGCTATAAATTTGCACCTAAACAAGAAAAAATTGGTCAATCATCTCATAAGGAGTATAGTAACAACATACTGAAATATCTCGAGTTTACGGCAATTATAAATGCCTGTACAAAAAAAGTCTGGAAACTTATTGAATGCACCTCGTACTTTTTGCACCACTCTTTGCTGAACCGTTTTCTTCCACAATCAACTTTGCTTAACTTATTTGTAGACATTTTAAGTTTTTTGGCTAATTTCCAAAAAGAATCTTGTACTTAACTAGTCCAGTGGTTTTCAATCTTTTCGCTCCTGCGACACATTTTGGGACCTTTTCAAAATTCGCGGCACACTTAGACCAGGGTGCCAATCTTGATTTTCGTCCATAAAAAGTAGTGTTCTCTAAAAAAAAGTTCTTCACTTTGAATTTGTCTCGGATTTCTTGATTTTTGTCCCTAAAAAGTAACGTCTACTAAAAAAAGATTGCGGAGCAATGGACTGTTTTTTTTTTTAATTTTCACGGCACACAGATTGAGAACCACTGAACTAGCGGTTTAACAAGCACTATGATTCAACAAAAGCAAATTGCCATGTTTCGTAATCTGAATTCAATTACAGGATAACGTCAAATAAACACAAAAATAGCAATTAGGTTTGAAAACAATAAACAGGTTAAGAAACAATATTTATTAAATATGGTTTATTTAGTCGACTTTAAAATTGTTTCTTATTTTCAACAAAAAAATTCTCTTTTTAGCATTTGTTTAACTCGTGTTAATAATCTTGTATTTTGTTCACTAGAAGCGGGCTATAAAAAGAGGCATTCCGGGCCGCATTCTGGTCGGCGGACCGTATGTTGCACGCCTCTTCATTAGTTTCTAAAAATGTTAATATGGGAAAACCATTATTAATCATTCCTTAGGCGTTGCGGTTTCCTAATATTACATCAGAAGATGATCACAAAGCCTTAAATATAGGATGGTAAGAACTAATAATAGAAGACTCCAACTGCAATACTGAAAAAGAACCCGAGGTGTTTGGTCTAATGTTTTAATTGAGAAATTTGGTGAAAAATTTTGATATTCCTTGTTATCAAAATTAATGAAGAGCCTTCTTGCATTCCCTCATCCTCTGTATGTGCAGAAAGAATATTTTCACTTCTAAATATCATCAAAACTAAAAATCGATCATTACTAATAATTGATACGATAATTTACTACTTTACTCAAAAAGCCAAATGAACTAGATAGATTGTACGAAATGGAAGCCTTCTGAAGAACTGCTGACGCTAATGTACACAGAAAATTTGCATAAAAAAAACAGAGGCTACTGGTGAGAGCGCTACTTTTTAGACCAGTGGTTTCCAACCGGTGTCTTGCGAAAGATTTGGAAAAAAACTATTTAGGTATGTTGAATTTTGCGGATTTTGTACGTGAGATTCGGAGGAAAAGAAAGAGCGTGAGTTCAGGCGGAAAGTTTTTTTTGAGATCATTATGATTTTGGGACCAAAATTGAGAAATCATTGACAAATTTTCAGTGAAGACCTTTTTATTATTAACCAATATAATGGGTGTGCCGCGAAAATTTAAATAGCTTTATAGCGTTCCATCATATATAATAGGTTGAGAACTATTGTTCTAGACTCTGGAGTCTAGGGAAGGGGTTTCCAACCTGTAATAAGCATAGGGTTTTCCAGGTGGTACACGAATAATTTCCACTTTTTCAAACAGTTTTTTTATTGTTTTTTTTTTTCTAAATAAATAAATTTTTCTGTAGCCTGCTATTCTATTGTTTCGTTACATTACAGTCTTCGAAATACAGATCATGTTAACAGAAAGAGCGCAGTTTTTTTGAAAAGCAGTACAACACTGCTGGAGTGAATTAGATTAAATGATTGCTCATAAGTTTCACTTATAACAGCTTTATAAATTTCAAGTGCAGTTTTCAGTTTAAGCTGCAAATAGCAGATTGAACAATGTTAGCTGTCAGATACAAGCTAGAATTAAGTTTAGAATAGATTTGATAAGAAATATTGAATCACATTTACATCGAAAGAGATAGTAAGCCTATGCTTCAGAGTATTCTATAAAAGTACTGATGTTAATGCAGGTAGGTGCGCGGCGTAACTGCAGACATGCATGTAATATGGTGCAAAATAATGCAGATAATGCAAACGGCGATGCATGCACCACAAACCAAACTGACACTTTTGTAAGAATCAAATATTAAAAAATTTTTTACTATCATTTTTAGTTACCAACTTTAAACTTTACTTTCTCGTATTAATTGTTAAGTTGGTTATTTTGTATTAATTTTTGTTAAATTTTTTTTGCTCGATCTTGCATCATGCCCAAACGAAAGTATGACTGAGCATACGTAAAATATGGTTTTATCTAATTTAGCACAGCGGAGAAGTTATTCGACAGTGTGTGGTTAATTGCATGAAAAGACTGTCCAATGCGGCCTTACAACCAATCCTGCTAAAACGCCACCTGAAAACAAGCCACGCTGATAAAATAAACTGAAACCAGAGTTACTTTCAATAACTGGGCAAAAACGTAAAGCGTCAGCGCAGGACAAAACCGCCAGATCCAGCAGAAGGGTGCAGAGGTTGTCAAGGCATCTTATGCAGTCGCTTTCTTAATGGCGAAACACTTGAAAACTTGAATGATTGGAGGGTTCTTTTTATGCCTGCTGCAAATGGCGCATTGAGGAAATGTTGGGTGATATTGCCAAACAAGTAATTGCAGGAGTATAGACTTTGAAGTTTGGTGGTGGAGTGAAAATATTTTTTTTTTTGAAATTGAAAAAAGTGTAGTTCTAAAAACCTGCCAAACAGGTAAAATCTACGAAAAAAATTGGTTTTGGCGAGTTGCTACCTTTGGGGGGCTAGCAACCCCTCAAAATGTGTTTTGAGGGGTAAAATTTCCTAAAAATGTCGTAACTCAGTAACCGCTTATCGTAGAGGCATGATTTATGGCTCAAAATTTGCACAATCGTCATGTTTCTATATGTGCTAAGAGAAAGTTTTTGTCTATTTGCACTAGAAAAAAAGTTATGATAGAAAAACTGTTTAATAAGTTTGTTTGTTTGTACTTAACTAATAGTTATCTGAAAAGTTATTATTATTTTTTGCAGGTATATTGTTAAGTAATTGTGTAAATCAAAGCTTTGGCCAAACTGCGAAGTAGTAAAACATGAAAAGACGGAGTTCAACTTCTGTAAAGAAGATTTTACAGAGTGGACACCCTTTCTCTACCCGTGATAGTTTTCCACCAGGAGTATTGCCTACCAAGCGACATGTAATAGAACGCATTCTTCGTTTGAAAAACTTTCGAACCTTCAATGCTGCAAATGACATTGCCAGAGAAATTTATGACAGATGGGTATGGTGCAACGTATATTCCATTCATCTGTACACCATTTCGAAAAAAGTTCAAAGTTTTGTGAATTGTTTCAGTGCACTTGATCGCTGGTCAAAGAAAAAACGAGGAGAAGCATTTTTACAAAAGGAAAAAGAGTTTATGTCAACTATTGATGAAATATTTGATGTTTTTTGTGCTGACGATAAGCAGCGCAGAATTTTGGAGAAACAACATGGTTTGAAAATGACAGATGATGATTATGCTTTTTATAAAGATCAAACTAGTAAGCAAGTTGGAAAATGTGTGGATGCTGTGGTTCCTTCAACTTCAGCTGACATACAGTTTTTGAGACGCTCTCGACCCTTACAACCTCATCCAGAACCACCAACATGTTCTTCCGTTACATCAGTTACATCAGTGCCTGAGTCAGCTTTGGATTATCTGTCAGATTCTAGTTCAACCAACACAGACCAAACACAATCTTCTGCTGCTTCTGAATTTGTTTCTCAATCAATGCCATATGAAAATCAGAATCGAATGATTTGGTCAAACCTTGCAAGGATGAGTGAGCGTTTTCAGATATCCGACAGAACTGCTGCTGCGATCGCTAATAGTGTGATGCAAGATTTGGGTCTAATTACTGATAATGACAAGACATACGTTATTGATCGTAGCAAGCTTTGAAGAGAGCGAGAACGATGCCGTGCTGAAATTAGGAAAAAGGAGCAAGAAAATTTCAAGTTAGTGAATGCCATATACTTTGATGGGCGCAAAGATGCAACACAGGTCACCATGCAAGGGCCAAATGACAAGTTTTACAGGTCTGTGCAACTTGAAGATCACTATACAATGATTGGGCAGCCTGGTGAATACTACGAGGATTCAGGGCTCATTACTTTTTGACTGACCCTCGTATCTTTCTCATTTTTCCACAGAGGATGGCAAAGGAAGAACCATAGCACAAAAGATCTTCAACACCATTGCCAACACCGAATTACATGACAAGCTTACAGTAGTTGGCACTGATGGAACTGCAGCAATGACAGGCAAGTTCAATGGTTGCATTCGTAAGTTGGAAGAACTATTGAACAAGTCACTACAATGGGTAATTTGCCTACTACATACCAATGAACTACCCTTGCGCCATGTCTTTACTATGCTTGATGGAACCACCAATAGTCCTGACACATTTGCAGGACCAATTGGGAAGTGTTTAACTGGAGATGTTTCAAGTTGGCCGGTTGCTGCTAATTTTAAGTCAATTTCAAACCCTCAGTTTGTACAGTTGCCAGAATCAGTTGTTAATGATCTGAGTACTGATCAACACTATGCTTACAAGATATGTTCAGCAATAATCATGGGAGTTGTCGACAGCGACTTGCAATATTTAAAAGTAGGTCCCATTGTGCATTCACGCTGGCTAACTCTGGGCTGTCGAATCCTCAGATATTATGTTTCGGTGGATGAACCCTCCTCAAACTTGGGAACTCTGACGAAGTTTTGTCTTCAAGTTTACTTTCCAAGTTGGTTTGAAATTAAGTTAAATAGTCAACTAACTTGCGGATGTAGAAATTTTTTCAACTTGGTCCAACGAATTCTTCAGGTGCCTGACAAAGCTGTTTGGAAAACTGCTCTGAAAGTTGTGCAACGAAATGCATTTTTCGCACACCAGGAAAATGTCCTGATCACCATGTTGGGTGACAACGATGAGGAGATACGAATGCGAGGAGTGAACAAAGTGCTTTCGATTCGTGGAAACTTGCCATCAACGGTTTTATTTGATAATCATGACTTGGTTGACAGTCGCAGTGAAGAATATTCTTTGGAAGGAGCAAAATATTATGATACCGCCTCAACTGTACGGCTGTTTGAACCGCCCACACTGGATCTAACAGTGAACTCGTACTACAAGATGGTGAATTTAACATCTTGCCATCAGCAGCCTCCGGTAATTGAACATTTAACTGATTTAGATATTAAACAATGCCGAATAAGACCACTGCAGCTCGACCACCCATGTCACAACCAATGTGTAGAGCGCCATGTCAAAATGGTAACAAAGGCCGCAGCACGAGTTGAAGGATTTGAGCGAAGAGATGGGTTGATTCGCCAGAAGATTAAATCTCGAAAACTTTTGAAAAAATTCGACACTAAAGTGCAATTCTGATGCGCTTCATTTTGCGTAGGGTATTTGGTGTACTCTAACTTGCTTTCTTATTTTTCTCTCACTCCTTAGGCAAAACAACCCAATATCAGCATCAACAGTTCGAAAGTAATGAGATGTAACAGATTTTCTTTAAATTACTGAAATACTAAACATTTTATGGGCAGTAAAGCTAGCACGTTCTATACCTTATGAGTAGGCCTATTTAGGTACTTTGTCTGGTGACCAAAGTTATCCCAAATCATCTTGTTAATATTGTGATTGTCATAATTAGTCCTTATATTGTGATTGTCATAATTAGTCCTTATCAGTTAGACATATATCATTTCAAATGTTAGATCAAAGTTATTTCCATACAGCGCAATTTTCGAGTATTGAGCATAAAAAACGGTTTATCGATTATAACTTTTTTTCTTGTGGAAATAGACAAAAACTTTCTCTTAGAACATATAGAAACACGATAATTCTGCAAATTTTGAGCCATAAATCATGCCTCTACGATAAGCGGTTACCGAGTTACGACATTTTTTGTCAATTTTACCCCTCAAAAACACATTTTGGGGGGTTGCTAGCCCCCCAAAGGTAGCAACTCGCCAAAACCAATTTTTTTTTGAATTTTTAGCCTATTTGGCAGGATTTAAGAACTACACTTTTTTTAAATTTTTTTTTCACTCCACCCTATAATGATTAATATATAGATTTTAACAACCCCTGTCAACTAATTTCTTTTTGTAATAGTTAAACAATTTACCCCTGTCAACTACTTTTTTACTTCCGCTTCACACAAAATGATGTGGTAAAAATTGAATTATTGCTGAGCCATGAGCCACAACCAGGAACCAAAAGGAGCTTATAGATATTTAGGAACACCAAACAGCCAAGCAAAGCACAAAGAATGTTCTTTAATAAACTTCCGGCTTGTTACGGCCTCTTCATACTTTACGCTAGCTTTCCCCGGTGTTCAACCGCTACTGATTTTCTCTTCTACATGGGAAATACGAGCAGGAATTTTTAATTATGATGAACAACAAATTAAAAAATCGAAAAGTGGGCCAGGGCATGACTCTGTTAGCAAATTTATACCATGCACAGACCAATTGATGGAAAGTAAAAAGCAAAATCTCATTAAATTTAGTTGTGATCTTTTATTGTTAGTTTAATAGCCTATATATTATTCTTATGGATAAACTTTTGATATGATTAAATCACTTGCTCTGGAAGAAGCGGTACGCGTTGATGATAAGTGTCACAGACTTTACTTTGGAATCCTAGAGGACCAGTTGAACAAGGTAAGCCGAATACCTGCGCTGAAGTAAAGCTGTGTCTATTTTTTATTTATTTCGGCTCAAGAAGTAGTTTGCTGCAAGACTGAAGCTTTTTATACAGTTGGCTTCAACATTCAACGACACAAGATTAATTCTATCGATATAAAATGAATCTTCAAAAACACTGGGGCAAAGCAATCCCAACACTCGTTAGTCACTTCACTGGAACCAAACTTTAACGACTGGGCTCACTGCCCTTAATCTGCGCTCGAATCAACACTGGAACGGTGTACTTTGGAATTGAATGAATGAGATTACATTAAATTGACTCGGCTTCGCTCGCTTATATAGAATAGCGTCACGAGACACTCTATTACGGTAGCATTCGCCATACTATGCTCGAACCTTCGACTATTCGCCACACCAAATTTCACACTCGGTCATGTATGCGCTAAGAGAAAACGATCAATAGGAGAGTCGCGACAAAAAGTGCATTACGTCATAACTATCTGGCACAGAATATTTAGAACAATCGTGAAGCGGATTGCGAATAAGTTAAGTAAGACAAGTGGGAGCTTTACCGAATATGCGATTATTATTTGGTTATGAGAATATTATGCTTTTAAAAATTAAAATTATTCTAAAACAAAAAATTAACTATATCTTTGTGAAACTAAAACTATTGCGAATGAAGTGTAACAATAAGGGATGACCAAATGATACCAGATCGTAGAAAGGTTAGGAAAACCCCTGGTCTAGGAAGTAAATAAATGTTTTTTGTCAATTATATTAACTTATTGACTTTATTTCATTAATTTGTTACTTTTGAATGTACTATTATTTTTTACTTTTTGAAATATTCTGCTGGCAACCCCGGAGTAAACACGTCAATAATGTTTTTCATCTTAACACATAAAATTAAAATATTAATTAAATGATACCGCTCCAAAGTAAACGGAATAATTTTTATTGTAGATATAATTTTTTAATTCAAGAATCAAAGAATTACAACATAAAGTAAGAAGTCAATAAAAGCTTGCCAGCGCTCGTTAAACGGTTTCGTATACAATTTCTTCTAATTACAAAGAACACTTTTGCAAAAAAAGAAAGCAATTATCTTATGCAGTAATCGTTAACAATCAATTCACTTGAATTAACAAAAACAAAATACTCAAAGAAAAAGTATCGAATTTGAGAAATAATCTAAAAAAATTGAAATAAGAAAAATTATAACCCATTATTAATTAATCAACAAATAAAAATTTACAAAATTAAGTTTTAAAAAACTCTGGGTTGCTTTAACCTGTTATTTACATGTCATAAATCTGCGTGAATTGATTATGACATTTACCCCCGTTCGTTATCTACAGGTCACGTATCTACTTCGTGGGACGGACTAAAAGGCGAATTGCCACGTAGAGATCCGACCAAATTTGCAATTTGTACGTGGTTGTTGTTTGACTGCATTGATAACGAGCCAAAGTGGCACGAAACTTTCTCATGACAAATTCGCGAAACGAGCGCATATACAGATTAATTAAACAAAAAAATTTTGACAAAACCATAGCACAACCAGCAAATAGATTTGAAATACTGCACATCAATAACGATTAATAAAAAAAGAATGTTTCACTATTTACAAACTTGAATTAAAAAAGTGCATTTTATTCTTAAATCATTATTTTAAGCTGTAAATTACAGCTAGAAAATGTTATTTTCAAAAAAAAAAATTTGCAGAAACTAGTTAAGATTAGTACATTTATTTAAAGTAAAACATTTAGTGTAAACATCTGCAAACAATATAAACAGTCTTTTTTTATTTACTATAAATTAACAAAAAGACTAAAAAAATAGGCTAGTCATTGACACTACATTAAATACAAAATATTGATATTCAGCAGTCTGATTGGGTTTTTTCATCAACGTTCCTTTCATTTTAAATCAATGAGATTGGTGATTTTTTCGCATGCCTTCTTAACATCTTCTTGAAGACCATAAACAAGAATATTTTAATTTCTGAAAGATAATGAGAAAAAAATCAGAGTTATCATAGAAAAAAATTTAAACGTTAATGGTTGCAATGAAAACAAAACCAAGGTTTTTATCTACATAAGCAATTAAATTGCTGTAAACTGCAACAAAGTTAAGAACAAAGAGCGTGTTTCTGTATTTTCCATAACCGTTCAAAACAACTGTGTAAAAGTTTATGCATCCACAGACTTTTGGTCAGTTTAGTTTTCTTTATTCCGGCTCCGTCACATGAGCAATATACTACCAAATATTACAAATTTAGTACTATGCTTATAGTATTGTCATAATTTTAGTCAGGAATCCAAAAAACCAGCTGAACCAGGCAACACAAATACTTGCGCTGAAGTAAAGCTGTGTTTATTTTCATTTATACAGAATCAAGAAATAGTTCGCCGCGAGACTAAAGTTCTTAAAACAACAGGTTCTGGCTACGTACGGATTGGTTCGCTAAAAACGTCTCTCCACAGATGAAAAGAAACCTCAGTAACTAATTATAAAGAAAGTATTCACAAAACTTAATCGATTCACCTAAAACTTGGCTATAAGGCTTCACCAAACTTCAAAACAATTCACAGTGCCAACAAATGTGAATAACCACTTCAACAACTTTGCAGTAATAAACTATAAAAATGAATTAGCACCCCGACGGCTAATATTAAACTTGAACAGCTCGTCTGTCAAGCAACAAAAACAATTCTATTTTCCTGTAGAATTAATTTTCAAGGCTTTCACACTTGATCCATAAACAACTAAGGCCACAAAAGCACGACACAAACAATTCAACTGGAATTGAATCGAGCCACGCTACGCCAGAAAAGGTAATAGAAAATTCGAGAGAGCGGTGAATTTCTCTCTAATCACTATTACATTAAGTTTAGAATCGGTCAACAGTACACGCCAACGAATCAGAAGACCGACAACGAATGGATTACATAATTAGAAGTCTGGCATTAACAGAAAAAATTCCATTTAGGATTTTAGAACGCTCGAGAGAGAAAAGAAATGTTAAACTATTCAGAGGTCACATGCTCTTAACCCTTACGCATCCGCAGTGCCTTTTTTTGCCAGTCCATATAGATACAAAAAACCGCTATATAATGGATTTTTTAGCAATTAAGCAATATTTAATTAGTATTTCCCCATTAACTGTAAAAAGAAGCTGTTTAAATTGTACATTATTGAAAAGATAATTTTTTCGTGAGTAGAATAATATAAAATTTTTTAAAATTTATTAAACAAGTTTGCAATTAAAAAAATAAAAGAACCCACTTTTCCTTGCAAAAAATCACTTTTTCCCAATAATTACAACTACCGCCAAGATAATTCAAATTTTTAAGTCGCTTCGTGTTGCTAAAATCGTCCTGTGTCTGGTGAAATAAGTTTTTTTGGATATCTTGCGAAACGCGCGCGCTCTGCGCTATTTTTTTGCAGAAGAAATACAGCGGACGGTTCATTAGTTATTAGACCAACCACTTTTGGAACTTGATCCGGTTGTGTGTGCTTGCGCGCCATTGTTTGAATCTTTGAGCGCTTGACATAGACCGAGAAAAAGATTTCTGTCTTTTTTTCGTAACAAATCAAAGACTTTAGCTTTGATTAGCAGTTTCTTGTCACTGCATAAATGTTTATATAACGCATTTCGATCTAGTATTTTTGCTAAAGCCTAAAACTACACCGGTATTATGTTTTAGCACAATATTTTCAATTGACTAATTTAACTTTGGCAAATAGAAATTTTTTAATCAATTTTTTTATGCAATTATTGAATCGTTTGTGTGATAAGCAATAAAGCATTTTTACTAACACAAGGTCACCGTGTACATGGCACACCAATCCTTTATTATTTTCATTATTTATTTTTATATTATCCTGCTCACTCGATAAAAAGCTTCGGAGACGCTATAAATAGAGCAACTGTCAAGTGATCATTGGGGCCTGCTTCAAGAGATGCCAAGATATTGCTGTCGGGTTCAAATTTTATATTTTGCTTTCTTATTCCTTATTTAGAGATATTAACAAAATCTATACCTGCTTGCTCAGACCCCCAAGCAAAGGAAAGTGCCGTAAAGTGTCTTTCTCAAGGACAAAATAATATGAGTAGTTTTTGAACCGCTACTGTGTCGATCGCATTCACCATCAATCAAAGCGCTTTTACCCAATCGGTTACGCTGGTAACTTTTTAATAACGAAAATGAAATTACACCACGGGTGGGCAAAATTTTTTAAACCCGAGCCGTATTCAATAAACTAATAAAGTTCGTGAGCCGCAAAAATTAATAAAAATGTAATTAGAGAAAGATTAAAATAAATTAGCTTATTTAATCAAGAGGTTTGCCCAAATTTTATGACTTTTGTCCGAATTTCGTCCCAAAAACTTAATCATCTATAAAAAAAAGTCTTCACTTAAAATTTGTCTTCAGGCCTTTCGTTGCTGGGTTTTTTAAAGCTTTTTAGCTGATAATAGAAATTCTGACTTCACATCAAAAGGCAGCCGTATATAAACGAACTTGCGCAATTCCTTGGGTATTGTGACGCCACAGACGATTTTTTGGAAATTTTAGTAAATAAAATCAAGCCGTGTACATTATTGGTTGGCATTCCAGGATACCAGCGGACGTGCCACGCTAAGCAGCTGTGCATGTCAGCGGGCGCGTAAGGGTCAAGTTACTTGACACGAGCGAGAGATTTAAACCACAAAACCAATAATTATAGCACGTATACGGCAACTTGCATATAAATTAAGTGGGGGCGTATACGATTTACGTAGTCTACACAATTTTGGAAACAAAGTAGAAAACAGGTGCCCTTGGCTAACTTTGGGGCGCTGATTTTAAATCTGATGTTCGTTTTTTTGTATCAGCCTTAATTTTTCATTAATTTTTTAACTTTCCCTAAAAGAACTTTAAAATGCTGTATAGCATACACCAATTCTTTGCAGTTTTTAAAAGCTGCATGCACAAATCTGTTGGCTGATAAGTTGTGTAAATTGTCCACAACAACATTCTTTATTAGAATGCAACATTTTACCTACCTATGTGCTGCATCATCCTGTGTTTCGCTCTGTTTGGCATTTCCATGATGTAACACTTTTCACCTTATTACTGTACTGTATTTCTTCCTTTCTCTTGTTGCTTTTATCACTCATAGAACGTTCAGGAACGTCTTTAGAGAAAATGCGCAGGGTGCGTTTGGACGTTCCCGAACGTCTTTGTAATAGCTGCAATACGTTCGGTGCTAAAAACGTTTTAAAACGCCTATTTAGCGAAAGGCATTGGAGCGTGTATGTACGAATTTCACAAGACATTTTGAACACGAGACTTTGCAAAGGCTTTGAGGGTTCTCAAATGCTGAGCTTTGATGATAGGAGAAAAGAATAGAAAGAGTTAGTAATAGAATAAGAGACATAATGCAAAATTTAATCCTAGCGTTCTTCAAACCGAAAGCAATCAGCACTAAGCATGACAGCTCTGTTATCTCCATAACAAGGCGGAAAAAAGGAGGAGGAGGTGCGATGGAAGAGGTGGAAAAGCCAGTGGCGATTTGTGATTACAATGAGCATATGTCTGGTGTCGATCATGTAGACTAAAGATATCGTACTATTCTTGTACTAGAAAGACTTTGAAATGGACCAAAAAAGTTTTTTTTTACCTAATGGAGCTCTGTGTACCAAATGCTCTCATGTTGTACAAAGCAAAGACTGGAAGTCAAAGTATGATTTTGCGTGGCATTTATTTTACGATTATGCCAAACATCCCAAGATATTAGTGATGATGAAAATGATGACGCTCCACCACCACGCTTATCAGCAGGAGTCGATGCTCCACATCGACTTCGTGGTGGCTTCAAATTTCATATTTTAGAAGAATTGCCTCCAACAGCAAAAAAACAAAGCCACAGAGGAAGTCTGTACTGTCAAAACTACTGGTTTGTACTGTCAAAACTACTGGTTTAACATCTAAACACAAGGCCTTCTGTAGAATATTCCAGTTTGCCATCAGCAATTCAACCAGTTCCTCATAGCGTTGAACTTTCTATATCAACATACTATGGTTTTCAGCTCAGTGAAAGTGAATCTATATCTTCAAGTGAGAAAGTGAACTATATGAAGATTTTATAGTTTCCCATCAGAATGATGAGCCGCAACTGTTTGCACAAGCAGAGTTGAATGACTCAGTGAGGAAACTTGATCTTTCAAAATGTTCTGCTAAACTGCTAGGACCACAACTGAAGCAAAAAAACATGTTGGCTCCTGAAAACAAAGTCGGCTTTTACCGTTACAGGGAAAAAGGTCAATAAAAATTCTTCAAAATGGAGGAAAATTTGCGGTTTTGTGACAACATAGAAGGACTGATAACTACTATGGGAACATCTTACACTCCATCAGAATGGAGACTATTCATAGTTAGTTCCAAAAGAAACATGAAATGTGTTCTGTTACACAATGGCAATAAACTTGCTTTCGTACTGATTGGACATTCAATACAAATGAAGAAAACATATGAAAATGTGAAAACTATTCTTGACAGAATCAAATATGTGGATCATGAATGGACAATATGTGGAGACTTGAACTTATTATCCATGCTTCTTGGGTAACAAGGTGGCAACACAAAAAACCCTTGCTTCTTGTGCCTGTGAAATAGCAGAGCAAAGCAATACCATTAGATAAAAAGGAAATGGCCAAGTAGAGAGGTGTTTGTACTTGGAGAGAAGAACATAAAGGACGTTCCATTGGTGAATAGAGAAAAAGTACTTTTACCACCATTGCACATCAAGTTGGGGTTAATTAAGAAGTTTGTGAAAGCTTTGGACAAAATGGGAGAGTGCTTCAAATAATTTTGTACAAAGTTTCCGCGGCTTTCATATGAAAAAATTAAAGCAGGTATTTTTGATGGACCCCAAATGCGACTTTTGCAGAAAGACCAGGCGTTTATTTCCACCATGAAGAAAGAAGAGTTAAATGCAGTAGTGAAAAACTTCCTGGAGAACATAAAATTTTCAAATTTCAACAAACTTGTTGAAAGCTTATTACAGGCTTTTTATAACTTATGCTGTAACGTGAGCGTTAAAGTACATTTCCTGCAAACCCGTCTAGACTATTTTCCAAAAAACTTAGGGGCATTCAGTGAGGAATAGGGTGAAAGATTTCACCAAGATATAAAAGTGATGGAAAAAAGGTATCAGGGAAAATGGAATGTCAGTATGATAGTAGAGTATTGTTGGGGTTTGATACGTGAATGTTCGGATTCTTGCATTGAGAATTACTTCTAAGATTATCTCTCGTCAAACTAAAAGAAGGAAACTATTGCAATAAAATCTATTTATTTCCTCGTTTGAGCTAAGTATGTGCTTTTGTATTCACAGCTTCACATTAATTTATGCTTTTCAGTGTGTAGCACTAAAACTGAAAATCGTATTTTCGGAAAAATGTGACCTGCTACTGCAAAATCGATGGCAGATTTGAAATCAGCACCATCAAATTAGCTAGAAAGCATAGTTTTCATTCTTGTTTCTGATACTTAAATAAAATTAAAAGAGTATTTTTAAAAATTATAGATTTATGGAGTTAAGAATACATTGTGAATGAAGTGTGACCAGTGCGCGGTTGAAAAAACAATCCCCCCAAAAATAATTGGTTTTTAAGGCCGGTTGGACGGAAAGCGGACGCGGTAAAAGTCAAAGCGTGCGGCGGAAAGTGTAAAAAATAGTCAAAGTGCAAAATTTTTTGTGCTGAGCAGAATTGAAATAAAATTCTTTCAACTTCTTAGCTTGGCTCAGACTGAAAGCGGTCGCGGAAAAAGCAAGCAAAAAACGAAATTTTTCGTTGCGCTTTCAAAAATTAATCCACTTGTTTTTTCACCGTCGGCTTGCAGTCTGAGCCAACCTTCAGTAAGTCAACAGCGAAAACTCTAAACTTAGAAAATATACTTTTTTCAACTCTTGTATAAAATTTGCTTTTTTTTTTCAAAACAATGCAAAAATAAACTTTCAAAAGTTTTTTTACTTACTCCATGTGCTTTATACCCACAAAATGAGTTTTTTGGTAAGTTTTCAAACGTTCTTCGATGTTCGCAGTTAAAGAAACGATATTGATGTTTTTTTCACAGAATTTTCCTTCTAGCTTCCAATCAATCGCTTCTTCAACCTAAATTAAATATTTATCATCATCATCACCATCAACATCAATCCAGCTGATTCCCAGGACAACGTCGGGCAACCATTACGCGATTACCCGAACTCGCTCTTGGAAATACTATGGACAACTGCTTTGCGGTTCGAAGATTAGTTTTTTATCTATCAATGGTATGACTAGCTCTTTTCTGAGACCGCATAGCAGAAGAAAGTGCCGTAAAGTGTCTTTTCCAAGGACATAACAGAATGGCGCAAGTAGGTTTTGAACTGCAACCATGTCGATCACAATCACGGCGCTCTCAACCACTGTCTACGAAATAAACAAATCTACAGAAAGGCATAAATACATGTATTTACAGAATTTACGAATGAAAACAGCAAATAGAAGACGAAAAAAACATTCACAACTGATTAAATCTTTATTCAAAAATTGACCTTTTTTTGCGATTTCTCGATCGCTCGATAGTTCGGAAACAAGTTCGAAACCGAAACAAAACCGACTCTTGCACATAAAACTTGAACACATTGATTACGCTTCTAACGTTTATTCTGTTGTACTAATTGACCTAATGCGGTGCAACATCGTGCTCCGGTGGGTGATGGTTTCAGTTATGACAAAAGTCATGAAATAGATTTTGAAACTGGTCAAAGGATGAAAGAACAAAAAAAAGATTTATACGAGTAATCTAGCTTCAGTTGAGAATGATATAAATTCATTTAAATAAAAAACTGTGAGAGTTTCAACGCAGTTTTTCGTATACCAACAGAAATTTAATCATTTTAAATATAGGAAATAATTTACTTAAATATCGGAGAATTATGCGTGGAACGTTTTAAAAAAATTAAAATAAAAGATAAAGCCAGTATCGTGGTAATCATTTTCAATTTTAAAGTTTCGAATTGGCGATAATACTTAACTCAACGTCAAAAATAATAAAAGTGATTTAATGAGTTAAATATTATACGCGAAACGTTAAATCAAAATAAAATGATTACGGCAATTCTGGTTTTATCTTCTATTTAAAAAGTTATTAGTTTTTCTCTTTGTTTTATGTCAAACATAATTTTGAAGAGTAAAAATAAATTATAGCTGTTCTTTACTAAAATTAAAAACAAAGTTTTGCTGGATATAAAACGACCAAGTTTCTTTTAAAGAAACAATGAAAACAATAGGCTCTTGTTTTAACTTTAAACAACAGCCTGTTTGTATAAGCTGTTTTTATTGTTTTTAGAGACGCTAAACTAATATTAAAAAATCAATTGCGTTAAAAAAAAATTGTGTTTAGTGAGTACAAAGCTATGATCACAAAAAGTTATAAAAAACAAAACATTATTTTTTTTAATTTACTGAGAATCAAGAAACGCTACTATAACTAAATTAACACTTGACGTAAAAAAAAATTTAAAAAGGATCCAGGCCGAAACGGATGCAACATGTGAAAAATCAATTTGCAACAAGGACAAAGTATTCTTAAAAAAGATCACAATGTAATCGATCAAATGTAATTAAGTACAAACAATTCTCAAAAGAGATTACAATGTCACCGATCAAATGTAAATTTAACAAGTTACATAGGTAAAATAAAATAAGCAAAACCAAAACAAAATAACAAAGAGAACGATTATTATTTTACAGGCCTGTTTCAGTCTTATGGACCTCATCAGGCATAAGTTATCGTAGCCTTTAAGGCGAATGGTAGCACGAAAAGATAAGAGTTCCATAAAGTAACTCTTTAGGAAATTGAAGTTTTAATTTAAAAACTACAATTCCGAGCTTAAATATGAATAACGAACATTGAAAAAGCACCATTCACAGAAAGAAAGTTAAAAATTGATTTTTAGCCCTCATCGAATTGTTTGAAATAAATTATATCGTAAAGAACCTTGAAGCAGCATCGAAAAGTTGAATTTCGGCTTCGTTGAATTAGATGGAATAAGTTACATCGAAAATATCTAATGTAGGCAATAACGAAAAGGATATGGAAAAAGAACCAATCAGAGAAGAGCTGATAAAAATTGAGTATCGGACTAGATGAGACAAATTGAAAAAACTTTAAAATTCTTAATTAGAATTACAATTTCAAGAGTGAGTTCATGGAATTCTTATCTTAACTTTTCGCGCTACCATTCGCCTTAGAGGCTGCGATAACCTATGCCTGATGAGGTCCATTAAACCAAAACAGGCCTGTAGCATAATAATCGTCCTCTTTGTTGTTTTGTTTTAGTTTTGCTTATTGTACTGTCCTATTTAACTCGTTAAAATTACATTTGATCAGTGACATTGTGATCTCTTTTGAGAATACTTTGTACTTGTTATAAACTTTTTGTTTGGATTTCAACAAAGAATAATTTTTTACTAATCAAGACAATGTTTTCAATCGAAAAGCAGAAAAGAAAACTTACAACTACTAATGAACCTGGTTTGAATATAGATATTTCGTACAATTTCTTGCAATTTTACCTTCGCATTAATTTCTTTGCTCTTTGAACAAAAAGCCAAACGAAAAATCTCTCTGCGATCACCCGAAAACGACTCGGAAGCCATGCTTGAAGAAGCAGGTGACATGATTCCAGCAGGGGGAAGAACTTTGGTAAAAGAGAAAGTTTTGTGAGAGGGGCGTAAGTCCTCTTTCTTTGTTTGTAAGCTTTGGAATTTTGAAAAGTGTTTATGATCAAAGATGACGACCTTGATAATCCGAAGGTACATCGGATTAGTTTGTTGAAATTTCTCGATGCCTTTTCTTATCCACTGCACACAATCTTCCACTTTATGAGAAGCTATAACTAAAATTTTTTTTATGTTGAGACAATTACAAATTATTAAGAAAAACTACATTTTTGAATAAATTCATGGCTGTTCAAAACTTTAAAATAACCTATAGTATTTACAGAACCATTAACTCTTTCAATTTTGGTAGTCTTTAAAAAGGCTGTTTTTTTTTTTAGAATTTTTTCGGCCAACTCGTTGGCTATGACAAACTGCAAAAAACCGTGGCTTATATAGGTTGTAAAACATCGAAAGTAACGGGGTCTTCGATTGGTTTAGAGCAATGTTTCTCAACCTGTGTACCGCGAGAGATTTCCAAGTGTGCCGTAAAACTTTTTAAAAACATTAGTCCATTGCTCCGCGACATTTTTCTGTGGAACACTACTTTTTGAAGACGAAAATCAAGAAATTTGAGACAGATTCAAAATGAAGTCTTTTTCTTAGAAAACACTTGATTTTAGAAACGAAAATCAAACAATTTGGTCCAAGTGTGGCGCGAATTTCGAAAAAGTCCCAAGATGTGCCGCAGCGGGAAAAGGTCCAGAAATACTGGTTTAGAGAAAGAGAGCGTGTGATTGATTGCGTTACTCGTACACAAGTATTCAGTACTCGTGCTCGTGCCACTGCGATAGTGTGTACATAAGTAAAATAACTCAACGACTGGAAGAACGAATTCGATAACATGTTCTAAAATCAATTAAAAATCGAGTTAAATCTAAAAAAGATCTCCATAGACGCCAATATAAATCTCCTCAAAATGCACCTATTTCGGATTCGGCTATTGGTCAACATTTGTTTGATAATAAAATCTGCGCAAAAAAAGTCGATAGTAACTGGTTTTTGATTTTTTGCTACCGGACGATCATTTTTTTTTTATCTAGAAACGCTTGAAGCCTCCTTCAAAGAATCACTTGAAATCTCTCTTTGTCGCCAGAAAGAATTCGTCTATGGACTAAAGCTTTCTCACTTGCGGCGCAGGTGAGCGCGCAACCACGCTATCTGCCTCTAAACCAATCAGAGACACCGTCACCTTCGATGTTTTCCAACCCTATATAAACCACGTTTTCTTGCAGTTCGTTATAGCAAACAATTTCTTATGACAAAAGTTGGCCAAAAAATAGTCTATAAAAGACTAACAAAATAAAAAAAACAAATCATCATCTAAAATCATCTAAATCAAATATTTACTTTTTTGAAAATTTATTTTCCATTAGATCGATTAAGAATTTGTAAAAAGCGAAATAGTCAGTAAAATACAAACCAACAAAATTAGAAAAATTTAGAACTTTATTTTACATTAAAAACCTGTTCATGGGTAAACAAATGTGCAGTAATTTTTGATATAAAGGTTTAAAATATAGCTTTAGTTTTAAGTGAGTTTCGCATATTCTATTCCAGTTCTTTTTTTATTATTAAAATTAGGAACTAGTACATATCAACTAAGAATTTTAGAACAGTATTAATTCCAGGTCACTTCACTAATTACCAATTGTTACCTGTCCCAATAGCAGGCAATGCCACCGACGTAAGCTGTAATTTGTCAAGTTCTTTAAAAATGTGAAACAAATCATCGCTAATCCAATGAAGATTGCGTGAATCAACAGCTAAATGGGCTAAAAATTTGAAAGGCAAATTTCCACTTCCAGCAATTCGAAACCGATTATTTTGAACCAAGGGATTTTGTTCACATTCTTTCTCAACATCCGGGCCACCCTCCTTCAAAACCATTTTTGAAAGCATGCTCTCTGCACAACAATCAACCTACTCTCACGCGAATGCTCCTTTGAGAAAACTTTTTAAGTAGTTCATACGTGAAAGTTGAAATTGAGGTCCGGCTGTGTTAATAAGAACATCAGCTTTGCTTTGTAAAGCGTTGCCTTCTTCTACAATGACAGTTAAATTTCCTGATCCTGTCGGTCGCTGATCTTTTTCTTTGAGATACTGTAAAACAAACAATTTATGAGCCTACTTGATAAAATAATCAAATGTTTTTTATTATAGTAAATACATAAGCTTTTCGAAAAATTATGCCCGCAGATTTTTAAATTCTACATTTGGAGTTCATTTAATTAATTTTACAATTGGAGTTTATTCATTAAATTTTGTTTGATCTTGGCTTAATGAAGCGAAATTTAAAGTAACTTCATCAAAACTGAAAAAGTTAAAAACATTGTTTTTTTTTTATTAAAAATGGCGAAATTCTAAAAGTGCCTAATTAAATTTTATAGATTTAATAAATCAGTTTTATAAAATTACAGGAAGTACGCTTTTTAATTAAGTAAGCCATATTGCGTTAGTAAAGCGATTGTTTGTTATTGTTAATAAAAGCAACATGAAAACTATTTGTCAGTAAACCAGTTTAAAATAACTTTACTTGATAAGGGTTACTATGACTTGGCAATGTAGTAGTTGAAGTCAACAAACGCAATTCATGGACAAATCCTTTGATAACTCGCATGTTCGAAAGTTCGATCAGATCGATCTGTTAAGCAATTTGCCGTATAAGATTTAGTGCGATTAATGTGATAGCAAAAAGAAAACTTGCTTTCGAAGACAAACGCAAAAGCTTCTCTTTTCTTGTAAAACTATTAAGTTTCAAAATTTCTTTTTCATTTACCAAAATAGATTGATTCATATATAAGATAAAAAAAAATGTAAATAGTAGCTGTGCAGGAATTTAAAAGTAGCAGTAATACTTGCTAAATCTTTTTAGTAGGCCTTGCTGCTATTTTTGGGTTCTTGCATAGCGTCACAAAGACAATAATAAGTTTTATAAATGAATTTGCAACGGAAAACCATGAAGTTTTTCATGATGTTAAGCTTAATTCTTTTTTTTCTTTTAATTACGTGTTGATGCATTCTTGCCTCCTACGGTAATTATTTGCTTTGGCCTCCTTTTCGAAAAACAATATAGGGTGTGTTTGTCACAGATTTTCATTTTTTTTATGCAGCAAGGTAGGCTGCCAAATACGATCTTTTTTTTTAAAGCGGCTTTTTCTCCCAAATAAAAATTGCTTCATTGCTTTTTCACTGGCAACTCTTTAAAACAAAAATCGCAACAGCTTATCGGGCTTCGATTGGGTCAAATTTAACAGACAAACTGGTTCCATGTTTTGTAATTAACAAGAAAACGTGGACACTATTGTTTCTTCATTACGTGTTTCACGGGAACAAGTCCAAATTAAACGACTGGACATGGCATGTTGTGACGAGATGATTCTGAAGCACTTCAGAAATATTTAATATAAAACCAGGGTGCAACTTTTATTTATCAGAAATATTTTCCGTCGCTATAGTGTTGCAAACAACCAATGAATGACTTTTATGATTCTGACGGCGCCCTAATCACGTCTTCTCTACTGAATAGCAGGACAACAAAAACAGGTAAGCATAGGGAAAGTTCTGAAAAAATTGAGCATTAAAACTATTACAAAAATAATGAAATATCAATCGTTAACAAAACGTTAGGCGTCGATCAAACACAACGAAAATAAAACTAATTCAGAGTTATTGCTTTCAATAATAACCTTCTTGATATTTGAATTTTTGTTTTTTTGAAAATATTCCACGATCGTCTCGACCATTAACTTAGCAGTTAAACCGGGTTCCCCCCCAAAAACACCACAACTGATTGCTGGGATCGCGATGGAAGTGAGGTTGAAGCGTTCTGCTTGTTCAAGACAAGATCGAGTGCTCTCTTTCAAAAGACTCGCAGCTTCATGTTTTGAACTGCATCTGTACCATCTGCAAAAATCTTAAAGATCATTATTAATATTATTTGTGAATTAGTTGAATAAGCAAGATCAGGTTTCGAGTTCAGGCCGGGTCAGGGTCTGATTTAGAAGGGCCGCTTACAACTTTGAAATTGCTGACTAAAAAATTCAGAGTCTAAAAATGGTAGGTTGAAACTTGCGAAAAAACCATGTGTTGGCTAAAAATAAAAATATTACTTCATCAAAAATAAATCTAAATTAAAAAAAACATCAAAAGGCTTTTAACTAAATCGAAATTCCAAAAATTTCCAACAATCGAAGATGTTCTGAGGGCGGCATAAAACCACTGAACAATCGTTTACACCACATTGTGTTACCAAAAACTTATTGTCACTTTAAACACATAAGGACATCTGTAGTTTTACAAGGTAAACATTACATGAAATAGAGAAGATACTATTCTGCTTTTTTCGCCAAAAAAATATAAGAAAACGTGGAAATCGATTTAAAAATTTAAAACTCGAATTTAGCGAAAATAATTTCAATTTTTACAAAAAAAAATTTAATGCCGCTACAACAACTATTACTGTATTGGTCTACCTAAAATCCAAGTCTAAAACTGTTAATAAACTTAATACTTACAAAGGGCCGGCGACGTGAATAATTTTCTTGCAGTTACGTAGATTTCCAGCATTAGTCGTAACTGCTCGACCAGTAAAAAGACGTTTGCTTTTAAAATTCTCTCTCATTTTATCCATTTCAATTTGAATTTGTATGCCACCTGTTCGATAAATTCGACAATCATTCTTAAGTCAATTTTAATCATAGGACAAAAGTCAATTTCAAAAAACGTCTACAAATTGTTTTTATGATATAATCAAAATCAAATACAGTAGATCTGATTAAATCATCAATAATCAAAACTCTAAATGTATACAAGTCGTAAGCCATTTACATCATTGTCCATCACGTATTGCATTGTCGCTTATGTCGGTGCAGCAATGCATTGACAGGAACAACAATCTTGAAATCCTAAATCTTTTATCCAGATTTTGTCGGCTACAACGTTTAGAAAAACTCTTACCAAGTTTTTTGTTGGTACAAAACTTTAAAATAGCTCTTAAAACCAAGTATTCCATTTGAATTTCTCCTGTTAAACGAGTAGCTTCAAAAAGGCTGTTTTGAAAAACTCGAACGTTTTCGTCTAGCTCTTTTCAGGAGGTTTCGCTGAAATGAATTGAAGAACTGAATGTAGTATTTCAAGTTTTAAGATTGATTCTGATTGGCTAAAATTTAAGGTTAGTAACAGTTATCATAATAATTGAAAATATTTAATAAACTAAAACCACGTTTCGTCGGCGTAAAAAGTTTGGGCAAATAAAGAAACAAAATTATGCAAGTTTTGTGTTAAAATTTGGAACTAGAAAGAAAATTTTTTTATTATATTAATAAATTATGTTTGTAAACAAACTCTTTCTGTCTACACAAATTAGGTTTACGAAGAGTGATAAAAATCGATTCTAAAACTGCTAAATGAAAATCGGATCGTTCTTTAGAGAGAATAAAAAATTAATTGTCCTTATAGTGAGATGCACATTTTTGGTTGTGTAACAAATGGTTTCCAATCGTCGAGCTACAATGCGACATAGAGTTAGCTGATTTACTTTGGCATTTTGTTTGTTTTCGTTTTTGATCGGTTCTGTTCCGAGTAGACTTCGGCACATACTGGCGGATTCTGTCCTGCAAACGTTGGGACGTTCGAATCAATAATGAATTCTGGATAACCATTATTGATTCGAGAATTTCCAAACAACTTTTACGTTTCCAACAAAACGCTAAAGGTCCAAAAAAATGTCCTGTGTATTTAAAATTACCTTGGATTGGTGAAAATTCCCTTAAATTTGATAGAAAAATAAAATCATCTACTACTAATTGCTTTGGAGCGATCCAATCACGAGTGGTCTTTTTTACCAGACGAATTTTACCTGCAGTACATAAGGACGTTATTTCCACTTTTCAACAAAGTAATGTCGTATATGAATAGGTGTGCCACTGCGATAGCCAGTACGTGGGTTGAACGTCCCAACGTTTGCAGGACAGAATCCGCCAGCATGTGCCGAAGTCCATTCGGAACAGAACCGATCAAAAACGAAAACAAACAAAATGCCAAAGTAAATCACCCAACTCTATACCGCATTGTAACTCAACGATTGGAAACCATTTGTTACACAACCAAAAATGTGCATCTCACTATAAGGACAATTAATTTTTTATTCTCTCTAAAGAACGATCCGATTTTCATTTAGCAGTTTTAGAATCGATTTTTATCACTCTTCGTAAACCTAATTTGTGTAGACAGAAAGAGTTTGTTTACAAACATAATTTATTAATATAATAAAAAAAAATTTCTTTCTAGTTCCAAATTTTAACCAGGGCTGCGAACTCGAAGCATTTTTAATCGAGTTCGAGTTCGAGTTCACAAAAAATTTGCAAGTCCGAGTTCGAGTTCGAGTTCTTTAAATTTCAATTTTTCGAGTTCGAGTTCGAGTTCGAGTTCACAAAATAGAGTTGAAAAAATACAGTCAGAATAGAATTAAGAGAATAATTCAACCGCAAAAAACTGAGCACATGTTAAAAATGCTTTTTCATCAATGTTACCAATTTTAATCTATTATTAAACAAAATAAAAGAGGACACCAATTATCATTTGGCACCAACGCTGAGAAAAGTTATAGTCAAATTTACTCATTAAATGAACTCAAACATCACTAACTTTTTTTCAAGTTCGAGTTCAAGTTCGAGTTCAGAAATTTTTTTTTTCGAGTTCGAGTTCGAGTTCGGCCAAAATTGCCGAGTTCATCGAGTTCGAGTTCGAGTTTGCAGCCCTGATTTTAACACAAAGCTTGCATAATTTTGTTTCTTTATTTGCCCAAAGTTTTTACGCCGACGAAACGTGGTTTTAGTTTAAAATATTTTTAATTATATGATAACTGTTCAGGGGCGCACCCAGCCCCCCAAAATAGGGGGATGACAGAATTTCAACACTTTTTCAAATGTTTTTCCCCCTCACACCCCCCAGGTTTTTCTAATTACCGCCTATTTTAGTAAACTCTGCGAGCGCGCTCGATGCTTTGCGCCGTCACGAAGACTTCATCGCGTCCTGCGAAATTGCCGATGGCGGCATTTTTTTCTGTAGATTTCAGCTCGCTATCTAAAAGCCAAGTAGTGCTACCGATCATTCTAGTGTTGTTTTAAAAAAGTAAGTAAAACCTATAAATTACTGACAATCAAAAAACGTTGCTACAACTTAATCAACACAATTAATGTGAAAAAACATTTAAAAGGGATCAAGACCGAAGCGGATGAAACATGTGAAAAATCAATTCTCAACAAGTACAATATATTCTCTAAAGAGATCACAATGTAACCGATCAAATGAAATTTTAACGAGTTAAATAGAAACAGTAAAAAAATGACCAAAACAAATTAACAAAGAGGACGATTATTATGCGAAAAGCCTGTTTCGGTCTTTGGACCTTATCAGGCATAAGTTATCGTAACCTCTATGGTGATTGGTGAAATGGTAGCGCGAAAAGTTAAGGTGAGAATTCCATGAAGTGACTCTTTTGGAAGATTTGGAAATGGAAATAAGAATTCCCATTTCCAAAAGAGTCACTTCATTAATTCCCATTTTCATATATTGTACTTGTTAAAAACCTATAAGGTTTCTTTTTTCATTTGCCTTATTTGTTATTTTGCAAAACGAGTTCTGGTCAGAACCACGTTAGAGAACTATAGGCTACTTAAAATTTTACAGAATAGGGGAATTTCAAGTTGCTCAAAAATTTTGTTTTCATATAAGCAATAAATTTTAGCAGATATTTTGGAGATTTAATGGTTTTTGGGATAAAATTAATATCAATATCAAAAAAACACCGAAATAATTTTTTTTTTCTATTGTAATTGACTAAATTTTAAAATCTCAATTTTATACGTTGGCCATCAGAATTTGCTAGAATGTACTAACCAAATTATTACGTCATAGAAATCGTTTCAATTAAAAAAACTACAGTACTATTATTTAAAGGTGGTAAGGTAAACTGTTACATCACAATTAAAAATCTGCGATCGCAAAATTCAACTTGTAGAAGCGCTTTCCTACTTTAGCAAATGATTCGCTTCAGCTGAGCAAAACTGCAATATCCTGCATTGTGCAGCATAATCTTTTGAAAGCAAACTGTATTACAAAAGATCAGTGTGATGTCATAATAAAAGCTTGATAAAATGGATAAACTCTCGGTTAAAAAACTTGAAATAAAATGGCTGTTGCCCAGGCTTAAACAATGGCCATCAGGTGCCACATACAGCGCGGAAGCAGCAAATTTGACTAAAGATCCAAGGTTTTGAGTTTCTTTTTAAAAGCCGTAAAATCTAAATAACGGTTTTCGCAATCGTTTTGGCAATTAAAACTCATCCACCGTATAGGGGCATCTGTTAGGAAGTGAACGATGTTTAGTGTATGCTTCAGGCATCACGTAAAAATTTTTGTTGAACGTTGTAGATACTAAAAATGGCAAACGCAATTATAGATCAAAATTTTGCTAAAAATTGGGACACTACAAAAAAAACACTGAAGCGAAAACGTGCGAAAACGCGCTCGTCTCTACCCTTTGCGGAAAGAAAAACAAAAACCATTTTTTATAGTTAAATTGGCACGAAACATCACTTTACTTATCAGCGCAAAAGTTTTATCTTGTTGCGTATCAGCGCGCAAAGGGGACTGACACCAGGCAAAAAGGAGGCTGACAAAAATGTTTAAAAGGGGGCTGACATGACCTCCAAATCAGCCCCCTGGGTGCGCCTCTGTAACTGTTACTAACCTAAGTTTTAGCCTATCAAAACCAGTCTTAAAACTTTTGAAATACTACATTCAGTTCTTCAATTCATTCCAGCGTTCCTGAAAAGAGCTAGACGAAAATGTTCGAGTTTTTCAAAACAGCCTTTTTAAGGCCACTCATTTAACAACAGAGTTTCAAATAAAATACTTGGTTTTAAGAACACTTGACTCGGAAAAAAAATCAACATAAAATAGTAAGATCAAACTAAAATCGCAAATTTTGCAGCTTATTTTAAACTATTTGATTTTACAAAAAATACTTGTCTCACAACAGACCTTGTTGTTTTATGCTGCCCGAGACTCCAGCTTCTCTTAATTCCAATTCTTCATTGGATGTATTCACAATCGCGTCTACTCTGTGTTCAATGATGTCACTTTGAACAACTTTTACAGTAACATTAGTGCCAGGAATAATGACGACAACATTCTGAGGTGTTTGTCTATTCATAGAAGCACCGAAATTTGGTCGGGAAACCTAGAGTTACATAAGTGCGTTGTAGGAAAATGATCTGCTAATATAAAATCAAACAATACGAGGTCTGTTCAAAAAGTATCCGACTTTTTTGTATAAAGCACACAACACAATAAATTTTGCAAGTTTTATTCAATCTCCTTCAAAATATTCCCCTTGGTGGTTCACACACTTATCCCAGCGCTTCTGCCACTTCTCAAAACACTTCATAAACTCCTCCCCCGGAATGCTCTGAAGCTTCTCCGTCGCTTTTTTCATAATGTCTTCTCTTGACTGAAATCGCCTCCCTTTCAGAGTTGTTTTTAGCTTAGGGAACAGCCAGAAATCACACGGTGCTAAGTCGGGAGAGTAAGGAGCCTGTCTAATAAGTGGCATGCTGTTTTTGGCTAGAAAAGCTTGGACCACATGTGCAGAATGAGCGGGAGCATTGTCGTGGTGAAGCTGAAAATTCTTTGCTGCCCACATGTTTGGCCGCTTTCTTCGCACAGCATCACGAAGGCGACGTAGAATCTCCAGGTAGTACTCTTTGTTAATTGTTTGACCTTCTGGTGCGTATTCATGATGCACGATGCCACGGGAATCAAAAAAACAGGTCAGCATAACTTTCACATTGCTGCGGACTTGCCGAGCTTTTTTTGGGCGTGGTGATTCCGGATGCTTCCATTGTGATGATTGAAACTTGGTTTCTGGGTCATAACCATAAACCCAGGTCTCATCACCAGTGATGATTGTCTTGATAAATTCTGGGTCATGATTTGCAACATCCAGCATGTCCTCCGAAATTTCCTTCCGGAGTTCCTTCTGTTGCTCCGTCAGCAGCTTGGGGACAAATTTAGCCGACACTCTCCGCAGGTTCAAATCCTCAGTTAGGATTGAATGAACTGAGCCTGTGCTTATTCCCATTTCTGCAGCAATCTCTCGTACTGTTAAACGACGATCCTCCAACACTTTTTCACGAACCTGATCCATCGCCTCCTCGTTTCGGCTTGTGGATGGCCTTCCTGAGCGAGGATCACTTTCCACTGATGCACGGCCATCTTTAAAGCGTTTAAACCATTGCTTTATCTGAGTTGGGCTTAAGGCCTCATTTTCAAAAGCTTGTTGAATCTTTCGAATTGTTTCAACTTGAGTATCACCAAGTTTTTGACAAAACTTGATGCAATACCTCTGTTCGATGCGTTCTGTCATTGAAATGAAATTTTCTGAAAATCAAAAAACCGATGAACACGTACTACACGCCTGCACTAAATGCTTTACACAGAGAGATACGAATGACGAATCGGCCTGAAACGCTTCACGATTACGCGTGAATGTGTGTGTGTGCAGCCACGCTTTGCACGGGCAGTTTGCTCATACCTTATTGGCGAGAGGGAAAAAGGTCGGATACTTTTTGAACAGACCTCGTACAATGCATATAAAATTCTCACAGTTTAAAAAAAGATTTACTTTTTGTAAAGTTAGTAGATGTTAAGATAGAACATAAACAGTACTTGTGATAAGCTTGTATCTCTTGGCTCCATTACGTGATTTGTAGTTGATTCAGGCATTATCACACACTGATACTTAGACTGCAAAGTTTCTAGTGTTTGCTTTCCGGCATTACTATTCAAATATTTAATTTGCCAAGGTTCATCGAATTTTCTGGAACCAATTTCCAGTGATGCCACAGTAGTTTCCAGACATTCTTTAGCTGGAAGTTATAAGACGCATAAATTTTTTCGGAATTTTTATTAATTTGTCGACAATGCAAATGCCAAAAGTCTCATTTTATTACAGCCGTAAATATCGTACTCTTGGCTCGTTTCTAATTTTTTCGTAATAATTTTTTAATGATATTATAGTGAGATATGCATCACTGACGAGCTCTAATAAGAGCGAAACTCGAGTCTGGTGCTTCTCATTTTAAGCAGTTTGGTTTCTATTAATAATTTTTTCTTTGAACTTGCTGTGAGAAACTTGATGGTCCAGACTAGCCGTTCTAAACTGTAATCATGGAAACCTCATAAAAAAAACTAAATAAAAAATAACAGTTGGACAGCAATATCTTGCATATTCAAAAACAAAAAAGAGATTAATTGACGGTTGCTAAAAATGAAGCGACTCGGTCGATGTCTTTAAGCAAGAAATCAAAAATATGTTGAATAACATCAAATATACGGTCTACTACCCCCCAAAAATCTCTAAAAAAAAAACTATAGAAAAAGTTCAAAATGGAAAAAAGCAAAAAAAAATTACCAGAATTTATCAGTTTCTGTTTTCCGCTTAACCGAATCCCATCAGCCACAGAACTCCAGTCAATTCGTTCGAGAGTAAAATTCATGTCTATCTTATAAGAAAACAAGGATATGTACGCTTGCTGGGGTTTCCCCATTTTAACAACCATTTCCTTGTCATCAGCAAGACTCAGTACTTTTTGAAGCAGTTGCTCGGCTTTTTCAAAATCAGGAGACAAACCGACCAAGGTAATGACTTCATTCTGTTAAGTTGTTTGACAAAATTTAACCCATGCATTTTTTGCTTTCATTTTATATTTTGCGAGCACAACAGACATAAAAAGAAAGATAAACACAAAGGCCGCAAAACAATTTTACAAAATCCACATTGCATTCGGAATAACTAAAAAATCATTTAAATCATTGAGCACATTTGCTTTTAAATTATTTTGCTGTTGAAAAGGATGCCTTCAAAATAGGTGTTGTCAAGATAAATTTATTGTCGAAAGCTTAGGGAAGCAATGCCATGCAAGTCCCCCACCAACTACGGTTCTATTTTAACTTATATAACAATAGTACCACTAACACAAAAGTTTTGCTTATCGACCTTCAAAACGAAACATGCTTTTTGAAAAAGAATCTTAGAAATAAAAAATCTTAAAAAAACATATGAATTGGTGTATTTACGATAAACAATCTTTTTTACTTTGCAGACTCTCTACAGAAGCTTCGTTTGGTTTGAAAAACATAATTAAAAAAATTTGCCCAAAATGGGCCTTAGCCTACCGCTGACGAAACTGTAAAATTACAAGAAAACTTTTCTTAAAGATCTATTGACCTAAGGCTATTCATTAGTACAGTATCAGCGATGTAGTCGAGATCGACCATAAACGTCGAGACCGAAACAAGATCTAATAATTTTTCCTAGAGCAAGACCGAGAATGGCAAATTTTAAAACCTAAGGAGTCTGAAAAAATACGTCCGACTCCAAAACGTTGAGTTTGAGTACAAACTTTCAAACATTACCGGACTTGTTTGTTGACGAAAGAAAACCTTATAATAAAAACTTTTTTCGTAATCGGATAAGCTTGTTACAGAAGGCCCTGATCACAATAAAAATCTTCATTAAAATAAACGTGAGCTGCAAAATTAAGGTTAAAGAAGTTTGCCTCTTAGCTTTTTACCGCTTCAAATTGCAACAAAGTTGGTCAATTAAGTGTCGTGTTTGGCAAATCGCGAAATTCATAATAATCACATTAAGTAACAAAAATATCAAAAAATGTTCGGTCTCGAGACCAATTTAAAAAACACGAGACCGAGACCATAGAAAATCGGTCTCGAGATTTTTATCACTGATTAATATATACTAATTATGTTATACATAGACTATAAAAAACCAGAATCTAGTGTAGAAAATATTACATAATATTTTACGCTACATACTTTTCGTTGGTGACTTATTAACTCAGAACTTTCAGTAAAGTTCTGAAATTTACTCCAAGAACTATCTTTAAATAATTCGTCGGCATCATCTTGTAATAAATATTGTTTAACTTGAATTATTTCAATAAGTAGTTCTTTGCTTTTGCTGCAACTTTCGGGCTTGAAATAAAGTTTTGGTGAGTTTTTCAATTGAAGAAATGCTAAAGAACAAATTATTTATGTTTATACGACATAAATAAACACAAAGTGTAAAAGGAAATTTTTCATTTTATCTCAACATTTATTCTTCTGAGTCGCTATAAAAGAGTCGGAGGCGCTATATATAGGGCTAGCAATTACCCTAACCTGTTTCCGAAGATGCCAAGATACGGCAGTCCGATAAAAATTTTTCTGTTACTTTGCTTTTTTAGTTATGACTAAAATTTAGAACTGCTTGCCAAGACCGCTAAACAGGGAAAAATTCCATAAAGTGTTTTCCCAAAAACACAAGATAATAGCGCGAGTAGGTTTTGAACCGAGATCGTGTCAATCACAATCATGGCGCTCTACCACTCGACCAAACTGCCGACTTTTATTAGTTTTGAAAATAGAAACCGAAGTTATTTACGTGTCTTGACAACTAGGCCACAAAAAATTTATTTTGCTTTTTAACAGTTTTTTAGAGCAATTAAAGTCTTAGTCGTTGCCTTTGTATGGAAGGTATCTACCCCGGGTCAGACACAGACAGATCTGGGGCAGAGGGTTCATTTTTATTATTCAAGCTGTTATAGGCCTACTGCCCGGACCAGAAGCTGGCAGCGATGGTAGTGCTTGATATAGGCTTGTACGAGATGCTGATACATCAGAATTTGTAGTTTGTTTACTGGCGCTGCACTCACGATTCGATAAAAGAGCGAGACATATCTCTACTTGGAATAAGACAACAGTCGTTAGGCCATTGAGCTCAACCAAAGCTGTTCCGAGCAAGCCTATTCCAATGGGTCTAGAAGTGGTCCTGTGAATAAAAGTACGCAGCCTAGACTTGCTTCCAAAGTTCAATCCGTCTTTTACTTATAATTCGTCCTCTGGGCAGAGCAGATGCCCAATTCGTCGAGATTTTTTGCTACTTTCCTTCCAGCTGACAGAAAAGAATTCTATTTCTGCCTCTCTTCTGGCAGCCATCTGAAGACCCATTAACATGTAGTATATGGTCAGGATTCAGAGTGCGGCAGTTTTCCGAAAAGTGTGTCGTTCTGAAAAGGGTGATAGATGGATGCCTGAAAGAATTAGTGGTCCGTTGGAGGGGGGCCGAGCACCAACTGACTTTGTGCAAGGCCTTGTTCATGACGCTGTCTATGAGGTAAGTGTATATATTGCAACACTAGATTGGTTCGCAGTACTCAGCAATAGATTAGAACAGAGATGGGCAATGTTTTGGCCAGCACAACTTATCTGAGCCTGCAAGTCACCTCAGCAGTGTGGATAATTTTTGTGCAATGCAATAAGATGGTGTCACAACATAAGCAAACTGTCAGTTTTATCCCAAGATAGGTCAGAACCGGACAGAATGATCGAAGTTTACTATTGTTGTAAACTTTAAACTCAGGTTTGGCCTTTTAATTGTTTAAATCAACACAGTTACAGTCTTAACATGACTAAGCAGGAAGCGTGTCATGCACTGATTCAAAGCCCCTCCAAGGCCTTTCACTTTTCAGAAGAATGCAGCAGTATCAAATCATCAATATAAGCAAACTTTCTGGAGGTTATGAAAGGTGAATTGCACATATAGATCAGGGGCGTCCAAACCATTGCCCCTCGTAAAGGCTTTGAGTGGACCCCGTGGTAATTTTTCGAAACGACGTAAACTAAATATAGGGCAACGTTACTTAAAGTATCCCGCTGAATTGTAAACATGACGTTTTGCATTGACTCACCGTGCGCCTCGAAGTGAAGACTTTTTCAAAGTGATAACCTTTTTCTTTAGAGATCACTGCGATTTTGATACAAAAATAGAGAAATCAGAGACAGATATAAAGTGATAACTTTTTTTCTTTTCAGAGATTACTGCATTTTTGAAACGAAAATCAGAGTGTTTTATTTGTTTGCACCGCAAATATTTTTGATGCGCCAAAATGGCCCTTGGCTCGAAAAAGGTTTGACACCCCTGGTATAAATGTTAAGAGTGAGCAAAGACTTATGCTTGAAAAATCTGTTGTTCTTGACGACAGAACTTGCTTTCACCGGAAGAAAGAGTACAACTTCAGTTTCGGACAAATTTCTTGATCATTCACGCTACGTGCCTAGAAACAGCTTGCACATCACGGTGCACGTGTCAGATCCATAAATACGGCACCGTCTTTTTTCTTAGTCTAAAAAATCCTTGCATGATTGATTTTCTGCGTTGAAACCTAGTTTGCTCTTTAGAAACCAGTACTCCAATAATTGGTTCAATGGGGGCGTAGCTAAGCCTTAGAAAATCTTGTACGGGGCATTGAATAGAGATAGTAGTGAACAACAGACTTCATCGGATTTAAAATCCCGACTACAAAACTTTTTTTCCCGATTTTAGAATTTTGAGTCGATGCAAGCAGGAAGAAACGAAATCACGTAACCATGACTTCAAGCAACCTCAACATGGATTATACCCTCTAAGCAGATGGAACCAGGACTCAGATTTTAAGTGTTGGGGGCAACAATAAATTCTTTGTATGAGAAATTTTCTAATTTCACGCACAGATAGCCGGAATCGGTGTAAAGACCAAGAAAGCCATAGTTCCCGTGACGTAGATTTTGATGGTATTACATTTTTAAAAGAGAACACATAGGCTAATTGCATAAAAATATGAAAATCTAACGGACATTTTTCTAAGAATCAAAGTAATAAGCAACATTTTCGTAATTGCTGTAAAATACTTATTTGTTTAATTTTTCATTTCATCTTTATATTTATCCTTCGGACTTGCATGCAACCATAAGAGGCGCTCTACATAGACAAGCAATAACCCCGACCTGCTTAAAAAAACTGATTCGGATAATAAATTCCTTTTACCTTGAATCTTTTTCTTTAAAAATAATTCTTGAATTTCCTTCTCTAAAGTTTCAGATTTTAAGGAAAGGTATAAAAAGCTTTTTTTCGTTTCCTGAAGAAATCCAAAATAACTTTCGGATTGAATTTCCTGAAAAACCGTCATGAAACAAAAATAGACTTGTAATGAAATTTGATTTTTAAAGCGGTTTAAATTTGTTAAGATTGACACAAGTTTGTAAAGCACAATAACAACAATTTATCGTCCGCTCTTATCAGCTATAATTTTTTTTGCCGGCTGTAGAAACCGGTCTGCATGCTGCTTTCTGTTGAAAGTGAAATCACTATTGTAGGTAACTATTTTGGAAATTGCCGTAAAGTGCCTTTTTGAAAATCACAACAAAAAAGGACTCGGGTAGATTGAGGATCAAACTCGCAAGTATATTATTACATTACATTAGTTATTAAACTAAGCTTTCCCGCCGATTTGTTTACGCCAATTTAATAAAACAAAAACTTTGATGTCGTAGACATTTACTAAAGAGAATTAATTCAGCAGAGTTGATCCAAGAGTGGAAATCTAGATTGGCTTTTTTGAGGGGTTAAGAAATGGCTATTCCAAGATATACTTGAAGGAGGGCAACAATAACAACAACAGAGTTGACCAAACACGGTTCGCAAAAGTTCGAAAATTGAAAATTGCACGTCACGGAAAAAGCTCGAGCTTGAGGTATTGTTGCTTTTAAAATAAGTACTTTTACCTTCTGCTCTGTTTGTAGCGTTTCTTCAGCTTTAGTAACGTCCGTTTTTGTTCCTTCCATGTATAAATTAAAACCGTTTCCGCAGATACTGATTTTGACAAAATGTTGTTTTTGCACTTTCTCTACTACGCCGCAAGACGATAAAATTCTAAAAGAACTTGCTGGCTATATTCAAAATTCGCTTAGAAAAATAATCAACAAATAAATGCTCCATAACAATGTTACTCCATATAAAAAGAGTACATTTCGTAACTGCGAAAAGCATACCGTTCAAAGTTTTATTCTATATTATTCAATAACTCACACATGGCTATTATTCCATAAATTGCTCAAACAACTATTTACATACTTATAATCAGATTCTGTACAGTTGAAAATAGTATGGTAATCCTCATATAATTTCAGAAGCTCATTAATGTGTTTATATAATCCAGTGACTAAAGCGTTGGGCCTTGCATTGTCTTTTTTCCACCTAAATAAATTCACAATGTAAAATTTAATACACAATTTTATTGAGCTAAAAACAAAATCAGTTTTGTCGTTTTGGTCAATTCATAAGAAATTTTACAAAAACCAAAAAACAAGCTATTGCTTAATTTTTGAGACGTATTTATCCATTGAGTTTATTTAGCTATTTATTTAAATTCTTTAAAAAAATTTGAAAGTGTTACGGGTATTTCTCTTAAGTTGTTCAAAGGGCCAAAGATTCTTCTTTTTAGTCGTTTCGGTCCGCAAGGTTGAGAGGTAACCTCAAAATTAAGCTACTTTCCACGGCAATTTTTCGCAACAATTTTATAAAACTGGTTGAAAGTTTCAGGATATCACAATCACGATTCTCATTTTGCTCTAACCGAACAAGTTCTTGGTAGTCTCTCAAGCTTCTTTTTTTAGCAAATGAAGGTCGTTTGGAGAAGATTTTTTGTTATTCCACATAATTAGCCAAACTATCGGAGTTGAGAATTTTTTATTTGAAGCGGCAGCAGCTCGATATTTGGCGATTTTTGAATCTCAGAGTTACGAACAGCTTCAAGTAAAGTAACAACTTTAATTTTTTTGAAAAATGTCATTTTCCAAAGTTTGCATTTGCGATCGTAACCTCCCGGTCTTTACAGGGACTGATGACCAGAGGTGAGAATGGGGACCAAGTTAGATCGAAATATGGATAATTTCGCTATTTTTATAATTGTTGTTTCATGATTCCAACATCTTTTTTGACGATTAATTTAATTTCACCAGGGAGTTTACAAATATTATTCATACAAAATCTGCTTGTATGAAATTAAATGATATGGATTTTATTGAAAAAAGTTCTCTTTTTTGCATTAAATTTGTAAAAATATCTTTTTGAAAGTTTAGAATTAATGACTTCCAGCCAATCACCTTTTCTGATTATCCGGTTCTGTCCGAGGAAGAGGTAAATTATTATTGCTTGATTTACAAGCGTTTGTTTTGACTTTGCTGAGTCTTAGCATAGCTTACTTCACCAAGCTGTTTATCAGTTATGTTTGTATCTTTTGTAGGTAATAGATTTATCCTGGAACCAAAATATTTGTACAGAATGTGGATTGCGATTATAGTAGGGAAAGTGGATGATGATCTTGCAGCCATTGAACCTGGTCCTCCTTGTGTGTCTAGGTGGAGCACTCTCTGGAGCAGAGTATTGAGGGTATATGTTGCCACTGCTCAACCAAGAACCAACTTCAGAGGATCGTTAACATGGTGGTGAAATTCTCTGTGTCAATGTGGTTTCAGATCAAGAGACATTCGTACATGACAGATGGTCCGCACAACACTTTTGTATGCTTGCAGTTGCTGAAACATCTGAACGACACGGAGATAAACATTGTGAAGGAGACGGTGCAAAGAAATGCCTTTTTTGCTCATCCAGACCAACTCCTATTTGCCATGTGCACAGATAGAGATGAAGCAGTCAGAAGAGAAGCTATTAATAAAATCAGGAAGCCAAGGGATCAATATACTGAATACTAAAGATGAAGCATTTCCTGAAGTTGAAGAGGGTGATGAAAGGCCCCACATTGATAAAGATTTTCTTATACCAACAGATGATTAAGCGGAGGAGGATACAGAGGCGATAGAAAAGGCACATGACATGCCTTCCAAGAACATCAGGAAAGTAATCCTTCCAAAGCTGAAGTTTCACGCAGCGAATTACCATCATATGATTGACTGGGTCACTAAACTGAAAACTGAGCCTCCATTTTTGACATCCCTCAGTGAATAGGAAGTTTTTGGTATCCTTGAAAAACTGCTGAGAGTTCCGAGAGGCCACACCACACTCATTCAGTTGAGAGGGGAATCCAGGTCATGACTGAAGCTTGTACAGAGGTGGCAGGCTACAAGGCAAAAGATGGTTACATCAGGCAGCGACTTAGCAGCATGACGGATTATGCCTACATTTAGAACCAAGAAGCATTTCAGCTTCAATTATTCACTGAGAAACAATAACAATTATTAATACTAAGACATCGCAATGTTTGAATAAAATTATTTCTCATACTTAAAAGTCGGTTAGTGTTTGCAGTTATCAACGCTTTGTATTCAGACTAGGTATACGTATATGTAGGTAAAATTAGCCAAAAATTGACATAAAAAGTCGGCAAGATGAGCTCATTTTAACGTAAAATTTGGCCTAGACATTTATCTTGCACATAGCAACAAGGCACTAAGCGACCACAGTAAAATTCAAAAATTTGTATTTTTTTATTGCGCCCTAACGCACAACCACTTAATCTCCCATGTCGGTGAAGATTGGTCTAGAAAAGCGTGCTTTAGTTGCTCATGGACCAACGTGGCAAGGCAATGCTTCCTGCTTACGAAAGACCCAGCTAGTTGAAAGCTTAGAAGTATTATTTTTCGGCACAAGCGCTTTGGGTCGTAGTAAGATCACGAATGCAATGCAAGATGATAAAGGACGTTTATTTTCCTTTCAGTAAGGCCTTCGATATTCAGCTGAAGAATGGTGGGTGGTCTCTGGATTTTTTTGGCAATGTGCCTTGAAACAGCCAGTTTTTTTCAAACATTTTTTCGCCTTAAAAAGAACGTTTACCAATTAGCAGGCTCTTAGTAAAGATTGGGAAGGGTAGACGCCCTTTTATTTTGGTTTGTTATGTAAAGCAACAAAAACAGACTTACTTATGGCCCAGGCTGCGAGAAACCAACTGCCATTTGATAACTATCTTTGACAACAAAACAACTTACATCTGAGAAAACTCCAATAGTTTTTAATTTAATTTAAAAATAAGCTTTTACAATTTATATGCTTTAAAAAACAATATATAGGCTAAACTTGAATACATTTATCTATAAATTTCCTTACTTGATAAAAACATACAAATTATCGCTTTCAATCAAAGAAGAGTGAGATTTTTTGTGGTAAGAAATTTGTTTTATTCTTTCCGCAGCTTCAGGTTGAAAATGTTTCGGGTTTTGAAAAATAAACTTATTCAAAAAATCTTTGGTTATTTCAAAAGATTTTTTCTCAAATTGTGTTTGATTGCGTATGAATTCTTTCTAAATAAATTTATACGAAATTCAAATAAATACGCTTGCTTTTAGTAACAAAAGTAAAATAGCGTTTCAAATGAACTAAACACATTTGAACTAATTTCTCAACTTTTCAGTAAAAAAATTCCTAAGCAGATATTAGCACTACTTGTTACAAAATTGTACACAAAAAACTTGGAAGGCAATTTAGGCTTGAATTATATCTAACTAAACGAAAGTTGAATTTATAACTTTAATTCAAATGCGACTTTTGTTTAAAAGACGCCGAATAACGACGTTTAATTGTTAACGACGTTTAATTGTTAACGACGCCCACCAATCTGTTTTTTAGAATAAAACAGGGATATTATTTTCATCCAATTAATGTAGACATTTACTCATTGTAAAATTAGTGGCAGCCGAAAGTGGTTTCCAGTAAAATAACATATATTTTAACATCAACGAAACAAAATGGTAATGTAATTATCAAAGATAAAAAACGTTTTAGATTTACAATTTAAGATAAAGCAGCTCAGGATAGTCTCAAGCTGGGGCCCGCTGAGCAATTTTAACCAATATAAATCTTGTAAAGTAGAGATGGAAATCTAGGCAATGTTCTTATATAAGAGCCATTTCGTACGCCAAAGTCAAATGAGAGCTGAAACACAAGTTTTCTCACTTGATTTCAAACCTATTTTTTGGTCTTCACTTGACGTTCAAAATCAAAAACAAATTTTGCCTTCATTTAGACACTTTTAAAACAAATTCTAATAATTTCAATAATAAGCACGCAAATGTGAATAACTTAAGAGCTAATTTTTTTCTTATTTTCATCTCTATATTTATCCATCTAACTTGCAGGAAAACTTGGGAGGCGTAGTATTTAGGGCAACTGTCCAGAGATTACCTCGACCTGCTTCTGGAAATACCAAGATATTGCTGTCCAGTTGAAATTTTCTAATTAGTTTTTTTGTTTTTATTAAAGATATGACTAAAATTTAGACCAGCATGCTATAATATCGCCAAGCATAGAAAAATGCAGTAAAGTGTCTTTCCCAAAGACACAACAAAAAAGCGAGAGTACGTTTTGAACCGCTACCATGTTGATCCCGTCCGCCAAAAATACTGTTTTTCAAAGCACTTGCCATGCTGCCGATCACCTTAAACTGCGAGTCGATTAACTTTACAATTAACTTGCCGTTAGTAACTAAATAAGCTGATAAAGATAGTTTATTTAAACGGTAAAAACTTGAACAATTTTAGCCAGATCTTTATGACTTTACCACATGTTTTTACCTGACTTCCAACTGGAGTAAATCTGCCTTCCAAGCAACGATTTTTTCGTTTAAAATCAACTCGAGCTACCCCGATGAGCTTGTCATTGAGATCATCACGTGACAACTTCGAATTCAAAATCAAAGTTACAAGGTCTTCGTGCGCAGTAAATTGGTGTGAGAAAGGTTTGGGTTGAAATTTTCCTGTTGATTTTGGTCCTGGTTCACAAAAAACTATTTGTAGGTTATAAAAAATAATGAATTAAGCAGCTCTAAAGCTAACCACCTTTTATACCAAAGACATCACACTCATAATTTTTACAAAATCGGAAAAGAAATTAAACTTTGAACAATCATCTAGATAGCTTGGACATGCTTTGGAAATATAGTAATAAGATTTTTTTGAAATGATTCTATAACTTTAAAAACCTATGTTTGTAACTTAATGCTAGCCAAAACCACCAGGCAGAGGAAATCGTCGTTAAAAAGATTTTTTTCAGGATAAAAAGGCAAGCAAATCTTTGTCGGTCAAGGCTTCATTATATTAAATGGCAAACATTTGAAACGATGACCTAATTTTAAAAAACGATGATCTAATTTGAATATGCGCTTTAGCGCTGTCCAAATGCGCACAACAAGAATAAATTTTGGCCGGTTTTGCATTACACATCGATTATTTGTTTGTTACAAGTTACAACGACAGCTATTTAGTTTTATTGCAGTTCATAAAAAATTTTTTGTATTCGCTTCAATGAGAGGTTTAAAGTTGGCTTATTTGGGAAATTACTCGATCTGGATTGAAAAAGTAGAGCTAGCTATAAGACCATGGATCTAATTAACAATGATTTGAGTTGCAAGAGCCATCACTTCACTTCAAAGCTATAGCTTTCCGTGAGCCGCATAATTTTCTTTGCTGGCCACATTTAGTCGTAGGTTGCACACTTCTGATTTATCTGCGTCGAAATTCGTTAGTGCAGTAAAAAATTTTTCATGTTCTCATTCAAACTACATTCTTCTCAGCGTTTCATTTTGGAATCTACTGTACCTCGCAGCCAAGTCAGAGTGTTTAGCACACTGAACTATCCAGCCGATGTTTCTAAGTAATGCATAAGCTAAAGCATAATGGTCTTAAAGAAAAAATTTTCAAGAAAATCTTTGCCAGGTTAAAAGTCGTAAAATGTTTAAAGTAACACGTATTAAAATAAGAATAACTGACTGGTGGTTACAAAAGTTTTATTGCAATAACTTGACAAAAGGTTTGTTTCTATCAATTATATGCTTATGGAAAATAGATTACAATGGAAAATTTACACATGCTTAAATACAATTTTGTTTAAAATTAGATGTACACAAATTAGATAGATTTATTTTTCTGTTACTTTGATAAATTAAATACCGGGTTGGATTGAAGCTTTTGCAAAAGCTTGATATTGTTTCTTTGTCAGTTCGCCAACATCAGGAAAAAAATATAACATTTCCAAAGGAGTGTTGTCGATGCTAATTGTCTCGTCAAGAAGTTTAGGAACATCTAAAAAAAAAGTTGACAACAAAAGTATTGTATACACTAAATACAGTAGACACCGCTTAACAAATCCACGGATAATAAATCCAGCCGTATATTAAATCCAAAATCACTTGGAACGCAAATTCAGCATTTTAAAAACGCTGGTTTGAAGAAATAACATTGTATAATGATTTTCTGTTTTGTTTATATCTTTCAAGGAGAGATGATTCCCAACTGTCGTATCGTGCTTCGTAATGCTGATGGATTGCTTGCGAGTTGTTTGTAGGGCAGTCAAAAAAACCTTATTATTTTACGTCGTGACTCGCTCTAAAGCTTATTAGTTTTTTCCGCTTGCTTGCTTGCAATTATTCGCTTTGTGAGCAATCTGTTCTTTCAGAAAAAGCTTCTCATAAATGAATGGTTTTGGGCAGATGTAGAAGCTTTGAAGTAAACTTAATAACCGATAGAGTATAAGTCCGGAAGTACGAATTTTCAAATTAAAAAAAAATTGCCTTTTAAAATATGTTTTATTCTAATTTGTTATTCTTCTTTCAATTCTATTTAAATAAGGATTTTTAATTATAATAAATTTAAATTGGTTTAACTTTGTTAAACGAACAAACGCCGCTTTATTAATCCAGTATTTCGTCGTACTAATATCATTTTCAAAATTGTGCTTGCCAAACTGCTTAAAATGAAGATGAGTTAAACCTTGGATAAAGCTTTGACGGCAAGCTTTTAGCGCCTGCTCAGACAATCACATGCTGAGTAGTTTTTTAGACAAAACTAGCGTACAATTAAAAGTGAACAAAACAAATTAAACTTTATTTAATAAGTGTCTGATAAGTCTCAATGAATGTGCTGCAATTTCTGTTTCTTTTAACTCTATTTTGCGGCGCCGGTTATAAAAACCGTTGCTTATTAAATCCAACAATGCTTGAAACGGAGGCGAATTTAGTAAGCGGGGTCTAACTGTATCACCGAAAAAGTAGGAAAACTATTTTTTTGCTTTGATATAAGCATAAGCACAACATAGTAGATGTAAAATACAAAAAGATATTTTATACCCCTAATTATATTAGACAATACCACATAAAAAGTTTCCGTACCTCTATAGTTGGATAAAAACAAAAGTAAATTATCAGATTTTGATAAAGCAGCAGTAACTTGGTACTTTTTTTTCATGAGAGCAAGTTTAATACTGTCTACGCTAAAACTTCCGCATTTCTTCACTATAACGCAATCGGAATGACATAATCTTGAAACCTAAAAGAAACCTTCCTGCTTAATGATAAAACAGACAAAAAAATAGAGATGGAGAATTGTTTATGAGTCGTTTACAGACTGACAAGGTGCTATATAACCTGCAGAATTTTATGTTGTTATGTATTTTTTTCCACAATGCAATAAAATCGGAAAAACCAATAGTTACAATATAAAATATAGCCAGTTTAAGCCTCTCAATTTTTGTGTTGGTTATACAACACATGATAAGATTTACAATGTTGAGCTTTAATTCGATTAGCAACGCTGCAAAAAATTATTTTAGTTGTTAAATCAAAAAGCATTAGGGTAAAAACGAAATGTTTAGCCTTTGTAATAAGATCTAAACTATATTCATACACCACTGCGTAAGAAAAGAAAATCGTCGCAAAAAAAATTTATAACTAGAGAACTGTTGATGACATAAAGATTTAAGTTAGGCTCGACACCTGGCATATACGCTCGGCGTATCTTTGTTTGTTCATTGAACTTTGGTTTCTCCGTTTGGCGTAGATGCTTATCGAAATTCAGTAAGCAAACAAACCTACGCCGAGCGTAGATATATGTAGACTACCTTTTTGATTTAATCTTAACCTAAAAAAATCGATTCAATTATCAAAGCTCTCTTACCTTGAACCGAAAACCTAACTTATGCTTGTTGCATTCGTTTTTCACTTGAATTAAATCTGCAATTTCATGACAGTAAGTTCAACTTTTCACGTTATCAAAAATCTAAAAACCTTAAATAACAGTTTAATCTTAACGCCAAAACGAAAGCAAATATGTAAAATGCGTTAAACGTAGAAGTTGTTCCAACATATTCTTGTTTATATTAAAACAGCAAACGCTAAGTTCTTTGTTTCGAAAATAGATCACTTCACAGCCGTATTGGAAAAATAAATTATCGTTGATATTTTTAATTTAGTTTTTTTTTTTTTTTTTTGTAGAGATCTAAAATAGTAGCGGATGGCAAACCCTTTTCATAAAAAGGTTCAAAAACTGCCAGATTAATCATAAATACAACTAAGAAGATTACTGACTGAAAAGCGAATGAAAAACCTCAGAAACTTTAATTTTTTTTTCCTTTTCGACAAGTGAAGGTCTTTTCTTCGGTCGTTTTATGTTCAAAAAAAAAAAATTTACTTGTAAATTAAAGAAAATAGCAATGACAAGAGTTATAAGATAGACGCTGTCTGATTTTTTTGAAAAAAAAAAGAAATCAAGTCTAATATATTGCCAGATAATTCGGAACGAGAGATGACTCATTTAACTTCAGGAGTTAGATCACTGGTTCGCCAGCCCTGATGTAAAGGATATAAAGCTTATCATAAGTTACGTACCCAACTGTTCCTCTTGAAAGACAACTAAAAAGTTTTTTGGAGAAATTTGTTGCACTTCAAATTCCGATTTTGCTGCAGAACCACAGTTCATAATGGAATCTACGTATTCGGAAGTTAATTCCCCCTAAACAAAGAGTTTTTCATGTCGTACTATCAATTTTTAACATTGCAGATTGATGCCAAAACAAACGTTCAATAAGGTTTTTTCAAATAATTTCTTTTATGCAAACTTCCAAATTGAGTTCAGGGCTTGGGATGTAAAGCAAGTTCATGCTATCTTGATCACAAACAGGTTACCTAATATTTTTATCAATTTTTTTGAGCATTCACGTTAAAAGTAATTGTTTTGCACGAAACTGTAGTCAAAACTTTACAAAACTAGACAAATACAGCTGTCAAGCTTTACAATTTAAATTTGTTTCAAAATTGCCAATTTTTCGCAAAACTTGGGAGTCGTAACAATAAAAATAATTAACAGTCATCCGTGTTTTGCGCTTTTTAGCAAATAATTAAACGTAATGCAACTTTTGTAAATCTACAAGCTGTAATGAGCAAATATTGGAAAAGATTAATTGCATTCGCTATTATCGCATACTTTTACTCGAAGTATTCGATTATTAGGCGAAGGAATGTGCTTTTCCAAAATCTCCAGTTCATCTTCATTAAGCAGGGGTTGTTCAAGATCCAAAGCATTTTTCACAGCTATAAAAAATATAAGCACGAGCATAATAATCAATAATATCTATAACCAATATTTTAATAAATAAAACCTGTAAGATTTTTAGCGTTGTTAACTTATTACAACTGTAAATAATATTTTTTAAATAGCGTTGTTAACTTATTACAACTGTAAATAATATTTTTTAAATATAAGCCGTCAGTATACGGTAGTATGTGTATGGAATCGAAAAAGCTTTCTTCTACTTGAGATATAGGATTACTGCTAAAGTCTAGGGTTGCATGGAAAGCTTTACTAAATGAATTGGTAAAACCAGCATGAGATTGTCTCTAGAAAATCCGCATTGCGCTGGACAAATTTAATTTCAAGTCTTGATTACCGAAGCCCAAATACTTTTACATCATACGAGTAACGAGGGAAGACTCGTTGAGAAATTTTGATTTGTTTACGAGTTTTTAAATAAACATATAGTTACCTTGATTAAAAAAAAAGACACAAAACAATAATTTTTTTGAAAGTCCTTTTTCTAATACAGGTATTTCATAAAAAGTTTACATGATTTGTCTTTAAAAGCAATCAAGTAACCGTCGGGAAGATAAAGAATTCTTTCGACTTTTCCTTTTACTTTCTCTTCAAAGAAATTTTGAACTTCGGAAAAACCAAGATCTGCGGACAGATTCCGAACAAGAACACATCTGCTCAAAAAAGGTCACACAGCAGGTAGACGTTTGTACAATTACTATAAAAAAGTATCTGGCAACATCATAAAAAGTCAGATGCTAATTGACGAAGTTTTTTCCGACGAGTTCATCCAATGTCTTGTTTAAAAATGATTTAGTGAAAAACCAGGGCAAATTTTACGAGGAAATTACAGCCACATAATAAACTATTAAGAAATAAAAGGGTTTCGCTTTTATTCAAAGTAAACAAAAGTCGTTTTGAATAATTGTGAAAAAGATTTTTAAAAAATCACACCTAAGGTAATTCTTTTTCTTTACAAACAATTTTAATCAAACCTTTGATTAACTTTCGTAAACAAGTCAGAATCCGTTTCAAGAAGCTTATCCCAGTTTTGTTGTTTATGAAAGTCATAGTCGGCTTTGACGTCTATAAAAAAAGCATATTTTACAAAAAAAGTACTTAAAGTAGAAATCAAAGTTTTTAAAAACTTTTAAAATTAAGTTTTTTTCAAATCCGTTTTTTTTCTGATCATTACCAACTTCATCTGGAGCGGTGTTCGATGTTGTTGATTCATTACAAGACAATAGTTGAGACTCTTTTTCAAAAAATTCAACAAAATTATCAACAGCAGCGGTTTCTCCCGTGATAAAGACATAACTCGGATCATCATAAAGGTTCCACCTGACAACAAATCGCCATATTCAAGCTGAAAAGTACCGAAAATAGAATAATAAGCGTTCTTACTCAAGATATATCTTGCAAGATTTCCCAGATGCACTACAGTTCCAAACATCAGACAACTGATGCTCCTTCATTTGTTTCATAAGTGAAAGGGACCTTGTACACCTACGAATGGAAAACCGAGCCAAAAAGCTCTGAAGGGCCGAATTGCAGTAAGATTTGAATTTCAATTGCGACATTCTATTCATCTAAACATAATTTTATAAAATAAAAAAAATTTAAAATATAACACCAATAAACATTTATCTACATTAAAACTGTTAAGTAATACTATATAATTTAAGATTAAAAAAATTTTCTTAAAATTAATGCATTTGCGCTTTTTAAAGTTTTTGTGAAAAAATAAAGTAGCAATTGTTGCATTGATTCTAGTACTCTTTTTACTCCATATACTTTGGTGTTTTTTTTCTATGCTTATAGAGATATTTATATTTCTTATAAAACAAAGCAATATTTTCAATGTTATATTTAAACAACCAAATAAGGCTCTTTAACCAATTAAATCAACATCATTTGCAATGGTGGATCCAAAAACACATTAGAGAAAAAAGATTACAATTTTATATGTGATCGTAAGCTCATATAAAAAAAAGTTATATGCATTTTCTTCCTTTATAAACAAAAGCAGGCTGAATGGAAGCCAAGAAACCGAAAGATACTTTTCTGCGAAATTTATCAACAGATGTTTGTTTATCAAACAGATGTCCGCAGCGTGGTCGATCTAGATTTATCAACAGATGTTTGTTTATCAACAGATGTCGGCAGCGTGGTCGAGTGGTTAAAGCACCGGAATGATAATCAACATAGTCTCGGTTCAAAACCCACTTGCGCCATTCTGTTATGTAATTGGGAAAGACACTTCACGGCACTTTCCCCTGCTTGGTGGTCTTGACAAGCAGTTCTAAATTACAGTAATATCCCTACTAAATTACTAGCGGACAGCAATATCTTGGTATCTCCGGAAGCAGGTCGGGGTAATTGCTTACCCTATGTATAGCGCCTCCGTCGCTTTCCTGTGAGTCAGGAGGATAAATATAGAAATAAAAATAAAAAAATTGTTCTCTTTAGTGCTCATATCGGCATTTTCCTAGCAAATCTCATAAAACCGTCAAACGTTATGTTAAAACATAAACCATAATCAAAATTATAAGCTTGAGACTATCCCAACTGCAGGGCTGGGGAGTAGTGGTGATTTATACTGCTACTCCTATTTTTACTGCGGAGTAAAATGTTTTTTCTTAATCGTACTCCTCTACTTCTCATTAAGTTTTTTTTCAAGTTCCTCCACTTAAAATCAGTTTTAGATTTTTCAATATGGTGTTCTATAAAAAAAAAAAGGTCTTCACTTCGAATAAGCCTTGGTTTTTCAATTATAATGTTCTAAAAATTCCAGACAGTATGGCAAACCAATAATACAGTAGAGGAGTAAGGAGTAATGAATATTTTTCGTTACTCCTACTCCTTGGAAAAACTCCAACTTCTCTTATTTCTACTCCCCAGCCCTGCCCAACTGTAAATCAAACCCCTATTCCAGGATGACTCCAAATACGACAGAAACGGCCACCTTTTGTACAATAAAAAATTTGGCTAAACGATTAGAAAGCCGGGAAAGAATTTCTGCTTAAGATCTTTTTGTTTTTAGAATTTGAAAAAACTAAAAAATAATTTTCAACTTTGCTATAAATTGAAGGATCAAAAAGAACTTTTTAAAGTTAGGATTAAAAATCTTCTGTTCTTGAAATTAAAGTGTTCGACTTTTAAAACCATCCATGCGGTTCTACTATAAAGCTATGGGACTTTGCGCCTTGTACTGCCACTATCCACCGCCATCTTCAACTTTTTCAACTTATATCAAACGTCTATCAAGCTGAATCTTAACTTTAAATATAGAAAATTTTTTCGGCCTTAAACGCTTTGGTGTTTTAATTAACGCTGTATGATCATACATTTAAGAGAAACAGAACAGCAATGTATTTAAGAATGCCACATTTATTTGATTTTAACCGAAATACCAGCAAGACAGCAACAATACGAAGAATAAAGAACTTACCTCATCTTGTAAAGATGTGAATCGCAAAATATATGACGAAGGATTATTGGAACCAACTCGAGTGACAGAAAGGAAACTCTGGCAGTAATCATTTAACATTTTTAAAACATCATCATTTCTTCCCAACAATTCCAAAGTTTTTGATGAGTTCGGCAACTCAACTTGAAGCTCGAACAATCTTACCGAACTTGATGAAAAGGATTTGGCATTAAAATCGTCCGCTAGATTTTTTTCTGTTTAAATTAAATCAGTTTACACGAAATTGCTAAACCCAATGTTACAGGCTAACTTATTTTGACTGATATGAGCAAAAAAGCTTCTTTTCCCAAATAAATCAATAAGTTTTATTGGGAGATCACGACAAAATTGACAAAATGTTAAAGCCAATTTAACCATCCGCTAAACACGCGCAGAATTTATTCTAATCCCATTTCCAAGTTTTTGTTTTTACAAAAGACCTCGGTTAAGCTTACGCCAATCCTGTCGAGAATCATCAAAAATGCTTGAAACAGATTGTTTTTGTTTCAATTTCTCGTCTAAAAATTGGTAGAATGCGACGACGAAGCACAACAAAGCTACCAAATTTCTTTGTTGTAAGTCGAAACATTAATACGGACAGTTGGCCTGGAGTGGATGCCCTTCAAACGATGACGACGAATACGGACAGTGATCGTTTGATAGCGACCAAAATCGATATGGTTAACCCCTACGTAGTCTTTTATGTGTGTCTTGGACAGAATTGTAATGATTCGAGTCCGGACTCGAGTCCAGCTTTTGAAGAATCTTTTGAAGAAATCGAGTCCGTTTAAAATTTTTTAGAAGGATTCGAGCTTAACTCCAGTTCTCAAATCAACTAAATCAACAAGAGTCCTGAGATTAACTTGACTCAGACTTGACTCGAGTCCAGATGAAAAAGTCTAAAAAAAAAGTCAAGAATTTTTCTGGTAGCCATTGCTGATTAAAATATTTAATTACGGGTAGTATTATTACATGCTTTATTACAGGTAGTATTATTACATGCTTTATTACAGGTAGTACGTTGAATTTTAAAGAACTTGATAAAAAGGATTTGGTTTAAAAATCGTCGGTGAAATTTTTTTCTGTTTCAATCAAATCAGTTACAGAGGCCTGCAAGAGCTAAAATGCAAGTTTGTTTGGCAAGCAAGACTAAAACCAGCAAAAGTGTTTATTTATCCCAATAAATCGATACACTTCATTGAGATACTAAGTAAAAATCAATTGACTCTTAACAAAAAATCTTAAATTATATCGTTGTAGTTTTTATTTTTTCATTAGAAGTCAGTAAAATAAAATGAAGATGCACAAGAAAGCCATCAAATTACCGTTGTTGTTTTAAGAAACACTAATATGAACAGTGTGATCAAGCCGAGAAGACCGCCGTTTGATGGCGATCACAATCGACATGGTCAAACTCTCAGGGTTGTGGAGTCGAAGCCGTTTTTTCAAATGTTCTAGAACCGGAGTTGTAAAATTTTAATTAGATGTAGTCGGAGTTGGAATCGTAAAATGTTGAATAAATGAAATCCGAGTCGGAAAAAAACTCTCCACCTCCATAACCCTAAAAACTCCAACTTACGTAGGTCGTTCTGCTGTGTCTTTAAAAAAGACACGTCCCCTTCTTAATGTAGGTTCAGAGTGAAGGAGGAAAAAAATTAAGTGAGTGGTTGAAAGTGCAAAAAAGACAAAGCGGCAAGACAAAAAAATTGGAAAGCGGTTAAAAATGATTGAAGTGTAAATTTTTTTTGTGCTTGGCGAGAAAAGATTGAAGTCGAAATATTTCGATTTTTTAGCTTGGTTCGTACTGAAAACGGTGGTAAAAAAGCGAGCGGAAAAGGGAGTTTTTTGCTACGCTTTCCGCTTGCTTTTTCCGCGTCCGCTTTTAGACTCAAAAAACTGTAAACCGGACAGTTGTTATCTTGGCGTCTTTGTAACGTACACATTCGTAATAAAAAACTGGGGTCCATGAAACTTAATCGTCCGCGCGGAGTACGATTGAGAAACACTGGGCTAAAATTTAAGTTAAATTTTAGAAATAGATGATAGATGATTTGAAAGATAAAAATCGTTCTATAAGTTATTATTTTTACATTATAATACAATATTCCGCATGGTCCACACTTACAATCAAAGCAAATAAAGCAAGTTGGGGAGTCTTATAAACGATTCAAATTAAATATATGTAACTTCTAAAATTTAGTAGAATTCTCGTTTCAGGCTTTTTTTTTGGACAAAATCATAACTTTACCAATAAGCTTTTTCTCGAGAAAATTCAATTCAGATAGTTTCAAATGCTTCATCACGACTTCAACAACTTGAACATTTCCAGTGACCAAAATACAATTTGAATCATCAAGAAAATCGAATCTAAAAAAAGTAAGAGTAACTAAACAGTTATATGTTCTTAATGTGACATTAAACTTACTCGATTGGATATTTTCCTTTAGATTTCCAATATTCGGGTTGGGTAAATTTACAATTATTTCTGAGATAAGTTATCACACCCGGAAAACATGTAAAAGATTCCGTCACATATTCAGCAGAAAACTTTTCAAGAAGTTCTTCACACATAGCTGTTAATTGGTTTTGGTTTTTTAACTAAAAAAAAAAAACAATTTTCAATTTTCAATTTTGTAATAAATGATATAAGTTTACAGACATTTAATACTGTAAAAAAATTGTTAAATAGTCGAGTTAAAGGGATTAAGAATTCATATGCATTTAAGCGAGATCACTAACAAGCAATCTGGTTAAAAAATAATTGAAATTTTAATCCAAGTTTTTGTGTGCGATTGGTTCAAAACTAAAAGTGAAACGAAAAAATACAGTCCAAAAAAAGATTTTGTTACAATGAAGCACGTTTTTCGAGCCGTTTTGATACAATTAAACAAAACAAAAAAATAGAGCAATTTATTGCGCAATCAACCGTTGAACAAATTGATTTTATGACAATACATAGATGTCGCTTAATACTAGTAATGTTTCAGTTAATCGTTTCTGTTTTTACTCATACTTTATTCGTAGATGAAGTAAATTTGAGTTTATATGACGAAGATTGATCATTTGAATTCCGCGAAACCAAAATATATTGAGGAAAAAATTTCTTTAATTTCTCCAAAAGATCGTTCGATCGATTCATATACTCCCATAATTTCAAAGAAAACGGCGGACTGAAGCAAACTTCAAAACAAAATTTTCTCGGCAAATCTTCATCTTTAATTTTTTTCTTTTGGGCTGAAAAATTACGAAAGATTTTTTAATACGCCGCTAAGTATTTTATAAGCCTACTGTAGATGTACTACCCAGTACAAAAAACTAGAGTACTCATAGTACTCACTGATAGTTGAAAGAAGATTCGTAGCACTTTGAATATCTTTAACCTTATATTCTTCAAAAATTTGTAAGTTGTCATCAGTTTCTTTATCATTATCTAAAAAATACGCAACTTAATTTAATGTAGTATCCTTGAAAAAATTAACTATCAATGTCAACCTTGATTCACTGCTTCTTCACTAGTCGTAGGATCATGCTGCTGCAGCAATTTAGTTGAACGGGGCTTGGTTATTTTCAAAGAATAAAATTTTCCTTCAAAACAAACCGCAAATTCCCTTTTTTGGAGCAAAATTTCTGCATCTGCATAAAAAAATAGTTTCACAATAACTTTTAATACTTTAAGGTCTTTGTCTTTCATAACACAAATTGATCATTCACACTTTAACATTAAATTTTAATCACGCAACTCAAAGGGTTTGTTGGTCAATAAGCATGTTACTAGTCTACAAGGTTTCAAAATAAATAAGTTCAAGGGAGCTTTAAAACATATTTAAAAAGATGCAAGCTATAAAGCAAAGTGCACGTGCTTAATCTTTTCTTTTTTATCATTTTTGCAGCTTTTTTTCACTAACGAGTAGGACTGAACCACCTTCTAAAAACCAAAAGCTTTTCTTTCGTGAAATAATTCTTAAAAATTTTTATCATATGAAAAATTTGTGCTTACTTTTATAAAGATTGTCGCAAAGACTTTAAAAATATCAATGTGTATATTTTTGGGAAATATGTTTATTTCGGAATTAAGTGTTTAGTTTTCATAAGAATTTTCCAGATTTCGTTAGTATTTCCAGAAAGTGTGCTTGATGCTTAGAATTTTCTTTTGAGCGCAATTTTATTCTTTAATCATATTTTTTATCGAATAGCTAAGTTAAATATTTAAAACAACTCTACTTTTTCTGATAATCGTTTTCCTTTTCAAAACACAATCGCAGCAGAACATGTGACTTTGTTGCTCAAAAACAATGCTGATACAAGACACAATGCGAACAGCTGTCATCTATCTATAGCAACGGTGGGCAAATTGCGGCTCGCCGACCTTCTGTTTGCGGCTCTTCTAGCTAAATAACATATAACGAAATCGAACAATGTACAATTGTTATTTACAGTTGAATTTTGGTGAAACGAAGATTTTTAATTAGGTGCTAAGTTGAATTATAGCCTGAAAATAAAGCATTGTTTGTTTGTTGTTAAGGAGCATTTACACTACAGCAAAAATGTGAGCAAAGCGAGTGCTATCTTTCTTTCGCTTGTTTCTCGCCCGCCGAGACACGCTGGTAACTTTAGAATTAAAGAAACAAAGGTAGTGCTCGCTTCTCTGTAATAAAATTTATAAAATCATTGCATCGTTCAAGTCTAACAAATGAAGATTTGAGAGAATTAATTCACACTGCTTTGACTTCATACAGGGTTGCCAGATGCAGATTTGAAAACAAGCCAATTATGGTAAAAAAACAGCAAAAATTACCAAAATTAAGACAAACAAAATTTAACTTTTGTCGCTAAAACAAATGTTTCCTCTAAAAAAAAATCTGTCTCTGATCTCTCAATTTTTCTCCCAAAATCATGGCTTTTTTGCACGCGGAAGCCATAAAGAAAAAATCCAAAAAAAGTCAAAATGCCCAACAAAATTTTTGATGCCAACCACACTGAAAAAAAGCCAGATTTCTCAAATTTGGGGTCAAAAAAAACCAAACTGGCACCCCTGACTTCATATCGCCCAGATTTTCAAAAGCTAGCTAATAAATTGGAAATCCACAGATCTAATGCTGGTAAAATCTCGGAAAAATTGTAAATCGTGTAAGGTGTACTTGTTTTTATTATTTAATTAAAACTTGCTTTGTTTACTGTATTTGCATTAACACCTCAAACAGAATTTGTGGCTCTCCAGCAGTTTTTAATTTTTACATGTGGCTCTTTTTAAAAAAAACTTTGCCCAGTCTGATCTATAACGATCTGACACACTTTTGCATACTAGTCAGTGTACTAAAAAATTAGATAGGTGTATAACTCAAAAAGTCGTTTTTACCTCGGTTGTTTCGCAGTTTAACCTCAATGCTGCATGAACTTTTTTCGTTAGATTGTTTTTTTTTCCAGCAAATTGATGCAATTGCATTTTCAACACCAATTAAATTCTCCAATGTATTCCCGATTCTAAGCAGATGATAGCCAAAAGGAACGTTTGTTACTTGCAATGAGTATTCTTCTCGGCAAGAACCTTTTGACATTTTAAGTTATTTATTTAACTACACATGAATCTGTGGTACACCGTGGTCAATATTCAAGTAACTATAAAAAAAATAATTTTTTAGAAGTAATGTTTTTGAAAAGATCGGAATAACAAACTACAAAAGGCTTTTATTAATCGTAATCTTAAAAGTACTGTTTAAAGTAAACGTTGTGATGGGTACATTTACAAAAAACTCTTTTTTATCACATTTTAATCCACTGGTCGTCGTCGTCGTCGTTTGGTATCCACTCCAGGTCAGACACAAACAGGACTGGGGCCGAGGGTTTATCCTTTTACTAACCCAGGCTGCTGTACTGCCTAAACCCAGGCAGTGATGTCATTAAGCCAGCATCGAGTTTCGTCATCCAAAACCGTCAGACCTCGTGCTCCATGTGGTGCACGATGTATTGGGCACGCTGTTAGAACATGGTCTGTGGTTTGCTCAGAGGCGCCACACTCGCAATTCGGTGAAAGAGCGAGACGCCATTTGTGCATGGACGAATGGAATCGCCCAACACTAGTCCGCAAGCGGTTGAGCTTACCCAAGCTGCTCGGGGTAAGCCCATCCCAACAGGCCTGGCACCGGTCCTGGGCACAAAAACACGGACCCTGGAAGCATTTTCACAGTACTCCGTTTTCCATTTGTGATTTGTCCATTCAGAAGCGCGATGACAAGTCTGGCAAGGTTGTCCAATGGGTTCCGGGCAGCTGGCACAAACGGGCGTCTGGATCTTAGTCTCATTTGGCGATATCTGAGGGCCCACTTAATAGACCATATAAGATATGATCAAGGTCCAGAGATCCACGGTGAGCCAAGGAGAGTGTCGCTCCCATTCAGCGAAGCTCAGCTGGCTGGATACCTGAAAGTATAGATAGGTGGTCCGTTGGAGTGGGACGCAGGCATCCAGTGACTATACGTTCAAGACACTGTCGATGAGGCGAGTGTGAGCACTGCAACACCAGACTGGTGCACAGTACTCAGCTGTTGAGTAGACTAGAGACAAGGTGGCTATGCGTAGTGTTTTAGCACCAGCACCCCATCTCGAGCCCACGAGTCGCCTCAGCAGTGTGAAGCGCGAGGATAGTTTTTTGCGCAATGCCACTAGATGGTGACGAAACGTAAGCGATCTGTCCAGTTTTACCCCAAGATAAGGGTTGGACAGAACGGTAAAAGTCTATCGTTGTTGTAGACCTTTAGCTCACGTTTGGCTTCTTGGTTATTTAAGTGAAAGGCTGCCGTCACCGTCTTAGTGTGACTGAGCTTCAACCTCCAAGTCTGGAGACACGCTGAAAGTGTGGCCATGTCTTGACTTAAAGTCCCCTCCAAGTCCTTCCAGTTTCCAGAAGAGTGCAACAATTCTAAATCATCAGCATATGCAAAATTTTTGGAAATCATGGAAGGAAGATCGTATGTATAGATGTTAAATAAGAGGGGAGCCAAGACCGATCCCTGAGGAACGCCGTTTTTAAGACGGCGTAGCCTGCTTTGCTTGCTGTCACCGGTAATTAAAGTAAAACTTCGATTTCGGACAAGCTCCATAATCATTCTGACCATGTGCTTATCCGGGAGAAGTCTCAGCAGCATTTCGAATTTGAAAGATACACTTTGCTCTCACTCCAATTTTTTCGTTTGTTTATTTTACTGAATAGCTACCGTCAACTAAACTAACACATCCAAAGCCAACAACAAAACGGACATGCAAAATGTACAATATGAGCTAGCTCTAAAGAACATGTAAAACAAATACTCAAACATTTCATATCTCATTTACAGTGTTTTTCGATCTTCTTTAGTCCTCTACTGATCAATTTTAATCATGTGTCGATCAATTTTAGTCACTACCGATCAAATTTAGTTCTGTGTCGACCAATTTTAGTCATGTGCTGATCAAATTTAATCTTGTGTCGATCAATTTTAATCGTGTACCGACCAAAAATAGTTATGTCAACAAACTTTATTTTTATTGGTAAATACATGTAAACAATTAAACAATTTTGAGATATAATTTTTACCATAAGTTTTTTTGTTAATTAAAGTTTTACAACTACCGTAAGAATATCATAATTTTCTAGAATACCTCAAAGAATTTATAAGGTTTTTCGATCTAATTCGTTGTTTTTGCAATCAATTTCGTTGTGCAAAAACTTTTATATATATACAGTATCTTTGTATAGGGTCTCCCGATAGGGTCTATACACAGATATATATAATATGGGATCTTTATATTAGGTCTCCATAATCTATAGTCTCTACAATTATGTTTCTCTAATATAATCTACATAATGTATATATACGAGTAGATAGGTATATAATAATAAAAGTGCCAAGACTGTCAGTAAAGAACTCAATGAAAACTCAGAGTATTAAATTAAATTACAGAAGCCACAAAAGAGATTTTTATTGAAACCTCAACAGTCTGTTTCGCCTTTTCGGCTCATCAGGAAGTAATTCTAAACGCAGAAGAAAAGTATATAGTTAAGAAAAAAACGCACAAAAAAGCCAATTATTATAGTTATAAGCCAAAAGTAATAATATTACAGATAAAGTAAATATAAATTAACGAATAAAATAAAATTTTAAATTTTAAAAGTTTAAAATATTTTCGAGTAAGCAAGCTAGGAAATTTAAAGTTGTAAGACTCAAAATTCAGAATATTGTAAGCAAACTAAACATTTTCATCTACTTATCTGATGCTGCAAAAACTGACTGGCGATCAAATTGCAGATGCGCGGTAGATAGTGGGAGAGAAAGGACATTGTAAAGGACGGAAGTAGCGAGGCGTGAACGGACAGCGAGGAAATGGCTATAGAGGAGATCAGGGGGGTGCAGGAATAGATATAGTGGGAACACGACAACAATGAGTAAACACGGCGTGAACGGGGGGTAGGAGGTAAAGGATTGTAAATTTAAAATTTTAAAGATCGGAAAATCGGATTAAAATTAAATAAAATTTGGAAAAAATTTTTTTTAAATATTAAATCAGGCTAAGCTTTTTTTAGTTTAAATTTGTTCCGGTGTCGGCATTTGGAGACAAACTCGGATCGCTTGTTCAAGAGCGTGCGAATTTCAGTAGAATCGAAAAACGACAAACAGAGAAAAAAATGCACGTATAAAAATAAAAGAAAAAGAAACGTTATCTGATTCAACCCTGTCTACAACGAAGAAGTACAAACCGTATAGGTAGGCTGGCCATTTTTTTGAAATGCAAAAACGGGACGCTTATAGCAAACTGCCAACACTATGTAAGTACAATAAATCACACTATGTAAGTACAGTAAAGTACTGTATATTTTAGATACAATGAAATTGATCTTTTTTGGCAAATCACCAGTTAGAGCAGCCCGATGGTACTAAACACACAAAAAGAAAACGAATTACGGTTGATCAACAAATCAAATAATCATTGATATTTATCTGTACCTATCACCTTTTTTAATAGCACAACGTTTGATTTTATGTTCTCATAAAATTCGGTACAAGTCAAATCAATGTTACTTTTGCACACGAGGAGAGCTCTGACATTTTTTTCGTGCATACTGCTTCTGTCATCAGACCACATATTTTTCATTATTGAAAAAATTCTTTCAACCGGAGCTGATGTTCCTGGTAAGCAAAATACAAACTCGACCAGTTTCTGAAAGTTTGAAATGGGAATGTCTTTATCCTTGAAAGCCTGAAGCAATTGGGTCCAGTTTTATTCATAAGATATGGTTGTATTTTTCCATCTCTCTTTTCTATTGCTTGCAGAGATGTAGTTTTTCACCAGAACGTGCTCGTTGAAAAGAGCGTCAATATCGATTATTTGCTTCGTAAACATGGAATTGATCTTTTCCGCTGATGCACATACAGGTTGCCAGGATAGATCTTTACTTGAGTTTAGCCAAAATGAGGTGTCACACCTTCGTAGGCATGTCGATAAACATCCAGGTATGATTCACATTTCTCGTAAAAGCATATAGTTTGATTAAGAAAGAAGTTTGCATTCACTTCTCCATCTTTCTGAAGCTTTTCCAATATACACTTTGCTTGGTGTGGAACAAAATTATTAACTCTTTTTTCGTGTAGGTTTAACTTCAATTCTGTAAGAATAATCGCCACATCCACAGCACTTGTCTTTTGTCTCTCCAACTTTAATATTGTTTCGTTAAAGGACTTCAACTGTCCATAAACGAACCGCAGATAGAGTTCTTGGGTTGGATTCTCAAAGCATTGGCGAATTATAGTTGGACAATGTTCTTATGAATTAAAGTAGCTTTTCAATGCTTCAAACAACTCAAGAACTCTTCCCAAAGCGGGTAGCAACGACAAAAATCTGGTATTGCCGTGCTGCAAAAGTTGTTGGTACTCAACATCAGCAAAATCGCAAAACTTTTTAAGTTCGGAAACCCGAACAGTGTAAATATGAAAGAATTTATAAATTTTTACGACAAGGCTTTCTATGCATACTGGCAAAGTATCCATAGCATGCTGAAGGCAGTTGTGTACGATGTGAATTGTACATCCGATGCCTACAAGGTCTCGTTTAATGTTATCCTTAACTTTATAGAATACATTATTATGTCCTCTTCTATTAACACCGCCAAAGTTAGTGTTGCAATTGTCCGCACAAAATCCAATCAATTTATCTTTTAGTTTTGTTTGGTCTAGAACTGAAAGCAGGTATTCGCTTAATATTTCAGCTGTTTCTCCGGGAACCGATTTAAATTCTAAAAGTTTTACCTTAACGCCACTTTCTGGTAAAAAGTAGCGAACCACAATCGGCACAAGTTTCACTTCTTTCATGTTCGACGCATCAATTGACACAGTGACAAAGTTAATTTGATCTAACTCTTGGTGAAATTCATCAATACACATCGGGGCAATGACCTTAACAACTATAGCTTCACACTTAGTTTTCCCTAATGAGAATTTAGGTTCAAACAGTTTTGAGACTAACTTGGATGTACAATCAGAACTTCTGAAACTTTGCCCGTGAGTAGCAGTATGATAAGTAAAAGTTGCTTCTTTAGCAGCCAAAGCTAGGGTAGCAACGGAGGCGGAGCCAACATCTTTGAAAAAAGAAGTCACTCGAGATGAGGATGCAGCTGCTTCAACAGCGACTTTGTGCTTTTTGCTCCCTAAATGATTATTAACGTCTGCACGTCCACCATGGACTATTGAAAATACAGAACCACAATGATTGCACAGCACTTTACCATTTCCAGGGTCTTTCAGATAAGGAAATTCTTGCTTCAGCTCTTTTGTAAACTTACAATTTCTTTTGGGCATAATGTCTTAATAGTAATGCTAAAAAGTAATCTAGTTACTGTTACGTTATGCGGTTACATCAACTTCTGTCAACTTTTACCGAAATCCCGCGGTCAATTTGCTTGCTTAGTCTAGCTAAAGTTTTTAATGACAAAAAACAGCTAAACACCTTTGTAGCGTCTCCTTACAGCTCTGTACATTTCTCCTTAAGCCGACGCTGCTTTTACCATCCTGCAACTGCGTGAAGTAATGCTAACCTATCTGTAGTGTAGATACTCAATCTGTGACGTCACAAAGCTAGGAATTTGTGCCTTGCTGTTAATACAGTATAACAAATCGCTCGTTTGTGTATCGTTGACATACTGTATTAACAAAAGCAAATTTTGAATCAAAAATTCCGGGACAAAGTGGTAAACTGGGCCGGACACCGGGACCAAGGCCTAAAAACGGGACTGTCCCGGCGAAAACGGGACGTATGGCCACCCTACGTATAGGAAAAGCATTTTTCAACCTCATAAACAAACATTTTCCCACATACCACAAACTCCACAAAATATGTAACAAATTTAACGTAAAATTAAGCTACAGTTGTATGCCAAACATGATGAGCATCATCAACAATCACAATAAGAAACTCCTGCACCCCCACACCAACGACAAAGATTTACCATGCAACTGCAAAAACCTTCCCGACTGCCCACTCAATGGAAAGTGTCGGACAAAATCCATCATTTACAAAGCATCCATCAGTGTTTCCAACTCACCGACCCAACACTATTTTGGCTGCTGCGAAACCGAATTAAGACCCGTTTTTATAATTACCGACAATCCTTCAATCACCGAGACAAAGCAAACGCCACAGAACTCTCCAAAACAATATGGAAATACTGTATAAAGATAAAGGAATCAAACCGCGAATAACTTGGTCAATTGTCTGCAAATCATTTGCATACACCAGCGGGGCCAAACGCTGCAACCTCTGCTTAGCAGAAAAACTCGCCATCTTGCAAGCCGACCAGCGCACGCTCTTGAACAAGCGATCCGAGTTTGTCTCCAAATGCCGACACCGGAACAAATTTAAACTAAAAAAAGCTTAGCCTGATTTAATATTTTTTTTAAAAATTTTTTCCAAATTTTATTTAATTTTAATCCGATCTTTAAAATTTTAAATTTACAATTCTTTACCTCCTACCCCCCCCCCCGTTCACGCCGCGTTTACTCATTGTTGTCGTGTTCCCACTATATCTATTCCTGCACCCCCCTGATCTCCTCTATAGCCATTTCCTCGCTGTCCGTTCACGCCTCGCTACTTCCGTCCTTTATAATGTCCTTTCTCTCCCACTATCTACCGCGCATCTGCAATTTGATCGCCAGTCAGTTTTTGCAGCATCAGATAAGTAGATGAAAATGTTTAGTTTGCTTACAATATTATTTTTTTTGTTTTATTTATTTTCATTTTTACTCACAATCAACTTGAAATTAATCATAGTGCATGTAGAAATAAAGATTGTGAATAAGGAAGCAGCGACTAAACGAAGTACGTTATTACATGCACAACGTCAGTTGTGCATGGTCGCCGTACCTTTGAACAAAGCGATGTGCTGTTAATAAGAAAAGGAAAGCGAAAAGAAGATAATTAATACACACATCCGAGCCATATTAAGAGAATGTTGTATAATCATGGGTGGGAGAAACAACAAACTCAAAGACCAAAAAGGTTAGGCAGGCAAAGAAACCCACCAAAAGAAATCCTGCCACGGGTCAAAACGACCATTTCAAAAGCATATGGCTGGACAAAAAATTTATATACGTAAAATAAAACATACAAATAGCAAACAAGAATAGGTGCAAAAGAAGTAAATTATGTGAATTTTCATCGAACTGGACGGGCCGTAATGATCTGGATGTTGCCTTTGAAGTCGCATCGGGCTTTTATCACTTTCAATTTCTTTGTCCAAATAGGTGGAGTTACCTGTAATAATAAAAACCAACAGCAGATGTTTTAAAATTTGTAAAGTCTATTACCATTAAAAATTACGTTGCTATAAGGTGCTTTTGAAATTCTGTTCGAAATTTACTATATGATTTTATCTATTTAATGCTTGATGGGACTTTATTCCAAGCAAGAGGACCTCTGTATCTTAAAGATTGTTTAGTTATATTTAATCTACAAAATGAGGGATAGAATTTGGACTGGCTTCTTGTACATTTGGTAAAATTGTCGCTTACCAGGTTATTTTGAAAAAAATGATCAAAGCATGGTGGTAACATGCCTTTTATATACGAGGGTAAATCAAAAATTATCCGGAATTGCTCTATAGCGCACTCTTGCTTTAGCTTTTTCAAAATTTTTTTTGCACGTGTTGTCTACTGTGTCACGTGATCACGATCTGCTAATCTAATTGTTCGTTCAGTTTTAACACGTGTTATTTTCTGTTGATAAAAATGGACGCTCCACTGGCACAATGCACCAGAGAAGAACAACGTGCTGTGGTCCGATTTTTGTGGTCAGAAGGTTCATCGGGGACAAAAATTCATCAAAGACTCTTAGCACAATATGGAGACAATGCACTATCGAAAACAACGGTATATGAGTGGATTGAGAAGTTTAAAACAGGCCGGACCAGTGTAAAACATGCAGAAGGAGCAGGACGTCCATCAACCTCCACCAGTGAAGAGAAGATTGAGCAAGCTCAACAAATGATTTTGGCTAACCGGCGCATTACCATTGATGAGGTAGCACAATCTTTGCAGATCAGTTTTGGCTCTGCTCAAGAAATCATTCGTGAAATCCTTGGGTACAATAAAGTTTCTGCAAGGTGGGTGCCAAGACAGCTTACAGAAGAGCACAAGCGTAGACGTATGGAGATCTGCCAAACGTTACTGAACCGCTACAACAATGAAGGTGAAGCATTTTTGAGTCGAATAGTCACTGGAGATGAATCATGGGTGCATCACTACAGTCCTGAAACCAAGAGGCAAAGCTTGGAGTGGAAACATCCGTCCTCCCCAGTAAAGAAAAAATTCAAGAGTCAACTTTCTGCAGGAAAGGTTATGCTAACCATTTTTTGGGATTCAAAAGGGCCTATTTTGGAGGATTTTCTGGAAAAAGGGAGTACAATCAACAGTGCAAGTTATTGTGATTTGCTAGCCAACCGCCTGAAGCCTGCAATTCGCACCAAACGCTGAGGATTACTGTCAAAGAAGGTTTTGCTGCAGCATGACAATGCACGCCCACATGTTGCCAAAGCAACCATTGAAACCATTAACAAACTAGGTTTTGAAGTGCTGGAGCATCCTGCATACAGTCCAGATCTTGCTCCTTCCGACTATCATCTTTTTGCCCCACTCAAAGATGCATTACGGGGTCGTAAATTTTCTTCTGATGAATCAGTGCAAAAAGCGGTGCATCAATGGTTGTGTGACCAGCCAAAAACTTTCTTCTCAGATGGCATTTATAAGCTTGTAGACCGCTGGAACAAGTGCATCGAAATGGGTGGAGATTATGTAGAAAAATGATAAATCGTTTTCGTGTTTTGTGTTTTTAAAATAATCCATAAAAATAAAAGTCCGGATAATTTTTGATTTACCCTCGTATTTGTACAGTACATAAAACAAATTATTTCTAATTCGGTTATTTGATCAATTGTCATTATGTTGTTGTTTCGCAAGATGTCAGTAACGTTAGCTCTGTGATGTAATCCAAATGTCAATCGTATAAATTTATTAGCGTTTCGTTGAATTTTTGAGGCTGTGGTTTTATTACCAATATGCCAAGTTGTAATGCAATATCTTATATGACTGATTATCAGGGAGTTGTACAATACAAGCAAAGTTTTTTTATCAAAGTGTTTAGAAATTTTTTTGATAGTACTAAAACTACGCAGATTTTTCGTAGAACAAAGTCCATATGCAATTTCCAACTTAAATGTTCATGAAATATTATTCCCAAAAATTTCGTTTTTGGTTGCTGAGAAATAAATTTATTTCTGATTAAAATTGTCAGTTTTTTTGATGGATGCTTTGTTTTGGGTGTGCGAAAGATCACATAATGTGTTTTGTCAGTGTTTAGAAATAGTCGATTTGCTAGAAGCCACTTATCTATGTTCACTAACTCCTTGTTTGCAGCTTCATACAAGGTTTCATAGCAACTACTTTTTAAAAATATGTTAGTGTCGTCTGCGTACATGATGTATTTTCCTAAGGTCAAGCAATTATTTAAATCATTTACATAAATTGAGAATAGTAAAGGACCTAAAATTGAACCCTGAGGGACACCATATTTTATTGACTTAGTATTGGAGCAGATATTATTTATTTCAACTAATTGTTTTCTGTTACTAAGATAGCTACAAAACCAATCATGCGCTACACCACGAATTCCACAATGCCATAATTTGGATAATAAAATTTTATGATCAATGGTATCGAATGCTTTAGATAGATCAAGAAATACGCCTAGTACATGTTCTTTGTTTTCAAAAGCTTCAGCAATATTTTCAATTAATGATGAAGTTGCGTGACTAGTTGAGTGATTTTTTCTGAAGCCAAATTGATATTTATAAAAAAAGTTTTGTTTTTTTAAGAATAATACTACACGATTGTATATTAACTTTTCCAATATTTTTGACATGGACCAAAGTAAGCTGATTGGGCGATAATTGCATACATTAGTTACACTGTCGTTGTTAAGAGCGTTGGGTTCAAGTTAAATTGGTGCAGTTCAAATTCAGAAGGTTAACCACTATTGATTCTATTTACAGCACATTTATTCACTTATTCAAATAGAAATAAAAACAAAAATAAAAATTAAAACAAATAATTATAATAATAGAAACAATTTAGTATAGCATTACCATGACAGAAGTTAACTTATCTAACCGATATCTGCCGGAGAGCAACTCATTATATTTCAATTTGTGACTAAGCCACGTCGCTGTATACAAGTGGGCGTATTACCACGTGATCATACGATATGGAACGGCAGGATGTGAATTTCGAAATTGCATAAAAATAGAGCATGTGAAAGTTAAATCCAACGTTTTGAACTAAATTCTATAACTCCGATAATAATTAAAGTTGTATTTCGTGTGAAAATATTTGGGCTGTCCAATTAATCGCTACAACACTACCCTTTTTATGAATTGGTGCTACTTTTGCAGTTTTAAAGTCAGAGATAAATTCACCACCAGCTAACGAAAGATTAAACACATGTGTTAGAGCTATTAATATATTGTCTGGTGTGCTTTTTAAAATAGTTGGGGGAATTTCATCAATGCCAATACTTTTTTTAGGCTGAAGGTTACTGATTAGTTTTTTTATTTCAGTTAAACTAGTAGGATAGAGATAAAGTGTGCTCAATGTGGGAGATTGCATAAATGTTTGAAAACTATGAGATGTTTGGGGTAAATCTGATACTAAATTATTTGCAACATTGACAAAGTAGTCATTAAAATAATTAGTAATCTGGAGAGAGTCATTCACCAAATTATTGTTTATGGATATGGAAGAACATGCTGATGGTTTAACTTTACCTAATTGCTTGTTTATATTTTTCCAGGTCTCTTTTAAATTATTACTTAATTTCTTAAATGTTTGTCTAAAATAACTTTGTTTTTTTCTTGTAAAGCGCGATTGTATGCATTTCTTTCTTTATTGAAGTTTGCTTTATTTAAAACACTCCTATTTTTCAAGAACTTTTTAAAACACTTGTTTTTTTAAGCATTAGTAAGTAAAGATCATTATCAAACCATGGCTGCTTATTTTTGTTTTCAATATTTTGCTTGATAAAAGGGAAGCAGTAATTAAAAGTAGATTTATAACTGTCCATTAATAGCTTAAATGCTAAATTAGTATTAGTTTCATTTAGTATTGCATTAATATCAATATTTTCTAAGATTTTATTAAACTTGGTTATATTTTGGGGGGTAAAAGATCTTTTTTGTTGAGGTCTATACAAATTCTGTTTATTAAGATTAAAACACATATACACTGGTAGATGGTCAGAAAGTGGATTTAGAATGACTCCTGATTTTATGTGCTCGTCGTCGTCGTCGTCGTCGTCGTCGTCGTCGTCATCGTTTGAAGGGCATCCACTCCAGGCCAGACACAAACAGAACTGGGGCCGAGGGTTTATCCTTTTACTACCCCAGACTGCTGCACTGCCTGGATCAGATGCTGGCAGTGATGTTATTAAGCCAGCATCGAGTTTCGTCATCCAAAACCGTCAGACCGCGTGCTCCATGTGGTGCCCGATGTATGGGGCACGCTGTTAGTACATGGTCTGCGGTTTGCTCTGAGGCGTCACACTCGCAATTCGGTGAAGGAGCGAGACCCCATTTGTGCATGGACGAATGGAATCGCCCAACACCAGTCCGCAGGCGGTTGAGCTTAACCCAAGCTGCTCGGGGTAAGCCCATCCCAACAGGCCTGACACTGGTCCCGGGCACAAAAGCACGGAGCCTGGAAGCACTTTCACAGTACTCCGCGTTCCATTTATGATTTGTCCATTCAGAGGCGCGGATGCCAAGTCTGGCAAGATTGTCCAAGAGATTCCGCGCACCTGGCACAAACGGGCGTCTGGATCTTAGTCTCACTTGGCCAGTATCTGAGGACCCACTTAAAAGACCATGCAAAATTTGATCGGGGTCCAGAGATCCACGGTAAGCCAAGGAGAGTGTCGCTCCCAGTCGGCGAAGCTCAGCTGGCTGGATGCCTGAAAGTACAGGTAGGTGGTCCGTTGGAGTGGGACGCAGGCATCCAGTAACTATGCGCAAGGCGTCATTCAAGACACTGTCAATGAGGCGAGTGTGAGCACTGCGACACCAGACTGGCGCACAGTACTCAGCTGTTGAGTAGACTAGAGACAAGGTGGCTATGCGTAGTGTTTTAGCACCAGCACCCCATCCCGAGCCCACGAGTCGCCTCAACAGTGTGACGCGCGATGATAGTTTTTTGCGCAATGCCACTAAATGGTGACGAAACGTGAGCGATCTGTCCAGTTTTACCCCAAGGTATGTAGGGGTTGGACAGAACGGTAAAAGTCTACTATTGTTGTAGACCTTTAGCTCACGTTTGGCCTCTCGGTTGTTTAAGTGAAAGGCTGTCGTCACCGTCTTAGTGTGACTGAGCTTCAACCTCCAAGTCTGGAGATACGCTGACAGTGTGGACATGTCTTGGCTTAATGTCCCCTCCAAGTCCTTCCAGTTTCCAGAAGAGTGCAACAATGCTAAATCATCAGCATAAGCAAACTTTCTGGAAATCATGGAAGGAAGATCGTACGTATAGATGTTAAATAGGAGGGGAGCCAAGACCGATCCCTGAGGAACGCCGTTTTTAAGACGGCGTAGCCTGCTTTGCTTGCTGTCACCGGTGGTAAGGGTGAAACTTCGATTTCGGACAAGCTCCATGATCATTTTGACCATGTGCTTATCCGGAAGTAGTCTCAGCAGCTTGCAGGTAAGGCCACGGTGCCAGACAGTGTCATAAGCAGCTGTCAGATCGATAAATACGGCACCGGCCTTCTTTTTAGCCTCGAAAGAATCCTCGATGTTCTGGGTTAGCAGAACAACTTGATCTACGGTTGACTTCCCGCATCGGAACCCAGCCTGCTCTTTAGGGAGCAGTGGATCGATTAATGGTTCAACGCGGGCGTAGATAAGCCTCTCGAGGATCTTGTAGGGGAAACAGAGCAGAGATATCGGTCGATAACTCTTTGGGTCCCCCACGGGCTTTGCTGGTTTTGGGATCGCGACCACAAGCGCTCTTCTCCAGATCTTGGGAATTTTGAGTCGGCGCAAACAGGAAGAAAGGAAGTCACGTAACCAGGACTTCAAAGCAGCTCCAGCATGGAGTATAAGCTCGGGGCAGATGGAATCAGGACCCGGAGCTTTACCTGGTTTTAAATGTTGAAGGGCAGCAGCAAATTCTCTCTGTGAAAAATTGTCAGAGATATTTACTGCGTCTGGTGTTGTGGCCCTCCAAAGGTCAGACACTTCTTGAAAGACAAGTCGAGATGACTTGCGATCAACAGCCTCGTATTTCCCATTTCTAACCAGCTGAGATGCAATAGCATCGGCTGAAACGGGACAATGACGAGGAGAGTGTCGTGACCTACCAGTAAGGTTGTTCAAAATACTCCACGCTTTTCGACTAGAGTGTGAGAAGTCAATGCTCCGAACTGCTTCGGACCATCGATCCCTCCGTTTTCTGTCAAGCTTGGCAAGCAGAGTTGTAGCAGCCAAACTTGAGTCGTCTCCCTGAGGAGACTGCAGAAAGGTTTTATAGAGGGATTCACACTCTGCATCCCAACACGGAATATAGTTATTTCGATACCCGCGTGGGATAGTCTTCTTGGCTGCTTTCTTAATGATGTTACAGAAGTCCTGGTAAGCCGCATCCACATCAAGTGAATCAGGCGGCAACAAAGTCTTTGCGAATTTATTCGTCAAAGCAATGTAGTGACTCCAATTGGCCTTGCGGAAGTTCCATCGCTTAACAGGCATGCTTGGCACTGCCATAGCAAACCTTGGTGGTGTTTTATGTGCTGATCGTGTAAATTTGTCCAGATGTGGTCTAATACTGTTGCACTTGTATCTGTGATGCGAGTCGGTTTGTTAATAACTGGGAAGTAATGACCTTCAAGCACCATTTCAATAAAATTACATACATGTTCATTATCTTGATTTAATAAATCATAATTAAAGTCTCCAGTGATAAAACATTTGTTTAGTGATATATTCTGAATTTTGAGTCTTACAACTTTAAATTCTTTAAATTTCCTAGCTTGCTTACTCGAAAATATTTTAAACTTTTAAAATTTAAAATTTTATTTTATTCGTTAATTTATATTTACTTTATCTGTAATATTATTACTTTTGGCTCATAGCTATAATACTTGGCTTTTTTGTGCGTTTTTTTCTTAACTATATACTTTTCGTCTGCGTTTAGAATCACCTCCTGATGAGCCAAAAAGGCGAAACAGACTGTTGAGGTTTCAATAAAAATCTCTTTTGTGGCTTCTGTAATTTAATAGATAGGTATATGTATCTACCGAAGATCCTATATGGAGACCCAATATTATGGGTACTAGATTATGGAGACCATATTATGGAGACCTAATATTGTGGTGACCTAATACAGAGACCCTATATTATATATTTGATAATATAGAGTCAATATATTTGATAATATACGGTCTCTGTATTAGGTCATCACAATATTAGGTCTCCAGAATTAGGTCTCCACAATGTATATAGTCTCCATAATTAGGTTTCTATAATATAGTTTCCATAATATTAGGTCTCCAACATTAGGTACCTATAATTTAGTCTCTATAATAAATACAGTATTAGGCTTCCATAATATAGTCCCCGTAATATTGAGTCTCCATATAAGATCTCCGATAGGTATACATACATTATGGAGACTATATTTTAGAAACATAATTATAGAGACTAATAGATTATGGAGACCTAATACAGAGACCCCATATTATTTATATATGTATATAGACCCTACACAAAGATACTGTATATACGAGTATATAAAAGTTTTGGAAAACGAAATTGATTGCAAAAAAAACGAATTTGATTACAAAAAGAATGAATTTGATTGCAAAAACAACAAATTAGATCAAAAAACCCTATAAATTCTTTGAGGTAATTTAGAGAATTATGATATTCTTACAGTATTTGTTTTTGAAAATGCAGTAGTTGTAAAACTTTAATTAACAAAAAAACTTATGGTAAAAATTATATCTCAAAATTGTTTAATTGTATTTACCAATAAAAATAAAGTTTGTCAACATAACTATTTTTGGTCGGTACATGATTAAAATTGATCGACACAAGATTAAATTTGATCAGCACATGACTAAAATTGGTCGAAACAGAACTAAATTTGATCGGTAGTGACTAAAATTGATCAACACATGATTAAAATTGATTAGTAGAGGACTAAAGTAGATCGAAAAACACTGTATTTAACTATGCAGTATATGCATTGCACTAAATTCACTAAATCTTGTTTCCATAAACTGTTTTGCAAGACATACACAAAGAGGCATGATATAAGATTCTTTTTACTAATTGAATACATTTTGATTTGATTGGTGAAAAGAGGTAAATCAAGACAAAAAATGTCATGCCAGTATGCCTACATCACACAACATAAGTAATGAAGATATACAGGGTGATCCGAAAGTAACTCCCTATTTTAAAATAACTATAATTTATTTTTGAAGTGTAATCTCTCCAATTAATAAATATGAGAAGAAAGTATATTGCATGGACTTTTATTTAAAATTCAATATGGGCTCTATCATTCGCCACCAGCTTCTGGCTGTCCATTTGTGCGAACCACAACCACCCATCCATTTTCCAGAAAATTGGGCATTCAGCCATTCACGAACAACAACAGCAAAGTGTGGAGGAGCTCTATCTTGCATGAAAATTAAATCTTCAATATTGTCCCAAGCACTGATAATTGGCTAAACTTTATCTCTCAGCATAGTGAGATACCTTTCGATGTTCATGGTATCATGAAGGATGAAGGGACCCACAATTCTGTCAAAAGTCATTCTACACCATACTGTTATCTTGGGTCGATTCTGCATTTTTTTACTACTAACACAAGGATTTTCACGAGAAAAGAAAACAAGAGCATAGATTTAATTGCCACACATTAAGTAACATACACACAAAAATTGAGAAACATATTACAGCATTTGAATAAATTATAGTTATTTTAAAATAGGGAGTTACTTTCGGATCACCCTGTACATCTAGTTAGGCATTTTCAGTTACATGTACTAGCTATTTGGAAACATTGTGCCAAATCAAGAACTTTGTTTGATAAGGCAGCTAAAACTACAATTGCCAAACTGGACAATAGTTGTATTAATATCTTTTCCCCTTCCACCCAAAAAGTTTTTTATTTAAAACAATAATTACAGCTTCTAAAATGCAGAATATAAAACAATTATCATTAAACAAGTAGTTGAACCAAGTTTTTATTTTCTTCCAATTAAAAATATTTGAAAAAATTTTAATAGAGCTTTAACAAAGCCAAACCTAACCTAATGGAAACCTAATGGAGACAATGATGTAGTGGTTCTTGCCTGGGATGCCCTGGCAGCATGATTTGTTGTTTTTGTGTTTTAAAGTTTAAAACTATTGCTTGAAATTTATATTTTAAATGATTTTTAAATAATAAGTCATTTTTTAATGAAAATGATTAAAAAATGTATTCATCTCTTTTATCTTTTAAAAACTGCAGTTATTGAAAAATGTCCAGAACCATGGCTCTAGTGCAGTGTTCTCCAAACTTTACAATAAGCGACCCAAGTTAAAGAATTTATTAACAATACCAATACACGCGACCCCTAAGCAAGTATAAAATGGTTCAACTACAAATTTAAAATGTTAATAGCTATAGATCAGCGGTTCCCAAACTTTTTTTTCACGGCGCCCTTGAAAACTTAACAATACTTGCGGCGCTGTAATGAAAAAAAGGTATTCAATTCAATTACTTCTTTGAACATCCGAAACTTATAGTGTTCTCTAAAAAAAAAAAAAAGGTCTTCACTTCGATTTCATCTCTGATTTCCCTATTTCCATCCCAAAATCAGGATGTTCTCTACACATTTTAGCTCAGGCTAATGTGTAGAAAACATCCTGTACACATTTTAGATCAGGAATTTCAAGTACAGAATTCCAGTAATAAAGCAACCCCACAAAATATTCAGGCGACTCCATTTGGGGTCGCAACCCACAGTTTGACGAACACTGCTCTAGTGGATAAATAAGCAACTTGTTTTTTGAATAAGTAAACAAACTTCTAAGCTATATGCATGCATATTTGTGCTAAAACTAGCACACATAAAAAAAAGGTGTGCAAATACAAGATTTCAGAATAAAATTCATTCTAAATTACTATTTTTAATCTTTTTTTTAAATTGCATTAAAATGCAAACTACCAAACTCCCCTTCAAAAATAAATAAAACAAAAAAAATAGTTGCTAAACACAAAACATTTGGTTTTTTTAACACCATTTATTATTATTATTTTTATTTTTAGGACAAAGAGATGATCTTGGCATTCCTGCATTTTCAAAGTGAGTAAAAATAAAGAAATCAAAAGAACGCATAGTAGATTCTTTTTAAGCAGAGAACATCTTTTAAGAGAAATGCTCTCAGCTTTGCAGCCAATAATATCATGCATACTTGTCTTAAAGTGCCAACACTAGCATTGTAAAAATCCATAGAATTACCAAATTCTTCGGTTAAAATTTTTCAAAAAGGACACATCGTTTGAATAAAATAGTTAAATGTAACAAATAATTAAAACATGTAACAGTTTTTACTTAAACTCTTTAAAAGTTGTAAAAAAATAACATCCTAACAAATCTTTAAATTAAGTGATAATTAAGTCAGAAAAAATTAAGTCAAAATTGATAGCAAATATTACAGAAATGGTTGCATTTGCTCTTCAAAATAAATAGCTCTATGATTTGAAAATATTGATAAATATTAGAGGAATTTTTCGGTAAATTTATAGATAAGGTCCAGCACTATTTATAGATAAGGTCCTGCAAGTAAGCTATCCTGCAAGTAAGCAAAGGTACCAAGAAGTTAGAAGAAAAGCAAAAAATGGTTGCTAATAAAAAACAAAAGCTTACCAGCAACTTTATAATAGATTAGAACACAACCGAAGGAAAAAAAATGTTTCACCTGGCTGGACAGAGACATAGAGCAGGGAAAAATGTAGTGTAAATAAGTAGAATAAAAGACAGTCAAAGAAATATATTAACCAACGAAGAATGTGTGCTAAAATAACGGCAAGAATATTTTCGAGAACTGATGAATGTGGAAAATACCAGGCAAGAAAAGATAACTCAGAATAATACAGTTATTGGAGATGTACATAGGAGGAAGGAGGAAATAAGATTAGCTTTGAAAAGAATAAAAATGGCAAGGTGGTTGGAGCAGATAAGATCCCTGTAGAAGCTCAGAAAAGTATAGGAAAATCAGCTATTAACCCATTAAACGCCGAGGCCAAAATTTTTTTTTTTCTGAATCCTTTTAATATGTTGCTAAAATATGTTATGAGACATAAAAAGAAAAAAAATTTTTTTTTCTCTTGTAGTTTTTTAGTTATTTAATGGCAACTTAAGTTGCCAGTGGCTGTTAACAGAGTCAAAATTTATGAATTTTATTGATTTTTTAAATTGCAGCAATTTGTTTCGACGTTTAACTCAGGAAATATTAAGATTTTAATTTCTCAATACAAATCTGTTTAATTACCTATGTAAGGCTTTGCTTTAGCTGTAATTTAGGGGTTCAACATCCCCCAGAAAAAAGGTGTACACCGAATGACAACAATTTAGTCAATTTTTTAGTTTTATAAACATTGAAAAAAAGCGAAAAAACTCAATCAAATTTAAATAACGCATAAACTTATAAAACAGACGTCCATTCAAAAACAAAAGAAGTTTGTTGAACTAGAACTATCTTGGCTGATTGACTAAATCATTTAGTAGAAAAACTACTTTCGTGGTAGCGTTTAAAGCAAGAAGCAGGGTGGAGTGTGACATGGCACTAATGGCATTGAAATACTGATCGACGCTTGCAGACTTTGCAACGTGTATATTTTGATTTTCCTTTGATGATAACGTGGTTAATGCTGTCGACTCGTATATTTTCCAAAACGTTTCGGGGGTATCGCAACCTGGAACTAGAAAAAGCAACCAAAGCAACCAAAAGCAAAAGCAACTAGAAAAAATTGTTTAAAAACAAGAATTATCGAAAAAGGTATAAACTCTCCATATTTCTATAATATATATCTTTGCCTCATTTTCATCTTTTAGTATTAGTCTTGCGTTGTGACTGACTAGTACGATCACAAGTATAAGTTTCCAAAATTGACTTTTTACGAAAAATTGAACCCTTTACAAATTTACATTACTTGAAAAAGGTCCTAACTCTAATCTTGAAAAATTGCTTAATGTAATCTTGACCCAGTAATTGACGAATTGAAGGATTTCAGCTTTGGTAGTTTAGTCATGTAAGCAGAATGCCGCAGTAAAAATTCCGCAATAAGCTATATAAACAAAAATATCGGGGAAGAAGTTTGTGGGACGACTAAAAATTATGTGGATGTTTCGAGAATGTAGAGAATTTTGGTTGAAATGGCGTAAAATCTCGCTTAAGAAATGAATAAGGTGGTAAAAGGAAGTGAAGTGGGTAGCGGTGTTTTAATTAATAGTTGGAAAAAGAAATATATTTTGTTTCAAACAAAAATTAACAGATTAATATTAGTTTCTAAGTCAGGGGTGTCAAACTCGCGGGCTTCTGGGGGCCACATTGCATGATTGGGAATTGTGTCGAGGGCCGCATGCAATTTTCAATCTATTTTTATAGCATATTTTTAGTTAGGTGTAGTTTGCGACATATATTGCGACGTAATTTATGACCCGGACGAGGTGTTGTTATTTTTTTAAATATTAATAAAAATAAAAATTCTGTTTTTAGGTCAAATAGGATTGAATGATGTTGAAGTGGCCAAAAGCATTCGAAAAGCAATTGATCTATTTAAGAAAACCATTCCAAACTATTTAAAAAGGATTGATGTATTTGTGTACGAAAATCAAATGATTTCAGCTTTTACTAGCGCGTTCAAAGACACGCAGAAAGCTAACACGTCACCTCAACAGACTTATCAATCTGCTCAAACTAATTTGCCAAACCCAGCTTCTTATTTTGGTAGATCGCAATCGCCGACAGTTCTCGTTCAGAGCGGCGACATTTTGAATTCTAATTCTGAAGTCCTTGTAAACACCGTTGGATCAGATTTCAATTTAACAAGTAATTTAAGCAAACGTTTTAAAGCGATAATCGTGTAATTAACAAAGTACTTCTTTTTTCAGCAAGTTTGCTATCAGCCAAAGTTTTACAAAAAGCGGGGCAGGGCATAAATAATGAATGTCAAACAAATCCTGTAGTGAATTCTCTTGCCTACAGGATTACTAGTGGCGGAAACTCCGGATTTCAGAACATTGCTCACTTTGTGACTCTGAGCGATTGCTCTGCACTTTCTAACAACCTGTTTCATCTTCTTGTTGTGATTGACAAAAAATTGATGAAAAAATCAGTAGCTATTCCTGCCATAGGAACAGGTGAACTATGTTCGTTTACTCTAAGCTGGAGGAAATTTCGTTAGAAAAAGCGACAATATAATCAATTTTTTTTAAAGTAATTAAGACGATTTTACTATATGTAGTCTTGTTATCAATTTTTTCTTTCATTGGCAACGGTAACGTTTCTAAATCACAATGAAAGTAAAGTTTTGTTTAACCTAATGTTTTATAAATACACGATTCAGACGGCACACGAATAAATTTTATGTAAAATAGTGTCTGATGTACGTGTACTTTATTTTCAAAAGAACAAGATGGTGGTAGACATTTAAAAGTTTTGGAATTTCTCAATTTTTATTGCATGAAATTGACCAGCATTGGGGCTGTAGGCTATTATTTCATCAATATCTCTTGTGTAGGAAATGCTGGGCTACAGTCTACGGATGTTGCCAATGCATTTGCCTCCACATTCACAAAGTTCTCGGCAACCAATCCAAAAAATCTGCAAACAATCGAAGTGGTTATTTTTCAACCACATATGTTAGCTGACTTCCAGTCAAGCATCAATTCATCTTCTCCTAACCCAAGCTTTGCAGCAAGTGGATACAAACCGAAGCCAAAACCCAGAAAGTTTACTTTTAACAGTCAACACAAGCAACAGCATTATCTCGTGCTGTATTTTACTTCAAACAACCGCAATAGTATTGAACAAGTTCGTAACTAAAATCGTGACCTTGCGCGTCACGTTATGTAAACGAAAAATAGTGTGTGTTCACATAAAAATGAAAAGGTTTTCAGTGCTACAAGTAAACGTTAACTTTGGTTCTTTTGATTGCCGTTAAGCATTTAATTAAAGGCATTTTTTAATTCAAACGCTATTTGCGAAAATGTGAGGATTGTCCGGGGGCATTTAATTTATGTCTTTGCTTTATTACAAAAATCGGAAACATATTTTTTCTCTGATCTGCAGTATATTTTTTCAATAGTACTATAACTTTTATTTAAACGCTAAGTGTTCTTAGGCGTTCGAAAAAATTCAAAATAAAGCCAGGGAAAAATGCAGCAAGAAAGTTATTAAAGATGAAGTCCTGGAGCTTTTGGAAGCAGACGATCTCGAAGAGTTGCAGACTCTTGAACGGGAATATGATGTTTGCTTAAAAACATCTAATGATAAAAGGTTAAATAAAGATAAAGTTTGTTTGATTCACCTACAAATTAATTTATCTGACCTTATATAATTTAAAAACAACTCGAAACCCAAATGCCATCCCTACAAACACCGCAACGGGATTTCACGTAAATTTCACCTGATTCACGTAAAGACCCCGTGATTTTTTTTGAAATTTACATTTTGTGTTTTTTGTGATTATCAACCAATTCCAGCTCCTATTGCTCAACGGTTTTAATTAAATATTTGATGTCATTGGACAGCAGTCGCTGTTAAAGTGTGATCTACCTGAGCCACAAACCCTACAAACACAGCAACGAAATTTCACGTAAATTTTTTGTGAAAACCACTTAAAATTTTTGTGAAATTTACGCAGTGTGTTTGCTGAGTACTACGTAGATTCTGCTTGCAACCCACGTGTTATTCACGTAATAATGTGGAATTTATATGAAACTTTTGTGTTGTGTTTCTAAAAAGCACTGCAGCGGGACCCAGTCAAAAAAAAAGCACGGCAAAAGCACGGCCGTTTGATTGCCACGTACAAAACTCTTGGCAAATGCCGGGCAATTGCAATACGTGCCTTGTATTTTCTTAAACTTTGAAATTTGTCTACTAAAATGCTTGGTATTTGTCTGGCGTTTAAAAGCTTTGCCGAGTATTTATTTGAAAACTATTTTCGACACGCAAAATGCTTGGCAAATGCAGGGCAGTCGCAAAGCATGCCTTGCATTTTCTTAAACTTTGAGTTTGTCTATTAAAATGCTTGGCTTTTGCCCGGCGTCCAAAAGCTTCGCCAAGTATTGTTGTAAACTCATTTCTTTTTTTTTAAACCAATGGCATTTGCGAAGCTTCCATAGCGTTTTCCCAATGTTTCTTCAATACACAGTTAAACTTGCGGCGTGTTCCCAGTAAACATACACTTATTGGCCCAATACAGGCTTTTTAAAGACAGGTATCGGCTGTATCGGAATAGTTTTCCCGGTATAGGTATTGTATTGGACCAGTACTGTTTTTCGATACTATGACGTTTAAACAAAAAAATAGAATGTTTTTATTTTTTGATGAATTTAATGTTTTTAGGCAGTAAGCCGACTGAAATTAAAATTTTGACTATTTTTTCTCATCTCTTAAGTGTTTAAGCGTCAATGAATCCCAGTATTGGTCTTATATTGGGCCTGTACATACTTTTCAAAACTATAATGTTCGTGTAAAAAAATAGGTAGTTTTTTTGTTTTTGTTCAACATAAGATTTTAAAGATTCTTACACTTTGGACCAATCGAAATTAAATTTTTTGGTAACTGCTTTTTATCTTAGAATCTTTAGAAAATAACGAGCCCATATCTAGCCAATATTCTGCTGACCATTTGTTTCGAATTGGTTTTAACTTTTTTTTAGTTTGAGAAAACTGATTTACCAATTTTTAATCTTTTCTTTATTCTAAAAGGAATACATGATAAACATATAATTGCATTTATTTGTATATTCAGCCAGGCCAGACTGTAGTTCAGCAATGGATGCTTACGCTATTTTCAAAAAGAATAAATGGTCTATGTAAACAAAACTTATCTTGCAGTTCAATTGTACAAGTAGTCAACTGTCAGGCGATAGTAAAAGAACTTATTTAAGTTAACTTTCAATGGACAGTAATTGTTCCAGACGTTTGGTTTGCACCAATGTTTTGTTTGTGCTATTATTGTGACGTCATTGCCTTTCTTTTCTAAGCTGCTTGGCTATTGCCTTTGAGCATTCTATAGCGCACGTGTTTAAAAAGGAGTATGTTAAAAATTGAATTGTTTTTTTGCACTTTCTTCCTTGACTGTGTTAAATTTATTTCTTGTATGACGTAAGTCTCTTAGATGTTATTTTTCTCAAGTTTGATTTGGTTTCCTTTGTGACGTTCTCTGGCGGGAATGCCTGATATTTTCGTGCTTAGCTGTAGTGAAGTTTTAAAAGCTTCAGTTTTTAACTTTAGAAAATAATTTTTTTTATTTTGATAGCATTTGTTTGTAGTGCAACCAGGTAAAGTCAAAGTTTTAACATTATGTTTATATACTATTTGAATAAGAATCAGTGTAATAATTGACCTAGTTTACTATAAAACTAATTCTAAACCTACTGTTTATATAAAGCTGTTCAAATACATAAACCTGCCATATGCAAAAGTGATGATCAAAAATTGAGACCAGCTCTCTTGTATTCAATTGGCAGTAAAATTGTTTTAATCGGAAAGCTTTTATAGTTTTAAGTAATAACATTTATGTTTATTTGTCGTGTTTGAAGCATTGTAAATTGCATATTATAACATTTTACATTGTTACTGATGTGTAATAGGTCAATTCCTAATCATCATCTCATACTGGACAAAACGTCGTAAAATTGATGAAGAGTTGGAAAGAATGAAACTTAAGTTATATCAGCAAAGTAGTGAAACAAAATTTGTTGAACATATGCAATCAAAATATTCAACTTCTTTTAATAAATCATTGTCTGATGATGGTACTGTTGGTGTTGATGATGTGCCTTTTGAATCTTATACTGGTAATGCCCCTCTTGAGCAATTTGATGAAAGTTCTTCTAGCAGCTAAAAAGCTGATGATAGCACTTTAAATGATAGTAAAGCATATTTGTTACTAAGTTTAGAAGTATGGGCTATAGAATGCAACATTACTCATACCTCATTAGCTAAATTGCTGTGTATTTTAAAGAAGCTTCATCCATGTATACCAAAAGATCCTCAAACCTTGCTTTAAATCTTCTCAACTTTTTGGTATTACTGAACTTGCTGGGAAACATTATTATCATTTTGGTGTAAAGCATTGTGTTGAACAATGTTTAGCATGTGATCCAAAATTTCAACAACTAAATAAGCTTAATCTTCAAGTAAATATTGATGGCCTTCCACTATTTAAAAGCAGTTCAATGCAACTATGGCCAATATTTGGGTTAATACAAGAATCTAGTGATTCAGCATTGCCATTCACAATTGGAATATATGCAGGACACCATAAATGAAACAATCCTGTAACTTACCTGAAACCATACATAGAAGATTTGAAAAAATTGCAAACAACAGGTATGGTTTATCACTCAAAAAATTATTTAGTTAATCTCACTTGTGTTGTATGTGATGCTCAAGCTCGAGTTTTTGTAAAACAAGTAAAATCATGTGCTGGTTATTTGGGCTGTGATAAGTGTATTCAGAGTGAGGTACATGATGGAAAAAAAAGACTTTTCCAGAAACTAAGGCAACTCTTCGAACCGACAGTGCTTTTAAAGCCATGTCTGATGAAGATTATCACAGAGGACCTAATCCATTTTGTAAATTATCTATTGGCATGGTCAGTCAATTTCCAATTGACTATATGCACCTTGTGTGTCTTGGTGTCATAAAAAGGTTCATTTTGCTTTGTATATCTGGTCCAATGAAAGTTAGAATTGGAGGAAAAGTACAACAAAATATATCAGAATTTTAAGAAAATCTATACCAATGGAATTTGCCAGAAAACCAAGAACAATTGCAGATGTAAATTGATGGAAAGCCACGGAGTTCAGACAGTTTCTCCTGTATACTGGTCCTCTTGTTCTATGTGGTAAAATTGCTGATGAACTGTACAAAAACTTTCTATTATTTTCTGTTGATATTCGCATTTTAACAGATCCACACCAATGTATGACCATGTGTGAGTTTGCTCGAAGATTGTTAACTGCTTTTGTTAATCACTATTCACAACTATTTGGATCAAATTCTCTTGTTTACAATATTCATGGCCTAGTGCATTTGTGATTCAAAAATTTAACTATTGAAGTACCTTTTTTAATTTAAATATTCGAAATTATGTTGTAAATTTAAATAGATAAATATTGGGCTAGAAACATCGCTAAATTTAAAGCATTTAACAACTTTAAATTAAAATTTTCGCTTTTATCAGCTGAACATTTACAATTGCCTTTTCAATTGCCTTTGTGACAGAACAAAATTTTTTTGCTGTCGCTTCAACGTTAGTGAAGGTAAATCATTTTTATTTATTTTTCCGACAAATTGGCTTGCCGACAAATTGGCTCGCCGACAAATTTGCGCCGCCAAATTGTCTCCCGCCAAATTGGTTCCGCAAAATTGTCTTGCTTCGGATTTTATATGTAGCCCTTCCGTTAATTCACACTTTATCTTGACTAAACAAAGATTATTTATTTTTACTTTTGCTCCAAAATCTGAACTGGCATCTTGTGAAATTAAGCTACCTAATTTTTAAGTTGACCATAAAGGCGCGTTTACAGCCGTTTACAGTACTTTTTTCTTTCAGCGCGATTTTGGTTTGTTTTATTGACGCTCAAATCCACTCATGTTTTCGAGAAAAAATGAGTGGATTTGAGCGTCAATAAAACAAACCAAGATCGCACTGAAAGAAAAAAGTACTGTAAACGGCTGTAAACGCGCCTTAAGTTTGAATTGCTAATTTATTACAGACTTAACCTGTCTAAAAGTTTCATTGTTAAAAGCCTTAATTCTGAAAGCTACACAGTTTTGCTTTGTGATAGTTTGCGATAAATATTGTAAATGGTTTTTAGTGCTCTTTAAAAACAATGCATTTTTTGTTTGTGAAATTATAACTGTTGTTAACTTTGCAGCTTGATTAGTTTATATATCTTCTGGTTAACAATGTACAACATAGTAGTTTTCACTAAAACAAATGAAGTGGAATGTGTTCCAAATAATTGATTTAAAAGTGAGACAGAAGTTTATTGGCCTAATTCTGTGTCACGAAATGCTCTCAGTAGAGAAATAAAACTCAGATCAAGGCCAGATCTTTCTTCATGGATGTTATACGATGTTCGGGTGCTCCGGGTGGTCGTTCGCAGTAAGTTTTATTTGTAATACGGCTATTTTTTTGCATCTTCCACAAAAGATTGCAGATGCAATATACTCCTGACTTTAATACTACAATTTCAGGTTCGTATGAAGAAGCAAGAAAAAAAGCCAAAAAGGCTGAAGATACTTCTGATATACAAAGTGATTGCAACAAAATTTCAAAGTAAATGTTTCACTTTATAATAAAATAAGCAATACATTTCAAGATTCATAATTTAAATCAAACCTTAAATTTTTTAAAATTTACCGTCCCTCTCTGTAAAATTAGTGTTACTGGGTTTTGTATAAGCCTATTTTTTATCAGGAGAAAGCGCAAGAGAACATTAAAGTTTTTGGATGAAAGTAATAGTGAAGATGGAGAAGTTGAAATTATACCCAAAAAACATAAGGGTGAGTATACTGTTGCAGTTATTTGATGTTTTTACAAAACCTGTATTTTTTTTGAAACAGTGGTCGGCAACCTTTTTTTACGATGGCCCAAATTCTATCATTAGAAATTATTGAAGGCCCAGCAGCACACTTGAAACATCATAGGCGTACCAGCCCAAAAAAATTGGGGGGGGGGCAGTGAAGTTTTTCCCAAATAATGATTTTATTGTACATTACGGATATGACAAAAAAATTGTCTGAGATTCTCGGACGAAAAACCAATCTTGTCCTATAATCATGGTGATCTCTAAAAAAAAAGGCCTTCGCATAAATTTAGTCTCCTAATTTTCAATTTTCGTTCCAAAATCAAGGTGTTCTTGAAAAAAAAAAGGTCTTCATCTAAATTTGTTGAATGAAAACGACAGACGCGGTTCATACTTACTTTATTACAAAATGTATTATGCGGCCCAATACATTTTGCTAAAAGGCCCACAATTGGGCCGCGGCCCACAGGTTGCCGACCACTATTTTAGAAAACCAATATGGGAAACAAGCACAACTGTCACTTTCAGCTCCTCCTTGGATAGATTTGATAATCAAATTAATAACGATTTGCCCATAATTCAGGATAGAAATTGGTGGGTCATCCGTGAAAGAAACTTGTTGGCGGGTGATGTCAGCTCTCATAAAAAATGAAATCTGCCAGTATTATAATTAGTCAGGCAAAATGTGGATACCAAACACTCTATACTCTATAGATTCTAATTCAAATAAATTACAATGTATACTTTTTTTAATTATTATCGCAAGGTATAAAAATATTTTTAACTATCATTTTTCTTTTTTGAAGTTAGATTAAAAAATTTTTTAAATTCAGTATTTAGCTTATTTTGGCTCCAATCTTACCTCGACAAAGTGCGATTTGAACTTTATGAGTATCTCCCTTTAAGCATTTTGCGAATATTTGAACGCCAAATGAAGATAATAAATTTATTTTATTTTATCTCTATATTTATCCTCCTGACTCGCAGGAAAGCGACGGAGGCGCCATACATAGGGCAAGCAGTTACCTCGACCTGCTTCCGGAGATGCCAAGACATTGCTGTCCGCCTGTAATTTAACAGAGATATGACATTAGTTTAGAACTGCTTGCCAGGACCACCAAGCAGGGAAAAGTGGCGTAAAGCGTCTTTCCCAAGGACACAACAAAATGGCGCGAGTAGGTTTTGAACCGAGAACATGTTGATTGTGAGCACGGCGCTTTAACCACTCGACCACTCTGCCGACTATTTTTTTAATGCGTTAACACCAGCATTTTTACTGTTAATATAAGATACAAAATTTTTTATTGCGTTAACACAAGCATTTTTACTATTCGAGGAAGGTTTAAATTTATGCCCTGGTATGAATGCTTTTTAGATACTATGGCTACAGCATTGTATTCTGTTTTACTCTAACTAGTCCTTGCAATGGACACCACTCTCAAACTTCAATGCCACTCAACTTACTGACTCAAACACGGACACACTCTTTCATGATTTTAATTTTTACTTAAATTCGCCCAGAAATATGAATGTCACAATCATCGGAAAAACCAGACTTAACACCTGAGGAATGTTGAGAAAACCTCAAACACATTCACACTACCAACACCTCACAATACCGTAGTTCTAGAAAAAATAACGAAGTTACTACCACCACACCCTATGACGTTCATTCATCAGAACAAACATCACCACGTCATATGCGTACAAAACTGGCACAGCTCAGAGCTAGCAAATCACCACTCTTGCAAAGTTACCTACATACAGTGAACCCTAATACTTACACGCCACAATGTCCACTATGCTTGTCCCAGACACATGACACTAATTCTTTAACTGCAGTCAACTACCAGCACAACACCACTAGTCTGTGGAAAAGGCCTTTAGAAGCAGCATAGGTAATCCAAGAGTGGGAATCTAGATTGGCTTTTTCGAGAGATTAAGGGATGGCTACTCCAAGATATCGGAGGTGGGGCAACAACAACTCTAACTAGTTTTATGTTTGTTACAGGAGCTGCGATGGCAAACCCTGTGCTAGTCGCGGTGGTCTCAGGAAAAAGCATTGAAAAGGAGATTAGCACCTGGATGAGGAATTGGCGGGACCGTGCTGGTGGAAAAAAAATTGGAAGTGTTACCAAAGACTTTTAAGATCGTTTGTCAATTTGTCTTTGCTTTTATAAAAATAAAATATATGTGTCATTGAAAGTGATTATGTGCAGTTATATGATAGATTGAGTAAGTAATAAATCTAAGTAAACAACTAAATACCCTCAAACAGGAAGAATTTTTGGGTCTTGACTGCTATTCAAACGTATAATAATAAATATACTGCAAATTTTGTAATGATTTTGCACTCTGCTTATGCTTAAAAATGTATTGGAAAATATAAAGTCATAACAGAAAACTTGCAGTTTGCCATTACTCTCCCTATATATATATAAACCGTACTCGCCCTGTACATATAATATACAGGAAAAGTACAGGGAACTTGCAGTTTGCCTTTGCTCACCCTATGGACAAACCATACTCGCCCAATACTTATAATGTACAGACAGAGTACTGGGTGAGTACAGGAAACTGCAGTTTGAGTACAATTCAGACTGCATTGGGCCGATTCATTGTTCATGTGCAACATGTTATTTGATTTTAGTTGTAAAGTTTATAACTAGGTGATTCAGCTTATTTCAGTTTTCCTTGATAAAATATGTATTTAAAATATATAAAGCAATGCTGGAATAGATGACGTAGTCAATTGCACATGGCATAGCACATGCTTTTGCCCTACAACGCCCGGCAGGCACCAAGCTAAGCCGTTACATTTCCCTGCATTTGCCGTGCTTTAACGGCAGTCAATTGCACTTGGCATAGCACGGTAAACGCTCCGCCGCCCATGTTTTGCCCTGTAACGCCCGGCAACCACCAAGCTAAGCCGTTACATTTTCCTGTATTTGTCACGCAACGACAGTCAATTGCACGTGGCAAAGCACGGTAAACGCTAGGCCGCCCCTGCTTTCACCCTGTTACGCCTTGCAGGCATCCTACTTGGCCTGTTTCATTTCCCTACATTTGCCCTGCAAAAATGCTTGGCAATTATCGGGCAAACGCTAGATAAGACTAGGCTCTAGACACACGGCATTGCTCTGCCGTGTGTTTGCCTTGCTTGGGCCGGGCAGGTTTTTTTTGACTGGGGAGCGGTAAATAATGTCTGCGTGAGTATCATTTGTAATTCATCAAATGTGCCGCTTCATAAAACTAAATTCCAATCTATACCTCAGAGCATTGTACGGAAACGCGAATGGTCAAATTTTTTTTTTTCTATAAATATCGATAATTTTTTTGGACTTCAGCATTGAAAATGAATTGGAAATCTTTGGTCGGGCGAAGGACGTGGCAGAGGCTTATGCGAGAGCTTTAGAAATGTTGAAAGATTTCGGGAGAGCCATGACGTGCGCTGACTATATTGTTTGGAAATACAAAGATCCTCAAACTAAAGTATGGATCAACCACTCACTCAAGGCCAACTTTGATCTCGAATCTGCTTATAAAGTAAACACACTTGTTAAATAACATAACGTAATTTTTAAGTTTGTAATTACGTAATTTTTAAGTTTGTAATTACATTTTTTAAATTGTAAAAATGCTCTTTTTGACAGGGATAAAGAGGGCCGAATTTAAAGTCATTATTTTATTTGGAATAATTATTCAACGTTTCTATAAAGCCGGGGCGGGCAACCTGACTGTATTCTCGAACCGCATCCCAAAATTGAAAATTAGGTCCGGGCCACACTAAACGTTTTGTTAATATGAGAAAAAGGTAGTTTTCTCAAACGATCGCGCTTTTTCACTTAGTTCGTCATGTCAAGATCTTTTTTCATCTAAACCTCAAAAATTTACTTAACTTTCCAATTCGAATAAAAGCAAAAAAATAGGTCTTAACTTGTGGATTGTATTGGTTATCCCAGAACAAAGACCAAAAGCAAAAGCATCCCGGCTTCCTAACCATATGTGGGCCGCATTCAAATACCTGCCGAGTCGCATTGGGCCCGCTGGCCGCAGGTTTCCCGCCCATGCTATAAAGTTTTAAGTCAAGAATATTTTCTTACTGATAAAATAAACGTGATCCGCAACATTTTTTCTGAACAAAAAAGACAAAAAAAAAGATTCAAAATTAAATTTTCTTACACTGCTTTTTTGATTATTATACTTACCTTTGAAGTATGCTTTTCATAATCTAATTATATCTTTTTTTAAATGCCAACTATGTGAAACATTTTTTTTAACATCTCTATTGATCATGTTCAAAATCTTGCCCTCGATTGATTACCACAATGTCTGAAGATTAATTGGTCATATTTGTATGCTGTACGACTACAAACTTTAACTTAAAAAGTGATATAAAATTACTTTTTGGGTGGTAAAAGGTTTTAGAATTAAAAAAAGATAAATCTTTTTTATTGTATTTTTGATTTTTAACGCTGTGAAATAAAAAATTATTTTCAATTATTTTTCAATACTTCTATTTCTAAATATTAAACTCTTTTAAAAATTACATTTTTTGCAAATTAAAACCGGTTTTAAATTGTCGTTTCAACTCTTAATTCATTCTAGCGTAACATTCTGAAAAGAGCTAAACAAAAATGATTCACAATGAGACCTTTGGTTTTTATAGTCATTATAAAATTCTGTTACCAACAAAATTTTTTTAAAATTTACTTAATTCTAACCGCTCTCATTAATATAACAAAAATACAGCACAACAGAAGCAAAACATCTTTCTTACCATTTTTGAGAAAGATAAATTTTAGGATTAAAGTATTTTGCGTATGCGAAAACTAGTTCATTATTATTATAATGATTTACAGTAAATCACTTTCATTCAGGGACCTATTTTAAGGGGGGAAGGGTGTTCCCCCAATATCTGGGAAGGGGGGGATAAAATACCTTTTGTCCCCCTCAAATTTATGGCAAACTCAAGAACATTGTCCTTATTGTTTGAGTTTGCTGCAAATGTTTTTTCAGAGATTATCATGCAGTTGGGACGAAAAGTGGTAAATAGAAGATCGATTTAAGGTGAATACCTTGTTTTTTAGAGATCATCATGATTTTGGGAAAAAAAATGATGAAATCGAAGACAAATTGGAGCGAAGACCTTTTTTTTTTTTTTTTTTTAGAGATCACCATGATTTTGGGAGAAAAATAGTGAAATCGAATGAAGAAAAATAGAGAAAAATGCCTGGGGCCCCAAAAGTTTGACTGCCTATAGGCTCCAGGGTCCTTAATCCCGCACTGAATCTATTAGTAATCAAATATTAAACATGTCGTAGTCACACAAAATTGTCCCCCCCAAAATTTTCTAGCAAACTAGGTCCTTGCTTTCATTGATTTCATTAATATCATTTATGATATTTTACATGCTTAATCACTTCCTATATTAATGTTACAGGACATTTGCAATTTGCAATAGCGCACTTACGACGCACTGTTCAATGTAACTAAAAAACTTACTTATCTAATTCAATACTTGCAAATAAAATTCTTTAACCTATTATATTTTCTTCAACAAGGGTTTTTTGATAATTCGAAAGGATTTGTTATTCAAATAACTTGTTTAAATTATATGTGGCCGTTTCTTAAATTGATTTAAAAGATGTTACTAATAGTGTGAAGCAAAAAATCTAAATGGAAAATTATAAACAATCTTGACATTGCAAAAAGCGACTTGTGATTTGGTTATTTAGAATAAGCGAATTGTGTTTAAAGTAATTTTTTAGTGAAAAAATAAAAATCACGTTGACCAAAGTTAAATCCATAAGTTCATAGAACCCCTGCTGTAGACTAGTCTAGGTCAGCGCGCTTTTCAACCGGAATTCCGCGGAACTCTAAAATTCTTTCCTGGATTCTGCTAAATGAAGTTTCCACGAAACTCGTAAAATTAACTAAAAATTTCCGTAATACTGAAAAGTTGAAGAGCACAGGTATATGTTAATGAATTGATTCTTGCATGTTAATGGCTAAGTACCCTACCAGCTATTCTACGTTTCTGACAACAGATGTGTTTGTTATAAATATATTCAAAGCCAAAATCAACTTTGTAGGAAAACAAAACTGGCAACTATAAAACGAAAACGACAATTAACGGCAACAAAAAAAACTTGACAATTGATTTCTTAAAGATGAAACAGAGTTGTCAAGGTCTTCAGACTGTTTGTGATGTGAAACGATCTGAGCTTTCAAGCAGTACCGGTGAGCTAAACAAAGATTTATTTAATTTAAATCAAACCTTTAAATAATAATTTTTATTCCAGATTTTCCTTCATTCTGGAAAGGCAACAAATCCCGACAATTAGTCACTTTGGACAATCAGCAGCACACTAATGAATACCATACTGTCTTAAATAAATTTCAAAATAGCTTTAGCAATTCTCAACAAAGAAATATGAGAGTTGTTCGGGTAAGGCTGTAATAACAACGCATAAATAAATTTTTGGTCGTACAAAACTTTAGGATGACCAATGATATTGACAAAATTCCGTAATTAGCATTGATCATTTTAAGAACGCTTACTGTTAAAACAATGTCATCCACCAAGTTATCCTAATTTTCTTGGTAAATGTTTGTTTAAAGGCAGCAAAATAAATTTAAAAATGCAGGAATTAAACAGTACACTGACTAAAATTTACAACGATGATAGATTTCTGTCATCGTGCTCAGTTTTAACAATTCTCCAGGATAAACTGATATTAAACAACAATAAACTGCGCGAAATATCTAACTCTGTTCTGGCGACTTGCATAATTAAGTCTAAATCCTGTTACTAAACATCTTCTTCAGCAGTGTCTTTGATCAGCTTCACGGGTAAGCTTTGCGCTTTCTTCAATCGTTTCTTGACAGGGCTTCTTTTTCTTTCGGCTTTTCCCGATTAGGGATACCTACAAAAGATTTTCTCTCACCAACTTTCCCTGTTACTTGCATCTTTTGCAATCACACCCACAATCTTCATGTCATCATTCATAAATCTTTGCTTAGGTCTGCTTCTAAATCTCTTGTTGCTGACTCCATCTATAGCATTCTTTTACCTGCATAGTCTTCTTGTCACCTTTGTACATGACCAAATCATCGCAGTTTTAACTCCCTCAGGTTATCACGCAATTTTCTCACATGCACTGTCCCACGAATTACCTCATTTTTAATTTTGTCTAATCTTGGTGATTTCAAAAAAGGTCTCAGCATTTTTAATTAGGCAACTTCTAATTCCACTTCCTGTCTTTTAGCTAGTGCAATTGTTTGCACATACATAATTGCTGGTCTCACTAACACCTTGAACAATTTTTCTTTCATTGCTGCTAATATCTTTCTGTCGCAAATTACACTTGTTGCCCTCCTCCAGCCATGCCATTCTGCTTGGGTACATCTTTTGACTTCACAGTTACATCCTTCATTGCACTGAACAGTTGATCCTAAATACTTAAATTTTTCTACTTTTTCAATCTTTATTCCCTGTAAATTTAATTGACCATCAATCTTCGGATTCACAGCCTTATATTGAATTTCGTTTCTTCTTTTGGCCTTTCCTTTTAATCAGGGGTTGCCACAGCGTATGATGTTCTTCCGCAGCGTTTCATCACCCTTCTTCCGACATACTCCTGGTCTCTCCTCATTACATGTCCATACCACCTCAGGCTGCCCTCCCTTATCTTCATTCCTAACCGCTATACCTTGACTGTACCCCTGATGTACTCATTTTTAATCTTATCTTTTCTCGTCACTCCCATAGCAAACCTCAACATTTTCATCTCTGCAACTTCCATCTCTTCTACTTGTTTTTTTTTGTAACCGCCACCGTCTCAAGTTCATACACCATTGCTGGTCTCATCACTAAACTATACACTTTTCCTTTTACTCTAGCTGGTAACGTCCTGTCACAGATTACTCCTGATACTTTTCTCCATCCGTTCCATCCTTCTTGCACTCTCCTCTTTACCTCTCTCTCACAACTACCACTTTCTTGCACCGTTGATCCCAAATACTTAAATTTCTTTACTCTTGGCACTTTTGTGTCCTGCATCTTCACTGTTTCTTCGTCATCTCCTCTATTTACGCACAGATATTCAGTCTTTGATCTACTTAATTTTATCCCTCTTCTCTCCAACAAATACCTCCAGCATTATAATCTCTGCTCCACTTCTTTTCTGGTCTCTTTGCAAATCACAATATCATCAGCAAACAGCATCATTCACGGTGGTTCTCTCCTTACTTTGTCCGTTATCCTATTCATAATTACTGCAAACAGGAACGGACTTAACGCTGATCCCTGGTGCAGTCCGACCTTAACTTTGAAACTTTTTGTAGTTCCTACTGCACACCTTACTACTGTTTCGCTTTTCTCATACATATCCTGTATAAGTGGCACATACTTCTCCGCCATTCCTGATTTTCTCATACAGTATTACAACTCTTCTGTTTAAAGTCTGTTGTAAGCTTTCTCTAGGTCCACAAATACACAATGAAGCTGTCTTTGTCCTTCCTTGTACTTTTCCATCAACATTTTTAAACCAAACATGGCATCGGTAGTTTCCTTTCCTGGCATAAATCCATATTACTGTTTACTGATCTCTACTCTATCCGTTTACCAGGCTTCAATAATTCTTTCCCATATTTTCATGGTATGACTCATCAGCTTTATTCCTCTGTAGCTTCCACAGCACTGTGCGCTTATTTTTTTTTATAGATTGGGATAAGCGCACTCCTTCTACATTCTTCTGGCATCCGTTCACCTACTAATAGTTTGTTAAATAGCCTGGTCAAAAACTATATCCCCATCTCTCCCATGCACTTCCAAACTTCTACTGGCAACTCATCTGGCCCAACTTCTTTACCTTTTTTCATCCTTCTCAGTGCCTTCTTCTTTTCTTCTCTACTAACACAATTTATCTCTTAGTTAACCACTTCTGCTTCCCCTGCCCTAGGCTCTCCGTCATTTTTCTCGTTTATTAGTTTCTCAAAGTATCTTCTATCTTTTTAACACAGCCACCGAAATTAACATCACATTACCGTTTTCATCCTTTATAACCCTTACGTGCTGTACATCTTTCCCCGCTCTCTCTCTCTGCTTAGCCAATCTGTACAATTTTTCTCACCTTTTTTATATTTCCAATCTAGCATACAAATTTTTATACGCACGTCTCTTTGCCAACCCAACTGCCTCCTTTGCCTTACTCTTTCTTTTTTTTGTAGATCTTTATACTATTTTCATCTCTAATTTTATCCCATCCTTTCTTCGTTTCTTTCTTTTATTTTATGCTCTTCTATACTTCCTCATTCCACTACCTTGTCTCCCTATCTCCTTTTCATTTTTCAAATGACACTCCCAGCACAGTCTCAGCTGTTTTTCATAGGATTTTCGCTGTTTTGTCCCACTTATTAGGTCACCTATTCTCGCCTCCTAAAATCCTGGTCACCTTCTTTCTAAACGCTTCTTGACAGCTTGTCTCCTTCAGTTTCCACCATCTTATCTTTGGCTTTACTTTGCCTTTTCCTTTTTCACCATGAGAGCCATTTTGCATACCACCATATGGTGCTGCTTTGCGACGCACTCATTCACCATTACTTACAATCGCACATTTTCTTCAGGTTTCTCCTTCTGCACATCACATAATCTACTTGGCTACTTTTTTCGCCACTTTTATACGTCACCCTGTGTTTGTCTTCTTGAAATAAGTGTTGACAACCTCCAAATCCATCGTCTTCGCAAAATCCACAACCATCATCGATCCACCGTACCTCCCCATTATTTGTTCATCCCCTATGTTTCCTTCGCCCACATGTCCATTTGGGTCCGCACATAGAACTATCCTCTCCTGTTTTGATACAATTCCTATCAACCCATCCAAGTCTTCCCAAAAATCTTTTTCAAAAAACATCATCATCATTCAAAAATCATTTTTTCTCCTTCATGCTGTTTCTTACCTATGGAACATACGCGCATACTAAGTTTAGTATCGACCCTTTTAGATCCAGTTTCATGGCCATTAGTCTGTCTGACACTCTCTTCACCTCCAAGACACTTTCAACCAGCTTCTCCCTCACCACTATCCCTATCCCATTTCTTCTTCCATCAGTTCCATTGTAGAATAGTGTGCAGCTACCTTTGATGTTCCTTGCTTTACTCCCTTTCCACTTAGTTTTCTGTAGGCATAATATATCTACATTCCTTCGATTCATCATGTCTGCCAACTCTCTCCTCCTTCCAGTCATTTTTTCTATACTTAAGGTACCAACCCTTACGAGTGTGCGTCTCTCCTTCCCAGCCCGCTGCCTCCTTACTTGCCTTCCTCCTCTCTTTATCCTCTTGTTTTCACTAAGCCCAGCAGTAGCATAATTTCCACAGGTGCCCTGCCGGGCGACACATGAGGCGGTCGTTGGTAACCCGGGCTGCGACCGATCCGGTATGGATTGATCATCATAACGCATTTGTATGTTTTGACAAAAACAGTTTACGCCAGATGACCTTCCTGCCGCAAACCTACCCATTTATTTGGGGACCGGCATCAGAAAACAGTGGAAATGTGCCCCCGATGGCTGGGTTATATTGAGTTTTGCTTCTATTGACTTTTATTCCACTTTCTTCAAAGCATGTCTCCGTTTTTCCAAACTAATTTATGGTGCTTATCTGCTTTCACTACCTAACACAATATCATTTGTAAACCTTATATTTTGGGGTGACATTTCTCGAATACCAACTGCCGACCTTTCCATTACAATAACTATTAAAAAAGGACTCAATGCTGATTCTTGGTGCAATCCAACCTTCGTTAATCAAACAGGAGTTTTAACTGCTATTACTCTACCATCATAATTATTTTGTATCACTTTTATGTCAGCTGTTGGTGCTCAATGACTTCAGTTGCCAGAGAATTTATCCATAGACTACTTATCAAAACACAACTTTTTTTCTAAAAATATTGTGTTTATCATTTTTACATATTCTTCTGGAACTATCTACTTTCTTAAACTATGACTTTTACACTTCTGTAACCCTCTCAGTCTACAAATCTACGCAATGCAAATGTTTGTGTTCTTTCCTATACTTTTCTAGTAATAACCTTAGAGCAAATATTGCATCGCTTGTACCTTTTTCTAGCATAGAGTCATACTGTTCCTCGAAGATCTGTATTTCTTACCGCAATCTCACCTTCAATACTTGTTCTCAAATGTTCGTGCTATGGCTCATTAGCTTTATGCCTTGTGAATTGCTGCAATTCTGTGTATCTCATTTTTTACCGAAAAATTAGTATAAGAATACTTTTTCTCCACTCATATGACATCCTTTACCTTCCCAAAGCTTGTTAAAAAAAGCTGAATTTTTGTCAGTACTTAACCCATTAATGGCCGTCGGCAACTTTAGTTGCCAGTAAGGTGTCCTTAGGAAATGTTTCATTACTTAGCTTATACACGCAATTTTTTTTATATAATGGTATCAACCGAAAGTTCATTCCTTGTTGTAAACTCTAAAAAAATTAAATGTATAAAAAATTTATTCGGAAGCACTGAATGGTTTGACTGAAAAGTGATTACAGTAAAAAATGGCAAAAACTGTCTTTTTGTCTTAAGTAGGTTATAAAAAAGCTGTGAAAAATAGGAAAAGCTTTGTATAAAGTTAGAAAACTAAATGTATAATAAATCATAAATACCTTCTTGTCTAGTTTAACTTATTTGTTGATGCTAGTTAAGACTTTACTTAGAATAATGAGGGGAAATAAAGTGATGGCAACTTAAGTTGCCAGTGGCCAAATATGGAGTCAAAAATCAAACGTTTTTTATTATGTTTTCAAAAGTTAGGCTACATATATTGCCCTGATTCACTTAATTAAAATTCTCTATTTAGACTTGTAGAACTAAAGGTTATACGTTTGGTTGCAGCCATCAGCTTATTGCATTTCTATTCTAATCTGCAGACTTAGATTAATAAAATGACTGAAAAACCTTGTTGTTCGAAAAGTGTCCCTGCATCTGCTGAAAATTCCAATGAAAGGTGAGTGCTAATACAATAGTTAACGTCGTATAAAATAATAGTTTTTAACTAATTAGCTTACTAGCACCAGAACCTAACAATTGTAGGCTTCCTTGTAATTTATAGACTATCAAGTAGGGGAAGTGTGGGACCCATGGAACGGTGGGACCCATGGAACACCGGATTTATTTGAAAACGGAAAACGGATTTTTTGAAATTTTTGCATTTGGAAACACACTTTTGTAAGACATGCTTATTCCAAAATTAAAATTCGTGGAACTGCTAGTTTAGAAGGCAGTAAAGCCGTTTTTTAATTTTTGGGGTAAAAAATGTCCTTTTTAGGTTAATCTTTGTAAGAATTTTATAGTTTCTTGAAGTTACTAAAACTATTAATGTTGGTTTCTTTGAAAAGACTACTTATCTAGCTATCAGTTGATCAAAAGTTTTAGTTGTCAAAGTGTAGTGTGTATGAACTAAAAGCTATTTTCCATTAATTATAACTATGTGGGACCTTTGGAACATGGCGTTCCATAGGTCCCTTGTATTTCAGGTCATGCCTACATTTAAATCTAGATTATCGAATAAGGATTTGTTTAGTGAAGAGGACCTAAATAAAGCTTTGAAAGGTGTTCTTACTAATGAACTCAGTTTCAGAAAAGCTTCGAAAGTTTACGGAATACCTATAGGTAGTTTGCATCGTTATAAGAAAAAGATGCATCGAGGAGACACTGAAGTTAAGAAAATGTCTATGACTACAACTCAAGTAAGTAAATTTTTGTTGTGCTAAGTTTTATGCTTCTAACCTAGGCCTATACTGACAAAGAGACTAACAGATTTTGTCAGTTAGGCTAATGGTTTGATCTAAGCCTAATTAAGATTTAAGAATGAAATGTAACCTAATGAAAAACTAGGTTATTAAATAAGGAATTTAATAACCTAATTTAATACTTTATTTAAAAACCTAGTTAATTTTTAATAACCTAACTATAGATTATTAAATAAGGAATTTATTAACCTAGTTTTTCATATCCAGTTGATAGGCTAATTACTGTTTGTATTTTTATAGATTTTTACAGAAGATGAAGAACATGCATTAAAGGATTACATCATTAAACTTTCAAAGCTGTTTTATGGTCTTGACAAAATTAAAGTCAAAAAACTTGCTTATGAATATGCAAAAATAAAAAACAAAAAAATTCCTAATTCATGGAATGAAAAAAAATTGCTGGTGAAGATTGGCTAAAAGGCTTTCGTAAGCGAATGGAAGATTTAAGTTTGAAAAAACCTGAAAGTACAAGCCTTGCCAGAGCCATGGCATTCAATCCTTTTAATGTTCATGCTTTTTTTGACAACCTTAAAAGTATTCTTAGCAATTCAAACATCCCTCCAACCAGAATTTGGAATCTTGATGAGACTGGAATTAACACAGTTTCCAATTCCAGAAATATTTTATGTAGAACTGGTACCAAGCAAGTTGGCCAAATAAGATCAGGGAAACGTGGTTTAAACATTACAATGTGTTGCTGTGTCAGTGCTACTGGAATGGCTCTACCGCCAGCATTCATATTTCCCAGGGTTCGATTTGCAAGCCACATGTTGCGCGGTGCTCCTGCTGGTAGTCTGCCAATCCATTGCCAATCCATTGCCAATTTGGCCAATTCATCAGCATGGATGAAACAAGACATTTTCCCACAAGTCTTGAAACATTTTATTGACAATATGACAGTATCCAAAGATCAACCGGGAGTGCTGATCATGGATAATCATAACAGCCATATAACTTTAGAGGGTGTTGAGCTGGCTAAAAACCATGGCTTAGATCTGCTTACCCTGCCGCCTCATTGCAGCCACAAACTGCAACCTTTAGATGTGAGTGTATTTGGAGCCTTCAAGAAATTCTACAGCTCATTTTGTAATGAATGGCATCTGTCACATCCTGGGGAAACACTGTCTTTATATTATGTTGCTGGATTGTCTAATAAAGCTTTTGTTAAATCCTGCACCTTGGAAAATATTACTTCTTCATTCAGGCGTACTGGAATATTTCCCTTCAATTCAGAAATTTTTACAGAGGGTGAATTTTTACCTTCCACAGTAACTGATCAGGTGCAAAACGTTTATTCAGGCGAGACAAATATCGACGCAAGTGTGCTTGACACCACTGAGGCTGCTGTTCAATCTACATCTACCCCAGCATCATCAAACCCAGGCTGTAGCCTGGAAGCAGTCCCTGAAACCTCTTTAATTGAATCAATCGCCCCACTACCGAAAGCAAGGCCACGAAAAATTCGGCGTCGCAAGAGAGTTTCTTCTGCCATCATCACACGCACACCTGTGAAAAAAGACTTTTCCCTCAGCAATCAGGAGATAGTTCAACTGATGAAAAAGAGGTATTTGCTGATTCAGAAAGTAATGCCAGTCTGTTTAATGGTGACTCCAGCCTTTCTCCACAAACTGACAAGCTTGTCATACTCAAATGTGGTGATTTTGTTTATGTGCACCCTGCAGCTGGAAATTGTAAAAAGTTTATTGGAAAGCTGGTTAGTGGACCAGATGAAGATGAAGACTTTGAAATCAGTTTTCTGGAGAGGTCAAGAAAAATTAAAAATGGATTTGTCTTTCCAGAAATGGAAGACCTAACCTCCATTGGCAAAAAAGATATTGAAAAAATTTTGCCCCCACCTCATGCAGCTGCTCAAACTAAACGGTTATGTGGGGTGATGAAATTTAACGTTGATTTATCATATGTGTAATTTTTTTGTGTGTGCATGTTTGTTTATGTATATTTTTGTGTTTATTTGAAGTTAATGTAAAAAAAAAAAACGTTTGATAGCTTTGTAAGAAGTGTTCCATAGGTCCCACCCCTGTGGGACCTATGGAACGAAATGTAAAAATTTAATAATTGCTTGTAACTGGGCAACCAATCACCACACAGCTAAACCATTTTATCCCAATGCAGAGCTACCTAATCACAACATGCAGACCAATTTTCAAGCAATTTTTGGTTAAAATATAAAAGTTACAACCGTTTAAAAAAAATCGTTCCATAGGTCCCACACTTCCCCTATATTCTGTCAGGGCCTCATAAAATGAAAGCCGTGTGCTGACCTATTATTCGCTGACGACAAATTCAAACGTTAATTAGTAAACTTTATAATTTTGTTGAAGTAAAGGTAAGGGCAGACATTACGAAATTAGAGTTAGGGTAAGGGTTAGGGGCCGGGGAATAATAAAAAAACATTAATATGATCTTCTTGTGGCTTTCTCTTTACAAACCCCAATATTGTTTGCTGGAACAAAAAGGCTCTTTTTATTTAACTTTTCAAATGGTAGGTAGTCTTACTTTAGATCATTCTATTGTTTAGATACTCATTGAATGATGTTCTGGACATATTGATGGATCTTGATTGTGACCTATGGTCAAAGACAGAATCAGATGATGACGAAATGACTCTTGCCATAATCCCCCCTCTCGAAAAAGCATGCGTCGACTCTGTCCGAGACAGTGATGCGTCAGATGATTTGAATGAGGGTCTTACTCATTTGCCAAGGAGGTTGTTGAACTCAATTTGCTCTACAAACATTTTAAGTTACAATTCAAAGTTATCACATCAAAGTGAGCAAGAAAGCCAACACGAAGTTCCCCCAACAAAAAAATTAAAAAAAAAGAAAAAATAATTAGAAGATGGAAGAAAAATTTTCCTTTAAATAATCATAATGTTGTACTTTCTAATTCTGTTCCTGCTATATTGGAGCAAACTAAAGAGAATTTGAAAAACCCGCTAGACACTTTCAATGCAATGATTTCTTGTGATATAATAACTCATATTACTCATCAAACTAACCTCTATGCTTCCCAGAAAGGAAAAAATTTAAATTGCGATGAGAGTGAAGTTATCACTGTCATAGCAATCATTTTACTCTCTGGGTATTGCAAAGTGCCTTGTCGCGACCTATATTGGTCTGGTTCCCCTGACACCCACAATGAAGCAGTTTCCAATGCAATGAGCCGAAATCGCTTTAGAGAAATAATTTCGTGTTTGCATTTGGCGAACAATGCTGAAATAAACGAGGATAGATATTACAAGGTGCGTCCTATATTTGACATGCTAAATAATAATTTAAAAAAATATCTTTCAGCAAATGACCACAGTGTGGACGAAAGCATGATTCCTTACTATGGGAAGCATGGAACCAAACAATTCATCCGAGGCAAACCAATTCGATTTGGTTTCAAGTTATGGTGCCTTACCTCGACTGAGGGTTACTTGTTTCATGCAGAACCCTATTGTGGATCTGACACTAAGCTGAAAGACACTGGTCTTGGTCAGGGTGCTGATGTAGTGCTAGGTCTAATTGAAAAATGTAATTTATCAAGTGGTTACACCCTAACTTTCGACAATCTTTTCACTTCCCTTCCCCTACTTGATGAGTTGTCGAAACGTGGCATAGGTGGCCTCGGAACTTTACGACAAAACCGTTTGGAAAATACACCAGTTCCAACAAAACAGTTAATGAAAAAAACAATACGAGGCTCATACCAGGGTGCTACAGACAACCACGGAAACGCAGTGGTTGTTTGGCATGATACAGCGGTTGTAACTTGTGCTTCCAACTATGCTGAAGCTCTACCAGAGAGCTTCGTCAAACGATGGTCGAAAACAAAAAAAAGAAAGCTGATATTGCAATTCCAAACACTCATTTGTTGTACAATCAGCAAATGGGAGGAGTAGATTTATTCGATCAATTTGTTGCAACATACAGAGCTCGAATCCTCTCAAAAAGGTGGTGGTGGCCTTTTTTTGCATGGAGTTTGAATGCAGCCGCAGTCAATGCATGGCTACTGCATAAAAAGATTGAAAGCAAAAATGTTCCTATGCTGGCTTTTATGAGAGAAATTGTTCTCACAATGCTTTCTTCATCTGAACGAAAGAAAATTTCCAGGTTGCGATACCCCCGAAACGTTTTGGAAAATATACGTGTCGACAGCATTAACCACGTTATCATCAAAAGAAAATCAAAATATACACGTTGCAAAGTCTGCAAGCGTCGATCAGTATTTCAATGCCATTAGTGCCATGTCACACTCCACCCTGCTTCTTGCTTTAAACGCTACCACGAAAGTAGTTTTTCTACTAAATGATTTAGTCAATCAGCCAAGATAGTTCTAGTTCAACAAACTTCTTTTGTTTTTGAATGGACGTCTGTTTTATAAGTTTATGCGTTATTTAAATTTGATTGAGTTTTTTCGCTTTTTTTCAATGTTTATAAAACTAAAAAATTGACTAAATTGTTGTCATTCGGTGTACACCTTTTTTCTGGGGGATGTTGAACCCCTAAATTACAGCTAAAGCAAAGCCTTACATAGGTAATTAAACAGATTTGTATTGAGAAATTAAAATCTTAATATTTCCTGAGTTAAACGTCGAAACAAATTGCTACAATTTAAAAAATCAATAAAATTCATAAATTTTGACTCTGTTAACAGCCACTGGCAACTTAAGTTGCCATTAAATAACTAAAAAACTACAAGAGAAAAAAAATTTTTTTTTCTTTTTATGTCTTACATAACATATTTTAGCAACATATTAAAAGGATTTAGAAAAAAAAAAAATTTTGGCCTCGGCGTTTAATGGGTTAATAGCTGATTTTCCTATACTTTTCTGAGCTTCTACAGGGATCTTATCTGCTCCAACCACCTTGCCATTTTTATTCTTTTCAAAGCTAATCTTATTTCCTCCTTCCTCCTATGTACATCTCCAATAACTGTATTATTCTGAGTTATCTTTTCTTGCCTGGTATTTTCCACATTCATCAGTTCTCGAAAATATTCTTGCCGTTATTTTAGCACACATTCTTCGTTGGTTAATATATTTCTTTGACTGTCTTTTATTCTACTTATTTACACTACATTTTTCCCTGCTCTATGTCTCTATCCAGCCAGGTGAAACATTTTTTTTCCTTCGGTTGTGTTCTAATCTATTATAAAGTTGCTGGTAAGCTTTTGTTTTTTATTAGCAACCATTTTTTGCTTTTCTTCTAACTTCTTGGTACCTTTGCTTACTTGCAGGATTTCTCAACAAATCTCAACTATTTTTTGCTTCCTTTTTCGTTTTTACACTTTTCTGTATTTCCGGATTGCACAGCTACATTTCTTTTTTCCTGTGCTTACTCCAGACACCTTTTTGCTTATTTCTCTTATTGTATCTGCAATGTCATAACAGTTTGATGTTTTTTTAATTTTACTTAAAAACTTCTGCTTCTTTTTAAAAAGCTACAAAGTATTCATCTTCATTTAGTCTCGACCTCTTAATTCTACGTTTTGTCATTTTTTACGGTTGTTTTTCTTCTCACACACTATTTTTGCAATCACTACTCACTTAGAATTCCCAATTTCTTCTTACAAAAATGTAATCAACTTAAGTGCCCCTTCCACTTTTGCAAGTTGCTGGATGCTTATTTTTTTTAAATAAGTGTTCACAACCCATAAATTTATTCTTTTTGCAAAGTCTACCACCATCTGTCCCAAGTTTCTCTCCCAACACCATATCTTCCCAACACTTTTTAATCTCCTTAGTCGCTCTGGCCAACATGTCCATTTAGGTTTGCTCTGATCACAATTCTTTCTCTGGGCAACATTTTAGTTTGTTGACAGGGCAATTTTTAAAAATAGCTTCTTGATATATACTTTTTAATTTTTTTTTTCTTTTAAATGGTGTAAAAAAGAGTTTTTTTCTTGCAGTTAGAGCGCGTCGAAAACAAAAGACTGTTCAGACAATTTTCAGGTCACAAAAATGAAGTCGAGGAACGAGTCAAAAATGCAACTCAAGAATTGTTTCATGGAACGTCAAGCGATGTTTGTGAGAAGATTTATAAGGATGGATTTAATCGAAGCTACGCTGGGAAAAACAGTAAAAAACAAAGAAAAATTGGTATTTTTATTAATTATTAATAGCGTATTAATTGGAAAGAAATTACCAGGTTGCCCCAGTCGAATTTTCTTCTACGTCAACAAGAAAACATTGTATAAACTCACATTGAAATAATATTTCTTGTTTACAATTAAACTTCTTTATGAGTGATCAAATTAGCTTGTAAATGATATCTCTTATGAAAAGAAAAAAAAAAGTTCTGACAAAGTGAGCAGTAGCTCACGAAAGCTAGCAAAAATTTAAAAATCTTAGTGTATTTTTGTTCCTTTCTTTAAGAAATAAAATAAAAAAGTGCTGGGCATTAATCATTTTCCCTTAAATTTTGAACATTTTTAAGTTGCAAAAATTTTTCTGCTCTAATAAATCTGTTTTTAAATACATTTTTGATGCTAGCAAAAAAACAACCAAATTATATCGGATTTTTTTATATAAACTTAAGTGGTGTTGTACTTGCGTAATTTTTGAGGCTTTATTTGTTGCGCCAGCCAGACCAAAGTTAAAAAAAACTTATGATATTATACCTACCATAAACTGACTAAATAAATTTTTTGGTTTAAGTTGACAAAAGAGTACTTTTTTACTTCATATTAGAGACTCAAGTTCTCTTCTTTGTAGCAACCGCTTTTGGCAAAGGAGTTTACTTTGCCACTACTTCAAGTTATTCTCATGGCTACACGCATCCAAATCATAAAGGCGAAAGACAAATGTTTTTGGCTGAAGTTGTCACTGGAGAGTTCGTTCAAGGAAATCAAAAAATGATTGATCCTCCGCGAAGACAGGGTGGCTCTTCAGCTGATTTGTACGAAAGCGTTGTCAACAACGTTCAATCACCTACAATTTCTGTTGTCTTCAAAGACGCCAGCGTTTATCCACTTTACCTTTTGACTTACACGTAAATTAAACAAGAAAATCAATATCTTTTTTACAGATTTCTTTTAAAAATTATTCTCCTGCAAAGTTATTTATTCGTTTTACTAATTTGACGGGAGCGATGGCATGTTGTAATATGAATTCAAAAGCATTTTTTCATGATCATAAAACTCGTAGCTAGTCTTGTGAATTCGATTTCTCGTGACTGTGATTTCAAAAATTTTTTTACACTTTGCGTCATTTTCAAACCTTTTTGTAATTGTAAATTCTCTTTTACTGCTAATTAACCCTTTGTCATTTGCTTTTTGCTTATCAATTCGTTTATACAGTATTAAGATATCTTGTGAAAATTAAAATGTTATCACGAAATTTTTAGCTGCTGTGTTTTGATACGTAAGTGAGATCAACATCAAGCAATCGCATTTTAATGAGTTCAAATAAGCTTGTTATTACGTCTTGACTGCTCATGAAAAAAATTGGGGTTCAGTAGAACCCAATAAACTTCACCCCATAAAAAAATTACAAGAAATAGTGAAGCACGAAATATTAATACTTTGATGACCTTGATTTGAATGTAGAGTAGACCTGGGTTGCCAGATTTGTTACTTTTGGTAGCAAATTGTTACCTTTTGCTGGCAAGTTTGAAATTTTTTACTTTTGTTACGACGCCACTAAAACTTGTTATTATTTCACTTGATTACTAACATATATTTTAATTTTAATGATTCAGAGTTAAACGATAAATTTTAAATTATACTGAGCAACAATTATTTCGTAAATAGTCAATAAAATGATGCGATTACGGTCGAAATGATTTTAAAATGTCTTGAACATGTTCTGTTTTCGTATAAAACATATTTTGTTTTGGGCCAGCCACGAACGGTGTTTGCACTCCCAGTGCCAGGTTAGTCACTACTAGAGGCACTAGATCAGGGTGTGCAACTACTTATCTAAAGGGCCGAAACGTACAGTAGTAATAATACTGCGTGCCGGACAATTTAATACCAAGCAAAAACAACTGTGGTTAAATTTTTTTTTCTCAATCAATTCACTCGTAACGTTAAAATTCTAAATAAGATAACTGAAGTTTTCTATTTTTACGTATCTTCTGAAATCGAAGAAAGCTGCTTTCGCTCAAGAAATCGAAATTCGAAGTAGACTATACACGTGTCCATCAATTAGATAATTCCGGCATTTTGTCTTTAGACAACTGTACTTCAGAAAAAAACTGCTCGCAGCAGTATGTGCTCCCAAAAAAAGTGGTCATTTTTCCGCATGGTTTTCTAAATTTTTGTAATTCCCATACATATACCGTTTGTAAAAGATAAGTAAATCATTTTCATTGTAAGTTCTTTTTAAAATCTACACTTTCTTGCAATTTTACTATTTCTAATTGAAAGCAAACTGGAATATTTTTAACAGCCGTGTCAAGTGGATGAGCAAAAGTTTGAAAATCGATTTTGCGATTTCGAAAATCTTCGAAGCACGTTGCAGATACAGATGATAGTTTTACAACCATTTCAACATACGTACTTTTCGCAATCGATAGCTTGCGTTTTAAAGTCTTCCGCTTTCTAGACAAGGAAAGTCAGAATTGTTAGTACTTTTTGCACCACTATTTGCTGAACCGTTTTCTTTCACAATCAACTTTGCTTAACTTATTTGTAGACATTTTAAGTTTTTTGGCTAATTTCCAAAAAGAATCTTGTACTTAACTAGTCCAGTGGTTTTCAATCTTTTCGCTCCTGCGACACATTTTGGGACCTTTTCAAAATTCGCGGCACACTTAGACCAGGGTGCCAATCTTGATTTTCGTCCATAAAAAGTAGTGTTCTCTAAAAAAAAGGTCTTCACTTTGAATCTGACTCGGATTTCTTGATTTTTGTCCCTAAAAAGTAGCGTCTACTAAAAAAAGATTGGGGACCAATGGACTGATGTTTTTTGAAAATTTTCACGGCACACAGGTTGAGAACCACTGAACTAGCCGTTCAACAAGCACTATGATGCAACAAAAGCAAATTGCCACGTTTCGTAATCTGAATTTACTTACAGGTGACGTCAAATGAAGACAAAAATAGCAATAAGATTTGAAAACTATAAGCAGGTTAAAAAAACCATACTTATAATTGAGTATGGTTTATTTAGTCGACTTTAAAATTGTTTCTTATTTTACAAGAAAAAAATTTAATTCGTGTTAATAATCCTGTTCACCAGAAGAGGGCTATAAAAAGAGACACCCCGGACCGCATTCTGGCCCGCGGGCCGTATGTTGCACGCCTCTGCACTAGATCCTAAAAATGTTAATATGGGAAAACCATTATCACTCATTCCTTTGGCGTTGCGGTTTCCTAACATTTTATCAGAAGACAATCACGAAGCCTTAAATACAGGATGTTGAGAGCTAATAATAGAAGACTCCAACCGCAATACCGAAAAAGAACCTGAAGTGTTTGGTATAATATTTTAACTGAAAAAGTTGGTGAAAAATTTCTATATTCCTTATTATCAAAATTAATGAAAAGCCTTCTTGTATTCCCTCATTCTCTGTATGTGCCGAAAGGATATTTTCACTTTTAAATATCATCAAAACTAAAAATCGATCATTACTAAAAATTGATACAATAATTTACTGCTTTACTCAAAAAGCCTAATGAGCCAGATAAATTGTATGAAATGGAAGCCTTTTGAAGAACTGCTGACGCTAATGTGCACAGAGAATTTGTTTAAAAAAGAAGAGGCTACTGGTGAAAGCGCTACTTTCTAGACTCTAGAGTCGAGGATAAGGGTTTCCAATCTGTGGTACGCCAAGGTCTTCAGGTGGTACGCGAATAATTTCCATTTTTTCAAAAAGTTTTTTATTGTTATTTTCCTAAATAAATAAATTTTCTTGTAGCCCGCTATTCTATTGTTTCGTAACATTATAGTCTTGAAAATATAGATCATGTTAAAAGAAAGAGCGCAATTGCTTTGAAAAGCAGTACAACACTGCTGGAGTGAATTAGGTCAAATGATTGCTCATAAGCTTCACTTTTCTTATAACAGCTTCATAGATTGAAATCTATAAAATTATCTATGAATTATTTATGAAATCTATGAAATTTATCAGCTTAAGCCGCAAATAGCAGATTGAACAATGTTAGTTGTCAAATACAAGCCAGAACTAAGTTTAGAATAGATTTGATAAGAAATATTGAATCACATCTACATCGAAGAGATAGTTTAGCCTAAGCTTCAGAGTAATTCTATAAAAGTACTGGTGTTAAGCAGGTATGTGCGCGGTGTAAATGCAGGCATGCAGGTAATATGGTGCAAAATAATACAGATAATGCAAACCGCGATGCACGCACCAGAAACTAAACTGGCACTTTTGTAAAAATCAAATATTAAAAAAATTTTTAATTATGATTTTTAGTTACCAACTTTAAACTCTGGTATTAATCGTTAAGTTGGTTATTTGTATTAATTTTTGTTAAATTTTTTTTCTTGATCTTGCATCATTGTCACACTTCATTTGAAATAATTTTAAGTTATGGCAATATAGTTTTCCGTCTTAAAGTGATTTAAAGTTTCATTACGACGTAGAAATCGCTTGGGCAAGTTACAATCGCTTTTGTGCTATGTGATTTAAATATACGCTTTTGTTCAAATGCATCTCTCTCTTTTTTTTGCCAGACGATGATGACGTAATGCGCTTTGTTTGTAACGTATGACCGAGTTAGATGTTGTCTGAAATGTTCTCGCTTACCATGGAAAAAGCGTTCTAATTTTAACGCGCGTGAGCGAAGCGTTATCGAGATAACTCCAGCCGGTTTGCGTCATGTGACCTTTTGTCTATATCAGTGCTCTTTAACCTTTTTGTTATCGCGGAACCCCTAAAGCCCTTTCACGTTTGCCATGGAACCCCCATTAACAAAAAGTTAAAAAAACACGAGTTACATGTAAAAAAAGCAAATGTTTTATTATTAGACACTTCAACAAACAAGCAGTTATTACAGAAGTTGAAAAGCAAGAAATTTAATGACTCGGTTGTTCTTGAATTTCTTTTACAATCTTCGTAAATCGTGGCTGCTCGTTGCTCAGTGCATTCCTCATACACATATCTACACTCTTCAAACAACTTCTGTTTTTGTTTTTAATAGTGGTTAAAACAAAAAAGGCTGTTTCACACAAATAGGTATTGGGAAATTGACACAGAAGTTTCAGTGCTTCCTTTGCAATTGCTGTTCCTTCTTTGCACAGAAAAATCCAAAAATATTTCTTTCCATATTTTTCAAAGATTTCCTCCAAATTGATATCATTACAGATGTCCAGAAGTTCTTCTTGTTCTGACAAAGTGAAAATAAAAGGATTAACTACCCACTTTAGCAAACGGAAAGCCTCAGATTCTTCTTCAGAAAAATATCGATTTAAATTTTTCTTCAATAGCTTCAAATGTTCCAACACCAATTCTTTTATTTCAGCTGATTTTCAACTTCGAAGTCCTCACTCAGGAATTCATTCAAAAACTAAAAAGGAGAAAAATCATTTTTTGACACTTTATTAGCCCAGCAGTAAATTTTTCTTTTAAAGGCATCAATTTTTCCAACTTGGGAAAATATGTTTGAACTTTTCCCTTTAAGACTGGTGTTGAGTATGGACAACACATCGAATATTGAAGCCAGATATGCCAATTTGGAGACCCATTCATGGTCAAGAAAATTCGTTGCATATTCATGATTTTTCACTACAAGAAAAACTGATATTTCCCGTCTTAATTTGAACACACAAGTCAAAACTTCGCCACGAGAGAGCCAGCGCACCTCTGTATGTAGCAGAACAGTGACATTCTCAGAATCCATTTCTTCACACAGTTTTTGAAAAAATCTAGCAAATTTGCCTTTACACCACATTTTATGTAATTCACAGTTTTCACAACAATATCCAAAACACTTTCTAGTTCCGTTTTTCTCTGCTTATCAGAACTAAGCGGTTTTACAGCCAGAGCTCACGATGAATAATGCAATGTTTTAATATACAGTTTGTAGCAACTGCCTTGACACGAGCACCAACTCCCGAAAAAGGTCCAGTCATCACAGCTGCTCCATCTGTAGTTAGAGAACAATATTTTTTCCATGGTATTTGCTTTTCAGTCATAAATTCGTTGAGTTTACTGAACACTTGTTCAGCACTTGTTTTCACTTCCAAGTCTAGGCAGCACAAATATTCATTAACAATATTATATGAATCAGTATCAGAGATTCTTATAAACACAAGCAGTTGTGCTCTTCTCCCAATATTAGTTGATTCATCCAGTTGCAGTCCATAACAATGAACTTTTCCGATTTTACACAAAAGTTGTTCCAACAAATCTCGGCCATATGAAATCCCCTTCTACTTGCAGTGGTATCGGAAAGAGGTATGTTTTAAAACTTGCGTTCAGTTTCTTTGCTTAGGAGCTGCTCTGCCACAATTGCAACGCTGGTTTAATAACTTCCTCACCTAAAGTAAACGGTTTCTTTGTTTTAAAAATATGATGCGACAGTCGATATGAAGTCAACAGCAAATCTGATCAGTTTTAAATGCTCCTAAGAACAAATCTTTCTGCTTGCATACGCTGCTTTTCATATGTTTAAAGAATGAGATAGTCTTTGTCTCATACGCAACATGGTTGGCTTCCAAGTGCCTTTGTAACTTAGCTGGAACCAGGGCAAAATTAGAAAATCTCTTACAGCAAATCAGACATTCGGGCTGAGGAGCTACATTCGGAATTTGGTCATCTGGCAAAAAGAACCCGTATTTTAAATATGTTTTATCCCATTTTCTAACTTTGGCATTTTTATTACATTTGGTCCGCTTGGAAAGAGGTGCCTCTTGCTCAATACTGTCCACACCTTCGTTGTTATTACTATTTCGCTTCACATAAGAAAATATGCTACTTTGCTTCATCTGATTTGGCTAATAGTAAAAAGTTGGTTTTTGCACTACTTTTAGTTTATTCCCATAAAGGCTGAACAGCTGCAGCTCTACTGTAGTCTGTTATTCTATTCTCTATTCATTGTCTACTTAACTACTGTCAACGGCAGCGTAATGCATATCTGTGATGCAACAATAACATTTATTCGTTTTGAATAACGTTCTTGTTAACCTCATAACAATGAACACCAAGTTGCGCCGTTACGCAACAACTATCAATATTTTCGGCTATAAACTGAACTCAACCTCTTATTTAACTAATTGGCCTACTTGGAGTTTGAATGCAGCATGGTGATGGTGATCTAAAAAAACAATTTAATAATGACGCATCAACGTACAGAAGCAAGAAATCATTTTCCTTACAAAACAAGGAACCCTAGCGGAACCCTTAAAACTCATGGAACCCCATTAAATGCTTTGCGGAACCCTAGGGCTCCGCGGAACCTCTGTTGAAGAGCACTGTTTTAGTTAGAAAGAGCTGTCGTGATTCGTGTATGCCGAATGCGTGGTTGCAGCATGCTGGGCTTATGCTTTGTTTCATCGGTGGCGCCCCGCTTCTCATAATATTCATCGTGTGAAATTTGGTGTGAAGGCGTTTTTGTGTCCCACAGTCGGTGATTTGTACATTCAGTCATGCTCTTTATATTTAGTAACGTGGCTATACGATTTGGTAGACAGGCGATGAAATAATGCATAACGTGATAGTGCTATAATAAATAAAGTTTATTTGATATAAGTTTTGGTTATACTGTGTTAGGGTTAGTTTTAAAACCAAAAATTCTTAATCCTAACATTTTGGTAACCCGACGTGATGTAATAATTGTATGTAAATAATGTAAATGTAAATAATTGTAAATAATTTAAATACTTGTAAATTTTTTTTTACAATTGGCGCCCATGTTTTAAATTTGGTTTAAAAAATGGTATAAGTAAGATTTAAAAAAAAATTATATATATATAAGTAAGATTTAACTTTGGTTTGGTGCCCGACGACGTTGAACAAAGGTAAGAAATAATTTTTTTTGCTTTTATTATTTTCTACCTTATTGCCAATCCTACGATCATCGTTTCTACATTGAATAATCGCCGATCATCGTTTCTCCATTGTTCTTGCTTTGTTATTTTAATGACTAGTCGGCAACAGTCTAAATTAAATTCTCGAAAAACTAATTCAAAGCCTATTTAAAAAATGATTAAAAATTCTGCTGAATCGCCGCCAATTTCCGCCGATGAACAACCTGGTTTTTACTGCTTAACAATAGTAAAAATAATTTGGCTTCAAATTTTAATTTTAAACTCATGCTTTTTTGATCCAACATTTTGCAGCGCACAGCGTATCTCTCGTGTAAAATCGCATTTTTTTTTTTTTCATGCCGCGAACAACTCAAAATTGCAAATTGTTGATGGCCTGTGATCTTTTTTTAAATGAACGGCATTTTTTTTTAATGGACACTGATTCATCATATTCGTGATTAGTGCTTCCAAACGTGAGTGTAAACTAGTCCAGACTTTACTGCTTTATATTCTGCGACATCCAACGTTATCCAAACGTACGATAAATAAACCTTGAAAATTAATTTTAATTCTTTTAAAGACTTTATACTTTGGATTTTATAAAAACTGATTTGAATTTTTTTTTTTTGATAATCGGAAATGATTTTTTTTTATTTTTGTAGGCTTGCTGTTGATGCAAACGAACGCTGTTTGATTGTTGCTCATAACAATATTGTTATTAATTTAAATATTAATAATTCTTTTATTTCATGTAGAAACATATCAACATCAACTTCTGCGGCAACTGTGACGAAGGACTCACGGAGACCGCCGTACGAAAACATTTATACTTCACAGATACTTCAAACAAATCACACTCCGACTCACTCGACATCGATCAACGAAATCCTCCTTTTTCGTCGTACAACATACCAAAAAAGACAATTACTAGATCCTGTCGAGTTATCCAACCACCCATTCACTATCGAAGTTAAGAACCAGATCTTATACTTACTTTTTTCTTTTTTGCTTTTCTTGATTGTTTTTATTTTTATTTTTTGATGGCTCAAAGTTTTCTCTTGCTTCTATTGATTAAGACATTCTCTTTTTCATATTTTTGATTTTTCGTTTGCTTCATTGTCAATTAGAGCGTATCTGTAATATTCTTTCTTTTCAAATCGTTTGTAGTTGCATTGCCAGTTAGAACTTTCTTTTGAACGTTGGGCAAATTACACTTCTATCATAAGCATTAGGCAGACCTTGTCTTGCGATTTGGCTGGTGATGTCCTCACACAACTTACCTGCCAACCAATTAACGCAACGGTCTTGCCTGCGTTAGTTTTTGATAACGATACGAAATTTTCTCTCTTACCTTTGGTTGAGTATGGACAATTGGACACAATCAAGCTGATAAACCGCGGATAGGCCAACTTGTAAGTCCAAACTTTATTATCCAAGGCGAGCATTGGATTATAAATATTATCACTCTGGGAGAACTGTTCTCTTTTAAAGACATTTGAAATTTATTCTTTTTTCTCTGTAAAAGATTTTTGCAGATATACATCAAGCCGTGTTGAAACACATAACGGTTTGACCGATTTAAATTCGTTGCTCGCAACTATTGCCCAGACTGCTGTATATAAGGATAAATTACAGCATGCCATCTTCTCGCTTTAGTAAGTAAAGTTTACGACGCCAATTTTTCTGTTGTCACAAACTCTGTGCGCCATTTTGTCCGACATACTTTTCTTTTAGCCCTTGAAGAACTTTCCACACCTTTCATAACCATCATCCTTATTCTAATACAAATTTTAACAACAATATGGATATTCTGTTTTTACCAGAAGAAAGTTTTCTGTTTTTACCAGAAGAACAACAGAGTATAATGAAGAATATACCTGGTAACAAGAAAAATAGTATATTCAATATGGATATTGTTGTTATAGGCAATTTTTTTTGTGTGTGTGTCTTGTTTTATCATACTGTCGCTTATTTTATAGCTGTTATATTAATGCATGCTTAAATTTAATTTTTCAAACTGTATTAGTTTTTTCATTTATCAATTAATTACGCAGATCGTTGTCGACTATGTTTGTTTTGCAATACTCAGCCGTTGTCATCTTACACAACACCGCCACTTCACGACCATAACTTCACAACTTTAAACAAACTTCTGAATTGCACCGAGCTTCATTTACAAAAGACGATGCCAATTGAAGGACTTTTCACCAAATATCCGAACACAACTCAACTACTAGCATATTGAAGATACAAATGAAGAGTACCAACAGTTCCAATTTTTCCATGGACCATTTTTAACATCTTCCTACAACTTGATTATTATAATTGTCTTAACTGTTGTTGTAAATATTTGTTGTAAATATTTTCAAAAATACTTTTTGCTGTTTAATGTGTTTGTATAATTATTTCAAGCTACGACTTAAAAACTACATGTCTCATTTTATACACTTTGCAACAATCATAAAAATATAATATATCGGTAAAGATGATTAAAGATTCGTCAATAACGTTTATATTGGAAATATATTGGAAACTTTTATATTTTTGGCAACATAAACTGTCTTAATGGTGTGATTCAAAATTATTTTTACAAACATTTGACTTACAATATTATTCCACAACACATACACTTCATCACTCCCATATTTCGTGTTTTACATATCTCACACAACCCAACATTTCCATATTACGTTTTTAATGTTTTAGTTTCTGAGTTACTTTACTGGTTTCAAAATGTAATTTGATTTTTTCCTACAAATAATTTTTCAATTTCTTTAATAATTTTTAATTATTTTGTATTTTTGTATTTTTATTTTCAAATTTGCGTCCAAAAAATTTTTTTGCAACTAGGTGGAGAATGTTGTGATTCGCGTATGCCGAATGCGTGGTTGCAGCATGCTCAGCTTATGCTTTGTTTCATCGGTCGCGCCCCGCTTCTCATAATATTCATCGTGTGAAATTTGGTGTGAAGGCGTTTCTATCCCACGGTCGGTGATTTGTACATTCAGTCATGCTCTTTATATATAGTAATGTGGCTATACGATTTGGTAAACAGGCGACGAAATAATGCATAACGTGATAGTGCTATAATAAATAAAGTTTATTTGATATAAGTTTTGGTTATACTGTGTTAGGGTTAGTTTTAAAACCAAACTCCTAATCCTAACAGAGCGGTCTCTGTTTGCTGAGAAAAGTCTTCGACGAATCAATCAGAACTTAGCCGAAACCAACTGTATAAAAGCTTCAGGTTCATAGCAAACTACTCCTTGAGCCGGAATAAAATAAAATTAGACATAGCTTTTTTCAGCACAGGTATTCGGGTTACCTTGCTCAACTGGTCCCTTAGGATTCCCAAACAAAGTCTGTGACAATCGTGCCCAAACGAAAGTATGACTGAACATACATAAAATATAGTTTTATCTAATTTGGCACAGTGGAGAAGTTATTCAACAGTGTGTGGTTTGCATGAAAAGACTGTCCAATGCGAACATACAACCAATCTTGTTAAAACGCTATCTGGAAACGAGCCACGCTGATAAAATGAACTGAAACTAGAGTTACTTTCAGCGACTAGGCGAAAATGTAAAGCGTCAGCGTATGTACAAAATGGGAATGCAAGCAAAAATTTTCAATTATGGTAAAAAAAATCAAAAAATTGAAACCAACTATGCGGTCCAGGACATGACTCTGTTAAAAAATTTATGCCATTCATAGACCAATTGGTGAAAAATAAAAAGCAAAATCTTATTAAATTTAGTTGTGATCTTTTATTGTTATTTAATAGCCTATATATTATTCTCATGAATAAACTTTTGATTTGATTGAATCACTTGCTCTGGAAGAAGCGGCACGTGTTGACGATAAGTGTCACAGACTTTACTTTGGAATCCTAGAGGACCAGTTGAACAAGGTAACCCGAATACCTGCGCTGAAGTAAAGCTGTGTCTATTTTTTATTTATTTCGGCTCAAGAAGTAGTTTGCTGTGAGACTGAAGCTTTACAGTCGGCTTCAACTAAGTTCAAATTGATTCGTTTGAAAACTTCCCTCTGCAAACAGACAGAGACCACTGTCTCTAACTAGAAAGAATGTATTACAAAAATTTACACAACTAAGAATTGACGAAAACTTTTCTCCCCGCTTTGCCAAACTTCAAACCCGTTTCAGCGCTGAACTCAAATTCGTCCGATACAAAATTAATTCTATCAATATAGAATTAATCTTCAAAAACAATGGCGCAAAGCAATTTCAACACTCGTTAATCACTTCACTGGAACCAAACTTTAACAACTGGGCTCACTGCCCTTAATCTGAGCTCGAATCAACACTGGAACGGCTTGGCACTGGAATTGAATCTTGAATCAGATTAGATCGACTCGGCTTCGCTCGTTTATATAGAATAGCGTCACGAGACACTCTATTACTCGACTAGCATTCGCCATACTATGCTCAAGCCTTCGACTATTCGCCACAAGAAATTTCACACTCGGTCATGTATGCGCTAGAGAGAAAACGATCAATAGGAGAGTCGCGACAAAAAGTGCATTACGTCAAAACTATCTGGCACAGAATATTTAGAACAATCGTGAAGCGGATTGCGAATAAGTTAAGTAAGACAAGTGGGAGCTTTACCGAATATGCGATTATTATTTGGTTATGAGAATATTATGCTTTTAAAAATTAAAATTATTCTAAAACAAAAAATTAACTGTTGTATATATCTATATATCTTTGTGTATGTATCTTTGTATGTTTGTGAAACTAAAATTATTGCGAATGAAGTGTAACAATAAGGGATGACCAAATGATACCAGATCGTAGAAAGGTAAGAACCCCCTGGTCTAGGGGATAAGTAAATATACTTTTTTTAATATTTTAAAAAGTAAGTAAATAAGTGTTTTTTGTCAATTATATTAACTTATTGACTTTATTTCATTAATTTGCTACTTTTGACTGTACTATTTTTTACTTTTTGAAATATTCTGCTGGCAACCCCGGAGTAAACACGTCAATAATGTTTTTCATCTTCACACATAAAATTAAAATCTCTTAATTAAATGATACCGCTCCAAAGTAAACGGAATAATTTTTATTGTAGATATAATTTTTTAATTCAAGAATCAAAGAATTACAACATAAAGAAGAAGTCAATAAAAGCTTGACAGCGCTCGTTAAACGGTTTCGTATATAATTTCTTCTAATTACAAAAAACACTTTTGCAAAAAAAGAAAGCAATCATCTTATGCAGTAATCGTTAACAATCAATTCACTTGAATTAACAAAAACAAAATACTCAAAGAAAAAGTATCGAATTTGAGAAATAATCTAAAAAAATTGAAATAAGGAAAATTATAACCCATTATTAATTAATCAACAAATAAAAATTTACAAAATTAAGTTTTAAAAAACTCTGGGTTGCTTTAACCTGTTATTTACATGTCATAAATCTACGTGAATTGATATGACATTTACCCCCGTTCGTTATCTACAGGTCACGTATCTACTTCGTGGACGGACTAAAAGGCGAATTGCCACGTAGAGATCCGACCAAATTTGCAATTTGTACGTGGTTGTTGTTTGACTGCATTGATAACGAGCCAAAGTGGCACGAAACTTTCTCATGACAAATTCGCGAAACGAGCGCATATACAGATTAATTAAACAAAAAAATTTTGACAAAACCATAGCACAACCAGCAAATAGATTTGAAATACTGTACAGTACATCAATAACGATTAATAAAAAAAGAATGTTTCACTATTTACAAACTTGAATTAAAAAAGTGCATTTTATTCTTAAATCATTATTTTAAGCTGTAAATTACAGCTAGAAAATGTTATTTTCAAAAAAAAAAATTTGCAGAAACTAATTAAGATTAGTACATTTATTTAAAGTAAAACATTTAGTGTAAACATCTGTAAACAATATAAACAGTTTTTTTATTTACTATAAATTAACAAAAAAGACTAAAAAAAATTAGGTTAGTCATTGACACTACATTAAATACAAAATATTGATATTCAGCAGTCTGATTGGGTTTTTTCATCAACGTTCCTTTCATTTTAAATCAATGAGATTGGTGATTTTTTCGCATGCCTTCTTAACATCTTCTTGAAGACCATAAACAAGAATATTTTGATTTCTGAAAGATAATGAGAAAAAAATCAGAGTTATCATAGAAAAAAATTTAAACATTAATGGTTGCAATGAAAACAAAACCAAGGTTTTTATCTACATAAGCAATTAAATTGCTGTAAACTGCAACAAAGTTAAGAACAAAGAGCGTGTTTCAGTATTTTCCATAACCGTTCAAAACAACTGTGTAAAAGTTTATGCATCCACAGACTTTTGGTCAGTTTAGTTTTCTTTATTCCAGCTCCGTCACATGAGCAATATACTACCAAATATTACAAATTTAGTACTATGCTTATAGTACTGCTATAATTTTACTCAGGAATCCAAAAAAACAGCTGAACCAGGCAACACAAACACTTGCGCTGAAGTAAAGCTGTGTTTATTTTCATTTATACAGGATCAAGAAATAGTTCGCCGCGAAACTAAAGTTCTTAAAACAACAGGTTCTGGCTACGTACGGATTGGTTCGCTAAAAACGTCTCTCCACAGATGAAAAGAAACCTCAGTAACTAATTATAAAGGAAGTATTCACAAAACTTGATCGATTCACCTAAAACTTGGCTATCAAGCTTCACCAAACTTCAAAATAATTCACAGTGCCAACAAATGTAAATAACCACTTTAACAACTTTGCAGTAATAAACTATAAAAATGAATTAGCACCCCGACGGCTAATATTAAACTTAACAGCTCGTCTGTCAAGCAACAAAAACAATTCTATTTTCCTGTAGAATTAATTTTCAATGCTTTCACACTTGATCCATAAACAACTACGGCCACAAAAGCACGACACAAACAATTCAACTGGAATTGAATCGAGCCACGCTACGCCAGAAAAGGTAATAGAAAATTCGAGAGAGCGGTGAATTTCTCTCTAATCACTATTACATTAAGTTTAGAATCGGTCAACAGTACACGCCAACTAATCAGAAGACCGACAACGAATGGATTACGTAATTAGAAGTCTGGCATTAACAGAAAAAATTCCATTTAGCATTTTAGAACGTTCGAGAGAGAAAAGAAATGTTAAACTATTCAGAGGTCACATGCTCTTAACCCTTACGCGTCCGCAGTGCCTTTTTTTGCCAGTCCATATAGATACAAAAAACCGCTATAAAATGGATTTTTTAGCAATTAAGCAATATTTAATTAGTATTTCCCCATTAACTGTAAAAAGAAGCTGTTTAAATTGTATATTATTGAAAAGATAATTTTTTCGTGAGTAGAATAATATAAAATTTTTTAAAATTTATTAAACAAGTTTGCAATTAAAAAAATAAAAGAACCCACTTTTCCTTGCAAGAAATCACTTTTTCCCCAATAATTACAACTACCGCCAAGATAATTCAAATTTTTAAGTCGCTTCGTGTTGCTAAAATCGTCCTCCGTCTGGTGAAATAAGTTTTTTTTGGATATCTTGCGAAACGCGCGCACTCTGCGCTATTTTTTTGCAGAAGAAATATAGCCGACGGTTCATTAGTTATTAGACCAACGACTTTTGGAACTTGATCCGAGTGAGTATGCTTGCGCGCCATTGTTTGAATCTTTGAGCGCTTGACATAGACCGAGAAAAAGATTTCTGCCTTTTTTTCGTAACAAATCAAAGACTTTAGCTTTGATTAGCAATGAAACTTGGTTTCTTGTCACTGCATAAATGTTTATATGTACGTATAACGCATTTCGATCGAGTATTTTTGCTAAAGCCTAAAACTACACCGGTATTATGTTTTAGCACAATATTTTCAATTGACTAATTTAACTTTGGCAAATAGAAATTTATAAATCAATTTTTTTATGCAATTATTGAATCGTTTGTGTGATAAGCAATAAAGCATTTTTACTAACACAAGGTCACCGTGTACACGGCACACCAATCCTTTATTATTTTCATTATTTATTATCAGATTATCCTGCTCACTCGATAAAAAGCTTCGGAGACGCTATAAATAGAGCAACTGTCAAGTGATCATTGCGACCTGCTTCAAGAGATGCGAAGATATTGCTGTCGGGTTCAAATTTTATATTTTGCTTTCTTATTCCTTATTTAGAGATATTAACGAAATCTATACCTGCTTGCTCAGACCCCCAAGCAAAGGAAAGTGCCGTAAAGTGTCTTTCTCAAGGACAAAATAATATGAGTAGTTTTTGAACCGCTACTGTGTCGATCGCATTCGCCATCAATCAAAGCGCTTTTACCCAATCGGTTACGCTGGTAACTTTTTAATAACAAAAATGAAATTACACCACGGGTGGGCAAAATTTTTTAAACCCGAGCCGTATTCAATAAACTAATAAAGTTCGTGAGCCGCAAAAATTAATAAAAATGTAATTAGAGAAAGATTAAAATAAATTAGCTTATTTAATCAAGAGGTTTGCCCAAATTTTATGACTTTTGTCCGAATTTCGTCCCAAAAACTTAATCATCTATAAAAAAAAGTCTTTACTTAAAATTTGTCTTCAGGCCTTTCGTTACTGGGCTTTTAAAAGCTTTTTTAGCTGATAATGGAAATTCTGACTTCACATCAAAAGGCGGCCGTATATAAACGAACTTGCGGATTTCCTTGGGTATTGTGACGTCACAGACGATTTTTTGGAAATTTTAGTAAACAAAATCAAGCCGTGTACATTATTGGTTGGCATTCCAGGATACCAGCGGACGTGCCACGCAAAAGCAGCTGTGGATGTCAGCGGACGCGTAAGGGTCAAGTTACTTGACACGAGCGAAGGATTAAAACGACGAAACCAATAATTATAGCACGTATACGGCAACTTGCATATAAATTAAGTGGGGCGTATACGATTTAGTCTACACAATTTTGGAAACAAAGTAGAAAACAGGTGCCCTTGGCTAACTTTGAGGCGCTGATTTTAAATCTGATGTTCGTTTTTTTGTATCAGCCTTAATTTTTCATTAATTTTTTCACTTTCCCCCAAATAACTTTAAAATGCTGTATAGCATACACCAATTCTTTGCAGTTTTTAAAAGCTGCATGCACAAATCTGTTGGCTGATAAGTTGTGTAAATTGTCCACAACAACATTCTTTATTAGAATGCAACATTTTACCTACCTATGTGCTGCATCATCCTGTGTTTCGCTCTGTTTGGCATTTCCATGATGTGACACTTTACACCTTATTACTGTACTGTATTTCTTCCTTTCTCTTGTTGCTTTTATCACTCTTAACCAACTGAATATTACATTGTCTTAGAAATATTCTCCCTTCTATAGACTTGCAACTGTGATAAGGAGATCCTTTCTGAAATTTCTTGGTTTGCATTGGTTCAATAGAAGCTTCAATTGACTGCTATTGGAAGTGTTAGTGCAGTTACCACAAGGCATTTATTTGAAACTCACGAGGTGACGAGTTTCATGTTTTTTTAGGGCATTTATAAACTTAGAATCTAGAGATAGTGTTTTGTTAGTTAGTTAGAAAGTCTTATTGAACTTCAGAATTTAATACCATAAATTTCTTTTGCAGAAATTTATTTAAAAAGTTTATTCTAGTACTTGAGTAATTAAACATGTCAACATTATGGTGCAGAGGGTGTGTAAATGATCCTGACAGTTGCTGTTACATCTGAGTCGGTTCATGAGAAAGAAAGAGAGACAAAATATCATTCAATTCATAAAGAATGCTTACTACACTTACTTTGGTGTGAAACTGGCAGACCAAGACAAATCCTGGGCCCCACATAAAATATGTATAATCTGTATGTCAACATTCAGCTAGTAGATGAAAGGAAAAAAACATTTCTCATTTGGAGTTCCAATGGTATGGCAAGAGCCACAGAATCATCTTAGTGACTGTTGCTTTTGTACCGTCAAAACTACTGGTTTAACATCTAAACACAAGGCCTTCTGTAGAATATTCCAGTTTGCTATCAGCAATTCAACCAGTTCCTCATAGTGTTGCACTTTCTATGTCAACATTCTATGGTTTTCAGCTCAGTGAAAGTGAATCTATATCTTCAAGTGAGAAAGTGAACTATATGAAGATTTTATAGTTTCTCATCAGAATGATGAGCGCAACTGTTTGCACAAGCAGAGTTGAATGACTCAGTGAGGAAACTTGATCTTTCAAAATGTTCTGCTAAACTGCTAGGAGCACAACTGAAGCAAAAAAACATGTTGGCTCCTGAAAACAAAGTCGGCTTTTACCGTTACAGGGAAAAAGGTCAATAAAAATTCTTCAAAATGGAGGAAAATTTGCTGTTTTGTGACAACATAGAAGGACTAATAACTACTATGGGAACATCTTACACTTTATCAGAATGGAGACTATTCATAGTTAGTTCCAAAAGAAACATGAAATGTGTTCTGTTACACAATGGCAATAAACTTGCTTTCGTACTGATTGGACATTCAATACAAATGAAGAAAACATATGAAAATGTGAAAACTATTCTTGACAGAATCAAATATGTGGATCATGAATGGACAATATGTGGAGACTTGAACGTATTATCCATGCTTCTTGGGTAACAAGGTGGCAACACAAAAAACCCTTGCTTCTTGTGCCTGTGAAATAGCAGAGCAAAGCAATACCACTAGATAAAAAGAGAATGGCCAAGTAGAGAGGTGTTTGTACTTGGAGAGAAGAACATAAAGAACGTTCCATTGGTGAATAGAGAAAAAGTACTGTTACCACCATTGCACATCAAGTTGGGGTTAATTAAGAAGTTTGTAAAAACTTTGGACAAAATGGGAGAGTGCTTCAAATAATTTTGTACAAAGTTTCCGCGGCTTTCATATGAAAAAATCAAAGCAGGTATTTTTGATGGACCCCAACGCGACTTTTGCAGAAAGACCAGGCTTTTATTTCCACCATGAAGAAAGAAGAGTTAAATGCAGTAGTGAAAAACTTCGTGGAGAACATAAAATTTCCAAATTTCAGCAAACCTGTTGAAAGCTTATTACAGGCTTTTTATAACTTACGCTGTGACGTGAGCGTTAAAGTACATTTCCTGCAAACCCGTCTAGACTGTTTTTCAAAAAACTTAGGGGCATACAGTGAGGAATAGAAACTGTGAGGAGGAGGAATAGAAACTGTGAGGAAAGTGAGGAATAGAAAAACTTAGGGGCATTCAGTGAGGAATAGGGTGAAAGATTTCACCTAGATGTAAAAGTGATGGAAAAAAGGTATCAGGGGAAATGGAATGTCAGTATGATAGCAGAGTATTGTTGGGGTTTGATACGTGAATGTTCGGATTCTTGCATTGAGAATTACTTCTAAGATTATTTCTCGTCAATCTAAAAGAAGGAAACTATTGCAATAAAATCCATTTATTTTCTCCTTTGAGCTAAGTATGTGCTTTTGTATTCACAGCTTCACATTAATTTATGCTTTTCAGTGTGCAGCACTAAAACTGAAAATCGTATTTTCGGAAAAATGTGACCTGCTACTGCAAAATCGATGGCAGATTTGAAATCAGCACCATCAAATTAGCTAGAAAGCATAGTTTTCATTCTTGTTTCTGATACTTAAATAAAATTAAAATATTATTTTTAAAAATTATAGATTTATGGAGTTAAGAGTACATTGTGAATGAAGCGTGACTAGTGCGCGGTTGAAAAAACAATCTCCCAAAATATAATTGGCTTTTGAGGCCGGTTAGACGGAAAGCGGATGCGGTAAAAGTCAAAGCGTGCGGCGGAAAGCTTAAAAAATGACAGAAGTGCAAAATTTTTTGTGCTTAGCGGAATTGAAATAAAATTTTTTCAACTACTTAGCTTGGCTCAGACTGAAAGCGGTCGCGGAAAAAGCAAGCAGAAAACGAAATTTTTCGTTGGGCTTTCAAAAATTAATCCATTTGTTTTTTCACCGTCGGCTTTCAGTCTGAGCCAACCTTCAGTAAGTCAACTGCAAAAACTCTAAACTTAGAAAATTTACTTTTTTCAACTCTTGTACTATAAAATTTGCTTTTTTTTTCAAAACAATGCAAAAATAAACTTTCAAAAGTTTTTTACTTACTCCATGTGCTTTATACCCACAAAATGAGTTTTTTGGTAAGTTTTCAAACGTTCTTCGATGTTCGCAGTTAAAGAAACGATATTGATGTTTTTTTCACAGAATTTTCCTTCTAGCTTCCAATCAATCGCTTCTTCAACCTAAATTAAATATTTATCATCATCATCACCATCAACATCAATCCAGCTGATTCCCAGGACAACGTCGGGCAATTATTACGCGATTACCCGAACTCGCTCTTGGAGATACTACGGACAACTGTTTTGCGGTTCGAAGATTAGTTTTTTATCAATGGTATGACTAGCTCTTTTCTGAGACCGCACAGCAGAAGAAAGTGCCGTAAAGTGTCTTTCCCAAGGACATAACAGAATGGCACAAGTAGGTTTTGAACTGCGACCATGTCGATCACAATCACGGCGCTCTCAACCACTATCTACGAAATAAACAAATCTACAGAAAGGCATAAATACATGTATTTACAGAATTTACGAATGAAAACAGCAAATAGAAGACAAAAAAAACATTCACAACTGATTAAATCTTTATTCAAAAATTGACCTTTTTTTTCAATTTCTCGATCGCTCGATAGTTCGGAAACAAGTTTGAAACCGAAACAAAACCGACTATTGCACAGAAAACTTGAATGCACTGATTACGCAACTAACGTTTATTCTGTGATACTAATTGACCTAATGCGGTGTAACATCTTACTCCGGCAGATAATGGTTTCAGTTATGACAAATGTCATGAAATAGATTTTGAAACTGGTCAAAGGACGAAAGAACTAAAAAAAGATTTATACGAGTAATCTAGCTTCAGTTGAGAATGATATAAAGTCATTTAAATAAAAAACTGTGAGAATTTCAACGCAGTTTTTCGTATACCAACAGAAATTTAATCATTTTAAATATAGGAAATAATTTATTTAAATATCGGAGAATGATGCGTGGAACGTTTTAAAAAAATTAAAAAAAAAGTAAAGCAGTATCGTGGTAATCATTTTCAATTTTAAAGTTTCGAATTGGCGATAATACTTAACTCAACGTTAAAACTAATAAATATGATTTAATGAGTTAAATATTATACTCTAAACGTTAAATCAAAATAAAATGATTACGGCAATTCTGGTTTTATCTTCTATTTAAAAAGTTATCAGTTTTCTCTTTGTTTTATGCCAAACATGGTTTAGAAGAGTAAAAATAAATTATAGCTGTTCTTTACTAAAATTAAAAACAAAGTTTTGCTGGATATAAAACGGCCAAGTTTCTTTTAAAGAAACAATGAAAACAATAGGCTCGTGTTTAAACTTTAAACAATTTGTTTAAGTTGTTTTTATTGTTTTCAGTGACGCTAAACTAATATTAAAAATTCAATTGCCTCAAAAAAAAATTGTATTTAGTGAGTACAAAGCTATAATCACAAAAAGTTATAAAGCATAATTTTTTTAAAAATTTACTGAGAATCAAGAAACATAACTAAATTAACAATTAACGTGAAAAAACATTTAAAAAGGATCCAGGCCGAAACGGATGCAACATGTGAAAAATCAATTTGCAACAAGCACAAAGTATTCTTAAAAAAGATCACAATGTAACCATCAAATGTACAGTAATTAAGTACAAACAATTTTCAAAAGAGATCACAATGTCACCGATCAAATGTAATTTTAACAAGCTACATAGGTAAAGTAAAATAAGCAAAATCAAAACAAAACAACAAAAAGGACGATTATTACTCTACAGGCCTGTTTCGGTCTTATGGATCTCATCAGGTATAAGTTATCGTAGCCTTTAAGGCGAATGGTAGCACGAAAAGTTAAGACAAGAGTTCCATAAAGTAACTCCTTTGGAAATTGGAGTTCTAATTAATAAACTACAATTCCGAGCTTAAATATGAATAATGAACATTAAAAAAGCACCAATCACAGAAAGAAAGTTAAAAATTGAATTTTAGCTCTCATCGAACTATTTGAAATAAATTATATTGGAAAGAACCTTGAAGCAGCATCGAAAAGGTTTAATAAAAGTTGAGTTTCGGTTTCGTCGAATTAGATGGAATAAGTTACATCGAAAATATCTAATGTAGGCAATATCAAAAAGGATATTGAAAAAGAACCAATCAGAGAAGAGCTGATAAAAATTGAGTATCGGACTAGAAGATACAAATTCAAAAAACTTCAAAAATTCTTACGGTAATTAGAATTACAATTTCAGGAGTTAGTTCGTGGAATTCTTATCTTAACTTTTCGCGCTACCATTCGCCTTAAAGGCTGCGATAAGTTATGCCTGATGAGGTTCATTAGATCAAAACAGGCCTGTAGAATAATAATCGTCCTCTTTGTTTTGTTTTAATTTTGCTTATTTTACTGTCCTATTTAACTCGTTAAAACTACATTTGATCAGTGACATTGTGATCTCTTTTGGGACACTTTTTGTTTGGATTTCAACAAAAAATAACTTTTTACTAATCAAGACAATGTTTTCAATCGAAAAACAGAAAAGAAACTTACAACTACTTATGAACCTGATTTAAATATAGATATTTCGTGCAATTTCTTGCAATTTTACCTTCGCATTAATTTCTTTGCTCTTTGAACAAAAAGCCAAACGAAAAATTTCTCTGCGATCACCCGAAAACGACTCGGAAGCCATGCTTGAAGAAGCAGGTGACATGATTCCAGCAGGGGGAAGAACTTTGGTAAAAGACGAAGTTCTTTGAGAGGGGCGTAAGTCCTTTTTGTTTGTTTGTAAGCTTTGGAATTTTGAAAAGTGTTTATGATCAAAGATGACGACCTTGATAGTCCGAAGGTACATCGGATTGGTTTGTTGAAAATTCTCGATGCCTCTGTTTATCCACTGCACACAATCTTCCACTTTATGGGAAGCAATACCTAAAATTTTTTTAATGTTAAAACAATTACAATTTATAAAAAAATTCTTGGTTGTACAAAACTTTAAAATGACCAATAATATTTACAGAACCATTAACTCTTTCAATTTTGGTAGTTTTTAAAAAGACTGTTTTTTTAGAATTCCTTCGGCCAACTCTCGTCAGAGAAATCGTCGGCTATGACGAACTGCAAGAAAACGTGGGTTATATAGGGTTGAAAAACATTGAAAGTAACGGCGTCTCTGATTGGTTTAAAGCAGTGTTTCTCAACCTGTGTGCCGCAAGAGATTTCCAAGTGTGCCGTGAAACTTTTAAAAACATTAGTCCATTGCTCCGCGACCTTTTTTTGTGGAACATTACTTTTTGAAGACGAAAATCCAGAAATTTGAGACAGATTTAAAGTGAAGTCTTTTTTTTAGAAAACACTAGATTTTAGGAACGAAAATCAAAAAATTCGGTCCAAGTAGGCCACAAATTTGAATACTCGTGCTCGTGCCACTGCGATAGTGTGTACATAAGTAAAATAACTCAACGGCTGGAAGAACGAATTTGACAACATGTTCCAAAACCAATTAAAAATCAAGTTAAACCTAAAAAAATCTCCATAAACACCAATAAAAATCCACTCAAAATGCATCTATTTCGGATTCGGCTATTGGTCAACATTTGTTAGATAACAAAATTTGCGCGGAAAAATTCGATATTAACTGGTTCTCAATTATTTGCTACCGGGTTTTTATCTTTTTATCCAGAAACGCTTAAAGCCTCCTTCATAGAATCACTTGAAATCTCTCTTTGTCGCCAGAAAGAATTCGTCTATGGACTGAAGCTTTCTCACTTGCGGCGCATGTGAGTGCGCAACCACGCTATATGTCTCTAAATTAATCAGAGACGCCGTGACCTTTGATGTTTTCTAACCCATTTTCTTGCAGTGCGTCATTGCCAACGATTTCTTGTCACAAAAGTTGGCCGAAAAACAGTCTTTTAAAAGACTAACAAAAAAACAACACCCTTTCAATCATTTAAACCGAATTTTTACGTTTTTGAAAATTTATTTTACACAAGATCGACTAAGAGTTTATAAAAAGCAAAATAGTCACTAAAATATAAATCAACAAAATTATAAAAATTTGAAAGAACTTTATTTTACTTTAAAAACCTGTTTATAGGTAACAAATCTGCAGTCGTCGTCGTCATCGTTTGAAGGGCATCCACTCCAGGCCAGACACAAACAGGACTGGGGCCGAGAGTTTATCCTTTTACTACCCCAGACTGCTGCACTGCCTGGATCAGACGCTGGCAGTGATGTCATTAAGCCAGCATCGAGTTTCGTCATCCAAAACCGTCAGACCGCGTGCTCCATGTGGTGCCCGATGTATGGGGCACATTGTTAGTACATGGTCTGCGGTTTGCTCTGAGGCGCCACACTCGCAATTCGGTGAAGGAGCGAGACCCCATTTGTGCATGGACGAATGGAATCGCCCAACACCAGTCCGCAGGCGGTTGAGCTTAACCCAAGCTGCTCGGGGTAAGCCCATCCCAACAGGCCTGACACTGGTCCCGGGCACAAAAGCACGGAGCCTGGAAGCACTTTCACAGTACTCCGCGTTCCATTTATGATTTGTCCATTCAGAGGCGCGGATGCCAAGTCTGGCAAGATTGTCCAAGAGATTCCGCGCACCTAGCACAAACGGGCGTCTGGATCTTAGTCTCACTTGGCCAGTATCTGAGGACCCACTTAAAAGACCATGCAAAATATGATCGGGGTCCAGAGATCCATGGTAAGCCAAGGAGAGTGTCGCTCCCATGCGGTGAAGCTCAGCTGGCTGGATGCCTGAAAGTACAGGTAGGTGGTCCGTTGGAGTGGGACGCAGGCATCCAGTAACTATGCGCAAGGCGTCATTCAAGACACTGTCAATGAGGCGAGTGTGAGCACTGCGACACCAGACTGGCGCACAGTACTCAGCTGTTGAGTAGACTAGAGACAAGGTGGCTATGCGTAGTGTTTTAGCACCAGCACCCCATCCCGAGCCCACAAGTCGCCTCAACAGTGTGACGCGCGATGATAGTTTTTTGCGCAATGCCACTAAATGGTGACGAAACGTGAGCGATCTGTCCAGTTTTACCCCAAGGTATGTAGGGGTTGGACAGAACGGTAAAAGTCTACTATTGTCGTAGACCTTTAGCTCACGTTTGGCCTCTCGGTTGTTTAAGTGAAAGGCTGTCGTCACCGTCTTAGTGTGACTGAGCTTCAACCTCCAAGTCTGGAGATACGCTGACAGTGTGGACATGTCTTGGCTTAATGTCCCCTCCAAGTCCTTCCAGTTTCCAGAAGAGTGCAACAATGCTAAATCATCAGCATAAGCAAACTTTCTGGAAATCATGGAAGGAAGATCGTACGTATAGATGTTAAATAGGAGGGGAGCCAAGACCGATCCCTGAGGAACGCCGTTTTTAAGACGGCGTAGCCTGCTTTGCTTGCTGTCACCGGTGGTAAGGGTGAAACTTCGATTTCGGACAAGCTCCATGATCATTTTGACCATGTGCTTATCCGGAAGTAGTCTCAGCAGCTTGCAGGTAAGGCCACGGTGCCAGACAGTGTCATAAGCAGCTGTCAGATCGATAAATACGGCACCGGCCTTTTTTTTAGCCTCGAAAGAATCCTCGATGTTCTGGGTTAGCAGAACAACTTGATCTACGGTTGACTTCCCGCGTCGGAACCCAGCCTGCTCTTTAGGGAGCAGTGGATCGATTAATGGTTCAACGCGGGCGTAGATAAGCCTCTCGAGGATCTTGTAGGGGACACAGAGCAGAGATATCGGTCGATAACTCTTTGGGTCCCCCACGGGCTTTGCTGGTTTTGGGATCGCGACCACAAGCGCTCTTCTCCAGATCTTGGGAATTTTGAGTCGGCGCAAACAGGAAGAAAGGAAGTCACGTAACCAGGACTTCAAAGCAGCTCCAGCATGGAGTATAAGCTCGGGGCAGATGGAATCAGGACCCGGAGCTTTACCTGGTTTTAAATGTTGAAGGGCAGCAGCAAATTCTCTCTGTGAAAAATTGTCAGAGATATTTACTGCATCTGGTGTTGTCGCCCTCCAAAGGTCAGACACTTCTTGAAAGACAAGTCGAGATGACTTGCGATCAACAGCCTCGTATTTCCCATTTCTAACCAGCTGAGATGCAATAGCATCGGCTGAAACGGGACAATGACGAGGAGAGTGTCGTGACCTACCAGTAAGGTTGTTCAAGATACTCCACGCTTTTCGACTAGAGTGTGAAAAATCAATGCTCCGAACTGCTTCGGACCATCGATCCCTCCGTTTTCTGTCAAGCTTGGCAAGCAGAGTTGTAGCAGCCAAACTTGAGTCGTCTCCCTGAGGAGACTGCAGAAAGGTTTTATAGAGGGATTCACACTCTGCATCCCAACACGGAATATAGTTGTTTCGATACCCGCGTGGGATAGTCTTCTTGGCTGCTTTCTTAATGATGTTACAGAAGTCCTGGTAAGCCGCATCCACATCAAGTGAATCAGGCGGCAACAAAGTCTTTGCGAATTTATTCGTCAAAGCAATGTAGTGACTCCAATTGGCCTTGCGGAAGTTCCATCGCTTAACAGGCATGCTTGGCACTGCCATAGCAAACCTTGGTGGTGTAATAAGCGAGGGTCGATGTTGTGACCTGGGAAACTTCTCAAGGACGCGTCTATCCGGTAGGCGACTGTTTGGACCTACGCTAGCGAAAGCTAGATCTGGATTGGTGCCAGTGTTCCAGCGGCCGGAATAAAAACTGGCAGCGTCCTTGGCATTATATAGGAGGGCAAGACAATTAATACTTGCCCAGCCAGCCAAGCACTCACCATCCGGACTGTTGTCATCATAACCCCAGTCAGCATGACGACAGTTAAAATCGCCAGCGTACAGACAGGGATGAGGAAACACTGGGAGATCCAGGGTTCGCAATCGCGTTGGCGGTGGTTTGTAGACGTTGACTATTTTATAGCCATCAACGTCCACACACAGCCACTCGATCTCCGATGTCGGTGGAGATTGGTCCAAAAGCATGTATCTCAGTCGCTCGTGAACAAACGTGGCAAGGCCATGCTTCCTGCTTAAAGAAGACCCAGCTAGTTGGTAGTGTGGTAGCACCAACTTCTCTGCATCAGTGCAGTGGGTCTCCTGCAGTAGGATGACGAGTGCCTCAGACTGCATAGCGAGGTGATGAAGAACATTCATCTTGCTTGCAGTGAGGCCTTCGATGTTCAGCTGAAGAATAGTGGGTCTTCGGAACTTGTTGGCAATGTGCCCTGAAAAGGGCAGTTTTATCCTGACATTGCCCCGTCCTGAAAAGGACGTTTGCCGATTAACAGACCCACACTGAACATCGGAATGGGTGGATACCCTTCCGTTTTGGTAGGTTCGGTTTCGGTCTGTCATTTTAAAATCAATGAGCAGACTTACTCACGGCCCAGGCTGCGTGAAAGCACCTACCATCTGGGCCTGTCTGCAGTAATTTCTAATATAAAGCTTTAGTTTTAAGTTTGAGCCTCACATATTCTATTTCAGTTCTTTTCTTATTATTAAAATTAGGAACTGGAAAATAGCAACTCAAGAATTTTAGAACAGTATTAACTCTGGTTCATTTTACTAATTACCAGTTCTTACCTGTCCCAATAGCAGGCAATGCCACCGACGTAAGCTGTAACTTATCAAGTTCTTTAAAAAGATTAAACAAGTCATCGCTAATCCAATGAAGATTGTTTACATCAATAGCTAAATGTGCTAAAAATTTAAAAGGCAAATTTCCACTTCCAGCAATGCGAAATCGCTTATTTCGAAACAAGAGATTCTCTCGTTCACATTCTCTTTTAACATCCGGGCCACCTTCCTTCAAAACCATGTTTGAAAGCTTGCTCTCTGTACAACAATTAACCAACTCTCGCACGAATGCTCCTTTGAGAAGACTTTTTTAAGTAGGTCATACGTGAAAGTTGAAATTGAGGTCCGGCCGTGTTAATAAGAACATCAGCTCTGCTTTGTAAAGCGTTGCCTTCTTCTACAACGACAGCGAAATTTCCTAATCCTGTCGGTCGCCGATCTTTTTCTTTGAGATGCTGCAAAACAAACAATTTATGAGCCTACTTGATAAAATAATCAAATGTTTTTTATTATAGTAAATACATAAGCTTTTCGAAAAATTACGCCCGCAGATTTTCAAATTCTACAATTGGAGTTCATTTAATTAATTCTACAATTGGAGTTTATTCATTAAATTTTGTTTCATCTTGGCTTAATGAAGCGAAATTTAAAGTAACTTCATCAAAACTGAAAAAGTTAAAAACATTGTTTTTTTTAATTAAAAATGACGAAATTTCAAAAGTGCCTAATTATTTATAGATTTAATAAATTAGTTTTATAAAATTACAGGAAGTACGCTTTTTAATTAAGTAAGCCATATTGCGTTAGTTAAGCGATTGTTTGTTATTGTTGATAAAAGTAATATAAAAACTATATGTCAATAAACCAGTTTAAAATAACTTTACTTGATAAGGGTTACTATGACTTGGCAATGAAGTAGTTGAAGTCAATAAACGCAATTCATGGACAAATCCTTTGATAACTTGGATGTTCGAAAGTTCGATCAGATCGATCTGTTAAGCAATTTGCCACATAAGATTTAGTGCGATTAATATGATAGCAAAAAGAAAACTTGCTTGCGAAGACAAACGCAAAAGCTTCTTTTTTCTTGTAAAACTATTAAGTTTCAAAATTTCTTTTTCCTTTACCGAAATAGATTGATTCATATATAAGTAAAGACAAAAAAAATGTAAATAGTAGCTGTGCAGGAATTTAAAAGTAGCAGTAATACTTGCTAAATCTTTTTAGTAGGCCTTGCTGCTACTTTTGGGTTCTTGCACAGCGTCACAAAGACAATATAGTAAGTTATATAAATGAATTTGCAACGGAAAACCATGAGGTTTTTCATGATGCTAAGCTTAATTCATTTTTTTCTTTCAATTATGTGTTGATGCATTCTTGCCTCTTACGGTAATTATTTGCTTTGGCCACCTTTTCGAAAAACAATATAGGGTGTGTTTGTCACAGATTTTCATTTTTTTTATGCAGCAAGGTAGGCTGCCAAATACGATCTTTTTTTTTAAAGCGGCTTTTTCTCCCAAATAAAAATTGCTTTATTGCTTTTTCACTGGCAACTCTCTAAAACAAAAATCGCAACAGCTCTTCGGGCTTCGATTGGGTCAAATTTAACAGACAAACTAGTTCCATGTTTTGTAATTAACAAGAAAACGTGGACACTATTGTTTCTTCATTACGTGTTTCACGAGAACAAGTCCAAATTAAACGACTGGACATGGCATGTTGTGACGAGATGATTCTGAAGCACTTCAGAAATATTTAATATAAAACCAGGGTGCAACTTTTATTTATCAGAAATATTTTCCGTCGGCTATAGTGTTGCAAACAACCAATGAATGACTTTTATGATTTTGACGGCGCCCTAATCACGTCTTCTCTACTGAATAGCAGGACAACAAAAAGAGGTAAGCATAGGGAAAGTTCTGAAAAAATTAAGCACTAAAACTATTACAAAAATAATGAAATATCAATCGTTAACAAAACGTTAGGCGTCGATCAAACACAACGAAAATAAAACTAATTCAGGGTTATTGCTTTCAATAATAACCTTCTTGATATTTGAATTTTTGTTTTTTTGAAAATATTCCACGATCGTCTCGACAATTAGCTTAGCAGTTAAACCGGGTTCCCCCCCAAAAACACCACAACTGATTGCTGGGATCGCGATGGAAGTGAGGTTGAAGCGTTCTGCTTGTTCAAGACAAGATCGAGTGCTCTCTTTCAAAAGACTCGCAGCTTCATGTTTTGAACTGCATCTGTACCATCTGCAAAAATCTTAACGATCATTATTAATATTATTTGTGAATTAGTTGAATAAGCAAGATCAGGTTTAGAGTTCAGGCCGGGTCAGGGTCTGATTTAGAAGGGCCGCTTACAACTCTGAAATTGCTGACTAAAAAATTCAGAGTCCAAAAATGGTAGGTTGAAACTTGCGAAAAAACCATGTGTTGGCTAAAAATAAAAATATTACTTCATCAAAAAAAATGTAAATCTAAATTAAAAAAAAACATCAAAAGGCTTTTAACTAAATCGAAATTCAAAAAATTTCCAACAATCGAAGATGTTCTGAGGGCGGCATAAAACCACTGAACAATCGTTTATACCACATTGTGTTACCAAAAACTTATTGTCACTTTAAACCACATGAGGACATCTGTAGTTTTACAAGATAAACATTACATGAAATAGAGAAGATACTATTCTGCTTTTTTCGCCAAAAAAATATAAAAAACCTGGAAATCGATTTAAAAATTTAAAACTCGAATTTAGCCAAAATAATTTCAATTTTTACAAAAGAAAATTTAATGCCGCTACAACAACTATTACTGTATTGGTCTACGTAAAATCCAAGTCTAAAACTGTTAATAAACTTAATACTTACACAGGGCCGGCGACGTGAATAATTTTCCTGCAGTTACGTAGATTTCCAGCATTAGTCGTAACTGCTCGACCAGTAAAAAGACGTTTGCTTTTAAAATTCTCTCTCATTTTATCCATTTCGATTTGAATTTGTATGCCACCTGTTCGATAAATTCGACAATCATTCTTAAGTCAATTTTAATCATAGGACAAAAGTCAATTTCAAAAAAAGTCTACGAATTGTTTTTATGACATAATCAAAATTAAATAGATCTGATTAAATCATCAATAATCAAAACTCTAAATGTATACAAGTCGTAAGCCATTTACATCATTGTCCATCACGTATTGCATTGTCGCTTATGTCGGTGCAGCAATGCATTGACAGGAGCAACAATCTTGAAATCCTAAATCTCTTATCCAGATTTTGTCCGCTACAACGTTTAGAAAAACTCTTACAAAGTTTTTTGCTGCTACAAAACTTTAAAATAGCTCTTAAAACCAAGTATTCCATTTGAAACTCTCCTGTTAAACGAGTAGCTTCAAAAAGGCTGTTTTGAAAAACTCGAACGTTTTTGTCTAGCTCTTTTCAGGAGGTTTCGCTGAAATGAATTGATGAATTCTGTCCAACGTTTGCAGGACAGAATCCGCCACCATGTGCCGAAGTCTATTCGGAACAGAACCGATCAAAAACGAAAACAAACAAAATGCCAAAGTAAATCACCCAACTCTATACCGCATTGTAGCTCGACGATTGGAAACCATTTGTTGCACAACCAAAAATGTGCATCTCACTATAAGGACAATCAATTTTTTATTCTTTCTAAAGAACGATCCGATTTTCATTTAGCAGTTTTAGAATCGATTTTTATCACTCTTCGTAAATCTAATTTGTGTAGACAGAAAGAGTTTGTTTACAAACATAATTTATTAATATAATAAAAAAATTTTCTTTCTAGTTCCAAATTTTAACACAAAACTTGCATAATTTTGTTTCTTTATTTGCCCAAACTTTTTACGCCGACGAAACGTGGTTTTAGTTTATTAAATATTTTCAATTATTATGGTAACTGTTACTAACCTAAGTTTTAGCCTATCAAAATCAGTCTTAAAACTTTTGAAATACTACATTCAGTTTTTCAATTCATTGCAGCGCTCCTGAAAAGAGCTAGACGAAAATGTTTGAGTTTTTCAAAACAGCCTTTTTAAGGCTACTCATTTAACAACAGAGTTTCAAATGAAATACTTGGTTTTACGAACACTTGACTCGGAAAAAAAATCAACATAAAATCACAGTAAGATCAAACTAAAATCGCAAATTTTGCAGCTTATTTTAAACTATTTGATTTTACAAAAATACTTGTTCACAACAGACCTTGTTGTTTTATGCTGCCCGAGACTCCAGCTTCTCTTAATTCCAGTTCTTCATTGGATGTATTCACAATCGCGTCTACTCTGTGTTCAATGATGTCACTTTGAACAACTTTTACAGTGACATTAGTGCCAGGAATAATGACGACAACATTCTGAGGTGTTTGTCTGTTCATAGAAGCACCGAAATTTGGTCGGGAAACCTAGAGTTACATAAGTGCGTTGTAGGAAAATGATCTGCTAATATAAAATCAAACAATACAATGCATATAAAATTCTCACAGTTTAAAAAAAGATTTGCTTTTTGTAAAGTTAGTAGATGTTAAGATAGAACATAAACAGTACTTGTGATAATCTTGTATCTCTTGGCTCCATTACGTGATTTGTAGTTGATTCAGGCATTATCACACACTGGTACTTAGACTGCAAAGTTTCTAGTGTTTGCTTTCCGGCATTGCTATTCAAATATTTTATTTGCCAAGGTTCATCGAATTTTCTGAAACCAATTTCCAGTGATGCCACAGTAGTTTCCAGACATTCTTTAGCTGAAGTTATAAGACGCATAAATTTTTTCGGAATTTTTATTAATTTGTCGACAACGCAAATGCAAGTCTCGTTTTAATTACAGCCGTAAATATCGTACTCTTGGCTCGTTTCTAATTTTTTCGTAATAATTTTTTCTATGAACCTGCTGTGAGAAACTTGATGGTCCAGACTAGCCGTTCTAAACTGTAATCATGGAAACCTCATAAAAAAAAAAACTAAATAAAAAATAACAGTTGGACAGCAATATCTTGCATATTCAAAAACAAAAAAGAGATTAATTGATGGTTGTTAAAAATGAAGCGACTCGGTCGATGTCTTTAAGCAAGAAATCAAAAATATGTTGAATAACATCAAATATACGGTTCTACTACCCCCAAAAATCTCTAAAAAAACGGTAGAAAAAGTTCAAAATGGAAAAAAGCAAAAAAAATTACCAGAATTTATCAGTTTCTGTTTTCCGCTTAACCGAATCCCATCAGCCACAGAACTCCAGTCAATTCGTTCGAGAGTAAAATTCATGTCTATCTTATAAGAAAACAAGGATATGTACGCTTGCTGGGGTTTCCCCATTTTAACAACCATTTCCTTGTCATCAGCAAGACTCAGCACTTTTTGAAGCAATTGTTCGGCTTTTTCAAAATCAGGAGACAAACCGACCAAGGTAATGACTTCATTCTGTTAAGTTGTTCGACAAAATTTAACCCATGCAATTTTTGCTTTCATTTTATATTTTGCGAGCACAACAGAAATAAAAAGAAAGATAAACACAAAGACCGCAAAACAATTTTACAAAATCCACATTGCATTCGGAATGGCTAAAAAATCATTTAAATCATTGAGCACATTTGCATTTAAATTATTTTGCTGTTGAAAAAGGTGCCATCAAAATACTCGTAGGTGTTATCAAGCTAAATTTATTGTCAAAAGCTTAGGGAAGCAATGCCATCCAAGCCCCCCACCAACTACGGGTTTGTTTTAACTTATATAACAATGGTAACACTAACACAAAAGTTTTGCTTATTGACCTTCAAAACGAAACATGCTTTTTGAAAAAGAATCTCAGAAATGAAAAACTTAAAAACATATGAATTGGTGTATTTACGATAAGCAATCTTTTCTACTTTACAGACTCTCTACAGAAGCTTCGTTTGGTTTGAAAAACATAATTAAAAAAAAAATTGCTCAAAATGGGCCTTAGCCTACCGCTGACGAAACTGTAAAATTACAAGAAAACTTTTTATAAAGATTTATAGACCTAAGGCTATTCATTAGTACAGTATCAGCGATGTAGTCGAGATCGACCATAAACGTCAAGACCGAAACCGAGATCGAGATCTAAATTTTCCAAGAGCAAGACCGAGACTGGCAAATTTCAAAACCTAAGGAGTCTGAAAAAATACGTCCGACTCCAAAACCTTGAGTTTGAGTACAAACTTTCAAACATTACCGGACTTGTTTGCTGACGAAAGAAAACATTATAATAAAAACTTTTTTCGTAATCGGATAAGCTTGTTACAGATGGCCCTGATCGCAATAAAAATCTTCATTAAAATAAACGTGAGCTGCAAAATTAAGGTTAAAGAAGTTTGCCTCTTAGCTTTTTACCGCTTCAAATTGCAACAAAGTCGGTCAATTAAGTGTCGTTTGGCAAATCGCGAAATTCATAATAATCACATTAAGTAACAAAAATATCAAAAAATGTCCGGTCTCGAGACCAATTTAAAAAACACGAGACCGAGACCATAGAAAATCGGTCTCGAGATTTTTATCACTGATTAATATATACTAATTATGTTATACATACACCATGTATTAAAAAACCAGAATCTAGTGTAGAAAATATTACATAATATTTTACGCTACATACTTTTCGCTGGTGACTTATTAACTCAGAACTTTCAGTAAAGTTCTGAAATTTACTCCAAGAACTATCTTCAAATAATTCGTCGGCATCATCTTGTAATAAATATTGTTTAACTTGAATTATTTCAATAAGTAGTTCTTTGCTTTTGCTGCAACTTTCGGGCTTGAAATAAAGTTTTGGTGAGCTTTTCAATTGAAGAAATGCTAAAGAACATATTATTTATGTTTATACGACATAAATAAACACAAAGCGTAAAAGGAAATTTTTCATTTTATCTCAACATTTATCCTTCTGAGTCGCTGGAAAGCGTCGGAGGCGCTATATATAGGGCTAGTAATTACCCTAACCTGTTTCCGAAGATGCCAAGATACGGCAGTCCGGTAAAAATTTTTCTGTTATTTTGTTTTTTTAGTTATGACTAAAATTTAAAACTGCTTTCCAAGACCGCCAAACAGGGAAAAATTCCGTAAAGTGTTTTTCCCAAGGACACAACATAATAGCGCGAGTAGGTTTTGAACCGAGATCATGTCGATCACAATTACGGCGCTCTACCACTCAACCAAACTGTCGACTTTTATTAGTTTTGAAAATAGAAATCTAAGTTATTTACTTGTCTTGACAACTAGGCCACTAAAAATTTATTTTGCTTTTTAACAGTTTGTTAGAGCAATTAAAGTCTTTGTCTTTGCCTTTGTATGGAAGGTATCTACTCCGGGTCAGACACAGACAGACCCTGGGGCAGAGGGCTCATTTTTATTATTATTCAAGCTGTTATAGGCCTACTGCCCGGATCAAATGCTGGCAGCGATGGTAGTGCTTGATGTAGGCTTGTAACAGATGTTGATACGACAGAATTTGTAATTTCTTTACTGGCGCTACACTTACAATTTGATAAAAGAGCGAGACCTATTTCTACTTGGAACAAGACCACAGTCGTTAGGCCATTGAGCTCAACCAAAGCTGTTTTGAGCAAACCTATTCCAATGGGTCCAGCAGTGGTCCTGTGAATAAAAGTACGGAGCTTAGACGTGCTTTTACAGTACAATCCGTCTTTTATTTATAATTCGTCCTCTGAGCAGCGCAGATGCCAATTTGTCGAGATTTTTTGCCAGTTTCCTTCCAGCTGACAGAAAAGAATTCTATATCTGCCTCTCTTCTGGCAGCCATCTGAAGACCCATTAACATGTTGTGTATGGTCAGGATTCAGAGTGCGGCAGCTTTCCGAGAAGTGTGTCGTTCCAAAAAGGGTGATAGATGGATGCCTGAAAGAATTAGTGGTCCGTTGGAGGGGGGCCGAGCACCAACTGACTTTGTGCAAGGCGTTGTTCAAGACGCTGGTCTGTGAGGTAAGTGTATATATTGCAACACTAGATTGGTTCGCAGTACTCAGCAGTAGATTAGAACAGAGATGGGCAGGTATGGGCAATGTTTTGGCGACCACAACTTATCTGAGCCTGCAAGTCACCTCAGCAGTGTGGATAAGTTTTGTGCAAAGCTATAAGATGGTGTCACAACATAAGCAAACTGTCAGTTTTATCCCAAGATAGGTCCGGTTCTGACAGAATGATCAAAGTTTACTATTGTTGTAAACTTTAAACTCAGGTTTGGCCTTTTAATTGTTTAAATCAACACAGTTACAGTCTTAAGATGCCTAAGCAGGAAGCGTATCATGAACTGATTCCAAGCCCCTCCAAGGCCTTTCAGTTTTCAGAAGAATGCACCAGTATCAAATTATCAATACAAGCAAACTTTCTGGAGATTATGAAAGGTGAATTGCACATATAGATCAGGGGCGTCCAACCCATTGCCCCTCGTAAAGGCTTTGAGTGGACCCCGTGGTAATTTTTCGAAACGACGTAAACTAAATATAGGGCAACGTTACTTAAAGTATCCCGCTGAATTGTAAACATGACGTTTTGCATTGACTCACCCCGCGCCTCGAAGTGAAGACTTTTTCAAAGTGATAACCTTTTTCTTTAGAGATCATTGCGATTTTGATACAAAAATAGAGAAATCAGAGACAGATTTAAAATGATAACTTTTTTTCTTTTTAGAGATTACTACATTTTTGATACAAAAATCAGTGTGTTTTATTTGTTTGGACTGCAAATATTTTTGATGAGCGAAAATGGCCCTCGGCTGGAAAAAGATTGGACACCACTGGTATAAACGTTAGGAGTGAGCGAAGACCTATGCTTGAAAAATCTGTTGTTCTTGCCGGTAGAACTTGCTTTCACCAAAAGAAAGAGTACAACTTCAGTTTCGGACAAGTTTCTTGATCATTCGCGCCACATGCCTAGAAACAGCTTGCACACCACGGTGCACGTGTCAGATCCAAAAATATGACACCGTCTTTTTTCTTAGCCTTAAAAAATTTTTGCAGGATTGATTTTCCGCGTTGAAACCTAGTTTGCTCTTTAGAAAGCAATACTCCAATAATTGGTTCAACGGGGGCGTAGCTAAGCCTTAGAAGATCTTGTAGGGGGCATTGAGTAGAGATAGTAGAAAATGGCTGTTTGGGTCTTTAGCAGACTTCATCGGATTTAAAATGCCGACAACAACTTTATTTCCTAATTTTAGAATTTTGAGTCGGCACAAGTAGGAAAAAAACGAAATCACGTAACCATGACTTCAAGCAACCCCAGCATGGATTATACCCTCTAAGCAGATGGAACCAGGACTCAGATTTCAAGTGTTGGGGGGCAGCAGTGAATTCTTCGTATGAGAAATTTTCTAATTTCACGCATAGATAGCTGGAATCGGTGTAAAGACCAAGAAAGCCATAGTTCCGATGACATAGATTTTGATGATATTACATTTTTCAAAGAAAACACATAGGCTAATTGCATAAAAATATGAAAATGTAACGGACATTTTTCTAAGAATCAAAGTAATACGCAACAATTTCGTAATTGGTGTAAAATAATTATTTGTCTAATCTTTCGTTTCATCTTTATATTTATCCATCTGACTTACATGCAACAATCAGAGGCGCTCTACATAGACAAGCAATTACCCTGATCTACTTAAAAAAACTGATTCGGATAATAAATTCCTTTTACCTTGAATCTTTTTCTTTAAAAATAATTCTTGAATTTCCTTCTCTAAAGTTTCAGATTTTAAGGAAAGGTTTAAAAAGTTTTTTTGCGTTTCCTGAAGAAATCCAAAATCACTTTCGGATTGAATTTCCTGAAAAACCGTCATGAAATAAAAACGGACTTGTAATAAAATTTGATTTTTAAAGCGGTCTAAATTTGTTAAGATTGACACAAGTTTGCAAAGCACAATAACAACCGTTTATCGTCCGCTCTTTATCAGCTATAATTTTTTTTTTGCTGGCAGTAGGAACCGGTCTGTATGCTACTTTCTGTTGAAAGTGAAATCACTAGAGTAGGTAACTGTTTTGAAAATTGCCTTAAAGTACGTTTTTGAAGATCACAACAAAAAGGACTCGGGGATCAAACTCGCAAGTATATTATTACATTAAATTAGTCATTACACTGAGCTTTCCCGCCAATTTGTTTACGCCAATTTAGTGAAACAAAAACTTTGATGTCGTAGACGTTTACTAAAGAGAATTGCCTCAGCAGAGTTGATCCAAGAGTGGGAATCTAGATTGGCTTTTTTGAGGAGTTAAGAGATGGCTACTCCAAGATATCCTTGAAGGAGGGGCAACAGTAACAAGAACAAAGAAAGTTAACCAACCACAGTTTGCAAAAGCTTATCGAAAACTGTTAATTGCACGTCACGGACAAAGCTGGAGCTTGAAGTATTGTTACTTTTGAAATATATACTTTTACCTTAAGTTCTGTTTTCAGCGTTTCTGTAGCGTTAGTGACGTCCATTTTTGTTCCTTCCACGTATAAATTAAAACCGTTTCCGCAGATACTGATTTTGACCAAATGTTGTTTTTGTACTTTCTCTATTACGCCACAAGCCAAAATTCTAAAAGAACTTGCTGATTATATTTAAAATTCGTTTAGTAAGTTAATCAACAAAGAAATATATGTTCCATAACAATGTTACTCCATAGAAAGAGTACATTTTGTAGGTGCAAAAAGTTTTAAGCTTCACAGCTGCTTACACATTGCTATTATTCCACAAATAGCTCAAACAATCATTTACATACTTATAATCAGATTCTGTGCAGTTGAAAATAGTGTGGTAATCCTCATATAATTTTAGAAACTCATCGATGTGTTTATATAATCCAGTGACTAAAGCGTTGAACCTTGTATTTTCTTTTTTCCACCTAAATAGGTTGACAATGTAAGATTATTAAGCAACTTTATTAAGCTAAAAACAAAACCAGGTTTGTCGTTTTGGTCAATTTATAAGAAACTTTACAAAAAGTAAAAAACAAACTAAGGCTTACTTTTTGAGACAGTATCTAGCCATCGAGTTGTAACTTTAGCTATTTCTATAAATTCTTTTAAAAAATTTGAAAGAGTTAAGGTTATTTCTCATAAGTTTTTCAAAAGGCCAGAGATTCTTTTTTTCGGTCGTTTAGTCCGCAAGGTAGAGGCAGAACCTCAACATTAAGCTACAACTCACCGTGATCTTTTGCAACAAGTTTATGCAACTGGTTGAAAGTTTCAGGCGATTACAATCACCATTCTCATTATACTCCCTTAACAAACAAGTTCTTAGTTGTCCCTTAGGCTTCTTCTTTTAGGAAATGAAGCTTGCTTGGAGAAAATTTTTTGTTAGTGCACATAAATAGTCAAAACATCGGGGTCGAAAACTTTCCATTCAAGCGGCAGCAGCTCGATATTTAGCAATTTTTGAATTTCAGAGTTACGAGCTTTTTCAGTAACATAGCACCTTCGATTCTTTTTAAAAATCTCATTTTCCAAAGTTTGTACTTGCGATCGTAACCTTTCGGTCTTTACCAGGACTGCGACCAGAGGTGAATGGGGGCAAAGTTAGATCGAAATACGGAGAGTTTTGCTATTTTTTATAATTCTTGTTTTATGATTCCGACAGCTTTTTTGACAATAAATTTAATTTCATCAGGGAGTTTAGAAATATTACTCAAACAAAATCTGCTTTTATAAAATTAAATGATATGGATTTTATTGAAAAAAGTTGTCTTTTTGAACAAAATTTGTAAAAATATTTTTGGAAAGTTTTAATAAGCAAAACAACTGTGGGGAAATAATTAAAGAAAAGTTGAAACAAATTTGACGATTTCTCTGCTGAACCTTCTTGCTCTATTTTTAGTGACAGGTTTCAAAAAGTACAAGTAATAAATTATGAATTTTAAAAATATTTTTGACGATGCTTTTAAAAAATCTTTGCAAGCAGGAAGAAAGGAAGTCAGATGACCAGGACTTCCACTAATCTTACCATGGATTATACGCTCTAAGCAGATGGAATGAAAGCCCGTAGCTTTTTCTAATTTTAAACGTTGGAGGGAAACAGTTAATTCTTCTGTGAGATATTCTTAAAGAGATATTCACCGGGTCTGGTGTTGTAGCCTTCCAAAAGCCAGACACTTTTTGAGAGCAAGTCGAGATGACTTGCAATCAACAACCTCTCTTTCCATTTTCTGACTAGCTAAGAAGCAATTGCACGAAATGAAACGGGGCAGGACGAGGGAAATGTCGTCATCGACCAGTGAGGTTGCTCGATATATTCCATGCTTTAGAACTTAAGTGTAAAGTGTCCATTGTTCTTTCCATTTCCGGTCAAGTGTGGCCAGTACAGCCTTAGCCGCCACACTAAAGTCATGCCCCTCAGAAGACCGCAGAAAAATTGTATAGCGGGATCACACTCTGCATAACACAGAATGCAGTTATTTCGTTGATAGCGTGGGATTTTCTTTTTGCCTGCTTTTGTGATGATGTTACATAAGTCCTGGTAAGCCGCATTTACATCAAGTGAATCAAGCGGCAACAAAGTCTTTGCGAATTTATTCGTCAAAGCAATGCAGTGACTCTACATTTGGCCTCGCGGAAGTTCCATCGCTTAATAGGCATGCTTGGCACTGACAAAGCAAACCTTGGTGTGTGATAAGCGAAGGTTGATGTTGTGACCTGGGAAACTTTCCAAGAACACTTGGAAAGTTTTCCAGGGTGGAACTTCTATATTATAAGTTTCATTATATTATTATAACACGAAGCAAGATGACAAGTGCCACAAACTGCAAAGCAAGATGATAAAGAACATGATAAAGATGAATTTATTTTGCTTTGAGTGAAGCCTTCGATATTCAGCTGAAGAATGGTGGGTGGTCTTTAGAATTTGTTGCCGATGTGCCTTGAAAACGGCAGTTTTTTTCAAACATTTTTTGTTCTGAAAAGAACGTTTTCCAATTAGCAGGCTCTTAGTAAACTTTGGAAATGGTAGATAACCTTTCGTTTTGGCAAGTTTGGTTTTGGTCTGTCATGAACAGTAACAAGAACAGATTTACTTTCGGCCCGGGCGGCAAAAAACCAAACGGCATCCAATTTGCCATTTGACAAGAAAACAACTTTCATCTGAGAAAGCAACCGCAATAGTAAATAGTTTTTAATTTAAAAAAAAATCTTTTGTAATTTAACAAACAGTATATAGCCTAAAATTGAATACGTTTATCTATAAATTTCCTTACTTGATAAAAACACACAAATTATCGTTTTCAATCAAAGAAGAGCGAGATTTTTTGTTGTAAGAAATTTGTTTTATTCTTTCTGCAGCTTCAGGTCGAAGATGTATCGGTTTTTGAGAAATGAACTTACTCAAAAATTCTTTGGTTATTTCAAGAGATTTTTTTTCAAATTTTGTTTGATTGTGTATGAATTCTTTCTAAATAAATTTATACGAAATTCAAATAAATAAGCTTATTTCTAGTAGCAAAAGTAAAATAGCGTTTCAAATAAATTAAACCCATTTGAACTATCTCCTCAACTTTTCAGTAAAAAAATTTCTACAAAGATATTAAGATTATTTAATGCAAAATTGTACATAAAAAAACTTGAAGGCAATTCAAGCCAGAAGTATAGTGTATCTAACTAAACAAAATTTGAATTTATAATTCCAGTTCAAGAGCGGCTTTTGTTTAAAAGACGCTGAATAACCAAGTTTAATAATTATTAACGACGCCCACCAATCTGTTTTTTATGAATTAAATAAGGATATTACTTTTATCCAACTAATGTCGATATTAACTCATTGTAAACTTTGTGAAAGCCGAAAAAGGTTTTTTGTAAAAGAACATACATTTTAACATTAACAAAACGATGATGTGAATATCATTCAAAGATTTACAATCTACCATAAAGTAGTTCAAGATGGTCCGAACCTGGGGCCCGCTGAGCAATTTTAACCAATATAAATCTTGTAAAGTAGAGATGGCAGCCTAAGCAAGTGTTTTTATATAAGAGTTATTTTTGTACTCATAAGTCAAGCAAAAGTTAAAACACAGGTTTTCTCTCATGATTTCAAACCTATGTTTTTTGGTTTTCTTTTGACGTTTAATATGAAAGACAAGTTTTGCTTTCATTTAGACATCTTTAAACCAAGTTCTAATAATTTCAATAATCAGCAAGCAAATGTGAATACTTGAACTTTTCTTTTTTTTTTCTTATTTTAATCTCTGTATTTATCCTTCTAACTTGCAGGAAAATGTCGAAGGTGTTATATTTAAGGCAACTGTCAAGCAATTACTTCGATCTGCTTCCAGAAATCCCAAAATATTGCTGTCCAGTTGAAATTTTTTTAATTAGTTTTTTAGTTTTTATTAGAGGTATAACTGAAATTTAGAGCTGCATGCTATAAGATCGCCATACAGAGAAAAGTGCCGTAAAGACAAAACAGAAAAACGAGAGTAGGTTTTGACCGCGACCATGTTGATCCCGTTCGCCAAGAATACTGTTTTTCAAAGCACTTGCCATGCTGCCGACTACCTTGAACTGCGAGTCGATTAACTTCATAATTCATTTGCCGTTAGTAACTACATAAGCTGATAAATATAGTTTATTTAAACATTAAAAACTTGAACAATCACTACAAAATCTTTATAACTTCATCACATGTATTTACCTGACTTGCAACTGGAGTAAATCTGCCTTCTAAGCAACGATTTTTTCGTTCAAAATCAACTCGAGCCAGCCCGATGAGCTTGTCATTCAGATCATCACGTGATAATTTTGAATTCAAAATCAAAGTTACAAGATCTTCTTGAGCAGGAAATTGGTGTAAAAACGGTTTGGGTTGAAATTTTTCTGTTGATTTTTGCTTTTCTGTGCACGAAAAACCACTTGTAAGTCGTAATAATTAAATAAAAAATAATCAGTTTTAAAGCTGACCACCTTATTTACCAAAGACATCACCCTCATAATTTTTACAAAATTGGCAAAGAAATTAAACTTATCAACTATCTCGGATGCTTGGTCGTGCTTTTCAAAATATAGTACTGTAATAAGGTTTTTCTGAAGTGATTCCATAACTTTAAAAACCTATGTTTGTAACTTAACGCTAGCCAAAACCACCAGACGGCGGAAATCATCGTAAAGGTTTTTTTCAGAACGAAAAGGCAAGCAAATCATTGTCGGTCAAGACTTCTTTATATCAAATGGCAAACATTTGAAATAATGATCTAATTCAAAAATGTGCAATCTTTAGCGCTGTCCAAATGCGTACAATAAGAATAAATTTTGGCGGGTTTCGCATTACACATCGACTATTTGTTTGTTACAACGACAGCTATTTAATTCCATTACAAGTCATAAAAAATTTTTCGCATTCGCTTCCATGAGAGGTTTAAAGTTGGCTTCTTTTGGCAATTACTCAATTTAGATTCAAAAATTAGAGCTAGTTATAAGGCCACGAATCTAATTAACAATGATTTGAGTGGCATGAGCCATCACCTTATTTCAAAACCACAGCTTTCCGTGAATGGCATAATTTTCTTTGCTGGCCACATTTAGTCGCAGGTTGCACACTTTTGATTTATCTGCGTACTTCGAAATTCGTTAGGGCAGTCAAAAATTTTAGATGATCGCATTCAAACTAAATTCTTCTCAGCGTTGCATTTCGGAATCTACTGTACCTCGCAGCTAACTTAAGCAAGCGCGGCAGGGCCTTTTAAAAAATGCTATGCTCGCAAGTCAGAGTGTTTAGCACACTGAGCTATACATGTACAGCCGATGTTTCTAAGCAATGCATAAGCTAATTCATAATGGTCTTAAAGGTAAAATTTTTTCAAAAAAAAAAAAATCTTTACCAAATTAAAAGCCGTAAAATGTTTAAAGTAACATGTATTAAAATAAGAATGATTGACTGGTGGTTATAAAAGCTTTATTGCAATAACTTGGCATTAAGGTTTGTTTTTATTAATTATACGCTTATTGGAAATAGATTATAACAGAAAATTTACATATGCTTAAATACAATTTTGTTCAACATTAGAGGTAAACAATTTAGATAGATTTATTTTTCTGTTAATTTGATAAATTAAATACCGGCTTGGATTGAAGCTTTTGCAAAGGCTTGATATTGTTTCTTTGTTAGTTCACCAACATCAGGAAGAAAATATAAGATTTCTAAACGTGTGTTGCCGATGCTGATTGTCTCGTCAAGAAGTTTAGGGACGTCTAAAAAAAAGTTGATAACAAGAATATTGTATACAGTAGTAGGCCCCGCTTAACAAATCCACGGATAATAAATTCGGCTGTATATTATTAATAAATCCAAAATCGCTTGGAACGGAAATTCAGCATTGCAAAACCGCCGCTTTATAAATCCATTATTTCGTCATATTCATATCATTTTCAAAATTGTGCATGCCAAACTGCTTAAAATGAAGATCAGCTAAACCTTGAATAAAGCTTAGAATGCAAGCTTTTAGCGCCTGCTCCGACAATTGCGTGCTAAGTAATTTTTCAGATAAAAACAGCGTACAATTAAGAGTAAACAAAACATATTAAACTTTATTTAATAAATATCTAACGAGTCTAAATAAATAAGTTGCATTTTCTGTTTCTTTTAACTCCATTTTGCGGCGCTGGTTATAAAACCCGCCGCTTATTAAATCCAAAAATCCTTGGTACGGAGGTGGGTTTTACTAAGCGGGGTCCACTATATCACGGAAAAAGTAAGAAAACTAGTTTTCGCTCTAATATTAGCACAAGCACAACATAGTCTAAATAAGAAAAAAAATATTTTATACCCCTAATTATATTAGGCAATACAACATAAAAAGTTTCCGTACCTCTATAGTCAGATAGAAACAAAAGTAAATCATCAGATTTTGATAAATGTAGAGCAACAGTAACTTCATAATTCTTTTTTATGAGAGCAAGTTTTATTCTGTCTGAGCTTAAGCTTCCACGTTTCTTTACTATGACGCGATCGGAATAACATAATCTTGAAACCTAAAAGAAACCTTCCTGCTAATGATACAGCAGACAAAAAATAGAGATTGAGAATTGTTTATCTGATTTAGTTTAGAGACCGACAAGGTGCTACATAATCTGCAGAATTTTATGTTGTTATGTATTTTTTTCCACGATGCGGTAAAATCGGAAAAACCAATAGATACAATATAGAATATGGCCAGTTTGTTCCTCTCAATTTTTGTATTGGTTACACAACACATGATAAGATCTACACTGTTGAGCTTTAATACGATTAGCAATGCCGCAAAAAATATTTTAGTAGTTAAATCAAAAAGCTTTTAGATATTATGAACTGATGCAAATCAATTAGGGGAAAAACGTAATTTTTGGCCTTTGCAATAAGATCTAAACTACATTTTCATGTATATTCACGCACCACTGCGTAAGAAAAGAAAATTGTCGCAAAAATTTTTTTAAAACTAGAGAACTGTTAAGGACCCAGAGATCTAAGTTAGGGTCAACACCGTTCGGCAGAGATGCTAATCGAAATTCAATAAGCAAACAAACCTACGCGCAGCGTAGACAGATGAAGACTATCTTTTTGCTTTAATCTTTAAGTAATACAATTAATTCAATTATCAAAGCTCTTACCTTAAACGAAAAATCTAATTTAAGTTTGTTGCATTCGTTTTTCATTTGAATTAAATCTGCAATTTCATGACTGTAAGTTAAATTTTTCACTTTAGCAAAACTCTAAAAACCTAAAACAACAGTTTAATCTCAATGCCAAAACGAAAGCAAATATGTAAAATTTGCTAAAGGTAGAAGTTGCTCCAACATTTTCTTGTTTTGATTAAAACAATGAACGCTAAGTTCTTCGTTTAGAAAAACTTCACTTTACAGTCGTATTGGAAAAATATCGTCGATATTTTCAATTTAGTTCTTTTTATTTTTGTAAAGACCTAAAATAGTAGCGGATGGCAAACCCTTTTCATAAATTAATAAAATTGACAGACTAATCATAAATACAATTAAGTAGATCATGACTGAAAAGCGAATGAAAAAGCTCAGGAACTTTAATCTTTTTTCCTTTTTTAACAAGTAAAGATCTTTTCTTAGGTCGTTTTATGTTTAAGCAAAAAAAATTTTTATTTGTCAATTCAGGGAAAAGAAAATAGCAATGACGAGAATTATAAGATAGCCGCTGCTGATTTTTTTCAAAAAAAAGAAAATTAAGTCAATATATTGCCAGATATTTCGGAACGAGAGATGACTCATTTTATTTCTGGAGCAGATCACTGGTTCGCCGTTTTGGTATAAAGACTATAAAACTTATCATACGTACCCAACTGTTCCTCTTGAAAGACAACTAAAAAGGTTTTTGAAGAAATTTGGTGCACTTTAAATTCCGATTCTGCAGCAGAACAACTGTTTATAATGGTAGTTACGTATTCGGAAGTTAATTCCCCCTAAATAAAGAGTTTTTCATATTGCATTATCAACTTTTAACATTGCAGATTGATGGAAACGTTCAATAATTTTTTTTAATTTCTCTTTAAGTAAACTCCTAAATTCAGTTTAAGGCTGTCTTTATCACAAGCAAGTTCGTGCTATCTTTATCACAAGCAGGTTGCCTGATATTTTCATGAATTTTTTTGAGCATTCACGTTAAAAGTAATTGTTTTGCACGAAACTGTAGTCAAAATTTTACAAAACTGGACAAATATAGCTGTCAAGCTTTACAATTTAAATTTTCTCAAAATTGTCAATTTTTCGCAAAACTTGGGACTCGTAACAACACAAATAATTAACAACCTTTTGTTATCCGTATTTTGGCGTTTTTTTGAAAATAATTAGACGCAATGCAATTTTTGTAAGTCTACAAGCTGTAAAGAGCGAATATTGGAAAAGATAAATTATAATCGCTATCATTGCATACTTTTACTCGAAGTATTTGATTATTAGGCGGGGGAATGTGCTTTTCCACAATCTCTAGTTCATCTTTATTAAGCAGGGGATGTTCAAGATCCAAGGCATTTTTCACAGCTATAAAAAATATAAGCACGAGCATAATAATTAATAATATTTATAACAAATATTTTAATAAAACCTTTAAGCTTTTTATTGTTGCTAACTTGTTAATCCTTCATCTTTCTACATAAAGTGCAATCTTACAACTGTAAATAATATTTTTTAAATATAAGCCGTCAGTATAGTATGTGTATGGAATTGAAAAATCTTTCTTCTACTTGAGATATAGGATTACTGCTAAAGTCTAGGGTTGCATGGAATGCTTTAAACTAGAATGAATTGGTAAAACCAGCATGAGATTGTCTCTAGAAAATCCGCATTGCGCTGGACGAATTTAATTTCAAGTCTTGATTACCGAAATCCAAATACTTTTGCATCATACGAGTAACGACAGAAGACTTGTTGAGAAACGCCCATTTTGTTTGTACGGAATTTTTAAATAAGCATACTGTATAGTTACCTTGATAAAAAAAAAAAGTTACAAAGCAATAGTTTTTTTTTAAAGTTTTTTTTCTAATTCAGGTATTTCATAAAAAGTTTACATGATTTGTCTTTAAAAGCAATCAAGTAACCGTCGGGAAGATGAAGAATTCTTTCGACTTTTCCTTTTACTTTCTCTTCAAAGAAATTTTGAACTTCGGAAAAACCAAGATCTGCGGACAGATTCCGAACAAGAACACATCTGCTCAAAAAAGATCACAAAGCAGGTAGACGTTGGTACAATTATTATAGAAAAAGTATCTGGCAACATCATAAAAAATCAGATGCTAATTGACGAAGTTTTTTCCGATGAGTTCATCCAATGTCTTGTTTAAAAATGATTTAGTGAAAAACCAGGGCAAAATTCTACGAGGAAATTATAGCCACATAATAAACTATTAAGAAATAAAAGGGTTTCGCTTTTATTCAAAGTAAATAAAAGTCGTTTTGAATAATTGTGAAAAAAAAATTTAAAAAAATCACACCTAAGGTAATTCTTTTTCTTTACAAACAATTTTGATCAAACCTTTGATTAACTTTTGTAAACAACTCAGAATCCGTTTCAAGAAGCATATTCCAGTTTTGTTGTTTGTGAAAGTCATAGTCGGCTTTGACGTCTATAAAAAAAGCATTTTTACAAAAAAAGTACTTAAAGTAGAAATCAAAGTTTTTAAAAACTTTTAAAATAAGTTTTTTTCAAATCCGTTTTTTTTTCTGATCATTACCAACTTCATCTGGAGTGGTGTTTGATGTTGTTGGTTCATTACAAGACAATAGTTGAGACTCTTTTTCAAAAAATTCAACAAAATTTTCAACAGCAGCGGTTTCTCCCGTGATAAAGACATAACCCGGATCATTATAAAGGTTCCACCTGACAACAAATCGCCATATTCAAGCTGAAAAGTACCGAAAATAGAATAATAAGCGTTCTTACTCAAGATATATCTTGCAAGATTTCCCAGATGCACTACAGTTCCAAACATCAGACAACTGATGCTCCTTCATCATTTGTTTCATAAGTGAAAGGGACCTTGTACACCTATGAGTGGAAAACCGAGCCAAAAAGTTCTCAAGGGTTGTATTGCAGTAAGATTCAAATTTCAATTGCGACATTCTATTCATCTAAACATAATTTCATAAAATAAAAAAATTAAAAATATAACACCAATAAACATTTATATACAGTAAAACTGTTAAGTAATACTAATTTAAGATCAAAAAAATTTTCTTAAAATTAATGAATTTGCGCTTTTTAAAGTTTTTGTGAAAAAATAAAGTAGCAATTGTTGCATTGATTCTAGTACTCTTTTTACTCCAGTACACTGTGGTGTTTTTTTACTATGCTTATAGAAATATTTCTATTTCTTATAAAGAAGCAAAGCAATATTTTCAATGTTATATTAAAACAACCAAATAAGGCTCTTTAACCAATTAAATCAACATCATTCGCAATGGTGGATCCAAAAACACATTAGAGAAAAAAGATTACAATTTTATATGTGATCGTAAGCTCATATAAAAAAAGTCATATACATTTTCTTCCTTTATAAACAAGCTAAATGGAAGTCAAAAAACCGAAAGATACTTTTCTGCCAAATTTATCAACAGATGTTTCTTCTCTTTAGTGCTTATATCGGCATTTTCCTAGCAAATTTCATACAAGCGTCTAACTGTTAAAACAGCTGCAAAATCCACAAGCCCTAATCAAAATTATAAGCTTGAGACTATCCCAAGTGCAGGGCTGGGGAGTAGTGGTGATTTTTACTCCTACTCCTATTCCTACTGCGGAGTAAAATGTTTTTTCTTAATCCTACTCCTGATTACGTTTTTTTTTCAAGTTCCTCCACTTAAAATCGGTTTTAGATTTTTCAATATTTGTGAAAAAATCATGGTGTTCTCCAAAAAAAAAAGGTCTTCACTTGGAATTTTGTGAAAAAAAAAGGAAGGTTTTTACTTAGAATTAGTCTCAAATTTTTCATTTTCGTGAAAAAATTATGGAGTTCTCTATTAAAAAAAAGGTCTTCACTTCGAATAAGTCTTGGTTTTTCAATTATAATGTTCTAAAAATTCCAGACAGTATGGCAAACCAATAATACAGTTGAGGAGTAAGGAGTAATGAATATTTTTTGTTACTCCTACTCCTTGGAAAAACTCCAACTTTTCTTACTTCTACTGCCCACCCTGCCCAACTGTAAATCAAACCCCTATTCCAGCATGACTCCAAATACGACAGAAACGGCCACCTTTTGTACAAATAAAAAATTTGGCTAAACGATTAGAAAGCCGGGAAAGAATTTCTGCTTATGATCTTTTTGTTTTTAGAATTTGAAAAAACTAAAAAATAATTTTCAACTTTGCTATAAATTGAAGGAACAAAAAGAACTTTTTAAAGTTAGGATTAAAAATCTTCTGTGCTTGAAATTAAAGTGATCGACTTTTAAAACCGTCCATGCAGTTCTGCAATAAAGCTTCGAACTGGGACTTTGCGGCTTGTACTGCCACTATCCACCGCCATCTTCAACTTTTTCAACTTATATCAAACGTATTTCAAGCTTAATCTTAACTTTTAAAATAGAAAATTTTTAATGCCTTGAACGCTTTGATGTTTTAATTAATGACGTTCGCTGTATGATTATACATTTAAGAGAAACAGAACAGTAATATATTTAAGAATGGCACATTTATTTGATTTTAACCAAACTACCAGCAAGACAGCGACAATACGAAGAATCAAGAACTTACCTCATCTTGTAAAGATGTGAATCGCAAAATATATGACGAAAGATTATTGGAACCAACTCGAGTGACAGAAAGGAAACTCTGGCAGTAATCATTTAACATTTTTAAAACATCATCATTTGTTCCCAACAATTCCAAAGTTTTTGATGAGTTCGGCAACTCAACTTGAAGCTCGAACAATCTTACGAAACTTGATGAAAAGGATTTGGCATCAAAATCGTCCGCTAGATTTTTTTCTGTTTAAATTAAATCAGTTTACACGAAACTGCTAAATCCAATGTTACAGGCTAACTTGTTTTGACTGATATGAGCAAAAAAAGCTCCTTTTCCCAAATAAATCAATAAGTTTTATTGGGAGATCACGACAAAATTGACAAAATGTTAAAGCCAATTTAACCATCCGCTAAACACGCGCAGAAATTTATTCTAATCCCATTTCCAAGTTTTTGTTTTTACAAAAGACCTCGGTTAAGCCTACGCCAATCCTGTCGAGAATCATCAAAAAGGCTTAAAACAGATTGTTTTTCTTTTAATTTCTCGTCTAAAAATTGGTAGAATGCGACGACGAAGCACAACAAAGCTACCAAATTTCTTTGTTGTAAGTCGAAGCATTAATACGGACAGTGTGCTGTTAAAAACATCGTTTGATGACCAAAATCGATATGGTTAATCCCTACGTAGCCCATTATGTGTGTCTTGGACAGAAGTGTAATGATTCGAGTCCGGACTCGAGTCAAGCTTTTGAAGAAATCGGGTCCGTTTAAAAAATCTTAGAATGATTCGAGCTTAACTCCAGTTCTCAAATCAACTAAATCAACAAGAGTCCCGAGATTAACTAATGACTCAGACTTTACTCTGAGTCCAGATGAAAAAGTCTAAAAAAAAAGTCAAGAATTTTTCTGGTAGCCATTGCTGACGAAAATATTTAATTACAGGTAGTATTATTACATGCTTACATGGTAGTACTTTGAATTTTACAGAACTTGATAAAAAGGGTTTCGTTAAAAAATCGTCGGTAAAATTCTTTTATCTTTCAATCAAGTCAGTTGCAGAGGCCTACAAGAGCTAAAATGCAAGTTGGTTTGGCAAGCAAGACTAAAACCAGCAAAAATTATCAAAAAATCTTAAATTATATCGTTGTAGTTTTTATTTTTTCTTTAGAAGTCAGTAAAATAAAATGAAGCACAAGAAAGCCATCAAATTACTGTTTTTGTTTTAAGAAACACTAATATAAACAGTGTGGCCAAGCCAAGAAGACCGCCGTTTGATCACAGTCGACATGATCAAACCCTCAGGGTTATGGAGTCGAAGCCGTTTTTTCAAACGTTTTAGAATCGGAGTTGTAAAATGTTGAATAGCTGGAGTCGGAGTTGGAATCGTAAAATGTTGAATAAATGAAATCCGAGTCGGAAAAAAACTCTCCACCTCCATAACCCTAAAAACTCCAACTTACGTAGGTCGTTCTGCTGTGTCTTTAGAAAAGACACGTCCCCTTCTTAATGTAGGTTCAGAGTGAAGGAGGAAAGAAATAAAGTGAGTGGCTGAAAGTGCAAAAGACAAAGCGGCAAGACAAAAAAGTAGAAAGCGATTAAAAATGATTAAAGCGTAAATTTTTTTGTGCTTAACGGGAAAAGGTTGAAGTCGAAGTATTTCGATTTTTTAGCTTTGTTCGTATTGAAAGCGGTGGTAAAAAAGCGAGCGGAAAAGGGAGTTTTTTGCTACGCTTTCCGCTTGCTTTTTCCGCGTCCGGTTTCACACTAAAAAAACTGTAAACTGGACAGTTGTTATCTTAGCGTCTTTGTAACGTACATATTGGTAATAAAAAAACTGGGGTCCGTGAAACTTAATCGTCCACACGGAGTACGATTGAGAAACAATGGTCTAAAATTTAAGTTAAGTTTTAGAAATAGATGATAGATGATTTGAAAGATAAAAATCGTTTTATAAGTTATCATTTTTACGTTATTATTCAATATTCCACATGGTCCACACTTACAATCAAAGCAAATAAAGCAAGTTGGGGAGTCTTATAAACGGTTCAAATTAAATATATATAACTTTTCAAATTTAGTAGAATTCTCGTTTCAGGCTTTTTTTGGACAAAATCATAACTTTACCATCAAGCTTTTTTTCGAGAAAATTCAATTCAGATAGTTTCAAATGCTTCATCACGACTTCAACAACTTGAACATTTCCAGTGACCAAAATACAATTTGAATCATCAACAAAATCGAATCTAAAAAAAGTAAGAGTAACTAAACAGTTATATGTTCTTAATGTGAGATTAAACTTACTCGATTGGATATTTTCCTTTAGATTTCCAATATTCGGGTTGGATAAATTTACAATTATTTCTGAGATGAGTTATCACACCCGGAAAACATGTAAAAGATTCCGTCACATATTCAGCAGAAAACTTTTTAAGAAGTTCTTCACACACAGCTGTTAGTTGGTTTTGGTTTTTTAACTAAAAAAAAACAAAAAAAACAATTTTCAATTCTAAATTTTGTAATAAATGATATAAGTTTACAGACAGTTAAAATTGTAAAAAATTGTTAAACAGTCGAATTCAAGGGATTGAAAATTAATTTGCGTTTAAGTAAAATAAGTCACAAACCATTTGGTTAAAAAACAATTAAAATTTCAATTCAAAATCTTGTGTGAGATTTGTTTGAAGCTAAAGATGAAACAGAATATAGTCCAAAAAGATTTTGTTACTATGTAGCACGTTTTTCGAGCCGCTTTGATACAATTAATAAAAAAAGTAAAGAAACAATAGAGCAATTTATAGCGCAATCAACGGTTAAACTAATTGATTTTATGACAATGGATAGATGTCGCTTAATACTAGTAATATTTCTGCTTTTACTCATACTTCATTCGCAGATGAAGTAAATTTGAGTTTGTATGAAGAAGATTGATCATTTGAATTTCGCGAAACCAAAATGTATTGAGGAAAAAATTCCTTTAATTTCTCCAAAAGATCGTTCGATCGATTTATATACTCCCATAATTTCGAAGAAAACGGTGGACTGAAGCAAACTTCAAAACAAAATTTACTCGGCAAATCTTCATCTTTATTTTTTTTGTTTTGGCCTGAAAAATTACGAAAGATTTTTTAATACGCCACTAAGTATTTTATAAGCCTACTGTAGGTCTACTACCCAGTACAAAAAACTAGAGTACTCATAGTACTTACTAATAGTTGAAAGAAGATTCATAGCACTTTGAATATCTGTAACCTTATATTCTTCGAAAATTTGTAAGTTGTCATCAGTTTCTTTATCCTTATCTAAAAAATACGCAACTTAATATAATGTAGTATCCATGAAAAAATTAACTATCAATATCAACCTTGGTTCAGTGCTTCTTCACTAGTCTTAGTATCATGCTGCTGCAATTTAGTTGAACGAGGCTTGGTTATTTTCAAAGAATAAGATTTTTCTTTAAAACGAACAGCAAATTCACCTTTTTGGAGCAAAATTTCTGCATCTGCATAAAAAATAGTTTAGCAATATCTTTTACAACTTTAAGGTCTTTGTTTTTCATAACACGAAATTTCAAACATTAAAGCATTAACACTAAATTCGTTTCTTCTAGCTTACTAAACAGAAAGTACAGGGTGTTTCAAAAAATTTGACATCATTTGACATGTAAATATTACAGAAACTACGTAGTTGAATCAAACGAAATTCAACAAGGTTAATGTTGAGCTGAACAAGATTTATTCCTGTAAATTTGAATAAGAAATTCAAAGGCACATGAATTCCATGAAAGGTTTCGCAAATGTTCAATATGCGCATCGCCTGTGACGCGGCACACGTGAAGTCAATACTCCGGCTCCTCCTAAACATGCTGCAGCCTCCAGTGTGCTGGAGTTTTTTTGTTAATTACCTGTCTTGCACAAGAGTTAAACTGGAGACTATTACCCAAAACATGCTGCAGCATGTTTAGGAGGAGCCAGAATACCGACTTCACGTGTGCCGTCACAGGCGGTGCGCATATTAAACATTTGTAAAACCTTTCATGAAATTCAGGTGCTTTTGAATTTTTTATTCAAATTTACAGGTATAAATCTTGTTCAGCTTAATATTAACCATGTTTAATTTCATTTGATTCGACTATGTATTATAGTTTCTGTAATATTTACATGTCAAATGATGTCAAATTTTTTGAAACACCCTAGCTTAAAATAACCGAGTAACCTAGACCAGGGGTCTGCAAATACTTTTTGGTGCGACCAAAAAAGCATTTGCCCTGAATTCACGCGACCCAAAAATTTAGTGAGTGTTATTTTTGTGGAAAATTATTTTAAATATATATCAATTTTAAGGCTACTATTTTATGTACCAATTTCTTTTGTAAACTGTAGAAAGTGAGCAGTCACAAACCACAAATTATTGCGTTTATTCTTTCTAATGAGAAGTATGAGCTTTGTGTTTAGAACACAATAAACCAATTCTGGGTTTGATATGAGAGACGGCAACACGAAGATCATCTTCTAATTCGTACTACGAAGATAAAAATAAACTCCTTTCCTTTGTATAAGTTACAACTATATTTTTTCTTGATCAGGCGTCAAAGTTACGCATATTTAAATATAAGGGTAATTTGTAACTTGGGGGGATTTCGCTGACCTTATTCAAACAAGTTTAGCACTTTGAGGACGGATAAAACTATTGAATTCCTTTAAATCATCGGACAAGCCCATCTTTCTAACGAAGAGTGTATTTAAGAATTGCGAGTCTTTCTTTCTAACAACATATTGAATTTACAAGTTGCTTTATTAACAAAAATTGAATTTATAATTTCTCTTTTGTACCAGTAAGTAACCAGTTTCTCAACATTTAGTTGTGACTAAAACTAATTTTGCTAAAATTGATGAAAAACCTGAAATAGTAATAGAGTATTAACGCATTTTAACCAAAACGTGTATCTGTGACGCAAGTCATAAGCATGGCAGCAAACTCATCATTAATTTTCCTGCTCCAAAAACGTAAAAATATTTTAGCTCTTTTTTAACAACTCAATGAGCGAACTTAAACTGTCTAACGCTAGCTAGCTAGCCTAGCTACTAAGCTAATCTTAATTTGGGAAGCATTTTTCTTTTTAGCTGACTTATTTTTAACACTCTATCAGGTTAATTACCTGAAAGTTGCAAGGCCCTTATATCCTCCGACACATGACACTAAAATAATCTATAGTGAACTGAGACTTAGTGACTAGCAACAAAAACATTGAAATTTTATATGCAGTGATTGATTGTTACCTCATCAATCGTAACGATTGACATTTTTACGTCGAAGGACATCAATTTTCAAAACATATGGCTAAAAAGATACAAAAAATTTATACTATCACGTAAAGTCAAAAAAGTTTTAAAAACCAAAAAGTTCAAGAAAATAATTGAAAAAAATGATGATGTGAAAATGCGTCATTATATCAGAATAATTTTAGTAAGTTTAATTTTTCGCGACCCAAACTGGAAGGTTTACGACCCAAATTTGGGTCGCAACCCACTATTTGCGCACCCCTGACCTAGACCTAAGCAAGGTTAGTACTATAGCACATCTGATAACAACTTTAATTCAAAAAATTTAAGGTTCTTTTTATCAATACGTTTCCGTAAATTTATTTGAAAGGCTGTGCATGAAATTTAAACATAAAATAATGCACGAAGTTGAAGCAAAAAAATATATAAATTTATATTTTTTGTATTTTTTTCCTGTAATTCCTGTTTCAAATAAAAAAACATTTAAAATGGATTTCTCGTTTGCTTTCAACAAAAATCACCAACTTATAGACATCTTAATGTTGTTATGAACTTGATCATTCACACTTCAGATATTAAATTTTAATTACGCAACTCAAAGAGTTTGTAGGCTAATAAGCATGTTACTAGTCTACAAGCTTTTAAAATAAATAAGTTTAAGGAAGTTTTGAAATATATTTAAAAAGATGCAAGTTATAAAGTGAAGTGCACCAGCTTATTTTTTTTTTTTTTTATTAATTTTTGCAGCTTTTTTCACCAACGAGTAAAGCTAAACCATGTTCTAAAACGTAAAAGCGGTCACCAAAAGCTTTTCTTTCATGAAATAATTCTTAAAAATTTTGATCATATGTAACAAAAATTTGTGCTTACTTTTATGAACATTATTGTAAAGACTTAAAAAATATCAATGTGTATATTTCTGAGAAATACATTTATTTTAGAGTTAAGTGTTTAATTTTAATAGGAATTTTCTAGATTTCATGAATATTTCTAGAAAATGATCTTGGTGCTTAGAATTTTCTTTTGTGATTTAGAATTAGAATTTTCTAGAAAATGTGCTTGGTGCTTAGAATTTTCTTTTGCAGCACAATTTTTTTCTTTGATCATATTTTGTATTGAATAGTTAAGCTATATATTTAAAACAATTTTACTTTTTTTGATGATCGTTTTCCTTTTCAAAACAATTGCAGCAGAACATGTGTTTTTGTTGCTCAAAAACAATGTTAATAAAAGATACAACGCAAACAGCTGTCATCTATCTATAGCGATCTGACACACTTCTGTATACTAGTCAGGGTACTAAAAATTAAATAAGATGTATAAGTCATATAAAACGTTTTTACCTCGGTTGTTTCGTAGTTTAACTTCAATGCTGCATGAACTTTCTTGGTCAGATAATTCTTTTTTCCAGCAGATTGATGTAATTGCATTTTCAACACCAATTAAGTTCTCCAATCTATTCCCGATCTTAAGCAGATGATAGCCAAAAGGAACATTTGTTACTTGCAATAAGTATTCTTCTTGCCAAAAAGCTTCAGACATTTTAAGTTATTTACTTCACTACACATACATTTGTACACCATGGTCTATAATCAAGTAACTTTAAAAAAATAATTTATTTTAGCAGTAGTGCTTTTATAGAGATTGGAATAACAAAATGTAAAAGGCTTTTATTGATTGTAATCTTAAAAGTACTGTTTGAAGTAAAAATTGTGATGGGTACATTTACACAAAGCCCCTTTTCATCACATTTTAATTTAGTGGTGTTTGAATTTCAAAGACCTATACATTTTGCTCTCACTCCGATTTTTTTATTTGCTTATTTTACCGATGAGCTACCATCAACTAAAGTAACAAACCTAAATCCAACAACTAAACTGACATGCAAAATGTACAGTAAGAGTTAGCTCTACATAACATTTTAAAACAAATGCTCAAATATTTTATATCTCAATTATTCAGCTATGCAGTATGTGCATTGAAATTGACTATAACTTGTTTCCATAAACTCTTTTGCAAGGCATGCACAAAGTGGCATGACATAAGATTTTTTTCCTAATTGAATACACTTTGTTCTGCCAGTAGGCTTACATTGCACAACATAGGTAATGAAAATATACATCTTGGCAGGCATTTTCAATTACATGTACAAGCTATCTGGAAACATTGGCCAAATCAAGAACTTTGGGAGCAAGTTAAGAATTCGCCCTCGCTGTTTAAAACTCTTTTTTCTAATTTTTGAATTCTCTCGTTTTCAACTTGCTTCTCTCTCTCTCGTTCTTTCTCACTCTATCTCCCTCTGTTTCTCTGTTGCTCTTTACAAGAAGTGAAATTGTAGAGCTTGGCGAATGCTTTACCAGATGAAAATAACTGCGGTCGGGCGAATAATTTACAAGAAATACATTTCGTTTTTTTCAAACGACATAAACTTATCAATAAGCGAATACTTTGCAACAAACAACAAATAAATTAATATATGTACGAGACAGAGAGAGAGAGAAGCGAGTTGAAAACGAGAGAATTCAAAAATTAGAAAAAAAGAGTTTTAAACAGTGAGGGCGAATTCTTAACTTGCTCCTAAAAAACCGCATGATTCACAATACAAATTCAAAGCCTTACTTACAACAAATCAACTAATTTCGAAACCTTAGCTTTATACAAAAATTTCTCTTCACTAACTTCAGTTCAAACATATACTTTCATAAATTAAAATGACGCTAAATTACTTGCATTGTTCTGGTTAAAGTTAGTTTGGGTTTTTAACTAGTTTATTTGAACTTCTTGTTTGTCAAATGAAAACTTGACTTTTACCAAGGGGAATTTTTCTAGATAACAGCGTTGCCAAATAATAATATTCTAATAATATGAAAATTGCTTTTTAAAAAGAGAACTTCAATTATTCAAAACAGATATTTTTGTTAAAATCATAAAATAGAACTCGCAATGTAATTTGAAAAAGTTAATTAACTGTATAGAAGTCTTTTATAAGTCTTTTAATTAATTCTATTGTTTGCAGTTTCTGTTTTATGGCGGTGTTTCCTGTGAAAATGATCGTGCTTATTGGCGAACCTCGTGCAGTGATTCTAATAAAATTTGATTGGTTTACTTACACGTGGCGAGCACACTATAAATTGAGATCTTGATAAATTTATATTTTTTCAGTCGTTTAGTGATCCAGTGGTTCGGTGATTTCTACAGTGTTGTAGTTTTAAAGAGTGAGTTTGTAGATTGCGAGCGAAACTTGGGAAAATTTCGTTTTGCGATTGCACCAATAAGCTGTATTGTCTGGCTTCATCGTCAATTCAGTAAGTGTGACCGTTGGCTTGTGGAAGCCTGTGATAATTTAATATATCGAAATTTCAACCTTAATATATATAGGCTATAGTATAAAACCATAAGATGTGTGTAAAAGGTCATCATTTAATATCTTTTGCTGGTCTTCCTTTTCTTGTGTTTCAGGAAAACAACTGAACAATTTGAAAATCTTCAACTCTACAACGGTTAAAAAAAGACTCAAGAAAAGTTCTTCAGGATCACTCTTGTTTCTACCTGAACAATTTTTTTAGCTATTGCATAAATTTTAGGGGAGACTGGGGCAAATCGGGACATGGGGTATTTTATTTATTTTATCTCTATATTTATCCTCCTGACTCGCAGGAAAGCTACGGAGGCGCTATACATAGGGTAAGCAATTACCCCGACCTGCTTCCGGAGATGCCAAGATATTGCTGGCCGCTAGTAATTTAGCAGAGATATTACTGTAATTTAGAACTGCTTGTCAAGACCACCAAGCAGGGGAAAGTGCCGTAAAGTGTCTTTCCCAACAACACAACAGAATGGCTCAAGTGGGTTTTGAACCGAGACCATGTTCATCATCAATCCGGTGCTTTAACCACTCGACCACGCTGCCGACAAGTAAGTTGGTCCAACCTATGTACTGCTTATACTGTTGGTTGAAATAATCTGTAGCGCCAACAGTGGTTACGTCTTTCATTAGCAACAATACTAGTTATGCGATACAGTCATTAGCAAGTATTCATTTAAGCTGACAAAAAAAAATTCAATTTTTTGCAAAAAAAGTTAATCTTAAAAAAACAGGTATGTTAATTACTATTTCTGTATGTACAGTATATAGTTTAATGCCTCAATGATTACAATGCTGATTATGATAGAATAATGTGGTAATTTAAAATCTATAGCTGGCCTAGATCTTGAAGTGAAGTAAAGATATAACACTTAGTTTCAAAATGGCGCCTTTGGAGTAAGTTGGGACATTGTCATTGGGGCAAGTGGGACCACTGTCCCAACTTACCCCATTACACTTATAACTTAACTTTCAAGCGGTTAGCATTTGTAATGTCGGCTGTGTAATAAAGAAAAATATTCAATAACCTTGAGCTATTTACATGTAAGTTTATGTGATAATATAACTTTTTAATTTAGCTAATCAGAAAGTTCACGTGTTCAAATCTTATTAAAAGCAAGAAATATAACCTACCGGTAAAAAGCTATTAATTATGATGTTATCTACAAGTAGAACCAAAACAAATAATAAAAATAATGCTCATTTTAAATTGCTTATATTGTCTTTACTAGGTAAAAGAGTTATAGCCTATGGCTCGAAAATATACAAGGAAGACCAACAGAGGACAGACTCCAATAGATGTCCTGAAAAGGGCAGCAGGTGCCTTACGGCAAAGTGGTAAGCTGCGGCAGTCTGCTCGAGAGATTAACGTGAGTAAAACCACACTGAAACGCTTTGTCGATCAGATGTCAATTGATGAGGATACAACAAAAAAGTCAGGCTGCCAGCGTGTGGGTGACAGGCATCGCATTTTTTCTACAAAAATGGAAGAAGACCTCGCAAACCATATCAAATCATTAAGTAACATGTTTTATGGACTCTCAACAAACAAATATCGCCAACTAGCTTTCGAATTCGCAATGCAAAATAATATCACGATACCGGACAACTGGGAAAAAAAGAGAAAAGCAGGAATTGACTGGTTCTTATCATTTAAATTTAAATATGGACTATCTGTGCGAAAGCCTGAAGCAACATCTCTCGCACGTGCAACAGCGTTCAATCGCCTCACTGTTGGCAATTTTTTTGATCAATTAGGCGATTTGTATGACCGCTACAAATTTGAAATGCACGATATTTACAACTTAGACGAAACGGGTTGCACAACTGCGCAACAACCGGGGCGCGTAGTTGCACCCACAGGAAAAAAGCGCATTGGTTCAGTGATTAATGCTGAACGTGGAGAACTGGTCACTGTCTTATACGCAGTGGGAGCATCTGGAGTTGTAGTGCCACCAATGTTTGTCTTTCCCAGGGTTAATTTTCGGAATAATTTTATTGTTGGTGGGCCATTAGGATGTATAGGAGGTGCTAACAAGTCGGGCTGGATGAATGAAGACTTGTATGTCAACTTCATTAAGCACTTTATTCATCATGTGCGTAGCAGCAAAGAGCGACCAGTACTACTGATTTTGGACAACGTGGATGCACATATAAGTCCTACAGCAATTGATGTGGCACGTGAAAATGGTGTAGTTATGTTAACCATACCTCTACACACCTCGCATTACCTCCAACCGTTAGATCGAACATGTTATGGACCCTTCAAAACTGCCTTTGGTGTGGCAATGGATGGGTGGATGCGCTCTCACCCAGGTCGTATTGTTACAATATATGACGTACCATCTCTAGTTGCTGAAGCTCAGCTTCATTCACTTACTATTCGGAATATTTAAAATGGCTTCCGTGTCTCGGGTATACATCCATATAACAGAAATGTCTTCACAGATGAGGATTTTGCGCCAGCCGAAGTAACTGATTGCCCAGATATGGGAATTGTCGATTGTGCAAGTGATATAAATGACCAACAAGATCCTAGAATCCAAAATATATCAGATCCGGATGAATTACGTGAACAAGAGTCTAGCAATTCAACTGGGCAAAAATTTGCAAACTTCAAACAACCAAGTACCTCAAGTACAGGTTCATATAACATTCCGCTGCGTAGACTTGGAAAAGCACTTTACGAAAAAACGTATGTCTCACCTTCACAGATATTGCCTATCCCAAAAGCTGCTGCAAGAAAAAATACGCGAAAAGGTGGAAGAAAAAGAGCGTCATCAAGGGTGCTGACGAGCACCCCCGTCAGAGATGAAATTGTAGTTAATAAAACAAATCGTCAAACAAAAATTAAGAAAACAAAAAAGGCAAGGAAGTCCTTATTTTGTAAAGTTAGTTCTGATAGTCAAAGTGAAGTAGAATTAGTGCTGGAAAGTGGTACATGCACTGAAGAGAGTGATGACGAAATTATCGAAGGCGATTTTGTGGTTGTAAAAGTGGAAGGAAAATCTCGAAAAGTACGATATATCGCCAAAATGGATACTATTGACGGAGATGAGTTTGAAGGTACTTTTCTTAAAAAAGTGCCTCAAATTGTAGGACATGTGCCAGTGTTTATAATTAACAAAACTGAATCGCAGCATTTTAACGGAATGATGTGATTGCAAAGTTACCCGAACCAGTAAAGAACACTGGAAGCACCAGAAAATGTAATCAATTGGTGTTTCCTGTTGATATAACACATTGGTTGAATTAATTCTTTTCTAGAAATTGGTCACTGGGAAAAAGAGGTGTTGTTCTTGTTGTCCACAATGTACAGTTGCATGTATGTATAGTAGTAGCCTACAGTTGAATGTACAGTTGATTGCTTTTAAATTCTTCTTTTTCTAATAAAACTGCCTTTATGCGTGTGTATGTGATAAATGTTGTAGCTGTCCCAATTTGCCCCATAGCTCGTCCCGATTTACCCCATGCATGGGGTAAGTCGGGACGTTTGAGTGCGTCATTTCAAACCCTGTTTTCGGCTGTTTCCCGATTTTGAAAACAAATGGTACTGCTCATGTTAATTCATGAGTTTTCAAAGTTTTCTATCCAAATTTTTATTTTAAAATAGCTCGTGTAGTTTCCGATTTATGGTCCAAAAACTGAAATTTGTCCCGATTTACCCCAGTCTCCCCTATTTGTACTATTTGTTGTTACTACTTTGCATCGGTTTTTGTAGATTTTTTTTATTTTTTTTTATTTTTTTTTAGTATGTTTTCTTATGTTGTTTTTGTGTTCTTTTTGTTTGTTTTTTTTTTATTAATGGTGTAATGTTTTTGTTTTTGTATTTTTCTTACTGAAGTTTTTGTTCGAGAAATGATCTTTTGATCCGCAATAGGATTTCTTTCGGTGGGTTTGTTTGCCTGTTGGGCTGGTAGAATATGTTCATGCTTTTACATATTTTTAAGGACTGATCATATTCATCCAGCCGAACTCTGCTATGGTCCCACCATTGCACCGCCCCCATAGCAGTGTTTTATTAAGCAAATAACCTCGGTCCTATACTTTTTTTTTTTTTCTTTTCCTCTTTCTATTTTTTTAAACAATTTTATAATGAGGTGAAGCAACCTTGCTTCTATATTAAACAACAAGTCACACCTTTCATCACTAATTAGCAAGACACAACGTCAATTCGTTTTGTTGCTTCTTCCTTTTTCTAACCCCGTCTTTAACAACACACAAACTTTTCAACATTTTGTTATTTTGTTCATGTGGCGGAGCAGAAATAGAAGAAAACTGAACTGAACTGAAAAGCCAGCGGAAAGCTTGGATAGCTTCTCTATAGTTCAAGAATTAAAAGAGAGGAATTGAGGGATTTGCTGTACGGTCTACTCTAAGCTTTTAAAATTATCAATTTTAAAAAAGCATATTAGGCTATTCAGTGAAAATCACTATAAACATTGCTTGCTAAAGCTTTGAAATTTTATGATCTAACTAAGTGTTCCGTTCCTAAAAATCGCCCACATTATGTAGATTCACAATCTCATAAAAAATCTCTTTGATTTCGCTTTGGTCCGTCTCAAATAGCCGAAGAAATAACAGTTTTATGAGCAATTTAAATAATTTATTTTTATTTTCAAGAAAATATGGCAACACTGCATAATTTCGCTTTATTGAGAACATTCTGGATTTCCGCTTGACTTGTTTTTGCATGTGACGCAATGTGATTGGCTTCATTGAGATAATTTCAGAATATTCGAGTAACCTTACTGACTGGTATAAATAAGATTCGCTGAAAAGCAGTATTATTAATTCGATGTTTCGTTGTGGTAACTTAAAATTGGAAAATTGTTAACTGTGTGAAGTCATAGTTTTTGGTCGCAAGTCTTTGGTGGTCTACGTGATTGTGAAGAATTAAGCTATTGAATTTATTTGCTGTTATACTATTCGGGCTCCTAAGTGGATCACTGAACCAAATCACCAAACCACAGAATCAAGAAACGACTGAAAGAAAATAAATTTACTAAGATCTTATTTTTAGTGTGCTCGCCATGTGTAAGTGAACCAATCAAATTTCATTAGAATAATTGCACGAGGCCTGCCGATAAGCACAAATTATTTTCACAGGGAACATCGCCATAAAACAGAGATCGTAAACAATAGAATTAATTAAGAGATTATTCTATTTGAATAAGGTTACATGGATCAATAAGATTCTTAAATTTGTATAAGAAAGATATAGTATATTAAACTAATTACTATAATTTTGTCTGTATAAATTAAAATTGCTAACTTTGAAAGAAAGAATGTCAAAGAAAATCATCCCAAAGCACTCAAAAAAATAACTTGGCTCCTGATGACAGTGACAAAGTTACTAACCTGGTAAAATCAGTTCTCTTAGAGTCAAATGTGCTTCAAGAATGTTTTAATGAAAATCCACTTAAATCACTTTTAAACGAAAAAAGCTTTCAACCATCATCCGAAAATCTTGAAATTTTGGCAAACAAATTAAAAAATGAGAAAAACTTTATTGACATTGTTACTTCAAAATTATGCACACTGATAATCAGCAATAAAGCATTTATGCAAACTATTGTGGATAAAGTTTCAATTGAATGTGAGAGCAAAGTATTGACCTTGAATGAAACTGCTGGACTTGAGAGCAGACTAGAAGAACAAGAACAATATTCTCGTAGAAACTGTCTACTTATACATGGTGTACCTTCAGTGGAAAATGAAAATACCGATGAAACTGCAAAAGAATTCTTTCATTCACACTTGGATATCAAACTGGCTGATTATGATTTGGACAGATCGCATCGGCTGGGAAACTCAAAAAACAATGGCCCTATTATTGTAAAATTCACCAGACATAACACCAAACAAAAAATTTATCTTGCCAAAAGCAAACTGAAAGGTAAGGGTTTTTTTATTACTGAATCACTAACCAAACGACGAAAAGAATGTATTAAGAAACTAAAAAACTTACGTGCAACTGGTTCGATTTTATATTACTGGTCAATGGATGGTAAAATTTATTACATATCCAAGAGGCAACCAAATAAAAAAGTTCACTTAAAATCTCTTAATACAAATACTATTCCAAATTAAATGCTTTCTTATTCTTGTGGTCTAATTAATCTAGTTTGTACATTGCTAAATTTTACTTTATTTACTGATTGGATTGTTTTCTAATTTTACATATTTGAAAAATTTTAGTTTTTTCTTTAGTGTATTTTTTTTTTATTTAATTTTATTTTTATTTATTTTCTTTTTTTTTAAACTGTTTTTCTTTTCCTGTTTATATTTTCATGTCTTTAAACATACTAAAGGAGAATGATAGTGAATTATTGAACTGCTCTTTCATTAGTTCTTTGATCAGTGAATGCAAATATTGTGATACCATTCAATTTGATGACCTCAATAAAGGTAAAAGAAACAATAAGTTAGCTATCCTTCATTTTAACACAAGATCTTTACCAAAAAATGTAACAAAAATTGAATACTTTTTAATAAAATTATCATTTTTGCCTGAAATTATTGCTATAACAGAGACAAAATTAAACTCGTGTAATTGTCATTTAGTTGATATAGATAATTATCAATTTGTTCACTATGACTCTGCATTAAATTCAGGAGGTGTAGGCTTATATATTAGAAGTGATTTACAATACCTAATAAAAACTAACTTAAAGATTAATAGCCATGATTGTGAAAGCTTATTTGTTGAAATTTTGGGTAGAACCAATGCAAAATCTAAAAAGTTAGTAATTGGTGTTGTATATAGACATCCTATTAGCAATCATACTGAATTTCAGGCAGAAATCAGTAAGACACTACAAAGCATTGACCACTCCAATTATTCGTGTGTATTAGTAGGAGATTACAATATTGATTTAGCCAACCAAATTTCAGATACTCAATCAAAACAGTATATAAATAATATTTATACAGCAGGATGCTACTCGCTAATAAATATACCTACAAGAATCAGCTCAACTTCAGAAACAATACTAGATCATATATACACAAATATACTTAATAAACCTTGCCTACCTGGAGTTCTAACGTATGATATCTCTGATCACTTACCAACATTTTGTATAATTCAAGATGATTTTATTTTGAGAAATTCTCAAAGGACCCAAATAAGGAATATGAAAAATTTTGATGCAAATATATACTGTGAAGAAATTAGCAGTAGTTTGCAATCACTAACAGTTACAGATAATCAAGAAACATATCTAAATAGTTTTTTGACAAAAATTCAAGATATCACAAATAAACATGCACCATTAAGAAATCTAACCCGAAAAGAAATGAAACTTAATACTAAGCCATGGCTAACTAAGGGTCTTCTTAAGTCAATCTCAATAAAAAATAAACTATTTAAGAAATGCTTTAAGCAAAAAAAAGTCAGTTTAGTTTCCAAATATAAATTATACTTAAATAAATTGACAAAATTGAAACAAATTGCTAAAAAAAATTCTATACTAATGAATTAAACCAACATAAAAATGAAATAGGGAAACAATGGAAAATTATTAATAAAATTATTTGCCACAAAAGACATCAAACTGAAACTATTGCTTCCATAACTGACACAAACAACTGCAGTATTACAGAAAAGGAAGCCATAAGTAACCTACTTAATGACTATTTCACAAATGTAGGCTTGAAAATGGATGCAAAAATAGCCAAAGCATCAACAAAGTTTAAAACCCCAAGTGTAACTAAATCTTTTTTTTATGAAACAATTACACCAGAAGAAGTCCTTACACAGATTTGTCAGCTTAATATTGCTAAAGCAAGTGGACCAGAAAATATACCAAATAAATTCTATCGATTGATAGGACCAATTATAGCACCATATTTAAGTAATATATTTAATAACTGCTACAACAATGAAACATATCCATCGGTATTAAAACATGCCAAAGTAACTCCAATTCATAAAAGTGGTAGAAAGGACATTGCTAGTAACTACAAACCAATTTCTATACTTTCTGCTGTATCTAAGATCTTTGAAAAGTTGTTATATTCTCGACTTGAAAAATTCTTTTCATTAAATAATGTTATCACTAAACAACAATTTGGATTTCGTCCAGGTTTTTCCACAGAAATGGCTTTAACAGACTTAATCAACACATTACAAAAAAATCAAGATGTAGGATATCGTACTTGCTGTATATTTTTAGACTTGTCAAAGGCCTTTGATACAGTAAATCATAAAATTCTTTTAGATAAACTTGCATCATATGGCATAAGAGGAAAAATGCATAAGCTTCTTGGTAACTACTTATACAATAGAAAGCAATATACTGAATGTAATAAAACTAAATCTCAATTAAGCACAGTGGTATGTGGTGTTCCACACGGCTCAACACTTGAACCCTTGTTATTTTCTATTTATATTAATGATCTACCAATTCAAACCAAATTTCAAGTAAATTTATTTGCTGATGATACAGTACTAATACTTAAAGATAGAAACATAACAAAACTACAGGAACTTGTAAATAAAGAATTGAAGATTGTTGATGAATGGATGAAATACAATCGATTGTCTCTAAACTACAACAAAACCACTTATTTTGTAGTTTCTCCTAAGCGACAAAAAAACAATACAAACAACTTTTCTTTAACAGTTGGTGGTCATGATATACCTTTTTCAAACTACACAAAATACTTAGGGATAATAATTGATGAAGAATTATCCTGGAGGAAACACTATAATTACATTGCAAATAAGCTTTTAAAAGCAACTGGAATTCTATGTAGAATTAGACACTACATTGATAAGAAAACTTTGATAAACCTGTACTACAGTTTTGTATATCCATACCTTAAATATGGAATCACTGCTTGGGGAAACCAAACAAAATCTATAATGAGAAAACTACAGATAATACAAAATAAAATTATTCGCATAATGGACTTTAAAATTTTAAAAGATTGTGTTAAAATGATCTCCATGTATAAATCAATGAAAATATTACAAATTCAAGATATATATGAACTTGAAATGGCAAAGTTTATGCATTCTTTTCATCATAAAAGACTTCCAAGTGTGTTTGATAACTACTTTAAATATTTAAGCTTGCAACACCATTATATTACAAGATCTACTTCCAATAAAAATTTATATCTTCAACGAATGAAGACGCATCGTGGGCTAACTTCTTTCTCTTATAATGGAATAAAAATATGGAATAAAATTCCAATTAATATTAAATTATTATCCAAGTATTCGTTTAATAGACGTATAAAATTGATGTTGATAAATAAATATTAATCGTATTCCCTGAACAAAGCTATGTTGTTGTATTTTTTTTTATGTGTGAGTTTATGTTTGTAATGCAAGTTATTACCCTGAAAATATATTCTCGTATTTTTTTTTTTTTTTGTGTGTGTGTGTGTACTTTTCTTGTTTTGATATGAGTCACTTGTGTATATTGTACTAGTATCTTCCGAGTTTTGTTCTTTTTTTTTTATTGTATAATACTACCAGTAATGAATATTATAATAGACTATGGACAGTTCTTGACTTGATGACCATTAATTGGTCTTTCACTGTCCAGTTTACTTCATAAATCATATTTATCTGCATACAATGTGTATGTCTACTAGTATAAAAGTTAAGTGTTTGTTTTCATATGCCTAATATTTTACTGTGTATTATCAATTTTACTGCTGAAGTAAGCAAATAAATTGTTGTTGTTGTTGTTGTTGTTGTTGATTGGAGCATATTTCTTAATAAAGAAGATATTGTGGTAGTCTGAGCTGTGATTTAGCTAGACTATATTTTTGCTGTCGCTGGTTCGAAGGTCAGATCCAGCAAGAAGATTAAGAAATTTATCGTTTAGTAGACACCTAGATTGCGTTATTGGCGAGGCCTTCTTTACAGGCGCCAAAAAAGGTAGACGATTAAATAACGTACTAAGTTACCGAATAAATTTGCTACAAAATTTCAAAAAAACTTTTTAACATCGGAACACTAAGTAATAAATAAAAGAAACAAATCTGTTTTAGTAAGTTAATCTTATTGAAGTATTCTATAATTTACAAATGTTTTTCAATACTGATTCTATTGCTTGAAAAGCGAAATACTTTTTTGATGTTGTAGAAAAATCATGTTTTTTAAATGCTCTATCTGGCCTGAGAGCACAGCGCAAAATGGAATTGCCTTTAATCCAGTGATGGGATTCAAAATTTTAAGAACAGGTTCTCTTTTGCAGTGGTGGATATTCCAATTTAGGGGCCCGAGGCAAGAATTTTCAAAAATTCATGTTGTCTGAGAAAAAAAAGAGGTCTGATCTGGGCTTGGATATTTTTCTCCCAAAATCAAAGTGTTCTCTAAAAAAAAAAAAAAGGTCTTCACTTCAATTTCATCTCTGATTTCCCTCTTTTTCTTCCAAAATCAAGGTATCCTCCAAAAAAAAAAAAAAAAAAGGTCTTCACTCCGAATCGTCCATTGAGCGAATCCAAAACTGTATATGCTGTTTTCGAGGGGGGGCCTGAGGCGACTGCCTCATTCGCCTCACCCAATATCCACCACTGCTCTTTTGTATCAAACTTAAACACAGAGATATTGAAATACATAGATTACGTAAAGTTGAAACCGGGTTCGCTAAACGTGCCGAAATTCCAAGAACGGGTTCGCGCGAACCCCCTGAATCCCATCACTGCTTTTATCTGTTTCAGTAAGGAAGTCGAATCGTTTAAAATGACGTCCCGGTTCAGATTCGGCAAATTTTAGTTTTAATGGTTCAGTTCCGGTTCAGGTTTTGCAAATTTTATTTATTCACATTCAGTTCTAATTCAGGTTTGGAAAAATTTCTTTTTAAAGATTCAGTTCCAGTTCAGCTCCGGTTCAGGTTCAAAAAATCAATTAGTGGTTAATACGATTTTCTATAAATCATTGGTTGAATCTTTATGAATTTATAAAATATTTTTATGTTCGTTTTTGCAAGCATATAAAGTTTTGCATCATTGTCAATAAATAGGCTTACGTTCCAATTTTGGCGGTATAGTCCCGATTTCTGGGGCTTTGTCCCGCCTATTTCGCCAGAAATTCAAGACAGATTCGAAGTAAAGATCTCCTCTTATTGTTTTATTTTAAAAAACACTGCGTTTAGGGAGAAAAATTATGAAATACGCGACAGATTTGAAGTGGACAAACAATTTGTGACAATTTGTGACAAGTTACAAAATTGCTATTCACTTGGGCTCATATAAAATAAAATGAGAGCGTCGAACCGTATCCGTTTAAACTAACTTTCCGATTCAGGTTCAGGCTCGGCAAATTTAATTTTTTGGGTCCGTTTCCGATTCAGGTTTAAAGTGTAATAACGGTCAATGCCGCTTTATAAATCCGGTTTGGGTTCGATTCGACGTCCTAGTCTCAATAACACATTTCATGGTGGTTTGTTCTTATGTTTGCAAATACATATCGGTTTGCGGAAGCTTACAATCATAGCTGCAATAAATGGCTTGACTTTTCTTAGGTATTCTTTGTACATAAGTAGGCGTAGTAGTAAGTTATAAGAGAGAATAAAAAATATTTCATTTAAAATAAAATCTATGTAATTTGAAATGCTGCAGTCAGGTATTTTTTTAAAGATTGGTTGTTATAACAGTTTTTAAGGCAAAAATATGCCATAAAAACTGTGATTTGAGGAACTGAGAAATCCTGCTGAAAAAACGAGAGTTTAGTCGAGAATATTTGATCACAGTTGTCATCAAAACAACGCTTAAAATCTAGGGAAATCATAGCCAATCTTCAATTTTTTGTGATAAGATTGCAAATTTTTATATGGCATAAAATTTTTCAAAACAGTTTTATGATTTTTACAGCTTGTAATATGTCTTATTTTGTACGTTCACGTTGCGCATAAGCAATGTAGGCTAATGTCAGGCAGTGTTGTGCGCGTCAACAAAAAATCTTGACGGCGTTAGCGTCAGCGTCACCTCTTTAAATTCTTATAGGCGTCATTTACGCCGATAACGCTCAAAAATGTTAACGGCGTCAGCGTCAAGATTAGCGTCAATCCCACAAATTAAAGTACTACTGTATTACGAAAAAATCATTGATTATGTAGTAGGGCAAAAAAATTAGGAATTTCTGAATTGTCATAAAATGCTTTAATTTCAAAACAAATGCGTCACAAAATGATTGTTAAACTTGCTTTATTCATTTATTTACTTCAGGTTTAGAGCCCATACGAACAATGGCACACAAAACATTAATAACAACTAAGCACAACAGTAAAGAAAAAAATTTGCATTGAAGTAAATACTATTTCACGGATCTGCAGCACAATATGGGCTGAATAATTTAGATACGCAGCAGATTTTTATAAAAGCCATAAAAATGGGATTTAAAAAGAACATCTAAGTTTACAAGACTATCAATGAAATTATTATTTGACTGAAAACTACAATTTATGAAAGTGGACGTATACTTTTTCTTAAAATAGCATCAAAAAATAATAATATTATGATAGGCCTGAGATTCTCGTGCACTGATAAAGCATGGAATATTATGTAATAATTTTAGTGACGATCGGTGGTCAAATTTTTGGTTAACCAAACCAAAGGCCGGATTAACAAACAGCAATGCAATAATCCGTCCTATTTTTTCTTAAAAACAATAGCATATCAAAATGCTTGTCGGTCAAGCGGCTCCTTTTTGGTCTTAAAACATCTTTTCCAGTTGAAAAAAGACGCTCAACAGCTGCACTAGAAGGCATTGGAGTGTTAAATTTGATAAACAAGTCTTTAATTGTATCGTTTGATAAAACGCTTAAATCAAACTGCTTTAATGGTGGGCTTTCACGTAGAAATTGTTCTATTTGATTCACTCCTGATTTTTTATCAGGGAATTCTAATAAAGTGCTTATAAGTTCGTCCTCTAAATATTTGGTTTCAATCTTGTGTCCTGCTTCGTTGTTTTCAAATTCCTCTGGTTCGCTCTCCTTTATTATGTTAATTAAATATTCCTTTGGTCGGTAACGAAGTCTTTCCGCATTAACACCAGGAAGCCAGTCGACTGATGGTGCAAGTTTATACCGAGGATGCGTCGCGCTGATAAGGACGCACTCAAAATCCTCAAAAAGATGATGAAACCTGAAATAGCAAATTTCTAAAGAAATGCTTTTCACAAAAATATTGCTTTTTCAAGTCAGGAAACTTAAAGCTGTCGAAATAAGATTAGTTTAATTTTATAATGTCTAAGTTTTTAACGATCTCGAACATATTAAACTATGAAAATCAAAAAGATTAAATGCAGTTTAGTTACCTTGATTTAACCCCCTGAATGAGACAATCAAGTAAAGGCAGGTAGTAATTGAGATCATCGTTGCGCTTGGATTTCAATTTTGCTAATGTGCCAGCCAGCGGAGGTAGTAATCGGCCCATATACACTTTTTTCCCCTTGAAGAATATCCAAACTCATGGCTATACTACTCATCATGCTTTTATATTCTTCAAAAAACTTCATGTCCACTGCAAACAAAATTTTGTTTAGCCTAAAGACTAATTATAATTAAATGTTTGCTTTATTGAACAAGTCAGCGAAAACTATAGCAAAGATATTTGTCAAGTTTTTTTCGTTTAAGAGGTTGTAATTAAAGTAAGTCAAATAATTCTATATGATCTTTAAATACAATTAATGATATTTGTAACAAAAAAATTTCTTTTTAATGTTTAATGATTTATATCATTTTTTTCTGGATTTTATTTATGTGATTCAGATATATAAAGTGTATGCGCAAAGACGTTATGTCTAATCAATAAAATATACTGGCTTGCATTGAAAAAACAAAACAAAATAAGCTAGTGTTTCCCGATTGAAACATTCTATCTTTGTGTTTAAATACAATTAGATAAAATATACAGTATATAATATTCATATAAAATTTTTTTCTAAAATTCAAAGTTGACGGATGATTGATTTCAAAAAGCGGGGAAAAAACTTAAGAAAAATATTTTTATATCTGATTCGTCAAATATTTATGGCTTGACTATTTAGTCAAATAGACCTCAAAAGAAATTCTTCAATTATAAAGCAACAATTTCTTTTAAAAGCTTACGAAAACTTAGAATACTTTCAAAGCACTTTTGAATAACTTCGAAATACTTACACGACGTAAAACAACGAACTTCTACGTAGTTTTTGACAGACATTTGAAAGGCCCGTTTTATTGGTGCTGCTGTACACGCTGAGCAAACTTTTCACAGCGTCGAATATTGAGTTCCACCTACTGGCGTTGGGAACAACAAGTATTTTTTTGATTTCTTGCTTAATAGTATCAGTTGCCTGGGAACTCCTAAAAATTCATAATGCAATTAATTTATACATAAATACTTTAAATAAAGAATAGATTAATAGCAAGCCCGGCTGGGGATTTGAGGGTAAGAGTTATACTTTTTAAAGGATTGGTGGCGTCAATACTTAAATTACTATAATAAATAAGTTAATGTGTTAATTTTCGTTTAAATAGGGCGCTGATATTTTAAGATGCACTTTTTTAGAACTATCATTATATTGACGTCATACTTCACAAAGTTTTACGTCATAGTGAGAAAACATTTAAATCATTTGCTATTTTTCATTCTCATTTTTGTGAAATTATTTTCCATAACCACCCTCCCCATCCTCCTTTATACTGTGGTCTGGCTATGCTACTGCTGCAAACTGTTCGCCATTATCCGTACCGATAATAAAACCCCATCAACTTTTGAAATTTAACAAAAAAAAAAATATATATACGAGTATATGTATAAGCTACTTATATTTAAATTAAAAACACTACAACAAAAAAGTTGAAACCACGACAGTCTGTTTTATCTTATAAAATTGTCAGGTGGTTACAAGAAAATTAAAAATGCAGTTAGTTTTAGTAAAAAATAATATGTGGTTAAATTGCTCTAACCTGGTTATCGAGCACTGTACCAGCATTGTGAGACAATTCGGTTATGTATACTTGTACATATATTATATGTACTATTTTTGCTGCTTGTTCCACAGCGCGACGGCTTTCTCGAACGCACATCCATGGGCTTTTTTGTAGTTTGTGTAAAAAAAAACTTTTTCTGAATCGACACTTAAGGCCCGTTTCCACTACGAGCGTAAAAAAGAGCATTCTTTGTCTCTTTTATTGATCTTCAATTGAAGTGAGCGATTAAAATTGAAGCGAGCGCAAAAAAAAGCAATAAAACAAATAAAGAAAGCTTTTTTCCACGCTCGTAGTGGAAACGGGCCTTTACAATCAAGTTTATTTGTGCGCTGCGCATCACTAGTGCTTTGGAAGTTCGTATTCTAAGTGATCTTCCACAGATGCCAATATAAAACACTGTTTGAAGAATTATGAGGAAATTTGGAATTAATGTTTAAACAAGCTGCATAAAGATGAGAAACACCAGACTCGAGTTTCGCTCTTATTAGAGCTCGTCAGTGATGCTTGAGTCTGGTGTTTCTCATCTTTATGCAGCTTGTTTAAAAATTAATTCCAAATTTCCTCATAATTCTTCAAATATAAAATTCTTCTTCGCTCGTCAAGCTCTAGGAGAGTAAGCGCGATGCTTAACGCTTTTCGGGTAAGTCCCGGTCATGAGGTACGGCCTTGGAATTACAACATAATGGATTCTATGTATTCCTTGTTCAGTAAATCCGGGAATAAGTTATAACAGCTGCTTTGAGTCCATCTGTTGTCCGGGATCTGTAGTCTAGTGGTATAGTAACCTGCGTGGAAGACTACAGGTCCCAGGTTCGATCCGCGGTGAGATAAGCATCACTGACGAGCTCTAATAAAAGCGAAACTCGAGTCTGGTGTTTCTCATCTTTATGTAGCTTGTTTAAAAAATAAAACACTGTGTACTTCAGTCTTATTGCGCGGTTCTTCGTCGGAATCGTCACTTAAACTTTTTTGAATGCATTCTTGAAAGGGTTCGCCGAATGCACTGAGTGAAAAAAATATTTAAAATTTTTTTCTGCAACGACGAAAAACATAAGTTTTTTCTAAATGTGTTACCCGTTTTGAAAGTTGAGTGTAGTAAAAAGACAAAACTTACTTAAAAGCTTTTACAAAATTGCTTCCGTTGTGACAACTTTGTCCGTTATTCCAAATGTCATATGAACACCTTGAACAGCTTTTGCCAAGTTGTCATATGTATGTTTTCCAAACAAGCGTTTGCATGCCAACATTTTTTGTTCTCGATTAAGGGTATCGGGAATTATCCAATGAACTGTCATTTCAAGATAAGACGTAAAAAAATCAAACTTGAGTTTACTCCGAAAATAACCACCAAAAGCTTTCTCAAGGAAAAAATTTTACTAAAAATTTTAACTAGCCACTATACTACTCATCGCAATGCGAGGTCCATATTTCAAATCAATTGAAATAAAAAAATACAATCAAAATCTTTCAATAAAAAACATAAACTCAAATAGCTGAAAACAATCTATTGCCGGCGTTTCGAAAAATATTTATCCCATCATCATAGCTAACGTAAAATGGAAAACCTCCTTGTTTATAAAACATACATTTTTATTTAAAAACTGTTTTAGTATTTTTTCTTCATATCATGTCCATCCTGTTTTAGTATTTTTTCTTCATTCCATGTTCATTTGCGGCAAGTCCAGGCGTCAGCAGTTGTAGCCACATAGCCTACTTCAAAGTTTTTAAGTCATTTCTGAGTTTTTTTTGTTGCAATTCAAAGCTATAAAAAAAAAGTTAAAAAAGTTAATTTGAATGATAAATGCAGTTTCGTGAAAAAATAAATATTTCTTACACTCTCACTATAATCATCAAATCAAATCACAAATATTTCTTATATTTTGATTGTCATCAAATCAGAAACATTTCTTATATATAATATTTGCTTAAAAACCATTTCAGAAGTCACGAGTTGGCGAATGTTGTATTTGCATTGTTGCGTGGGGGAACACCAAGCCGAACCACCTCAATAAATCAATATAATATACCTCGTTTCGATTTGTTTTGTGATTTTTTTTCTTGACATTGAATTGGGGGTGCGGCCAGGAATAAGGTTAAGCAGCGCATTAAAAGCTGGCGACTGCACTACGTTCATGGATCGCATATCTTCGACAACAAAATCGGTAATCTATAAAATATTTTAAATAGCCTATAATAAAATAAAACTACGTATTTTTTAAAAACTAATCTAGAAACAAAAATAACTTAAAGTTTTAATCTTTGCTATGAGTTACCAGCAAAATTGACGTAAAAATTTTTTTGCAAAGAATTATAGCGTAAACAATTTTTTAAAAGAAGTATAAATACTGTACTGACCTTTTCATCGATAAACAACTGTGAGAATTTTTGAGGTCCAAGCGAAAGCGTTTCCTGTATTGTTGGTTGTACTGACTTCGTTTTTTTTGGAGCAACCAGTCGATGCAATTATACCTTCTTCATCAATTTGATGGTAGGGTCGTTTTCGGCTAATTTTTGTTCCATCTGTTAGACATTTTTTATATTCGCTTGAAATCAAAGAGTGAAATCAATTACAATGACTTTTCAAACCATTTCGTGATTTTTTTGTACAGGCAACAACTTTTTTCCGTGGAAAGACATTTGACATTTAAAATACTGGTTGCCGCTACCTTCTTTTCGAGAAACAAACTTATAATATTTGTCAATGTAGGGCCAGGGGCCCGAATCAAGCAAAAAAATTTTGAAACCCTGTATCATTGTTTTTGCTGGATTCATTAATAATCTTTTTACCGTATTAATTTGCACAAAGTTTTCCACCTGACAAAGAAGTAAAACAAAAAAACGATAATGTAGGATTCTATTCAATTAATTCTACAGCAGGTCACAAACTCCATATTCACTTGCGAAATACGCCGGGAAAACCGATTTTACGGGAGGAAGGGGGCAAAAAAGCGCCAGTTATGATAAAGATGGAAATCAATTACCACTAAAAAAGTTATGGAATTTTGAGAAAATAAAATTCTTCTCCTAAAGTATTTCACTTTCTAATCGGCCATTTTTTCACCAAATTTTAAGGTGATGACTGTTTAAAGAGGTCATGGAGTTATGAAAGGTCCAAAATGACTTTCTACAGAGATTCTATCCGAATAAAGGTGTCCTCAATTTAACGGCAATTCGTACCTGGGCTAAAACTATTAATCCACCTGTGCCTGCCACCGGACAATGCAGTCACCCAAATAATTGGCTATTAATATAATTTAATGCAGAAAACTACGAATTTTCAATTGACCAGTTTCTAAATATTTACATTATAAGTTAAAACAAAAACTACAATTATTGACCTTTTTTTAAGGTTCTCCACTAAATTCAGTGCGTGCATCTGAATAGCTCCCTACATCTGCAGACAATACATCTGAATTAAATGCACAGATGTTAGAAGTAACAGCAAAATTACGTTCTTTGTTAATATGATTAAGATTATTGTGGTAATATAATTAAGACCAAGTTTGGCGCCAAGCAAGCATGCAACGAACACATGGCTTCGGAATGTTTTCTTTCTTCCATAAAGTTGCTATTGAAAGCAGCCATATTGGATTTAACATCTTTTTTGAATGATTTATTTATTTACATATTAAAGAAAAAAAAAAATTTAATAAAAATTTTCGGCTAACTTCAACCTTATGGAAACTGCATTATTATACCGTACATTGGAAAAGATTTATATCGTTTTGCTAAGCAAATTTCGGCTTTAATCAGTAATCGATTTAATCCAAAAGTGTTACTAATTTTTGAAACTTTTAAAGTAAAAGATTATTTTTTGTTAAAATCGAGAACTCCTAAGGCTCTGTGTTCAAATGTCATCTATCAATTCATAGGTTTGTGTGACACGAACATGACATACTTTGGTATGTCATCTAAACATTTGATCACAAGAGTCCGGGAGCATTTGAATTTCAAAAGTATTCAAGAGAGTGCCATAAAAAAATTACATTTTGTCATGTGATTCCTGTTCGACCGTTAAATTTGGTTTAAATAATTTTTCGATGTTGCGAAAATGTAAATCAAAATTTCACACTAGAATACATGAAGCTCTAATAATAAGAAAGCCCAGTCCTAATTTAAATCACTTATTATATGCCAATGGAACATCATTCTTACTAAACATTTTTCAAAAAATCTGCCTAAGTAATTTCATTCACCGCCAAGTGTTTACAGTCTTTAAAATCTACTTGTTTTTTCTGCTTCATTTAACTACTGCTAATGTGTTTACATTCTGAAAAAATCTATCTTCGTCGTGTATAAAATTACTTTGTAAGCGTTAACAAACAATTCCTCTATTTAAATCGAAATAAAGTCAGGAAAACTAGCCTATAGCAATATGGAAACCTGAAGAGGGCTGAAGTTAGCCGAAAACGTTCGTTTAATTTTTTGTTTTCTCTTTAATGTGTAAATAAATAAACCATTCAAAAAAGATGTTAAATCCAATATGGCTGCTTTCAACAGCAATTTTATGCTACAAAAAAAAAATAAAATAACCTCTCTACCGAAACTATATTTTCTTTCTTTGTAAACGCCTGGGTCTCTTAAAGTTTGATTGTACGTGTCACATCTCAACTGTCATTTTAGAAAGATCTATTGGCCGCTTTTTGTCCTTCATGCCGTCGCCTATATGTATAGTGGCGAAAAATTTACATTTTTTTATATTTTTTTATTTATTTATATCTCTATTTATTCTCCTAGCTCGCTAGACAACGGCGGAGGTGTTATGCTTAGGCCAAGCGATTACCTCGACCAGCTTTCGGAGATGCCGAGATATTACTTAATCTACAATTATAAATTACTAATCATTAAACATTGTTTCTGTAAGATAGTTTAGCAGCTTCTTAGACGAGTTTATGATATTTTTTATTAAATTGAATACCAATTTTTAGAAACCCTGTGAAAGTCTAGTCAAAGGCTATAAAACCTTTTGTCAATTTAGTCTCACCTATCGCTAATTTAAAAAGCATTGAATTTAAGAAACACATTTTTATAAAAAGGTTACGCTGGGTTACAAATCAGGAGACAATTTTTTGATTATGATCAGAAAAAAATTAAATTAACAAGCTATCAAATTTTGACAACAGCCAACCGGTCAAAAAAATTTATTTGGTTATGTACGTGTAATTTCAGCAAACGTCCTTCTTACTATTGCGGCGAAATTGACTTGTCGCAATATTTTTTTTATTTTTATTATTTTTATCTCTATATTTATGTATATATACGAGGTCTGTTCAAAAAGTATCCGACCTTTTTCCCTCTCGCCAATAAGGTATGAGCAAACTGCCCGTGCAAAGCGTGGCTGCACACACACACATTCACGCGTAATCGTGAAGCGTTTCAGGCCGATTCGTCATTCGTATCTCTCTGTGTAAAGCATTTAGTGCAGGCGTGTAGTACGTGTTCATCGGTTTTTTGATTTTCAGAAAATTTCATTTCAATGACAGAACGCATCGAACAGAGGTATTGCATCAAGTTTTGTCAAAAACTTGGTGATACTCAAGTTGAAACAATTCGAAAGATTCAACAAGCTTTTGAAAATGAGGCCTTAAGCCCAACTCAGATAAAGCAATGGTTTAAACGCTTTAAAGATGGCCGTGCATCAGTGGAAAGTGATCCTCGCTCAGGAAGGCCATCCACAAGCCGAAACGAGGAGGCGATGGATCAGGTTCGTGAAAAAGTGTTGGAGGATCGTCGTTTAACAGTACGAGAGATTGCTGCAGAAATGGGAATAAGCACAGGCTCAGTTCATTCAATCCTAACTGAGGATTTGAACCTGCGGAGAGTGTCGGCTAAATTTGTCCCCAAGCTGCTGACGGAGCAACAGAAGGAACTCCGGAAGGAAATTTCGGAGGACATGCTGGATGTTGCAAATCATGACCCAGAATTTATCAAGACAATCATCACTGGTGATGAGACCTGGGTTTATGGTTATGACCCAGAAACCAAGTTTCAATCATCACAATGGAAGCATCCGGAATCACCACGTCCAAAAAAAGCTCGGCAAGTCCGCAGCAATGTGAAAGTTATGCTGACCTGTTTTTTTGATTCCCGTGGCATCGTGCATCATGAATACGCACCAGAAGGTCAAACAATCAACAAAGAGTACTACCTGGAGATTCTACGTCGCCTTCGTGATGCTGTGCGAAGAAAGCGGCCAAACATGTGGGCAGCAAAGAATTTTCAGCTTCACCACGACAATGCTCCCGCTCATTCTGCACATGTGGTCCAAGCTTTTCTAGCCAAAAACAGCATGCCACTTATTAGACAGGCTCCTTACTCTCCCGACTTAGCACCGTGTGATTTCTGGCTGTTCCCTAAGCTAAAAACAACTCTGAAAGGGAGGCGATTTCAGTCAAGAGAAGACATTATGAAAAAAGCGACGGAGGAGCTTCAGAGCATTCCGGGGGAGGAGTTTATGAAGTGTTTTGAGAAGTGGCAGAAGCGCTGGGATAAGTGTGTGAACCACCAAGGGGAATATTTTGAAGGAGATTGAATAAAACTTGCAAAATTTATTGTGTTGTGTGCTTTATACAAAAAAGTCGGATACTTTTTGAACAGACCTCGTATATATATATATATATAATATGTAAAGTTGGGATGAAAATACACGCACCTTGGATGAATAAGGTTTTATATATTAAAAATTATAAAACAGAAATACCGTAAATTCTGGCGTATACGTCGACGTGGCGTATAAGTCGAGGTCTATAAATTTGACCTAAAAATCCTGAGTTTAATATGTACCATGTTATGAAAAATGTCACCGCCGTATAAGTCGAGGATGGATTTTTAAACTTGAAATTAAGTGTCAAATTTTTGACTTATACGCCGGAATTTGCGATAAACACAAATTCAAAAATTAACACAACACACGAACACTTACTAACTGAAATCCGCTTCACGATCTTCAAACAAGAATGACGTTTGCGTTTGATTTGAAAATGGCCTACGAGGGTCCAATTATTTCTACTAAAATAACACGTGGAGAGAGGCCGGACGAGAAAGCAACTTTAAATGATATCATTATCGGCAAGAATTACGTAATGCAATAAAAAATAAAGTAACTTTTGCTTTGGTTTACAAAGTATTGGCGGGAAAAAACTAACTTCTGATGATGTTATTGTCGAAAACAATTACGTAAGGCAAAAATAAAACAACTTATGATCTAAGAGATATTGACGGGAAAAGACAACTTTAAATGATGTAAACAGCGAAAACAATTACGTAAGGCAACGAAAATGAAGCAGCTTTTGACTTAAAGACATTGGTGGAAAAATCAATTTTAGTTAAAAAATCTAACCTCGACTGAACTCGAGTCTGCATTAACACTTACTGTGGATAGCGCTGGATATCGGTTAAAGCCTACTATTGTGATCTTATACAGACTATATTGAAATTACAATTATTTATTTAGTAGCCTAGTTTGTTTGCTCTATAACTAAAATTAAAATTTATTTTTCTAATAGCAATTTTCTGTCTTCTGAGTCTCTGTTTTGCTAACATTTTCCACAGACCACAATTATGTGATTTTTAGTTTAATTGAATTTGCCAACTGAGCTGGGACTCGATCACTTTTAAGCACCATGCATATGTTTTTTTTTTTCTTTTGGTGTTCAAACAACATCCTGCGAAAACAAAAAAGTTTTTATCGTGCCCTTAATAAAAACAATTGTGCTTAAGCTCCTCAGCTGCGCTTCTTTGATTTTACGGCTTTTAATTAAGTTCCAGCAGGTGGACTTTCTAAAAACATATGGAAAGCAAAATTGTGATACTTGAGAACATTTTTAACAATTGGAAGCAGCTACATTTTCAAAGCAAGAATTCGTGAGCACCCTCTTGTAACTTTATAGTGTTTTGCAAGTAGTTTATTTGACATGGTCTAAATCTGTTTGTTACATGCTGTAGCTTTCGTAACTTTTTTTCTTGAATGAAAATGCGCTGTTGCAGTCAGCGATTGAAAAATTGTTGTATATATTTTTACTTTCCAAAAAATAATTGACGCTTAACGCTTGACGCAAAAAACAAGCAAAAAGTTGTCGGCGACACCTATTCCGTCAACCGAAAAATATCTTTACGGCGTTTGCGTCATCGTCAACGAAAAATTGTCGCCGACATTTGACGCCGTCAAATTAACGCCGTCAACGCACAACACTGATGTCAGGTCTATTTTATAATTAAATTCATTTTTTATTTTGTGTTTGATTAAAACGGTGGTTCTTAGTTTTTTTGTTACCACCAACCGTTTAAGTATTTTTTGTTACACTGAATACCACAAAGATCATTGAAAAGATGAATTTCTTGGATTTGCTTAAATACAATTAGTAATATTATTTACCTACGATAGTAGCCTATCTGTTTTTGCTAACAAGTTGCTTTATACGCGGACCAATTGCACTGACTGCATATCTAAAGTCATAGAAAGGCCATGTAAGACAATTTTGACTTTTAGTTTTCATATTTATCATTGCAGATTAGAATGGAATGGAAACGGTGGCAGTGACTGAACGGCAAATGGGAAAAATGGAAGTTGCAGAGTTGAAAATGGTGAGATGGGCAATGGGAGTGACAAGAAAGGACAAGATAAGAAATGAATATGTGAGAGGGACTGCAAAAATTGCAAAGCTGGGAGAAAAACTTCGGAATGTGAGGCTACGTTGGTATGGACATGTAAAAAGGAGAGAAGAAGACTACGTGGGGAAAAGGATGATGGAGATGGCGGTGCCAGGCAGAAGGAAAAGAGGAAGGCCAAGGAGAAGGTGGATGGATTTGGTGAGAGAAGACATGGAAAGGGTTGGAGCTAGGGAAGGAGATGAAGTAGACCGAGTGAAATGGAGATTACTATCGCGCTGTGGCGACCCCGAGTAGGGAGAAGCCGAAAGAAGAAGAAGATTTATCATTGCAGATTAGCCCTGCATGTTTACACTCTTATGAGCTGAGAAATATTAACAATTGCAAAAGAGCTTTTGAGTCAGAGTGGGTAAGTAAAAGTCATTGTTAACCAGAAAGAATCAAAAAGCATCCTTTATATTTAATTTTAGCTTCCTCAAGACGTTGGATTTCAATAATTGTCTTTCATTATGTTGTTCGACATGTGATCACATGAATGAACAAAAGATAGATTAAAAATGCAGGGTTGACTATCTATGCTTCAAAAATAATGCATTAACAGCGTTTTAAGAAGTTTTAAATGGCAGCTAATTTCTTACAAGAACTTTTTTTGGATTGTTTTTACAACGAAGAGAAATGTGTCTACAGTAAACATTCGATATTTTTTAGTTTCTTTATTCATTGGCTATAAGTTTATATTTCGTACAGAAGCTTGCAATTTAGAAACAAAATCTTTAAAAGAGCGTTTAAACCTTAAAAAAAACTGATTAACTATTTCTGTCACAAAGAAACGTAGTCAGAAAAATTTTTGAATTGAATTTTACACAAAAAAAAAAAAACAATTTGAATAACCCAGAGTTTTTAATGAGACTTAAGGCGTGTTTACAGTACTTTTATGCTTGAGCGTACTTTTCTTATTTTATCTCTATAATTATTTTCCTGATTCGCTGAAGAGCGACGGAGGCGCTAATACATAGGGTAAGCAATTACCCCGACCTACTTCCGAAGATGCCAAGATATTGCTGTCCGCTTGTCATTTAGTAGAGATATGACTGTAATTTAGAACTGCTTGTCAAGACCACCAAGCAGGGGAAAGTGCCGTAAAGCGTCTTTTCCAAGGACACAGCAGAATGGAGCAAATGGCTTTTGAACTGAGACCGTGTTGGTCACGAGCATGGCGCTTTAATCACTCCACCACGCTGCCAACGTTTAGTTAAGTTAAGTTATGCGAAGAACCGTTTACAGTAGGCTACAAATATTTACAAGCGTAGTTAACTTTATGGCAAATATGAAGTCTGAGCATGTCCATGGCTTGGTAGTAATTGTAAATTCAACCTCATCAAGCCCTGATCAAATCACCAATCCACTTCTGACACACCTTCCTCAATCCGCGCTACAATTCCTTCTACATATCTTTGACCTATCTTGGTCAACTCGTACCTTCCCATCAGCCTGGAAACAATCGACCGTCATCCACATTCTTAAACGTGGAAAACCCTCTAAATCATCTTCCTCATATTGCACCATCTCTCTCACCTCCTGTACCTTCAAACTTTTTAAAAGATTGGTTCTAGGACGACTCACTAATTTTCTTAAAAAAGCAGCATCCTTTTACCCGTAAAGCTGGTTTTAGACCTGGTAAATCGACTGTGGATCAGGTTCTCCTCCTCTCGCTGTCAATCGCAGATTCTTTTCACCAATCTAAACCAGGCGCACGTACTGTCCTCGCCACTGTGGATTTTGCAAAAGCTTTTGACTCATTTGGCATTCTGCCTTTTATATAAACTCCTATCTTTGCGTCTTCCACTCTGCTTTATTGAATGGATACGATTATATTTCTCAGATCGCCGTTTAAGTGTCCGCATCTGTAATTCCTATAGTCATCCTTTCCGTCTTCGAGGGTGTTCCCCAAGGTTCAGTTCTTGGACTAGTCCCTTTCTCTCTATTTATTAATGATATTCCTACCTTTCTCCCTACATCTTTTAAGGTCTCACTCTACGCAGATAACCTTGCCATTTGGCCTCTTCCCCAAGTGTTGAATGTGCAACTTCCACAGTCCAAGCTGCTCTCAAAGACTGGTGGAATGGTCCTCCAGATGCCGTCTTTCTCTCAACCCCCTCAAGTGTGAGTCATCCTTCTTTATCCAAGACTCCTAAAAGTCTTAAACCTTCTCTTTCTATTTTTAATACTCCACTTAACTTCAACCCAAATCCGACCTTTCTCGGTATAACCTTTGACCGCACTCTTTCTTTTAAGCATCATGTCCTATTCCTGCGGAAAAAATTTTATAGCCGATTCCGTGCTTTCCGATCTATCGCCTCTGCCTCCTGGGACCCCTCAAATGAATCTTTATGTACTCTATATAATAAAGTTTTTATTCGTCCCACCCTCACCTATGCTTCCTCAGGCTGGTTTCCTTTTTCACCTCCCACCCACATCACCTCTGAGGAGAGGATGTATAGATCCTTCTGTAGAGTAATCACAGGCTGTCTATTGCCTGTTTTACATACAAGCACTTCTTCTTCCACTGCGCGTCACCCTTACCCACCAATCTCTCTCTTTCTTTGAACAAGCCCTCAGACTACATTTAACTTTTCCTCTAGCTTCTCTCGCAAATTCTAACCCCCGCACACGTCTCAAGAAAGGATCATGGAGATCCTTGTCCCGTTGACATAACCTTACCCCTAACCTACATCTATCTCGCAAGCCTCTAATCCTTTGTCCTTCTAAGCCTCCTTGGTCTACCCTTTCTACTTACACTATCTCACTTCAACTCTCTTTTCCATGCTCTCGTAATAACCCTCCTTCCCTTCGCAGTGTCATAGCTACTTCCCTCCTATCCTCTCTACCCCACAGCAACATCACTGCCTAGACAATGGTTCGGTTCCCGGCGGGATGCAGGGATCCACATTAAGTGTAAAAAGTGTTTCACTGCTACCTCCCTCTCCTTCTCGGTTGGACTCTGGGCTAACAGCTACAGTGCTGAGACCAATGCCATTCTTAATGCTCTTGAGTGATGTAACTCTCACTCCAAGACATGTGCGTTTGAATCTGTCACCTTATTCTCTGACTCTCTATCTGTCCTGTCAACCCTTTCTACTCCTTTACCTACTTAACTCCCAAGTCCCTCTCCAACACCCAATCTCTCCTCAATACTCTATTCAAATCTAAGGTATTCCATATTCAATGGATACCTGGTTATTCTTCCCTCCCAGGCAATGACTTCGCAGATTCTCTCGCTAAAGTTGAAGTCTCTCTTGACCTCTACAAGATATCATTGCCTCTCTTACCGCTTATTTCTTCCCATAGACTATCCCTTTAAAGTCTGGTTTTGGTTTTAAACTCAATGTCTTGAGTCCAGTTGCGGTAGTGATTTTTAAGTAATGCTATTGACAATGTGAGTTAAATGTGTTTTTTGTGTAAACATGCAATGTTTTGGGTAATCATTTTCTATTTCTATCTGATTTGACCTTTAAATCACTTTTTGATAACATTGTAGAAAGTTAAAATTTTGGAAATTGAGTTTCTGGTCCTTCAAAGTCCTCTCAAGAATACAAAAATAAAAATCCTCTTATCTTATTTGACAAAATAGGGTGGGATCCAAATTTGAACAGATACCGAGCGTAAAAGATACTACTCCTGTTTAACACGAGAATTACCGGTGCAGTCATTTTGACCGTTTTGATTTTTAATCGCTCATGTCTGCTTAGGTACGTCTTCGAATATTGTAACTTTCTGACTTTCCTAAGTTTTGCCAACTTTTAGCATGTCAATTTTTATTGCATTCCATAATCATAGCAGATGTAAAGAAGCGATTTACCTTAAATTACCGGCTACGGTCATTTTGACCGGAAAGCAATTTGTAATTTCTCTACGATTAAAATTGCCTTTACAATAAAGTTTTTGTTGTGTTGTTGTTTCAAACAATCATGCAACAATTACTACAGTATCTGGCAACAGTTAGTTACTAGCTAGTTGATAATGTTAAGTCATTTGCAGAATGCCGAGACCAGAACGAGTTATTAGTATCCAAGCTCTAGCTTGCCAGAACGCGATTGCAGAAGATGATTCAGAGGATGAAAGCGAAGGTAAAAATGTTTGTGAAGTCTTAGCTCAGAGGTCGACAAATTCAGACCAAGTTTGACTTACATGGGAAGTGATTTCTTCAGATGGATTGAATTCAAGAGACTGATATTGAAGACTTGGAGCAAACTGATTTTGCATCATGTCAACTTTCAGTTCTGGCAGTGGCAGCAATGATACAAGTACTGCAGCACAAGCGCATGGTGATAGGCTTACTCCAAACACCTCGAAAATTAGAGTGGTTGCTAAGGACAGAACAATATGGGAATACATTAAATTTTCTTCGGAATCTAGGGTACAAGCCCAGAACGTGCTAACAGAAAGCGAATTCTAACGCGATATGCCAATCGTATGTTAGATGATCCCTTGAGTGAGTTTGAGCTACTCGTCGGTAATTCAAGCTTAACCATGTTCAATAACATAGAGAAGATGTAGCCCATAGAGTAAAAAACAGTGATGAGTGGAAATTACCACTAATTGAACCAAAAGCTTTTATTTCCTTTCCGTATGTACGAGGAGTATAAAGTGGAAAGAACCTACCAATTCTCGAGTTTTGGGATAAAAATTGGGGAGTACGTTTTTTCCAGAAACTATGGGGAGAAATCGCTTTTGCGAAATCAAGAGGATTCTTTGATTTGATATGCGTAGCACAAGACTATCTCGACTTCAAGCGGATAAATTTGCTTTGATTTTTGCCGTCTGGGATAAGTTTATTGAAAATTGTATTGTTTGCTACAAACCAGGAAAAAATATTACCATGGATTATTCATTTAAATTTTACGAGTTTGCCACGTTAAACTGCGACGTGGAAACAGCGTTATAATGTTTGATCCCACTTTCGGGGTGACCATGATGTTACACTACATTGTATCACGTTTATAAGGCAACCAATCCACAATACTACGATAGGCGAGATGACACTTGTACGATTTACGATGTAGATTTTTGTAGCTAGTTTCTGGAAGGAGAGGATCCAAAACTAGACAAATCTGCTGGTAAGTTTCACAAAAAGTTTAATCAGTAAAAAAAATTTAATTTTTTTGATTAAAAGCAATAAACTATACAAACAAACAAACTATTTTCACTTTGACGATCAGACACTCAAAAAAAACAAGATTTCAATGAAAACATATGAAAAAAAATCAATTATGACGAAATCACGAGGCAGCAATAGGTTGGCAAATTAAATAAGTTTAGGACAGGGGTTCTTAAACTTTTTTAAAACACGCCCCCCTTTCATCATGCAAACAAAACTCGTGCCGCCTTGATGATACCAGCAAAACTCAAGCCCTATCGTAACAAAAATCTAATAGCATTAAACAGAAAAACAATAGCTAAATTTTGTTAGTAAGAAGGAAGTAACTGTTTTTTGGAAACCAAAAGTTTAATTTGCAACTTTGCACCAGATAACGAGGTGTTTTGAATATCGGCGATGTTGATTGCTTGTTAAGTCAAAATAAACTCGAAATAAAGTCAAATTTTAACCGAAAAATTTTAAAATATATACTGTATATATAAATCAAAAAAGGCCCTACCTGTCATTTATTTTTTGCATTCTGATAGTTTAAATAAACGATAAATTTTTGGTTAAACAGCTACACTCATTATGTTGTCGTGTTCTTGGAAAACTCTTATGAAACTTCTTCAATTTTAATTTAAACGATGGATATCATAAAAAATTTTCCGATGAATTTATGTCCCATTATGCTTCGAAGTTTTACCAGCCAAAAATAAATGCAAGGATAAAAATTCTTATTTTTTCCAACTTAAAACATACTTTAAACTGTCTCGATTCTTTAAACACCAAACACAAGTAATCCACAACAAATACATGCTTAGGTTAACGAATAAAACAACACACATACTGTAAATACTTGTAACAAAAAAAAAAAAACATTCGTTTGGCGTTGTGTTCCACACACACCGATTTGCTGCTTTCTGTGAATTAACAGCGGTCACCATTGAAGGTAAGCAGCTTGACTACATTTCTCGGAATGTTCGTAAAGGGCCTTTCCGAAGGGCACAACGAGTATCACTCAATCGACGTTACGGAGAATCGAACCAGGTCGTTCTGCACGTGAGTCGCGGATGTTACCACTGAGCTAACCTGCCGGACTGTAACATCCGCGACTCACGTGCAGAACGACCTGGTTCGATTCTCCGTAACGTCGATTGAGTGATACTCGTTGTGCCCTTCGGAAAGGCACTTCACGAACATTCCGAGAAATGTAGTCAAGCTGCTTACCTTCAATGGTGACCGCGGTTAATTCACAGAAAGCAGCAAATCGGTGTGTGTGGAACACAACGCCATACGAATGTTTTTTTTTTGTAAATACTTGTAATTCCTGGATAGAATTAGCCTTCAATAAAGATTTATGATGAAACATGGATGTAAACTTGTACAATGGATAAATCTTTGTTATGTAAAGCTGGCCAGCCCAACTTTTACGCATAAGGAACCGAAAAATTTTCTGCAAGTGTTTTGCGGGCCTCTATTGCTATAAAAGGACAAATTGCAGCAATTCATTTTTCTTATCACAAATGCCCACTGCATGGACAAATAGTTAGTTAAGAACGCCGTATTGATTGCGTACGCAATTGACGCGGTTGCAGTTTAAAACCTAGTCTCATCATTCTGCTATGCTTTGAAAAAACACTGAACGGCGCATTCCTCAGCTTGGGGATTTAGCAATAGCTATAAATTTCAATCATATATCTAAATAAAACTAAAAAATAAAACAAAAAAATTTCAACTGTGGAGAGCAATATCTTGTATCTCCAAAGCAGGCCGAAGTAATCGCTCAATGAAAAGTTTCCCGTATTAAAGCCCTATAACGCTTTCGATGTTTTTCTGCAAATACAAATAAATTATATGCTGTTTTCTGACAAATCGCGCACAGCGGCTTTCTATGATTTTGAATAAAAAATGATTTGTGTTCTTCATCTTAAAAATTAAAGTAGAACGCTTTCTGCAAGTAACCTATTTAATTGAATAGATTCTGCAAAACCATGCCGGCTTAGCTGTCTTATTCTCTGATTGTGCGCGTATTTGTAGTTAGCAAAAAGCGCGCAGCACACATTTAAACTAGACGCAATACAGGAACGCACACAATTGGCAAAGCACAGAGTTAACTGCACGAGACATAATTTGCACATTCTACTACATCCTCCTTTACAATAAATGTTGAAAAGGATAATTACAACAAGCAAATACAGGTCCTAAAATTTGTCGTAACTTAAACGCTGAGGTGGTTTTGACACACGGCTAGAATGAATAACATAACTTGACGTTTCATCCTTACTGTTTTCTGCATCACCATTTTGCTCAGTTGAAATTTCAACAAAGTGGTGGGCACTATTTTCAAAACAGCATCTTTAAAAATTAAAGTAGAACGCTTTCTGTTAGTAACCCATTCAATTGATTAGATTCCGCAAAATTTTTTGTAGAAAAAGCCAGGATCAAGAAAATGTTTAATGTGCGAAAATCGTAAGATTGGTGTTTTGATGCAGAGGTAATTGTTTGCTTATTTAATAACGAAATCAATTTGGTTTAATAGATGTTCAATTAGAATTGGTTTGACTAGGTTAAGATCATAAGATGAGGAATTGAACTCAAGCACTATCAGATGCTTGCAGTAGGAATCGAATTCTATGAGAAGATTTTCTTTTCTTACATTTTCACTGTTTTCTAAAGATTCGAAAATATAATGAAATTTTTCGTTGATAAGTCGGTAAGCAGAAGAAGATATTGCTTCCAAATAATCGATTAAATTTTGAATCAATTCCTTTGCATTGCCAGACATTATAAAACACTTTTCACCTTCAAAACCATGGACATTCGACGTGATTCCAACACTCATTGAAACATGGCTGGCTTCAAACAGAAGCTTCCGTCCACTTTCGAGTAGCTGTTCACAAAACAAGTACGCTTGAAAGTCGTAACATGCATAATACGGGTAAATACGATCTTGCTTGGGCACCCGTATTACGATTTGTTTAAGCTTTTTAAATATTGTATAAGATTATGGTAAACGTCTCCGGGAAGCATATTACCAATTTGTAAACCATTTCAATGTACGGGGCTGTTTTTGCCCAATCAGAGAAAAGGATTTCTTCTCATTTGCTCTAAAAGAGAAAAAGTTTTTCAAACCTGCTCTTAAAGAGCAGTGTGTGAATTGTAGTAGACTACACTGGTATAATAGAAATAGAAAGTTTTTTAAAACAATTTTTTTAATTAAATTTGGAAATATGCGCTGAAGCTAATGATTTGGTTCAAATTAACAAGTTGTAAAACTCCTTCCTTTTTGGTTCGCTTGTTTCAATGTACGAGTACATTGCATTTTTTAACTCCTTTTCTTAACGAGCTCATAAAAACATTTCTTTTTCTTGCTTCGCCCACTCAATGATAAATTGGTAATTGATTACAGTCTCAGTAAGATGACGCGCAACAACTTTAAAAGCATTTTTGAATTTTAATCGTAGATTGAATCAGAGTGATCTGTAGTTTTTTGTTGTTTCAAAACAAATAATTGTTTTAATCTATTAAATCTAAATTTGGGCTGCGTTGAAAAACAATCTTTGTAAATTTGACTATTCTGAATAATAATTGTCGTGTTTGTTAAAATATTGCTTCTACACTGTATTTAGAATTACGAATTACGCTTCAATAGATTTCAAATCAAGTTTGGATTGAGGTTTCTCGTCAATTAGTTTAGGCGGCTTATCTAAAAAAAATAGGTTAAATCAAGTCAGCTAACACAAATCAAATATAAAAATTTAATACAATTTTTTTAATCTTAAAATCAATTTTTTTTTACATTATATTAAAGTTTTTAATTAAAAATTAAACTATACAGATGCATTTGATACAAATAAACTTGCTTTAATGCAATTACATTCTACTTTTGTCAAATTTAATCAATTTTTTCCAAATTAATTTTAAAAAATTTCCTACGTTATCAAACTACTGTAATCTATTACACTGCTCTTGAAGAGCAGGTTTGAAAAACTTTTTCGCTTTTGGAGCAAATGAAAAGAAATCCTTGTCTCTAATTGGACAAAAACAGCCCCGTACATTGAAATGGTTTACAGATTGGTAATATGCCTCCGGGAAATATTTTACGAACTGCAGTCAGGCAAGTTTTAGTGTGACGGTAGTAATTATTGTTTTGATGTCATAATTTATTACAATGCATACATTGATAGACAAAACAATGCTTTTCAAAATCTATGATTAACCTCAGGTGGTTTTTAAATACGTTTAATTTCATTGTTTCAGGGTACAATTCGCGGCTGCGTTGAATTAATTTTGCCTTTTTATTTTCTAATTCATAAGCAACAATGTTAATCTTATAAAAATTCTCTAGTTCAACAAAATCAAATAAACTTACTCTAGAAAATTCACTTACATTGAAATATGTACAGTATTCAAAAATAGTTGCTTTGCAGCGCAATTAGAACAAGGACGGTCAGAGCCACGGAACACGGCCAGGCATCGGAGAAAACAACAATTGTCTTACGCAGATACGTTGGCAAGTCCGTGATTGTTAGTGATACAATCGGGTAATTGAATGGCTGCTCCTAATGGCGCGTCTTGCCGATGATTGATATAGAATCTAATGCTTAAAATCTAAACTATCTTCCACTTTGTATCGGGTTGTGTTATGTTGTGGATAAAAATTTCTTCGTCAATAGAATTAAAAAAGTCGAGCAATTCTTGTCTATCACTTATTAACAAAGCTGTTTGCAACATCAAATGATTGTTATAAGAAGCATGAAAATAACGCAGTTCATCCGTTTCAATATTTTTTAAAATGTAAGCTAGACTGTAATTAAATTTAAAACAATTTTTTTGATGTTTAAATTTTTTTGATGCTTCCATGATTTTTTGATTTATTTCTTAAAAATCTTTGTTATACTAAAAATTAAATATATTCTGCACTCTTTTTTTCTTTCTAAAGGAATGAATGCTTGATCAATACTTCTCCATAAATTCTTTTAGGTCAAGATTAATTTTGTCCACTTGTTTGTCATCTAAAATCTCGTGCTTTGATTTTTTAGCCACAGGGTATGTTGCTGCTTTAATGTAACCGTGACGCTTTATTTTCAGACATTCTTTTGCTCGACGACGCTTCAGAACTAGAAAATGACGCAAACCCAAGGTCACTCCTCTTATAAATTAAAAGTGTCTTGCCTAGCAAAAAAACATAAAGCATGCAAATCGAAGACTTATCTAAAGCTATGTTTTCTGAGGAATGTATTCTGCAACAGTTAGTGGTGAGAAAAAAGAAAATTAGAAGAACCATGGAAATAAAGTTTTAGGGAAGATACACAGTTTCAACAATAAAACACCCATCAAGACAGATGGTCTGGGAGCATTTTCCAAAGTTTGGCACGGTTGGACTGTATTTTTTTGCCCCCAGAAAGCACAATGATCAGTTTCAGGTATAAAAAATTGCTGAAGAGAAATTTGATATACATATGAATATTTACCAGTTTACGGCTTTTATGCATGACATTCCTGTATGTCACTGCTTAAAGGCTGTGACACAACTTTCAGCAGAAAAGAGTTTGACAACATTGAACCAGCGCTGAAACAGCCGAAACCTAAACCCCATCGAACATCTACGGAAAATAATCAATAGCTAGGTTGTAGAGAAGAGAAACAACCTTCAAGTGCTGGAGGTTAAAATTACGGTAAGTGATAAAAAATGTATGGGTAAAAGAAATTTCTCAAGATTGTTCTGAGAAATTAATTTGCAGTAAGCCGCGAGGCATTCAAGAAGTTATAAAGAGCAAAGGAAGAAGGAGAAATTACTAAAATCGCAAGTCACTCTTTTAATTTAAGTGTTTTGTTAATTTACAAGTAAAATAAATCAGCACTGTTAGTAATTTGTGGTTCTGTTGCTAATAATTTCTGATAAATAGCAAAAATGCGACCTGGTCTTAAACTTTTGCTAATGACTGTACATAGATTGTAGATTAGCCTTTTAACGTTTTCTGTTTTACATACAAATTTTTTTCCATATTTAGTTATACAAAGATTAAATCGGAAGCATTACGTTATTTTTGAAAATAAACTTTAGAATGAGGTAGTTTCCCGAAAACAACGTGCTTAAACAACGTTTCCCGAAAGCAACATGACAACACATGCAAGAGATTGAATTGAATCATTTGAAATTTGGGCAGGCAGGAATTTTTGATTTAGTTAAAACGATTTTCTTCCGGTGCTGCGTTTGAAATGATTTAGCCTAATATTGATATTATATAGGTTGTGAGATGTTGTTTGTTTAGCTTACTAAAGGCCCTTTTCCGCTACAAGCTTAGAATAGAGCATTCTTTGTTTGTCTTATTAATTTTTTTATTTTTTTTTTCACGCTTAAACGTTAAGCGAAGCAAAAAAATCAAAAAAATTAATAAGACTTTATTTCACGCTCGTAGTGGAAACAAGTCTGTACAAATGTAAATTGATGCAAGTTTTTAAAATTGTGGTTTGTTTTGTCGTGATATTAATATTAAGATTTTAAAATATTATTTTTGATTTGAAGATTCTTGATCAACAAGATTTTTGATTGTTTTTCCTGCAATCTGATAAATTTAATGTTGTGAAACTGTTTAGAAATTCTTGCAGATTAGTAAATCATTTACCATTGGTATTCATATTGCCTTATGTTGACATCTAACTAATATGACCTAATATTCGCTATAATCTGGACTAGCTGATCTTTAAAACTACCGTTTTGGTTCTTCTGATAAATCTTACCAGTTGTAGGTCATATTATTTTAGAAATATTGATATAATCTTTGTTTTTACACTGGTAAACACTGGAGAATGAGTAAAAATTTATCAACAATAAAATGCAAAACTAAATAAAAAAATTATAAATGATAGGTTGCAATGTCATTGTATTGAAAGTTACGAGTTTGGTTACTTAAATTTTAGGCCCGTAAAAGTACGGCTAGAACTCTACTGCGTAACTGGTGTGCCGCAAGTTGATGCTAGGTGTGCCGCGATATAACTGTAATCTGAACATGTTTTTTAAACCAAAAAAAATTTTACTTTTTGCAATTTAATTTTTGCGACTGCTAAACAACTTGTTGATTCAAACTCTACCTAGTCTCTCAGTTTGTATTAACAATTGTTTTATGCATTGTTTGTCGGCAGCACGGCTGAGTGGTGAAGAGCGCCGTTTGATAGCGCACGCAATCGACCTTATCCTGGTTCAGAACTTATTCGCACCATTTTATTCTGTCGTGAGGAAAGTCAATTTACGGTACATTCCTCTGCTTGGCAGTCTTAGCAAACAGTTTTAAAATTCTGTCATTTTTCTAAATAAAAATTTCAACCCGTCATTAGCAATAAGAAAAGACTGGTTTGTTTGATGTTTTGAGCTCTACTGCGCATGCGCTGGCGCCCTGACGTCATCGGGCGTCTGTCATGTCAGTGCGAAAACCCGAAAAACAAGCTCTAAAGAATAAATTTTAAAAAACAGGATAACCGTAAAGAACAGTCTAAACCTATACTACTGACCTTAACTTCAGGCTTGAGTTTAACATCCAAGACAGTTACTGTCAAGCCTAAAGAATACGCTAACCTAGACTGTATTTTTAAACCAAGTACAGGTATAAAATTTTTTCAAAGGCAAGCTAGATGTGATACCTATGCTCAATCTCGAAAAGTTGTAATTTAACTTTTTCTATGTAATAGACCACACAAATTTATTTATTTATTTTATGATATATTCGCTTTCTAGGGCTACATTACAAAAGCTACTTGTTTCAAAAATCTATTTAGTTTCAAATTTTATTTGAAAAGCAATTTTTGTTTTTAGTCTTACCTGATGAAATTAAAAAAAAGTTTTATGCAGCTTTAAGATTGATAAGTTTTATTTAAAATGTTTTTAATACTATTTCAAAAAATTTGGTTTGGCATAAAAGCTGTATAGCAAATTAGTATTAGTAAAATTAGTAATATTAGTAATATCAGTAAAAATTAGTAAATACCGAAGTTTAAAAATTTGAAAGTTTATTATTTGAAAACAAACTTAGTTTAAACACCCAAAAATCAACTATTTTTATGTTTGGTGAAAAAAAATGTAAACAACAAAATAAACATCCAATTATGTAATAATCAAACTCCCCAAAGTGATCAAGTAAAATACTTGGGTATTCTAATTAATAAGCATTTAAAATGGAAACCTTATATTGATGAATTGACTACTATATATTTAAATCTGTTGGAATATTATATCATTTTCAAAAATATATATCCAATAATAACTTGAAAAAAAATTATCATTCTTATGTAAAAAGTAGATTGCAATATGATATTCTATTATGGGAAAAAGCTAACCAATCAACATTATATAATTTGAATAAAGTTGATAATAGAGCTCTAAGATATGCTACACAGCTACCATATAGAATAAATTTAAATACAATAACGTAGATAAACCTCTATATAATACAGTTAACAAGCAAGACAATGTACTTATTTTACATTGAGAGGCGTGATTATGATGCAAAAGCTTGTTTCCGGTGACTATTCCCCAGTCTGCAACTCATAGTCACAGGAAACGAGCTTTTGCATTACAATCACGCTTCTCTATTTAAAAAAGTAGGAATCTAAGCATCTCCGGAAGCAGGTGTAGGTAATTCTTGAGGGTTGTACAAGTATAACGCCTTTGGGATTTTTCTTCAGGTCAGGATGGTAAATAGAGATAAAAATTTTTTAAAATGATACATTTGTAATCTTCCAGATAAATCGAAATTTTTTTGAAACTTTCTCGCTTTGCTATTTCAAACATTATAAACCTAACGTACAACAATCCTACTCAAAAAACAAGCCCAACAAAATGTATTTTATACTTGAATTGAAAAGTTTTGAAGTGTGCCGCAAGTGAAAAAATTATGCGAACACTGGACTAGAACACAATAATGTCTATTTGGATCATGAAATATTTGCGTTTTATTGTTTATTCAGAGATTCTTTTAAAATTGTTCTCTTATTAAAAAATATGACTAAGTAATAAACCTGCATTAGAAATTATGACTGAAGTTGAATTTGTTAATCGAACCGTTATACTTACCAGTGATTTGAAAGATTGTGGATTAAAAGATATTCAGAAGAAAATTTCTGACTTTTTAAAAAATCCTCAAGCCATCAAACAAGTGCGAAAATGTAAGGCTAAAGATGGAAAAGTAATTCCGGGAAAGTTTGAGCTTGACCTCTTTAATGTTGCAGGTACTTTTTTACATTAATTATAAGTTAAGTGTAAGCCTACAGTAACTATATTTCAAAGATAAGAAAAACGATATTTTAATAATTTTTGATAAAAACAAATGTAAGTTGAAAATGTATGATTACTGTATGTATTTCCAAACAAAAGCAAGTAAACTGCTTTAGCCACGCATTTATATTGATCCCTTCAATAAGTAGCATATAGTGCAACCGACAACACGTACACAAACACACAAACTCTGAAACTTATTAGACCTAGTTTATGTAAATATTCGATATAAGATTGAGTTTAAAGCAGTGCTCTTTAATCTTTTTATTATCACGAAACCTTTGAGCTAATTTTTCAAATTTCGCGGAACTTCTATTTACCACATTAAGTAACAATCAATGGAGAATTCTTAAAGTTTTTATGGAATGTTGAAGAAACCGTAGGATTAGGGGAACTTCGGTTTGTAGAGCGCTGCTTTAAGGTTTCCAACAAACGCGATTACAAAAGAATATACTCTGGCCCGATCAAGACGTTGCAATCAATGCAAAGTGCGAAACTATGTCAGTTACGTGTGTTCTAATTGGTTTTAAAACCTTAAATTTATCTTACATCAAACATATATCTTGGTTCAAACAATTTACAGTATATACTTTGTAAAAGTAAATAATATTTTTAATTGATTGAAAAAATAATCGTATTTTATAACTTTGTATTTTCATCAAACTAATATAATTTAGATACATACTTTATCTCGCTGTCAGTGAAGATAAAAATATGAACAAAGTTTGAAATTTGAAATTGATGAATTATAAAACTTGAAGATTTTTGTTATTAACTAAAACTTTGTAAATTTTTTGACCAATTTTTACTGTATTAACTGCTAATATAGGGTATAAAATTGATATTTATGCAGTAATTATTGCTATTGCATGGTACAAGTATTATCCAATTACCAGTATTACTTTGTTTAACACAACCAAGTTGTTTAAAACTTATCCGGTTTGGGCCAAAAAAGCCAAATATAAAAAAAAGGATCAAGTAAAATATGAATTGGTTTTATTTGCTTTAAACTTTGATGTGAAAAAGCTGTTTGCTTAATGATGTTAAGAAGAAAGATTTCAGTAGTAACAATTGTAAATTTGCAGCACTTGGTGTGCACCACCACGCCACGCGGCACTCGCACAGAATTTTTAAAACTGGAATGGCCTTGTAGTCGTTGAGGATCAGAACGCGTTATCCATCACAAATCGCAAGCCACCAAAAAATTTATTCGACAAATTTTCCAACACGATAACGAGCAATTGATGAATAACGGTTTTCTAAAATTTACATATTAATTTATAAGCAATGCGAGACGAACGTTAAAATTTCAATACACAAATTTGGGATTTACTATTAAGCCGGAAAACAGTTCTTATATATATTTCAAGCTACTAATTATAAATTACTTTCCACTAAGCTATAATTTAATTTTGCAACTATATATATAAAAAACAACACAATTATATAAATTTTTTCAACAAAACCAATAAAAAACAAACTCACCAACTTTTTGCGGCCAAATTACAAACAATATTTCAATATTTCAGTAAACCAGTTTTGCTGTTAATTCTATTAATACTATTGATTCTTCAGGGCCGATCTATTTAAGACGCAGCTAACAAAGCGGTTTTGTCACATGATTTTGCGTTTTGTCACATGATTTTGCTCGAAGCGAAAATGTCCAAACGGTCAAACGATTTATGATTAGTTTCGCGCGAATAAGCGCGGACGACGACGTGGTCAAGCCATTTATCAAACAAATGACGTCGCGCCCAACTTTATCTAAACAAACAAGGCGCGAAAATCCACACTTGGTCCATCACCTCTATAGTAACCTATTCCAAAATTGAATAGACGTATTGACAAGCCTTATTTGAACTTTTTAAAATCATCTGCACAGTATCTGCTACTCGTAGTCCAATGTGCAAAAAAGCGTTTTAATCGCTGCTAAAATTTGATTTGGAGATTTCAACAGCCTGAAAAAATAAAATAATAAACCCTCAATCTTAGTCCTGTCTAAATTTGAATTAGAAAATTATCCAAATTGCGACAATGAATTCTGTTAAGTTTTCTTTTTTGTTTTGGCATTTTTTTTATTTTATTTTTTATACTCATACTATATATTTGTTCTCTAGGTGATGCAACCATGCAAACTGTTACCTTAGCTGGTGTGGTTTATTGAGTTTTTGCTTGTTTCAACGTTGTTTCGTTTTGTTGCATGTCCCTTTTTCCGTAGTGTAATTATGTTGCTGTAAGTATTTTGTTTGACCAGTGGCGGAAATAAAAAGCGACTGAACTGAACTGAATATTAACCAGTAGATGACATTCCATTCTAATCCTCAAATTTGTTCATCGTCAAGTTTAGTAATTTTTAAAAATTTTTTCATGGTTACGACATGACTTTAATTAAAAATTTTTGGTCAAATTCATGATAAGAAAGTAATCACCATTAGAATTTTTACGAAAAATCTAAAGGATTTGATTTTGCTTTAAAAATTAGCTCAGAATTACAAACCAAATGATAATAAGAAGCCATTATCCACGTCAGAAACAAAGTTCTGACTTTTTTCAATGACGTGTTCTAATTGATTGGTGAAATACGAACAAGCTTAATTAATCGGCATCTCTCGCTTCAACTGATTGTTGTTTTCGGAAACAATTGTTTTTTGAGTTGTGTAAGCAGGGTGAGCAACGTAATGTTAAATAATAATGTATTATATCAAATTATTTTTGTGTTTGTTATGTTAAAGCATAGCTGCCCGACCTTTTACCCACCGCAAACCAAATTTTTGTTTGTAAATCTATCGAGGACCGTAATCTCTTCAATAATCAAAAAGAAGACGTTTTCTTTTTTGGTCTTTACTTTGTGTTCAAAAAATTTTTTTTTAAATTTAACGTCAACAAGTAGAATTCTTGCCTTAAATTTAGTTAAAAACAAAAAAACGTTTCTTTTTGATTAAAGTACCAGGAAATAAAGTGGTGACATTTTTTTATGGTATTATACTAAATTTAAGATAGTTGTTCTATCATATAGTTGTTTGGGGGGTTAAATTAAAATATATTTCCTTAAACACAAAGTGAAAACTAAAAAAAGTCTTAGTTTTCCTGCAAAAACTTTTTTTCGTTTTTCCTAATTCAAGCGAAAAACCTCTTTCTGGACCTACAATATAGGCATGGCCTAATATAGCTAAACGCTAGTATATCACGTTGATTTAGCATTTAAATAAAGATCATGCTTAGATGTTCAACGATTAGTGTCCAAAGCAGTTTTATACTTGGAACACGATGACGCTCTTTATAATGTGCGAGTGACTCGATCGCGTCCAAGAAAGAGCCTTGTTTCTTCCTCTTCCACGAAGACAGGAGTTGATAGTAAGTTTTTTGCTTTATTATAAATTAAAAATTGAAAATTTTGTATTTAATTGTTTCAGCAATTTTCTGGAGCGAATTTTTTGTCGAATATATCCCCCACGCCTCTCAAACGATGTTACTTGCGATGCTGATTCACTGACCAATTTCACGTGTCGTTCAACTGCTTGATCGTGGCATGGGTGCATTAGTTTTAAAGCATTGCTCTTTAATTGGTTCAAGTTTTCTTCATTTAAATGTTTAATGGCTGGGGGCTCAGTAATTTCATCAAGACTGATCATTTGGTGGACCTACCATTCTTGACCATCTTGATCATTCTTGATAACTAACATCATTTGAGAGGCATGATGAATATATTCGACAAAAAATTCGCTCCAGAAAATTGCTGAAACAATTAAATACAAAATCACAGTTTCTGTCTAAATAGAAAGCAGCATGAGCTTTCGAGCAGATACTTGAATCGTGCATTGATAACCTGTGATACTGTCACTCCTAATGCTACAGTACCTGTATTTTTTCTTGATTGCCAACACTTTACCAATATTTGAATGCTAATTATGCATCGTATCTGTAAGGTACCATTTAGAGTTGCGCATTAATGAGCACAAATCGCTTTTGTTTTACAATGTAATAATCAATTAAGCACAATTACATTGAAAAAAACATACTTTGGGTTAAATTATGCTCAAGTTTAGGGTGCAACTTATATTTCAGTTGTGCATCTAAGCTTTTCATCTTCTTGATTTGCAATTTACTTAAGTGGTAGACTTGCAAATTTTGTATTCTATTTTAAGCAACTAAGTACTGTTTATTCGTCAAATCGTCATATATGATATGTGAGCTGCATCTGCCACTATTGGTGATGTAAAGATAAATATAAAAAAAAAACAGTTAACTAAAAATGTCAGATGCAGTCCGAACAAAAACAATGCAATAACAACAACAACAACAACAAAAATTTTGCAATATATTTTTTCTTGGGTGTATTGGTGTAACAACAGCAACAACGATTTTTGCAATAGATTGCATACTGTTTATTCTATTTGCGATATCTTATTATTTGGTTATCTTCACTTTAATTTTGCAGATATGCATGATGCAAAGTACCTTCAACATGTAATTATGATAACACAGAAATACTGTACAAATACAAGATAGTGTTTATTGATACTGTTCAATTTTGTAGGCTCTAGTTTTTTTTTACCGGTCGTTTTAATATCATTTTCATGCAAAATCACATAAAGTTTTTGATGATCCATATAAATTTTTGCTTGATTTCATTTTGAAATAAAAAATTTGTGAAACAAATGCTTATATAATGGTGCTCAATTTTGAGAAAAATTGTCTACATTTGTAATAAGACAATTGTTTAGTTACAAACTATACTGCATTCTTCAAAAACTACAATAAAATGTCACTTTTTTGATAAAAAAAAGTAGTTTTTTCAAATTTACTCCAAAACGAGTAGGTTTACAAAAAAAGTTCTTTTAAGACAGATATAAACATGGTGATTCTGCAACTTTTAAGATCAATACCAACTTTCTACTATGTTTAGTTTTCAAGATATGTCAATTTTTCAAAATTTGACCTTTTTGTGACCTTTGACCTCCGGTAGGTGGGTGGGTTCAAATGCCAACCCTGCCAAACTTTCCGAAAGTTAGTTTTGGGTGATTTGCCAGGTTTCTAGATGGGTGATGTGGTGTTAATAACGAAAAAGGTTTTTTCACTCACCCTAATAGATAATCAGGAAAATTACAATGATGATTAAATTGAGTTTAAATATTTTATTTAATAACTTGTTTTCTTTGTTTAAAATTGAAACAGAGCATATGGGATGACCTGATATTTTTTAAATTAATTTCTGAAGAATGTCATAATGCCGCTTGATGATGTATTTTTTTGCAGCTAAAACTGTTTTTGGACATAATATAAGTAAACTACAATATTCACAACCTTTTTTGTCATTGTAGCTTTGAAAAGAAACAGACGCGGTTGGGCGTGCTATTAGTTGGGGGAAAAAATTTCCCCACGGCCGAGTAATTAGACCATGTTGTATTGTACCATAAACAGTGGGGTACTTTATTGAATTAAACAAAACTAAGGCAACAGGCCAGTAGCTGAACGCTGCGTAAAGGCCAGAGGATAGGCATAAAAATCAACAGAATACTGTATTGTTTCTTTGAAATTCGATTTAAAGCGCATTCATTATCAAATTGCTTTTCTAAGACTGCTGTTTTAGCATTGTTCCGTAAATTGACCGCACAAAATCTTTTTTATAATTGTTTTTTCCATTGCTATATTTATTCTGACTCGCAAGAAAGCTTCGGAGGCGCTATACACAAAGCAACTTACTAGCGGTTACCCTGATCTACTTTCGTAGATGCCACGATAGTGTTGCCCGGTTGAAATTTTTATTTTACTTTATAACTTTTTTTATTTAGAGATATGAGAGAAATATAAAACAGCTCGCTAAGACTATCAAGCTGAGAAAATTGCCGTAAAGTGGCATTCCCAAGGGCACAACAGAAGGGTCCGAGTAGGTTTTGAATCACGACCATATCGGTAGCTTTCATCGTCAATTACGGTGCTCTTGATCACTCAACCAAACTATTTTATTGTCAATATAATCGGGTTTGAAATTACTACATTGGAATCTCACATAAATGTTATAACTATGTTTTTCAAAATAATTCAATTTTGTGAATAATATTAAAAATTTATGTGCTATTGTAAGTAAATAAGATAATTCAATTTAAATAACTTACAATATTTAAGACAGTTTTGGTGTGGGTGAAGTCATGCAGTTTTACATTTTAAACATGTGAAATAAAACTCAATCAAAATAAAAAATGAAGTCATTGTATTATTTTTACAGGTTTGTAGCAGTTTTCCTAATAACTCTAATTTTCTATAACGATATAGGTTTCACAAATAAATTAAAGTTTACTTTTATATGAAGTCATTTGTGTTTAATTAGTTTACAAAAAGCACAAACAAAAATATTACAAATATTTAATTTATTCACCTGGTGGATTAATAGGGTTAAAATAGAATAATTGTTTGTTTTTTTTGCGATCAAATTTGATTAGAATTTTGAACCTTAGACAAAATAAATGAAATCCATGGTTTAATTTTACCAACGACTTGTTTATGACGCTTTGTGCTGCGAACAGAAAACAAGAAACTTTCTGCTAACGAATTGCAGTAAGCATTCAAAAACATGCTTGCTTGTTTGAAGCTTGTCTAAAAAGAGATGATGCTAATTCTTGCCATTTCGCGCAGTTGCAAGCAGTAAAATATAAATTTAATAAGCTGAACCTCTTAGAGTTTTAATAAAAAATAGAACCATGATCACCAAAATCTGCAGTATTGTTAGCAATGGAATGCGAACTTAAAACTAAAACCTTAGGAAAATAAATAAAGCATGTTCAGGCTCTTAGTTTCTTTGAAGGTTTGGGTAAAAGTTGATAACCTTTTTGGCAGCCAAAACACGAATGTATCACAATTTATTTTTGTGGTGCTATTTTGGCTCGTTATTTACACGATGAAATATCTATAATTTACCAATTCAATTTTGATAAGGTTAAAGTTGGGTAGTTTTAGGCATGTTAAACCAATCATTGATGTTAAACTATTTAAAATGTAGATACACGATATGTAAAAATACTAGATAAAGAAACTGTGTAGATATCATGCCAAACTAGATTCGTGACATGTACCTAACAAACTAAAAATAGCAACGTTTTGGATTACTCAATTTAATGAAATCCGTGGAATGTCAGCGACAGTGGCGTGGGGTCAGGGCATGCAAGTCATGCGCTGCATGATCAAATTTTTAGGGATTGCGTGACAAACTTTGGCGCGATGAGGCATATATTTTTTTAATTTGATAGGAAATGGAATTGATTTGGAATGAAATTAGAGAAATTTGAGGCTGATCCGAGGTGAAGACCTTTTTTTTTAGGGAATGCTACAATTTCAGGACGGAAAGGATAAAAGTTGAGAGAAATTGAAAGGGAAGACCTTTTTTTTGTTTTTAGAGATTAACGCATTTCCAGAACAAAAAGTGCATTACCCAGGAGCGATTTGAAATCATGATCTTTTTTTTAGAGATCACCTTGAATCTAGGACAAGAGAATTGGTCTGGAATACCATAATATTAGGATTAAAAATTAAAATATCACACAGAATCTTTTTCCTACTAATAATATATTGCATGTCTGACTCATTGACTACCCATAAAATACCCAATTTTATGACCCGGTTTTGGCATGCCAATTGCATAACTAATCTCAGAGGTCATCGCACGCCACTGGTCAGAAGTGTTATTGCAAAATCAAAAAAGCAAAAACCTTTCAAAAAATAACTATGAACAAAACCCGTATTTTACTTAGGGTTTTTTTTTGATTAATTTTTCATTGTATTATACTGTAAAATATTAACTTTTGCTCTACTATTAGATTCTCAACCAAAACTTGTTCAAGAAGCTTTTGCTGAAAATGCTTCATCTTCTGGCGATTCGGAAAAAGAAGGTGTTGCTTTTGTAGTGTTCCTGTATAACTATGTTATCTAAGTTTTTATTGCTTAACTAAATTGCTTTTGCTATTTAGTCCAGGCTTACATTGTTGTAATTTAATTAAAACTTAACGTATCATCTTTTTTCAATTTTTTTTGAGATTTTGAGTTAAAAAACATTTTTATATTCTTTAAAACACAGAGCAGTTTGTAGTTTGTTTTAACTTTTTTACCACAGTAGCAACCGTTTTACACTTGAAACCCATGCAAAGTTTAAAAAGTATAAGACGAGATTTTTTCATCGTGATTTGGTTGGCAAAGCTATACCCTTCAACTGTTGTCACCTTAACAGGCCTTATGATTCAGCATCTGTCACAAAGAATGTCTTAGTCAATTCTTTCAAAAAAGATTAACCATATCCAAATAAAAAACAAAATAGGTTGCTTTAAATCTTAGTTATTAGTTTATCTGTTTGTATTTACTGGGCACGTACTTAAGCTTTAAAATATGCTCTATTCCTGAACAAGATACCAAAAATGTTTTAAGAAATTTAGCAGAACTCTCTATCCACGCAAGAACAGCCCCGACAGAAAAAATTTTTTTAGTTCTTTAACCGAAACGTCAATGTCAAAGCGCACTTATAAGTAAGCCAAGAGTCAAGTTCGGTAAAATATCGCTGACGTACAATGATGTGGAAGGTCCATGATCACTTCGATCCCTGTAAAAACTATTTCGGTTACACTGCATGTATATATAGGCTATAAGCGAATTGTCTCACAGTGCTGGCACAGTGCTCGATAACCAGGTTTGAGCAGTTTATTTAAATTAAAAACACTACAACAAAAGAGTTGCAACCACGAAAATCTGCTTTATGACAGAATGATATTCTATTGACATTCTATTTGAATAAGTAACCACGTGACGGTTTTATAAGATGAAACAGACTGTCGTGGCTTCAACTCTTTTGTTCTAGTGTTTTTAATTTATATATATATATTTTTTTTAAGGCAAGATATTTGGTTGGATGATAATTGGATATAGAAATAAAAAAATGAATATGACTAAAGTTACTTGATATTTTAGTTGCTCAACCTGTTTCAGCGATTCAAAGAACTCAACCTAGAAGTCCAAGACAATTTTATCAGCGAAAGAAGAAACAGAAAAAAATTACCAGTAAGATGTAATGCAAATAATAATCGAGCTTTTTTTTTATCATTAATTTTTTTTATTTTTTATTTTTTATGATAGATATACCCGGTTTCGAAGAAAGAAAGTCCAAAGCTCTCGAAGAAATAGCGCCGACTACATGGTTTGATATACTACAAAGTGACCCGGATGTTTTCGAAGTTTATTCTGACAAGTAACTAATGTTGTTGCGTTTAATTGTTTTATTATGTTATTAATCTAACTACTTTGACGATTATAAATCATTATATTCACACGTTTAGGTAAATAATATTTTTTTTAGGACAAAAGAAAACAGACGCCTTTAAATCATTGATGAGCACGAGTATTGTTCATGACGTAGTATTGCACCTAGTTGGTTTGGTCAATATTTTGTAATTAATCAAAAAGAAAAAAATTTTGGTTATCAATTTTCTTAATTTTGCAATTTTCTACTTTACTATACAAAGATATCTCTAAAGTAGTAGCAAAACTCTGGGGCAATGTTTGTCTATCTGATCGGACTAATGCTTTTTAGGCTGTTCAAGTTTGCATGCACATTTTTTAAAGTCTAATACAAACAGGCTTTAGAATACTTATATTCCTTTGCTGAACATACAGACCTAAACTCACATTTATTTTCAAAATGTAGATTTAGCATTAATGACAAAAAAGTCAATTTGAAGGAAAACAACAATCTATAACAGCTTCGTTAAGTTTTTTAACAGTTAATGAAATATGTTTGTTAGATGTGTATTGGTTCAACCTGAATCTTGTACTGTTTGCCAAACGGAAATAACAGACTATGTTCAAAATAACTTTTCAGTCAAAGCCGTTAAATGCATAAGAGATGGTTTCCTTGTTCTCTTTAAAACTTCTGAAGGTAAGATGACCGTAAAATGATTGTGCGAAAAGATTTGTGATTAGCAAACATAACTTTTTAAGGGGCACCTCTGTGTCTTGAAAATATGTTTCTATACAGTTATATCACATTGGCATTTACTAAAACGCCATTTGATTTTTTGTTTAGTAAAGGGTTGGGCAGCCTTAGGAAATTGTAAATTTCATTCGGGGCTGGGCAAAGTTTTTATTTCAAACACCGACCAAACAAAAACTTACTAAAATTCGAGTGAAAGTTATAATAAAAATCTTTATTTTAAATTGTTTGTGAGAACGATCTTTTCAAATTTAAGTGAAGAAAAAATCAGACAGAACTTTATTTAAAATATAAACTGAAGAGCTTTTTAATATAGTGCCAAACAGACCCAAGTTGCCCGCTCCTAATTTAGTACATGGAACAACAAAAAAGATTTAGGTCAAAGTTTTTGTTTTCATTCTTTTTTTGCAAATTGAATTAAACAATAATCTTTTCAAGTGATTTTTTCCGAAAATTTTTACAAGTTTTTTTTGGAACTGTCAGTTTCCTACAAAAAACAAAAGCTTTGTTGAAATTATGCAATTTAAAATGTGTTTTAAGACATATATAAAACCGTTCAAGAAAAAATGTTTTTATAAGTACAGGTTGAAATGGGTGGCGTGCTATCTTTTTAATCTTTTATTGTAATTTAAAATATATTAAAGTAAAAATAAATCATTTGTTTTCCAAATTACAAAAAAAGTTTAAACTACATATATAATAACAATAAACATGCAATAAAAATGCAAAATTACTGGTTATGCATAAATTTTATAAAGGCTTGAAATTTCTTGTGCGTTTGCATTTATTGGGAATCAGCGACATTTGTCTTTCGCTCTACGTTTTTTCCATGTTTTAAAAAAATCTTCGTGTTTTAGCTGCCCGCAATTTTTTCCATGAGAAGCACACCATCGATGATTTAGAGTTTCGTGTCTACATAAAACCGGTTCCTCCTGTTTATCGTGATCGATTCCTTCTGAAAGTAAAAGATTGTTTTTCGCTTTTGTGTTTTAAATTTTAAATCTTCTAGTTGTGATGACGTGAAATAATAAGTTTAAGCTGGTCGAGCTGGACTTAAAATTTTTGACAACTGTTCAGTTTACTGCAGAACTTTTTGTCTCCACGAATTTTCAATCAGTAAAACAAACAGAACTATGTACAATTTATTGCGATGTCCTAAAAGCTTTTCTGAGATATGCTGTTTAAACCAGGAGTGTCCAACCCGTGGCCCGTGTAAGATTTGAAGTGGTCCGCGTAGTATTATGAAATGAACAAACGGAATAGAGTAATCGCTTTTTGAAAAAAATTATTTTATGCCGAGTGAAGACTAAAAAAAAGTACGTAGGTAAAACGTCCCAACAACTGAAACAACGAAGTTGACGGCATGTTCCAAAATTGATTAGAAATCAAGTTAAACCTCAAAAAGATCTTCCTAGGCGTCAATGCAATTCTATTCAAAATGCACCTATTTCGGATTTGACTATTTCAATTTTTGTTAGATAACAAATGTTGACCAATAGCCGAATCCGAAATAGGCACGACTAAAAAAAGTCTTCACTTGTAAAACTCCACAGCGCTGTTTTATTTATTTCGCCCGCGAACTTTTTTCATACGTCTAAATGGCCCTTGGATTAAAAAGGTTGGACGCCACTGGTTTAAACCAATCACATGTTTAAAATATTTCGGTTAATTTTAATCCCACAAAAACTTTGAAATTGTCAAAAATAATAAAACTTGTTGCTTAAATTTTATTAATTTTGATAATGAGTTATAAGAAGTATATTCAAAACGTTAAACAAAAATTTATATAATTACAGCAATTTTGGCACTATTTTTTGTTTCAAAATTTTCAAACATTCCTGTTATGTTGTAGCCCTTTTTGATTAAAGCTGATATGAAACGTATTTTACAGTATTTATTATTACAGCACCAGCGTTGTATTTATCAGAGCGTCGAATCATTTAAAATGATCTTTCGGTTTGGGTTCAGGTTCGGCAAAACTTATTTTTGTTGGTTCAGTTTCGTCTCAGGTTCAGCAAATTTTATTTTTAAAGGCTCAGTTCCAGTTCAGAAAATTTTAATTTTAGAGTTTCAGTTCCGATTCAGCTTCGGTTTGGGTTCAAAGAAAACAATTTGCGTTTAATACCTATTTTTGATTCAACTTTGGTTCAATCTTTATAATTTTATAAAATATTTTTTGGTTCATTTTTGCGAGCGTATAAACTAAAGACATGGCTCATGGATTGTGGTCCTAGACATGCGAAACCAAAGGATTTGGTGAATTAGAGAGTCAAAACAATTTTGTCCAAATCATGATTTTGTACAATTTTATCAAGAAGCCAAAACATAACTAAGCAGAATATATTAGCTTTCTTATATACCCGAAATCGTTTTGGCGCCAAAGAGGACATTACGTGGATCCCAAAGTTACTAACCAATGGCAAGTTTAGGAGTTACTTTAGCTTAGCAGAGGCGAGGAAAATTGTTGCAGCAACAAGAGGTAGAAAAATTACTGACAGATTAAGTCTGTCATAAATTTTCTCTTTCTTCTTCTTTTCTTGTTACTTGAATAACTTTTTAGTTGTACAAACTTTAAAATGACCAATGGTATTAACGGAATCATAAACTCTTTTAATTTTGTTAGTCTTTAAAAAGACTGTTTCTCTAGAATTTTTTCGGCCAACTTTTGTCAAAAGAAATAGTTGGCCATGACAAACTGCAAGAAAACGTGGTTATATAGGATTGGAAAACATCAAACGTACCATCGTCTCTGATTTAGAGAAAGAGAGTACGCGATTGGTTAAGCGCTCACTTGCGCGGCAAGTGAGAAAGTTTCAATCCATAGACGAATTCTTTTTGGCGACAAAAAGAGGGCTCAAGAGATTCTATAAAAATAATATCAAGTGTTTGCCATATGAAAAGATGATCTTACTATAGCTAAAATTGAGAACCAGTTAATATCGAATTTTTTCGCGCAAATTTTGTTATGTAACAAATGTTGACCAATTGTCGAATCCAAAATAGGTGCATTTTGAGTAGAATTGCATTGATGTCTAGGAAGATCTTTTTGAGGTTTAACTTGATTTCTAATCAGTTTTGGAACATGCCGTCGACTTCATTGTTCCAGTTGTTGGGACGTTTTACCTACGTACACACTATCGCAGTGGCACGAGTATTGGTATGCAATATTACTTTACTGTTGGGCAGGTAAAGCATTTTTTGAAAAGAAGGCAACATCTTTTTTAAAGAGAAAACTGTTTTTGCCGACACTGATCCAAAACAATTGTTGGTTGTTGACTTGTTTGTTTTTCGCATTATTTTTTTTTATCTCTATATATATCCTTCTGACGTGCAGGAAAGTTACGGAGGCGCTATACATAGGGTAAACAATTACCCCAACCTGCTTCCGGAGATGCCAAGATATTGCTGGCCGCTAGTAATTTAGTAGAAATATTACTGTAATTTAGAACTTCTTACCAAGACCACCAAGCAGGGGAAAGTGCCGTAAAGTGTCTTTCCCAAGGACACAACAGAATGACGCAAGTATGTTTTGAACCGAGATCATGTTGATCATCAGTCCGGTGCTTTAACCACTCGACCGCGCTGCCGACTATTTCAGGGAAGTGTTTCCAATCCATGGTAATTATAAATATACCGGATGTTTTTTTGGGCCGAATCATGTTCGAGAATTTAAAATTTTCTTTTTATTTCCGGAAATATTGACTTCTTTCGGATATCCATTCTGTGGAAAAATATTTTTGATTTTTCTGACTTCACTTGAGAGCTTTTCAGGAGAGAAAATTTCAAAAGCTCTTTGAATAAGAGTACCAATAAAATTTTGGTCCAAATAAAATTTAGTGCGTATTCTCTTTTTTGGTCCAAATGAATTCCAGCGTGTATACTGTATTTTAAATATGAGTTTTCTAGAACTTAAAGTAAAAAACTTTGTTAGATTTTTGACCAATATATCAAGAAGCAGCAGTGAATTGTTAATTTTTTTTTGAGTGTAAAACCAAATACGAGTGTGGAGAATTAAGTTTTTCAAGAAACTGGTTGCATTACGTTTTATTACTGAAAATGGCAAAAGTGCCATCAACATACATGTATCTAAAATAACGAGGAGGCTTAGAGGTGTTTTTAAAAGTAGATGTTTATAAAATCGCACAAGAATATTGGCAAGAGCAGGGCGGAGCGGACTGCCCTTGGAAACACTATCAATCTGCTGGTACATGATGTGATCGAAGCTGAATTCCACAGATTTGGTAGCGCTGAGCATAACTTGACAGAACGTGTCTTTGAAAAAGCTGGGCGAAGTTAAGTTGCTGTTATATGAAGTTTCAGCGCAGATGTTGATTGTTTCATCAAGTGGGATATTAGTGAACAAGCTACTGATGTCAAAGGAACAAAGAAAAGTAGCTTCAGGGTTAAGATCATTGATAGTCCGAGCAAAAGTAAAGGAATCTTTGATCCATTTCATAAAATATAAATCCAAAATAGACTGAAAAATAGAAGATAGGTATTTGGCCAATTCATGTCGAGCGGATCTGGTCATACAAAATATTGAGCAAAATGTTTGTTTTATTATGGACCTCAGGTAATCCATACATTCTTGGTGTTTGATTACCAGTATGAGGTAAGACTGCATAAACAAACCGGGTCAGTTTATCTTTTTTGGTAAGCTCTAGTAGCTGTCTTTGAAGTTTGGTTTCTATCTTGGCAGTGTTGTCGTTTTCATTTGTGGTACCCAAGCATTTATATTTAGACTTGTCAGATAAAATTTTGTTGATTTTGTCAATATTTTGTCACAACGGTTGTCCTGACAAAGCTATACCCTGTATAGCTTTTCCACATCTTATCTTTTGTCCGGTTTGCTGATTATTATATCAGAATTATTACGTAATGTCTTAATGGTTTTAAAGAATTTACGTTGCATACTAAAGTCAGATTTGTGAATGGACAAGCCACAGAACGAATGCACCAAATCGTTCAGTTTAGCCAACAATTATCAAAGTCCGTTTTGCTTGTGGATGAATGATATTATAATTGACCAATCAAGACTTCGAATTCTGTTAATACTTCTTCCTTGATGTGGGTAGGTGCTAGGAAGAAGTCAAGTCGATGAGCAAGAACAAGATTTTCGGTTTCAGAAAAACTATAATTAGATAAGTTATATCACCAAAATCCGAAGCAGAATCAGAATTTCCAAATTGCTGTTGTTGTATCCATCGGATATTATTAAAATGCTTGCTTTCACTTTATTTTTGTTTATATTAATCAATTTACAAAAACAATTTGAAAACCCTGATGTAATCAAAAAACGTCAAGAAACTTTTAGCTTGAATTAAAGTTGGACAAAAATAGAGATGAGGTTGTTATTTTTTGTTTCGCTATTGAGGAAGGCACGTTTGATGCTGGAGGGTACCTTGCTTTTGATTTCTTAACAACATGAGATAAGAATTTTTGACAAACTCCATACAAAAAGCAAGCCTTCGAAAAGTGTCTAGAGAGTTTAATAATCCAAAGCTTATCACGTCATTTGACAATGTTGTTGCGTTCGTTAATTTGTTGTTGATTGCACTTCCGTAGAAATTCATTAAATTGTACAATTGATTTTACAGCCAAGAATTTATTCAAATGTGGTACTTTGGGCAGTTTTTACGCTTTTTATCTTTTTCTCTTTTGCTTCTTTTTATTTCGAACACTCAAGAATACTGTCGGATATCTCCTACAATCTTTTCGCCGTTACGTAATCGTTTATTGTGCGTCGTCTGACTGATAGTTTTTTATCGGCGGCGTATACTGTTTGACCAATTGAAAACTTAATGTAGTAGTTGATTGGAGAAGTCCGCCACAATCTCTTAATTTCCATTGTTGTCACGTGGCATGACTCAATTTATATAAATAGGCCGCATTTTTTCATCAGTGGTTGGAAATTGTTTCGCATTGTTTAGCCTGTGTGGCTGAGTTTAAGTTATTTAAAGGTCAGTGTTGACGCTTTGGAATGTTAATTCTTAACAGAAAAAGAATTATTTTAGGCTGTGCGACAGACAAACTATTGTGTTTATGATAGTAATTATTGTGGCGCTAATTTTTTTAACAGTTTGTCTGTACGAAGTTGTGAATGATTATTCGCAATTGTTGGCAATGTAAATGGTTTTTGAAATTTGATGGAGCTTGGAAGTCATGTTTGTTTAAATATTGTAAATACATACTTTATAGTTAGAAACAGTGGTTTCTTTCTATATGTTGAGAAAAAAATTTTAGAAAATTTTTCAAGAACTTTAGAGTCGCGGCAAAGTATTTCTGAAGCCAACGTACCTAAAAATAGACACAGCTTTACTTGAGAGAAGGTATATGGTTTACCCAGTTCAACTGGTCCTTTTGGTTTCCCGTGTAAAGTTGTGACAACCAACAATGTTTGACGAATTGTGTTTGAATAAATTTAATTGTTAAAAAACGATAACATTTTGCTCCATTACACTTGGAAGGAGGAAAAAGCATATTATAAAAGAAACTTGTTATTTTATACGCCTAAAAATTTATTTACGTACTATATTCTATTAGCGGCCATTATTTAAAAGTAACTCTGTAATCCGTCTGGTAATAACAAAAACGCTGTACGTTTTTGTACTGAGTTATTTAACAAGTTAAAAATTACATCATGTACTTAATATCTGATATTCGTCTATACGTTTGTTTCGTTATCTTTGGTGCCTCTCCGTTTCAATAAACTTATTATATTTCAGCTTTAGCATGCTACCGGTATCTATTTGAAATTGCGCTTCTTTTATTTTTCCCATATGACCAAGTTTTGGCTTTAACCTTTTGCCTAGAACAGTCCTTTTCAACCTATGGGACCGTACGCACTTGTCCGGATGAAAAAATTTGTTTTGCGAATAACATATGTGGTGCGGATGAATGCGAATGAGAAATGTAAATGATTTCTTACGTTTAATTTACTTCTTGAATTTAGTTTTTTGTCATATCCTAATCTTATTTAATTTTTTGTTATGTCGAATAATATCATGATTTAACCTGGACTCGAACCACCGTAACACTTGCCTTATTTATAAATTTATTCATTTCTCTCGTTGTCATCTTTCTATGTAACTTGCTGCCTTGCGCGAACTTTTTTTAAACTTTAAATAGCACTCTGGTTTTGTTTAATGGATTTTAGCTAATTTAATTTCAAACGCTTAATTCTATTTCAATTATTATTATTGCTTTCTTTTCAGATTTTAGTCATAATTTTGTGAATAAAAGCCTAATTTACGGTTTACTTTATGACAAATGAATTAAATAAAGTTCTGTGTTTACCAAAATTGTAAGTATTAGTAGGCCTAAGGCATTATTTTTTATAAATATTACAGCGTTTTATTGAGTAATACGATAGGTTAAAGTTAAAGCCTATAAGTATTGTAAATTATGGCTTTACTTCTAATAAGCAAGATGCAACAGTACAGCAAGAAACGAAAGAAAAATTATAAAATAACGAACAGTTGACACTTAAAACGAAAAAGCAACAATTCAGCAAAAAGCAAAAGTTGAACGATACATTTACTGAAATGGAATTTCTCAAAAAATTTAGACAAAAACTACCTTTCGGCTGGTTGTGTTTTGTGCCAAGTCATACACCAAAATTCATCAATGGAAAAGTATAAACTGAAAAAGCCCAGAGACGTAAAACATTCTGAACACAAAAACAAGTCGCACGACAATTTGCTGACCAGCAGCAGGAACAATTCGAGTAATTGATGGTGGCACACTCTGACCAACCTTTCGTCATAACATCACTAAAAATAGCCCCTGTTTTATGTCTCAAAGGAAACGATTTAACTTGGCAGAAAGCGTCTTAAAACACTGTCAGGAGTTAATAGCGCAGGAGATTTATGGAGAAGCCCCGGGTGTGACCAAAAAGCAAAAACTGGCATTTTCCAATAATAACATACAAAGAAGATGTTCACTTATTACTGCATCTCGGAAAAAATGTTCCAACCGACTCGACTGATTCAAAATTAAATTCAAATTTATTTATTTGTAGCAAGCAAAAAGAATATCAATAAAATACTTATTGAAACAGTATGTTCAGCAATGCTTACACAGGAGACGGTGAAAAAAACATACGGCTATCAAGTAAATTGCCACCTTAAATTTGGTGATAGTTTATTTTCGGAGATTAATCAAACAATAAAAAGTGAAGAGAATCAAGAAAGCAAAAGGAAGCAAAAAAGCAGCAGCACAAAAAAAAGCTTACAACGAGAAAAAGGTCTGTATTAATTTTGATATGTGCCAAGCACATGGATCTCATTTGTTCAAATGTTTGCTGTTGTTAACGAGCTTAAACTTCGTAAAACTATTAGATACAAAAAGTTCGAGATTGAATCAGGTGATCAGCTTGCAACAACTATATTCTTACAATTCTACGTACAATCGTTTCAACATAAAGCATAAAACCAACAAACAGTAGTTGCAAAAAACCTTATTCTAATAAGATGTTTTATGAACCTGTTCTAAATATTGATATTACAAACCTTTCTAGCCATTTTTTCCTGAACTTTGTAAACCAACCTTGGTTAATTTTTTATACATGTGATTTATTGTTAGTGCTCTGCGAGCTTACTTAAAGTGTTCCGCTGAATAACGAACAGATGGTTGGTTATTTCGTAATCGGCCTTTTTTTGGTAAAAAATTCAATTTAGCAAATAGTTATTGTTTCTGAAAATTTGATCAACGTTGTTTGACTTTAGAACATTGAAATTAATTAAGAATCGTACTGAATTTTATCAAAATCCCATTGTATTCAATTCACGTGCTTATTTGTACTCTCAGTTGTGCCAAATTGGTTCGCATTATTGCTAAATGCAGTGACGCAGGATTTTTTTGTTCTTTTTGTTATTGTTAATCACGTGTTGCGTCACAAATGCTTTGTTCGCTGCCCTTAACTTCTTCAGCTTCTCTCTATAAATTGAAGAGCTGACATAGAAAAATTTATTCACTAAGACAGAGTTACGTTATTTTGTAGAGGGCATTTAAAAATCGTTTGAATTGCCCAGTAAAGTTGTTTGCCATCGTTATTTTAAATTTCATAATTGGTTAAATTGGGGAAATTTTTATTGAAAATTCTACGCTCTGTGGATCTATACACTGACTAATTTCGCTTGAATAAAAGGTTGTGTTAAATTCAAGTCGTGAATTTGGTAGCTATAAGGAAGAGGTAGGATTGGAGAAATTCATCCAACGAACTCTCCCGAAGACATTCGCCAATAGAAAGACGGACTTTTTGAAGTGGTGCAGAATTTTCGTGAAGAGAGCGTTATTATTTTTGACGTCAGGTCATTAATAGCCGTAATCTTGACTAGGCTGGTCAGATTGTCTTACGTTGGAAGTGACGCCAACAACGGTAGCAAGTACGTTATAATGAGCTTGCATAGCCTTTATTTATTTTTTAAAATTTTACATTCTTATTTTATATTTTGCCTTTTGTTTTGACAGTATTTAAACAACTTTAGATTTCTGACGTGCAAAATTCAACTCCATTTATAATCTTGATTAATCTGCAATTAAAAATTTTTTCGTCCAAGTGTTCCGTGAGCTAAAATAATAAGATTAGGTGTTCATAAATAAAAAAGTTTGAAAAATCTTGATTCAGTCATATAGACGTGATCATAATACTTTTGCTATTGTTTGCTTCCATCATTAATCATTCACGCTGTGTATTGAAAAATTCTCTTTCCTTTCAAAGATTATGTTTTTCTCCTGTTCATGTTTTAAAGCTGAAAATTCTCATTTTAGAATCTAATGTATGTGTCAATTTGTTAAATTTAAACTATTTTCTATTTGATTTTTAGTCAAAACCGAGTTGTGCATTTTTTTCGCACTTACATTACTTAGTTTTACTTACGACCAACAGCAATTCGGATCTTATTTACTATCGGCCGTCACATTAATTTTTAAAACTTTTTTCTTCTCTCGTTTCTAAAACGCTCTCTCGTTTTCGCTACTCTCACTCACTTTTCTCTTTTTTTTTTCTTTTAACTAAACGATAATCGGTCATAAAACCAAGCCAAACTTTGTAATAAAAACACTTTAAACATTTTGTTTATACTTTTTATCACATTATTTTAAATTGGTAAACATCGACAACGTGATTTTAAACCAAAATATTTAATTTAAATGCAGTTTTAATTTTGATTTGTGCGACGGCTTACAGTAAAACAGATGATAATCGGTGATCTGGGCAAGCTAAGCTTTGTTAAATAAAATACTTTAAACGTCTTTTTTAAAATTTTATTACATTATTTTGAATTACTAAATATGGACAACGTAATTTTAAACCAAATTCTTCACTTTAAATGCTGTTTTAGTTTTGATTTGTACGACGGCTTACAGTAAAACAGACGATAATCGGTGATCTGGGCAAGCTAAGCTTTGCTAAATAAAATACTACAAATCTCTTTTTTATAATTTTTATCACATTAATTTAAATTACTAAACATTAATAACGTGATTTTAAACCAAAATATTCACTTTAAATGCTGTTTTAGTTTTGATTTGTTGCAAAACATCTGATACAGCTCTCTTATTTTTAGTTATTCAACAGCCAAGTATTAGAGTCGCATTTGTTGTCGTAGTATTTGGTTTATATATATGGTCTTGAATGACGCTTTGCGCGTAGTCACTGATGCCTCCATTTCTCTCAAACGGACCACTTACGATCTTTTTCGAACATCCAGCCATCTGACCTTTGACAACTACATGTAGTAGCGACAATTGTTTTGCCTAAAAGTGGTACTCCAGAGCTGTCTTCCGCTACTTTTTCAATCCTGCGGTACACTTTAAAAAGTTTCAAAAATCAGCAGAATATCTGGACCAGGTAAAAAGCTAAATTTTCAACGCTTTCCGTTACCTAAAGTTTCATTTAACTGACATAAAAGCCTAAAAATTTCAATGTCAACTCTAATAATAAAGTGATGACTTTCTTTCATCTAAAGTTATCAATTTGCGCATATTGTGCACAATCGATTAATGGTTCAACGCGGGCCTAGATAAGCCTCTCGAGGATCTTGTAGGGGACACAGAGCAGAGATATCGGTCGATAACTTTTTGGATCGCCCACAGGCTTTGCTGGTTTTGGGATTAGACCACAAGCGCTCTTCTCCGTATCTTGGAAATTTTGAATCGGCGCAAACAGGAAGAAAGGAAGTCATGTAACCAGGACTTCAAAGTAGCTCCATAATGGAGTATAAGCTCTGAGCAGATGGAATCAGGTCCCGGAGCTTTACCTGGTTTTAAATGTTGGAGGGCAGCAGTAAATTCTCTCTGTGAAAAATTGTCAGAGATATTTACTGCGTCTGGTGATGTGGCCCTCCAAAGGTCAGACACTTCTTGAGACACAAGTCGAGATGACTTTCGGTCAACAGCCTCGTATTTCCCGTTTCTAACCAGCTGAAATGCAATAGCATTGGCTGAAACGGGACAGTGACGAGGAGAGTGTCGTGACCTACCAGTAAGGTTGTTCAAAATACTTCACGCTTTTCGACTAGAGTGTGAGAAGTCAATACTCTAAACTGCATCGGACCATCGATCCCTCCGTTTTCTGTCAAGCTTGGCAAGCAGAGCTGTAGCAGCCAAACTTGAGTCGTCTCCCTGAGGGGACTGCAGAAAGGTTTTATAGAGGGATTCACACTGTGCATCTTAACACGGAATATAGTTATTTCGATACCCGCGTGGGATAGTCTTTTTGGCTGATTTTTTGATGGTGTTACAGAAGTCGTGGTAAGCCGCATCCACATCAAGTGAATCAGGCGGCAACAAAGTCTTTGCGCACTTATTTGTCAAAGCAATGTAGTGACTCCATTTGGCACAAATCAAAACTAAAACTGCATTTAAATTGAATATTTTGGTTTAAAAACACGTTGTCCATGTTTACTAATTTAAAATAAAGTGATAAAAAATATAAATAAAATGTTTAAAGTGTTTTTAGTACAAAGTTTGGCTTGGTTGTATGAACCATTAATATCTCTTTTACTCCAAGCCGTCGCTCAAGTATCACTGTTTAAAATCTCTTTTACTGTAAGCCGTCGCACAAATCAAAATTAAAACTGTATTTAAATTGAATATTTTATCTAAAATCACGTTGTCGATGTTTACTACTTTAAAATAATGTGATAAAAAATATAAAAAAGACGTTTGAAGTATTTTATTTAACAAAGCTTAGCTTGCTTAGATCACCGATTATCATCTGTTTTACTGTAAGCCATCGCACAAATCAAAACTAAAACAGCATTTAAATTGAATATTTTGGTTTAAAAACACGTTGTCCATGTTTATTAATTTAAAATAAAGTGATAAAAAATATAAACAAAACGTTTAATGTGTTTCTATTACAAAGTTTGGCTTGGTTGTATGACCCATTAATATCTCTTTTACTCCAAGCCGTCGCTCAAGTATCACTGTTTGAATATCACTTTTACTGTAAGCCGTCGCACAAATCAAAATTAAAACTGTATTTAAATTGAATATTTTATCTAAAATCACGTTGTCGATGTTTACTACTTTAAAATAATGTGATAAAAAATATAAAAAAGACGTTTGAAGTATTTTATTTAACAAAGCTTAGCTTGCTTAGATCACCGATTATCATCTGTTTTACTGTAAGCCATCGCACAAATCAAAACTAAAACAGCATTTAAATTGAATATTTTGGTTTAAAATCACGTTGTCGATGTTTACTAATTTAAAATAATGTGATAAAAAATATAAAAAATACGTTAGAAGTATTTTATTTAACAAAGCTTAGCTTGCCCAGATCACCGATTAGTTTTACTGTAAGCCGTCGTACAAATCAAAACTAAAACTGTATTTAAATTGAATATTTTGGTTTAAAATCACGTTGTCGATGTTTACTAATTTAATATAATGTGATAAAAAATATATAAAAAAGACGTTTAAAGTATTTTATTTAACAAAGCTTAGCTTGCCCAGATCACCGATTATATCCATCTGTTTTACTGTAAGCCGTCGCACAAATCAAAACTAAAACTGCATTTAAATTGAATATTTTGGTTTAAAATCACGTTGTCCATGTTTACTAATTTAAAATAAAGTGATAAAAAGTATAAATAAAATGTTTAAAGTGTGTTTATTACAAAGTTTGGCTTGGTTGTATGAACCATTAATATCTCTTTTACTGTAAGCCGTCGCACAAATCAAAATTTTAAACTGTATTTAAATTAATATTTTGGTCTGAAATCGCTTTGTTGATGTTTAAAATAAAGTGATAAAAAATATAAAAAAGACGTTTGAAGTATTTTATTTAACAAAGCTTAGCTTGCTTAGATCACTGATTATCATCTGTTTTCTGTAAGCCGTCGTACAAATCAAAATTAACGTTTAACAAGTCGAAATGGGTCTTTTTGACCCATAAGGCTACATATTGATTGTTAATTCTGTTCCTGCTGCCCTAAATTGGCTGTTGTTTTCTATAGCTGCCTCTATTAGTGGGCCGGACATGTGGCACATTTGAAAGTTTTTTGCAGTTGATATTTTTCTAATGAGCAGTGATTTATTTATCTGTTGGGTCATTTTGACCCGCTTCGACTCTTTAAGTTACTAAAGTTATGCTTGCATTTTTAGATTATTTAGAGCTATAATGGCGTCTAAACGTGTACTAGATACAATACATGTATTGGAATTGCTAGAAAATGATCCGGACTCGTGTGATTTTGAAGAAGAATTCAGTGATTCTGATTACGAGGAGGAGATTATTGAAAAAACAGAACACAATTCTGACTCTGAGCAAGAACTTTCTGATGACAATGGCGAAAGCGACGATGATGAAATTCCAGTAAAACGAATTCTACTTGCCAAAACTGGAGCTACGTGGCAAGAAACTCCTTTTCGTTCAAATGTTAGGCGTAGTGCAAATAACATAATAACAACACAGCCTGGACCAATTGGTGCTGCAAAAAATGCTAAAACTCCTTTGGACATATTTAGTTTTTTTATGACTCCAGCAGTGATTGCCAAAATTACTGATCATACAAACCAGAAAATTGAGAAAATAAAGGATCGATATTCGTCCAAGTACGATGTTACTGCAACAACAACTTCGGAAATTTTGGCAATGTTGGGAATTTTAGTAATCTCTGGTGCACAGCAAGCTTCTCGCCATGATATTGCGGACCTATGGAAATCTGATGGAACAGGAATGGACTTACTGCGATCTGTAATGACCTACAAACGCTTCAAGTTTCTTTTATGCCATATGCGATTTGATGATAGTAACACAAGAGAAGAACGCCGTTTAACCGACCGTCTGGCCCCGATTCGCAACATTTTTGAAAGTGTGGTTGGAGCTTTCCGTCAGATGTACAGTCCTACAGAGCATTTGACACTTGATGAAGCACTAGAAGCTTTTAGAGGCAGGTGTTGTTTTGTGCAATACATGCCAAAGAAACCAGCCAAGTATGGAATAAAACTGCAGTGCTTATGTGACGCGAAGACCAATTACATATGCAACATCGAAGTGTATGTCGGAAAACAACCTGAAGGTCCATTTCAGCTTTCCAATAAACCACATGATATTACGCTTCGTATGGTTTCCCCAATCGTTGGCACAGGCAGAAACTTGACAACAGATAATTGGTATACAAGTGTTCCACTAGCTGAAGATCTACTGAAAAAGAAAGTAACACTGGTCGAAACAATGAGGAAAAATAAACCGGACATTCCACCAGAAATGATGCCTAACAAAAACCGTAAGTTGCTCTCCTCTCAATTTGGATTCCAAAAAGAAATGATGATGGTTTCCTATGTGCCCAAACCAAAAAAGGCAGTTATCTTGCTGTCCACGATGCATTCGGATGCGAGCATTGATGAAACTACAAGAGACAAGCAGAAACCATTGGTAGTGACTTTCTACAATGAGACAAAAGGTGGAGTAGACACTGCAGATAAAAAATGTGCTGCTACATCTTGTTCTAGAAGAACAAATCGTTGGCCGATGTCTTTGTTTTATTCCCTGGTCAATAAAGTTTGCCTAAATTCCTTCGTAATATACGTGTGGAACAACGATGAAGATGGCCTCCGTTCACGGCGAGAATTTTTGAGGCGTCTCGGAAAAGAACTTTTGAGGGAACAACTTGAATTACGTTTGCAAAGCAGAACTGGAATACAAAGAGCTCTTCAAAACACCATTGAACGTTGTGCTTCGAGCATGGGTATCGATATTCCATCAGTTTCTATGGCAAATCAAGAAGATGTACGTACAAAAGCACGAAGAATTCGGTGTGCATATTGCAAAGGAAACGATCGAAAGACCTCAACTTATTGCTACAAATGCACCAAACCAATCTGTAAGGAGCACCAAGCACCTCCAACCTGCAAAGACTGCGTAGAATAAAACTTTCAACTTATGAACCTTTGAAACAACTCTTGCTGGATAAGATTTTTCCCTTTCCTTTTCTGTTCGTTTGTTTTTTCGTTCTTTTGCTAACAAAACTTTTATTTCAATAAATTTTGAAAGATTCTCATTCATTTAATACTTCGAAAAACTTTTTAAGCCAAAGCACTATTGCAAGCACATTCATATGTTGAATATTTTGAAAAATTTAAGGCTTGGGTCAAAAAGACCCACTTCGACTTTTAATGCGTGAAAAATATTTCTACCCGTTAAAGGTTAAAACTGCATTTAAATCGAATATTTTGGTTTAAAATCACGTTGTCGATGTTTACTAATTTAATATAATGTGATAAAAAATATAAAAAAGACGTTTGAAGTATTTTATTTAGCAAAGTTTAGCTTGCCCAGATCACCGATTATCATCTGTTTTACTGTAAGCCGTCGCACAAATCAAAACGAAAACAGCATTTAAATTGAATATTTTGGTTTAAAATCACGTTGTCCATGTTTACTAAATTAAAATAAAGTGATAAAAAGCATAAACAAAATGTTTAAAGTGTGTTTATTACAAAGTTTAGCTTGGTTTTATGATCGATTATCATTTAGTTAAAAGAGAAAGAAAAGAGAAAAGTGGGTGAGAGTAGGGAAAACGAGAGAGCGTTTTAGAAACGAAAGAAAAAAAAAGTTTTAAAAATGGAGGTGACGGCCGATAGTAAAAGAGATCCCAGCAATTCTTTATGATGTCATCACTTACTAATAGCAACTTGACGCTGCCTTTGTTGAAAACGCTTGAGACTTTATCTTCGTAAAATTAAAAAACGCTTTCTTGATGTGAGCGCTATTGTTCCCTTCCCCTTTCAATGCTAATGTAACTGTCACAAACCAGTTACAACAAAACAGACAAATCATTCATTTGCGTTTTTTTAAAACAGTCAATTGTAGAGCGGCACCTAATTATTATGTAGATGGAGTTCTATAACTGTTCCCACTAGTAACCGTTGACACATAGAGTACATTTATACCGACTAATCTTACTTAATTTTGTTGATTTGGAAATTTTTCAAATCTATATAGTTAAATATTAATTAATACAAGAGCTAGTTTTTATGAAGGCCGCACAAGAACACATGGAGCCCGCAAGTTTTCCACAAAAATCATATGTTGCTTACTTATTGCAATTTAAGCTTTTTTTTTTTTTTAGCTGAATTAAAAGCTTATTTTTATCCCTTCCCTTCCAAATGCCAAGATTATATTTTAATTTTAACTTTAAGTTGTTTAACGGTGGATAAAAGTATATTTTTAAAATCTTGAATATTTTTTACTTGTAATATTTTTTTGCAGAGTTTCTAAAATGTTACTTCTATTTACTTCTTTGTAAAACTTTTCAGGGAAATTTTGAACAGCAGTCAAGAGATGAAGTAGAAGACATTTTGACAGGTTGCACAGAAGTTTCATTCAAATTTAAAAGACTGAAGAGTTGCGACATGTTTTTTGTTGTATTGGACAAGGAATTACTAGGTAACTACACTGATTTTGTCTTAATTCATTACGACGTATGCGTTCAGTTTGGCCTGAACCGTAGGCTAAACAATAAAGCTGCAAAATGACGTGTAGCCATTCCGTTAACTCACAGCGGCAACTTTGGTGCAAGCTGCAAGTAACAAAAAACTGTAGAAAACTTATAAATATTAAACATGTCTTCATGATAAGTTTACTTTAATTTAAAAAAACCTTGAACGAAGGAAGGAAGCGAGAAGCTTGGTATTTTAACTTTTGATCTGAAATGACTTTGAAACTATTTTTTTCTGTTTTTTATCATTGCTCCAAAATTTTTTCAAGATTTCAAGAAAGTACAAAACGCACTGAAAAAATTACGTCTGAATGAAATAAAGCCACAAGTAAGAACAGTTATCTTCATTTACTAACTCGTGTCCTTCAACTTTTGATTTTATTCCTTCTGCTTGTAAAAATATTTTTATGACGGAAAACTAAAAATTAATTGCAACTTGTAAAACCATTGAAGCCATTTTATTGTCGTTTTTGTTATAATTAAGGACCTAATAAATAAGATTTTTTGATTATTTGAAAACAGGTGTTAAAAGTTTGCCGATCAGATTGCATTCAAGTCATGAATTTGAAAGAAAGCATGACCGATGAATTCATCCGAGTTAATTTCATGAACAAGAAATACGGCGACGGTGAAGTAACCTTGGTTGAGCGCGATAAGAAAAACAGGAAGAATGCTTTTGTCTACTTTGCAAAATATCAAGGTCTGTAAAAACACTTTGATTTTTATGAATTTCAAAAGCTTTTGAAGCTCTTAGATATTGCCAGATTACAATTAAAAGATTTTTTTGTAAAAACAACTCATGCACTCTGTATTGTTGGGTTTTTATGTACTGTCCAGACGTTAGTTGTTTAAGTGTCGAGACTAACCTCGATTTGGTCTGCAGTTTGCTCATACGAGTTCATACTCACACTTGCAATTACAAAAAGGAGCAAGACCTCTTTTATGCGTGAACGAGAAAAAACGCCCAACGCCAATTCACAAGTTTCATCCAAGAAGGCTTGATCAGGCCCAGTCCAAGAGGCCTGGAACCGACTCTTGGGCTGAAATCATGAAGCTAGATGGGCTGTTCAAATAATCCATGTGCCATGTAAAGTCTATATCCAAATCAGTGCGGATTTAGAGAAAACCACAGTGTAATCCACGCCTTGATGGACATATTAACTAACGCATATGATGCCATAAACAATAAACATTACATCACTTTAATATTTATAGATTTTTGTAAAGCTTTTGACACAGTTTGTCGCAAAATTTTACTGGACAAATCGTATCACTATGGCATAAGAGGCCCAGCTCATTCACTATTTGAAAATTATCTCTATAGGAGACAACAATTCGTAACTATAAACCATGCATCTTCCTCATATAAAGCTATTAATACTGGCGTTCCTCAAGGCTCAATTCTTGGACCACTTCTTTTCTTAATATGTATCAATGATCTCCCCAATGCTCTTCATACCAACCCCCGTCTATTCACTGACGATACTTGTTTGTTTTTAAATCACTCTTCTCTTACATCTCTGGAAAACATCTGTGCAATCAAAGTGTCTCGCCTAAAAGACTGGTGTAATGCAAACAAAATTCAAATTAATTTACAAAAGTCGTTTATACTACCAATATCTCCCAATCTTAACGTACCTAGTTTAAATCTAAATCTTCCTTACGGAAACTCCAAAATAAATTCTAGCCAAATATGCAAATACCTCGGAGTATTATTAGATGACGAATTAAACTTTAAACCTCACATTCTCCAACTTGAAACCAAGTTAGCTAAGGCAGTTGGTATCCTTAGCAAATTGCGACATATTCTTCCGTCATTTGCTCTTAGACTTCTTTATTTATCTTTGATACACCCTCATCTATCGTATGCTCTGCCGATCTGGGGAAGTACGTTTCCATCCTACTTTTAAAAACTTCAACGTCTTCAAAATAAATCCATTCGCATAATTTTCAACCTTTCACCAAAAACATCCGTTTCGCCATATTGTTACAAACTAAAGATCTTAAAATTAGCAGACTTGTATATTTATGAAATCGCTAAAATTATTATGTACTAGCACTCCCGAAAAGCACTGCCCGATTATCTTCCTTCCTTCTTTACTACAACCCGCCAAATTCACAACCGCCCTATCAGATCTCACTCTAATAATACCTTATATCTTCCTAAATTCTCTACGTCCCATTGTCAAAGATCAATAAAATTTCAAGGAACAAAAATTTGGAACTCTATCCCTATTGAACTACAAAATTAATCATTTTACAAATTTAAGTCTAATTTTAAATCATTTTTATTACAATTATACTGTTGACAACCTACTAACGTGCAATCCTTGCAACTAATTACTGTGCACTATTAGCCCATTTGTTTTTTTTTTCTCGGTGACTGCTTGACTTGATGACCTCAACCGGTCCCTTCGCAGTCTCCGTCGAGATTGTCATTTTTTATTATTATTTAATTTGTTTATTTATATTTTATAAAAGTGTTGCAAATTGTCGTACATTGTTCCTTCGTCAAATAAGTATATTAACTGCGTTTATTTTTGCATTTTGTTTCCACAATCCTCGTAAATAAATTGGTCTGTCTGTCTGTCTGTCTGTCAACTGAGCAACACGGATATCAAAGTCAGATGTTTTATCTAATAGCTTTAGTGCGGCAGGCACAAATGGGCGTCTGGATTTTAATCTTTCTTTCCGCGCATCCAATGGCCTGACTAGACGATCATAATAGATGTGGACTGGGTTAAAACTGCTGCGGTTGGCCAAGAAAAGAGTGGCTCTCAGGCGAAGAAGTCCAGCTGGTGAGATACCGGAAAGAATGGGCAGATTTTTGGTTGGACTGAACCCAGTGATAGTGCGCAAAGTGACATTAAGAACATTGTCAGTGTGTACACCGTAATACCAAAGTAGTGCACAATACTCTGCTGAAGAGTAGACTAGGGGTGAGGCGGCTACGTGCGGTGCTTTAGCACTAACTTCCATTTTTAACTTGCAAGTCATTTTAGTAGAGTGCGCGTGAAGATAATTTTTTCCAATGCCCCTAAAGGTGGTGTTGGAACGTGAGTGTCCTGTCCAGCTTGACACCAAGGTAAGTTGGTACATGGAAAAATGGCAATAGCTTGCTACTAATGTCAAATTTCAGATCACGTTTAGCTTCACGATTGTTTAGATGGAAGGCTGACGTCACTGTCTTTATTTCGCTGAGCTTCAGCCTTCAAGTTTGGAGATACTTCGACAAGGTAGACATGTGTTGATTTAGGACTTCTCCAATTTCTTCCGTGCTCCAGCAATATGCAGTAGCACTAATTCATCTGCATATGCATATTTTTGGAAGTCAATGTTGAAGGTCATATATGTAGGTGTTACAAACGAGGGGAGCCAAACAGATATCCGGAAAACTTGCTTTGCTTACTGTCACCGATGGTGAGAGTGACGTTTCTGATATAAACGAGCTCCATGATCTTGCAAACCATGTGTTTTTCTGTCAGAAGTCAAAGAAGCTTACAGGTAAGGCCATGGTGCTAGACTGCATCATATGCCGCAGTTAGGTCGACAAATACGGCACCAGCATTTGTTTTGCCGTGTAACTAGCCTCAATATTCTGAGTCAAAAAGTGGTTTGATCTACAGATGACTTCCCACCTCGAAATCTAGCTTGATTTCGAAAGAACAATGAATAGATTATTGGATTTATGCGGGTCTAGATAAGCCTTTTGAAAATCTTGTTTGAGGCACACAGCAAAAAAATTGAGCAATAGCTTTTAAGATCTTCAACAGTTTTCATCGGCTTAGGGATGATGATTACCGGCGGTCTTCTCAAGATCCTGCGAATTTTGAGTTGTTGCAAGCAAGATGAAAAAATTCACGAGGCCAGGACTTCAAGGCAGTATTAGCATGAATTATAGGCAGAGCCAATCTAAGCCAAGGGCTTTTTCTGGTTTTAAGTGTTGTAAGACAAGAGTAAATTCTCTAGAGATAAAATCTCCAAAGACAATTACTGGATTAATTTTTTTGGAGTTTTCCAAATTTCAGACACTTTGTTGGAATAAGTCGAGATAGCTTAACTCGTATTTAGACAACAGTTTGAAAACAATTCTTCAAAAACAGTTGTTCAATTAGACAATTGTTTCAATTGACAATTGTTTGTATTGACAACTGTTTGAAAACAAAAGCCAACATTAGGGTTAAGGCTAGGGTTAGGTATTCATTAAAAAAAGTAAAGTGAGCGTTTATAAAATAAATATTTCAAGATCTGCATGTAGCGTTATTTTTCTAACACTTGTTTTTGTGCAATTTTCTGTAAAACAAAATATCTCGTAACTCCCATTTTTGTCCAGATGGGATGTAATCGCATCTGCTGCAACCGGACATTGCCGAGAGGAGTGCTGTGACCTACCGGTTGGGCTGTTTAATATAGTCCAAGCTTTGCAGTTAGAGTGTGAAAAGTTGATGGACTGAACAGCCAGAATATCGGTTTCTCCGCTTCTTATCAAGAAGTTTAGCAACCTTACTAGAATTTGACCTTTCAAAGGATTGGAAGATTAAAATTTGATTAAAACCCTTTAGAAGTCTAAGGAGGTCTTTTCACTTTACATTTTAACAAGGTAGGAAATCACTTTAATGACCGCAGGGGTGTATGTTTTATTTGCCTTTTTGATGGCATGACAAAATTTCCCGTAAGCTTGATTTTTTTGGACAAATTAGGGTCAACAAATGTTTTGCAAGCTTGTCGGCCATTGTGATGCAATGGTTCCGATTGGCCTTGCGTAAGTTCATCGCTTAACAGACCTGTTTGGCACGGGTAAAGCAAACCTTAATAGAACAGTAAACGAAAGTCAATGTTGTGACTAGGAAACTTTTCCAGAGTATGTATGTAAGGTAAGGGGTTATCAGAACCAACACTGATAAATGCCAAGTTTAGGTTTGTTCCAGTATTTCAACGGCCTGAGTAGAAGCTAAATAGATTCTTTTGATTGTGACGCAGGATGAGGTTGTCAATTCCTACCCAAAAAGCTAGACAATTTCCGTCTGCATTGTTGAAATTGCAACCCCAATTTATGACCATTTACATTTGCTAATAAAAAAGAAATAGATGATGTTTACATTTTTTAATAAAAAAGAAATAGATGATGATCAAAGGTAAAAAAATTTTGTTGAACATTTTTTATTGTTGAACACCATATAATCAAAACTTTCAAAAAGCTTGCCGTATGTTTTGATAAAACTTAAACAAGACAGCAATATTTTGATATTTCCGAAAGTAGCTGGGATAATTGCTTGACAGCCTTCTAAGTTTAACTAAACTTTATTATTTTTCAGCCAGTAAAAAGGATAAATAGTTGATATATTATGCTGGTCTAATAAGCTAAAAATTTGTTACGTAAATGACCTTGTGTGTGCAGATGCTGAAACTTTCGTCGAAAGAGCAAAGCAACGGGGATTTTCTATTAAAGGCTCACAATTGGAAGTCTCCTTGTTTTGTCAGGGAATCAACTGTTAGTTATTTATAATTTATTTTGTTAACAAATGGTTTCTATATATCATTTTTTAATTGATCTCACTTGTATCAGTATGAATTTATCATTGTACCTGCGGTTTTCTAACTTTATTTGCTCTTGGCTCCCTTCAAAAACTTGTAGCCTAAGCACCCGCGGCATCTCATTCAATCCAGTATTTGCAACCATTTCAATCATTGATGCGTTGTTTGTGGTATTTTATAGTTTGCTGTTTTGCATTTTGAGCAACTCAAGCAGTGCTTTGGGTAGAATACGCACGAAATTAAAAGTTTCATTGTTCCTAATGACTTATGGTTTAAAATGTTCACTTTATTTGCTTGATTAATCGTTGTGAGTAATGGTTAGCCTGTAGTTTAATTTAGTAGGTATCATAAATTCTGTAGCTGAAATTTTTATATTTTCAAATAATACATAACAAAATATATGCTCGTATTGATCTGTTGTCTTTCCGTAAGGCAAACAAAGTAATGACTTTAACTAGTGCATACGATTAGTGTACGCTTTGCATGTTTATTAAAATTTAAACACTGAACAGATACGCTCGGTTTCAAAATTAATCAAAAAAGAAACATAAACCTAGCGTACCAGCCAATTATCTTCAACTGTAGACCAAGCTCAATGTCTAAAAGATTTTTTTAGAGACAAATTACTTAGATTTATGTTAATTTCTTTTTATTCAATAAAAACAGTAATGCTATGATTTTGGTACGTTTACGTTGTGCATTTGTTTGGGAACCGCTGCTCTATAACAATTCAAAACATATATTTTTTAGCTCCCTCATTTTGCAGTCTTTAGCTTCTCGTACTGAATTCATGAAAACATAAAATTAACTCGTTCAAAAATTACAAAATCTTAATTTAATACGTATAATGACATTGACAAATGCTTCGAATCGAACTTTATCAAAAAATTAATTAACAAAACAATAAAGAGAATTTATTATATGAAGTCTGTAGCTTCCACTGCCTCAAAATCAACTTTCTGTTTTAAAAGCTTCTTAATTTGTTTATTAACTCTATGCGTATCAGAAGTAAGATTTTTGTGAAATGTTTTCCTATTGCTTGGTAATTTTTAGTTGGTTAAATTTTTTTGGTCTATACAAAAACTTAACTTGAATTATCATTTGTCACGTGACGGTGCTAGGCTAGAGCAAGCCGGAGCTTTGAAACTACACTAATATAATAAATACTTTGTAGCAGTGTTTTTTTATGGACACAGAAGTCACTTTCCGGCCTTAAATTAATGTAAAGACTTTTTTTCTGATCTTTTGTTTAATTTTTCAAAGCTAGAAAAACATTTTAGCTTTTAATTCGAAGTGGAGATCTATTTTCCGTCTTTGATACACTATCAACCGATCGGTAGGCGAGCAATCAGTTTTATGTGCTACCAGTGCTAATAGGGCAAACACCACCACTAGAATCTCTGAGTTTCCTATCACCATTTCTTTAGCTTTGGTTTAGTGACAAAAAAATATATATATTATTTTATTTAGGTTCATTTGAGTCATCCTTGTTTCAACTTTGTTCATTTTATTACACTCCTGATGTGGACGCGGATATTCTACGCTTTGTTCATTTGTCACGTGACACAAAGTCTGACTTCTGCAAGAGCTTTGGAGACGTGGCAATTGTAGAAGTTGAAGAAAATAATGAGCATTTTCGAATCAAAGTTGAACCATTATCAAGCCAAGGAAAGGTGCATTTTACTAAAATAATTAGAAAAAATAACAAGTAAAACCCTTATATAATTATTAAACATTATTTTGATAATTTATATATTTTATTATCATAACTCGTATATATATTTTGTAAAATGTACGACATAAATAATCACTTTGCAGCTATTTTGTATTCATTACTTAAAATTTATTTTTGTACATTCTGTAAGTCGTAGAATAATAATGACAAGAATTTAGGAGGACAAAGTGGTGGATCAAGAAAAATTTGAAAGAGATTGCCAAAATCGCATCAAACACTTCATGAAAAAATTTAAATTTGAATCATGTCATTATTCTGAAGATGACATTGAAAGAGTAAAACGAGAGAATAAGTGGGAAGAAAAAGAAGTTTTCGTCAAAAAAGAAATGGAGGAAAACAATCTAATCAACGTTTTTGTTCGGTATGTTCGTAGAGTTGATTTAAAAAATGAACAAAACCTTTTCTTTTTTTGGTTACCAGTTAATCACATATATAAATAACCGGACCGACCGCTCACGTTGGGCTTCATAAAAAAAAACTTGATTGCAATTTTGACTCCCTGTTGAATTGCCTGCTCTTTAAGGGTTTGTTTCCAATAAGATTGTGAAATGAAGCGTTCTTTGTTTGTTTTATTGCTTTTTTTACTTTTTTCCATGCTTAAGCAATAAGCGATTCAAAACTTCTTCTTTCGGCCTTTCCCTTTAATCAGGGGTAGCCACAGCGTATAATGTTTTTTTAAAGCGTCCTGTTTTTAATGTCCTTCTCCCTTGCACCAACTTTCCCCATTTCTTCCATCACTAAAAATCTTTTCTTTGGCCTCCCTCTTTTCCTGTTTCCCGGTAATTCCATTTTCATCACCCTTCTTCCTACGTACTCCTGGTCTCTCCTCATGACATGTCCATGCCACCTCAGCCTGCTCTCCCTCATCTTCATTTCTAATCGTTTTACCTTAACTGTACCCCTGCTATGCGATTTAAAACAAATGAATAAAAGAAACGAGAATATTTTATTTCACGCTTGTAGTGGCAACAAGCCCTAAAGCGTTTAAATTCAAACGTTGAATGGTTGCTGGTAGGTACAGGATAAGATACTTGTTTAATTAGCACAATTTTGAATTGGATAAACATACATTGATAAACGTCTATTTCTTTAAAGTCTGATTTTGATAAAAAACTTTTTGTGTTTTACAATTTGTTGCTGTTTTTAATGTTTTTTTTGTAGACCAGTATGGACTTTTATCTGAATTCTTTTTTGTTAAGCCAGGATAGAGGTCCTGTTGCCGTACCACTTATCATTGATTACAGTCAACTTGGAATATAAGAGATCCGCCGGGACCAGCTCAATTAATCTCTTATATCCGAACGTACCTCATAACCGACTGACGCAAAGTTCGATCAGATACCTTAAGAACGCAAGTTTTAAACGTTCAAAACACCCTTTTTGAAGCTTTTCATACATTTCTTCCAAAAAGCCTGCGAAGAAAGCGCGCCCTCAGAAATGTCCGCGAAATCGAAATCGGAACGCGCGCTTTTGGTTATTTTGACGCATCATGAGAACAAAAAATTGATCCCTTATAACCGACTAAAATTACTAGAAAACTATGTTTGGGACTTAGAAATTTAATTCCTTATAATCAAAAATCTCTTTTATCCGGATCTCTTATAAGCAAATATTTTAGTATTATTTTACATTAAAAATCATTGGGCCATTTGAGATAGCCCTTTGTAAGCGAAAATCTCTTATATCCGCATCCCTTACATCCGAAGTTGACTGTACTACTTTCGGCAATGCCAATTTTTCTTGACTTTTGTGATTTGTCCAATTATTTTTGCTTTTTCCAAAAGCTTGTAAATTTGTTAAAAATTAGAAAAAATCCAATTTATAAATCCAATTTGAATTGAAATCCAATTGAAAAAAATCCAATTTGTAAATAAAAATTTAAGCTTGCCTTAAACTGCTCATATTTTTAATTTAACTTATGATTTTTTTTCTAAATGCTTTACATGCAAAGCAAATTGCCAAATGGTGCAAATATGCATTTTAACGATAATTTTTTTTTCATAAAGACCGTCGTTAAAACGGCTCTTTAAACTCCCGATTTTTTTTCTGTGATCGAGAAAATGACGTTGAATTTAAGCTACTTTGACGTTTCAGTTTGATTTTGGGAGATAAATTGATGTAAACTAACAAACAAATAAGCAAACACGTTTTGTCCCATGTAAATATGTTTATTGATTTTTTAATCTTTTTTGTAGAACTTGCTTGGAAATTGATTTTTCCTTTTTTGTTAGTTAAAAATGCCAAGCAGCTACATGAAATCAAATGCTTTAAATTTTGCATTTTCTTGATTTTTTGTTGTACAGGTGGAACCAAGAAATCGACAAAAATGTGAAAGTAATTGGACTACGAAGCCATGTTGACTCATTTATTCGTTGGTTTGGTAAAGCATGTGATCTCACTTCGCAAACGGAAAAATTCAACAAAATTGAATTTGAGTAAGAAAAGCAAAGTAAAAAAATATATTTGTTTATAATACGTGCAATGGTTTAACACAGTGGGCATTCCGCAGTGGTTCTCAACTTTATATGGTTTGAGGCCTTTTTATTGAAATTTTTATTGTTTGCCGCTTCCTTCTTGTCAACAAGTACCGAAAAAAGTTTTTCAATTAAAATCTAAGGCAAAAAGTATATTTAAAATGTATTTTTCTTTGCCTATTGCTCAAAGGGTCGTAGTATGTTATTCCTAGGGGCATCGGATAGTAAGGAAAACGGTTGAGCCATTCTATTATATGAAGGATTTTAAAGTGCACTATATTTTTCATAAAAAATATTTTATATTTTGAGCATTGTAAAATGTGTTCTTCTGACTGTGGCTTAGAGGCGAAAATAAATAACTGTTTTGTTTAAAAAGTGGGGAGTTTGATACTCGGCTACAAAAAACTTTTGTCTTATGTATTTGAATTCTCAACGACGTAGCAAAATTAAAATCCCTAAAACGAGACTTACATCTAATTTAACTTTGATTTGTAATCATCAGTAACATCAATGAGTTAAATAATTTGTTTAACAATAACTGACATATCATTTATAGTTTTGGTGAATCGTAAAACATTTCATTTATACGAGGTATTTGATATATGGTATTTTTTAGTATTATTATTACTTGTGGAATATTAGAAGACATATTGTCATTTTTTGACGAAAATTTTAATGGTAAAATTTCAACCGACGAGCTGGTAATTACATTCTCCGGTTCAAAAGCAACAGTGAAACAAGCCTTTAATGCCGTTAAAAAAAAATTAAAGGTATTTTATTCATATATCAATCAATCGCATACATACTGCTTAAGTTTCTGCTTTATCTCAGATACTTAATGTAATCCTTGGGTACTGTATATAATTTTTCACCGTGCTTTAAATACGCTCTTCATTATTTTATTGCATGTTTGTCTTATTGCGCTTACATTCGTTTGACAAAGAAAAAAACATTCTTGTTTTAAAAGGAAATTCAAGAATGCGATCTGAAGTTTTTACATCCAAATCAACAACACTTTGTACAAAAAATTATCGAGGCAGAAAAGACAGAGCAATCTAACATGGAGGAATACATCAAGGAGAAACTTTCCGAAAGCAGCATAAAAGGTTACTTGTTGTAGTTTATAAAAAAAAGAAAAAATGAAGGTTGAGGAAATTTTTACCATGATTTTATTATTCCGTGTTTCAAGTAATAATTATAGCTTTATAATTATGTTGAAACTTAACCATAACTGCTAATTTTTGGAATAAGTTTTGTCCTTGATTTTTTGTTGTTATTCTATAGCTAAAAATTAGTGAAATTTTGTGAGAACTTGCACGCAGCGCGTTCGGGATTGAGACCATTTTCTTTTTACTGATCAGTTGTTAGTACCGCTTTCATAGTTTTTATTGGGTAAAAATAGTTTCGATACAAAGTCTTGTTTAAAAATAAGCTCCACAACTGACAAGTAAAACCAATGTTTTGTGAGTTTTGTAATCAAGGTGTGAATCAAATGCTGACATTTTCAAACACCTCAAGCATAATAATAAACTTGTCGTCGATCTTTATGTTAATTTGGCTCAAAAAATGATATGAAAAACTTTTTCTTATTCTTCAAGTATCAACACTGATTTGCAGAAGTTCGTATAAGCTCATTTATCTTTCGGAATTAGAAATTAAAATTTTTCTAAATAAAATAAGATAATTCTGTAAAAAGAAATCGACTGATTTATAAGCCATGTCATAAAAAGACGGTCATAGTTTTTCAACTCAACCATGTAATAACTAACGTTATTCGCAACGTTGGGCATAAAAATTTAACCTAAATTACAATATTAGCATTTAATTAGAAAATTGATTCGAAATACAATGCATGTCAAAAGGAAGTTTTCAGCCAGTGATTTGAAAGAAAAATTTTTTTGGTCTTCAGTTCATTTTCTTTATGACGAATTGCATTTTTTTGGTGTCTATAATGTCTTCAATAGGTTCTTGTGGATATTGAAGTCTATTGAAGAAAATAGTAAAACCTGAATTAAAAAATCGGGAAGACTTGGCTGGTATGGACCACTTGCAGTACATAACTACTTCAACCAAAAAAATTCCAATTTGGGATTTTATTTTAGTTTGCCTACGTTTTCAGTTCAGTTCAGTTCACTTCAGTTTTTCTTTTATTTCTGCTCTGCCACATGAACAAAATAACAAAATGTTGAGAAGTTTGTGTGTTGTTAAAGACGGGGTTAGAAAAATTTTTTTTTATTTTATTTTATTTTATCTCTATATTTATCCTCCTGACTCGCAGGAAAGCGACGGAGGCGCTATACATAGGGTAAGCAATTACCCCGACCTGCTTCCGGAGATGCCAGAATATTGCTGTCTGCTAGCAATTTAGTAGAGATATTACTGTAATTTAGAACTGCTTGTCAAGACCACCAAGCAGGGGAAAGTGCCGTAAAGTGTCTTTCCCAAGGACACAACAGAATGGCGTAAGTGGGTTTTGAACAGAGACCATGTTGATCATCAGTCCGGTGCTTTAACCACTCGACCACGCTGCCGACCCACTCGACCACGCTGCCGACTTGAAAAGAAAAAAAAAAAAAAAAAAAGAAAGAAGCAACAAAACGAGTTGACGTTGTGACTTGCTAATGTTTTTTATTATTTGTATGGAGATTGTTTTTAGAGAGCATTTTTTATTGCAACAGATATAACAGCCAAATTTATATTAAAAAATAATAGCTGCAACATTTTTTTATTGCTTGATTATTCGACATTAAATATACAAATTAAATTAAAGTTAAAACAATTTCTTGATAACAAAACCAGTAAAATGGTTGTATTGTATATATTCTTTATTTTGTTTTGTTTCATACAGTACATGGGAGTGATTGTTTTTGTTGCTTTCAGGGATATTTTTTATCTTCTATAGAATATTAAATATTTTTTATATCTTAGCCTTTAAAAAATAATTTTTTATCTGATTAAAAATATCCAAAATTACGTTAAAGCTGTGCGATTCAAAAATGCACTAAATTATAACTTTACCTTTTCTTGCTATTTAGTTTCCTTGATTCGTCGGGAACACTCATTATACTTAAAGTACCACCCTAATAAGAAAAACGAGCTTGAACGGGCTCAAGAAAAAATTCAAAACCTTCTCAAATTTCAAGTCATTCCAGTCGATGGTTCATTTGATGACGTGATACAGGAAGATGATTGGAAGAAAATCAAGATGAGCATTGAATCAAATGGAAAATTATGCGTGATGGAAGATGTAAAATAACTTTGTTTTTAACCTTATCTTGTTTAAAAGCTTCAAATGGTGTTTAGGGTATTTTTTATTTCTATAAGCTATAGATGACATCTATTAGATGTACTCTTTGTGTTTACTTGTCTTAAGATAATTCATTGATTATTTAAAAGCTTATGCGGAAAGAAAAATAAAGCAAATACTGTCCTTGTGCACATTTGTCTTTTTCTTGCATTTTAATTTTTTTCTCTGTTTATATAAATACATTTTATTTTATATTTGTATACATTATAGCTAAAATAAGTAATTATTTAACTATTCAATTGAAATGCTTTCTTTTATTCAACATGTTTTTAGGAAAATTGGTTCAATCCTGCAACTTAAGCTGCTTTTTGTATATGTGACTTCCCCCTTTTTTTTTCTTGTGGTGGCAAAATGATCTTGTCCATAAATAAAGAAACTCTACTAGATCTACATAATTCTTTCTGTTGTTAAAAATGTGATTGATTAAGACTGACATAGACCTATCCCTAGCTGTACTTACTCCAACTGAATTTTTCTTTTGTGGGCAATCAACCTAAATATATATTTTACTCTAAGTGACTTCACAACGATGAATAGTAATTTCTCTTCAACCATATTAACACTATTAATACAATAGAAACCTAGATCGAGTATCACGTTGGTTGGACTTCCTTCTAGTTTCAACAGCGGACACGATCAGATCCAGAAATACCTGGAGGAAAACGTCGAAACCGAAGAAAAAATTCGTCTTCCCTACACTACGACCGAGTTTTTTTCGTCGTTCAATAGTGACATCGGCGCTGACGAGCATCTTGCAAACATTGAATGGTTTCAAGAAATCGGTGGAATCAACGTAAAAGGAAAAAAGTGGCTTGTTCGCAAAGGTCAGTCTCATTCGATGCCTGATAAGATGTTACACAACCTACCTAGATACGCAAGCGTGCGTGAATTACAAGTTATAAATCATATACCTTCTTTTGAAGCCCTTTTGAGAAAAACTTTATACAATTTTATTAATCGCTGCCTTAACTCCTCTAACTCCCTTGTCACCAACATGATGAACACTTATTGCTTTTTTGCTAGTCAATTTTTTACTTATTATAGGCACATGCTTTATTGTTTTTCATAATGGTTGTTTTTCTAACGTGTACATTTGTTTTGTTGTTAATTTTATATGGACAGTACTGTTTTATATAAGTTTTAAAAATTTTTACATTTGAATTATTCTGTGCAGTTTTTGTTGTTTTATTTTGTTTTGTTTTTTTGGTGTTTTTTTCTGTTATGGACCGTGAGTCTGATTTAAATAAATAAATAAAAAAAAGAAGTTTTTATCGCTTTTAAGACTCGGAAACAAAAATATAAAAGTTTGCATCCAGCAACTAATTAATTCTTGTTTATTTTACAGCAATATCGGGGATAAAAGAAATAATTCAAACCATTTCAACTCGATCTCAAGTTATAAACCTTCCTGGAATGTCCACTTTTTTGCATGGCGATAGCGGAAAGCAATTTATTAAGACAACCTCAAAAAATTCAACTTGTACCATAACACTTGATCGACTAGAACCAGCAGAATGGACCAATGCTCTGGAAAAAAAAGTTATTTGTGTGCTTTCAATACAAGTTTATGTTATTATACTGTTATAATTGACTTTGAGCTGCAGTGCAAGCGCTGTTGCCGCTCAGCATAATGCTCCCATCATTTTATAAATCCGGGAGAAAAGTATCGGATAATACGAAAAGTAATCTGATCATTACGATGATAATAATGCTACCAATTTTTAAACAGTTTTAGCTCTCATCGTCTTTATCTTTAAACTCTTAAAAAAATATCAATGTTAGCCGTTTTTTAGTTTTTTTCTTTTTGCAGAAGAATTTGGATAAAAGTTATACAAAAGAAAATATTCAAAATTTGAATACTTACTTTGATAAAAAAAAGACAGAAAAGAAAGGAATTATGGTATGCAATTTTTTTCTTTCGTTTGGTCTAAAATTACAAAAAAATGCGTTTTTTTAAATCTCAGTGAATTCAACTAAATAAACTTTTTATTTTACTTTATGTGAACCACCTCTTTTTACAGATTGAGAATTATTCAACTAATACGCAGTCTTGTCAAGCGCCTTTAAGAATAATAAAAAAGCCTTTTTTTTTAATTGAAAAAGGTCATATCCGGCTATATATAATTTTGTTCCGATGATAAAAAGTTTTTGAAATTTTGTAGAAATTGATTTAATCTTATACTTGTTTGATGCCTGTTATGAAAGGCTCTCACCGATAACACAATCCTGGCTGTTTACAAGATGAAATTCTTAATCTTCTTACTGGACCTGCCCTAGGAACCAGTAACGGCACAAAATATAGTCTAGCTAAACCACAGCTCAGACTACCACAATAACTTCTTTATTACAAAATATGCCCAATCCACTTAGGGCCCACAATAGTATACAATAAATTCAACAATAGGATAAGCTCACTAGCTTAATTTTCCGATAATAATGTAAGCAACCAGAGACTTGCGTGGTTCTATGACTTCACAAAGCTAACAAAATTTCCAATACCGATTTATCACAACGTAACATTCCATCATAATCGAATCATAATACTGCTTTCCAGCGCGCCGTATTTATATCACTCGGTCACGAGTGTCTCGAAAGTTCTCAAATTCAGGTTAAAAACAACAATCACTTAATATTACATCATCTTACTAGATCCAGCGATTCACATGCGAGCAATATTACATCATAGTGAAAACAGGTCACGCGGAAAGTCTAGAATTTACTATAACAATGAGGACAGTGTTGCCAATTTCTTATAAATAAATGTAAAATATTTAAATTGATTATCAAACCGTTATTTCTTTGGCTATTTGAGCCGGACCAAAGCGCAATCAAAAAGATTTTTTATGAGATTTTAAAAATACGATTTTTAAGAACGGAACAAATTTTAATCGTTTTTTTCCAGCGTAATATTACCATCGATAATTGTAAATAACATCTCCAATTATTTTTATAAATGTTACATACGAACAAAGATGGATAAGAATGATAGCACATCATAGATAATTATAGATTGCAGCTGATATCTTTATGGTGATAAACAGATAGATTTAAAGATTTTTACATCGGAATAGATATGGTCGGGTATAAACTTATAGCAAGCGATAGATAATTGTTGTATTTTATAAATTGTTATAGGAACATCTATCTTCAATCAGATATGACTGGAGTTTTAATAAAGCAATGTATAACCAGCCTATCGGCATAAAGCATATTCGCCAAGCCCGAAGACATACTGACAATTGCTTCAATGTTCATATAACAGGAATTTGCCAAAACTGACCAGAAAAGAAAAAGTTTTTCCCTGCTGTTCTGTCACAAACATTAACAACCTCTGTGAATAGTCGAATGAATCAACATGCAAAGTTTTCAGTTTTACTTTAATCTTTTTTTTTAGTTAAGTATCACCCATCATTAAAAACACGTTAAATAATATTATACAATCAGGATAAAGTAATAAAAATAAATATGGATACAAAATCTTAATATTAAAAATTCAAAAAAATTGAGCTTCATTTGTAAACAAAAGTTAAATAGATTAAATATTAGAGAAGGTGTGCTGTAAAGCCATCAAAACCAGAGAAAGAACTTTTTTAAGAACTATTTGCAAATTCAATTTCAAAATATGTCATTAAAAGAAAAAAAGGGTGAAAATGAAGAGTTTCATTATTTGGTACAGCAGAAGTATCTTGGAGGTATATAATGGGGTCAAGGATAGAAGTTAGGGAGGTTTCAATGGTTTTTAAAAAAAGATATAAACTAAAATATTTTTGCTGCTCGTGAAGATTTGAGACGGGGCAGAAGAGAGTTTGGTTTCAGAAAGATTTAAGGATTTAGCTTGAATTATTATTTTTTGATAGTAGCAAAAGGGGAGGGCTCATTTTACACTGGAAAAAAAGAAAGACTTTAAACGTGCTTTCAGACTATTTCCATCCTTTTCTCTAGCTTCTCCTGCCCGCTATAATCCTTGAACCCGCCTCAAAAAAGGACCAAAAAAATTCTTTTCCAGATCCCATAACTTCACTCCCAGTCTTCAATTACCTCGTGAACCTCTATTTCTGCATTCCTAAAAATTTCTTTTTAAACCTTCTTGTTGGTCTTCCCCTTCCTATTACTTCAAAGCATATCATCTTTCTTCTCCATGCTTTTGTAACAACGTCCTCACCTTTTCTCCAATGCCGTTGCTCTACTCCATCCATCTACCCTTCCACACAACGACATCAATGTTTGGACTGATGGCTCGGTTCCTGGCGGGCTGAGGAAGGAAGGAGCCACCTGTCTTTCTTTCTCGGCCGAAAGCTTGGTTATCAGTTATAGCACTGAGAGTTATGTTATTCTTTATGATCTTGAATGGTGTATCTCCCATTTCCTGTCCTGTAATTATCAAACCGTCATCTTATTCTTTTACATACCTAATATCCAAATTCCTCAGTAACACACAATCTACTCTTAATTATTTATACAACTTCCAAGGTATTCCATCTCCAATGGATACCTGGACTCTCTTCTCTTCCAGACAACAACTTAGCGGATACTCTCGCTAAAGCTGGTTTCTTTCATGACCTCCCCCAGACCATTCTTCCTCTCACCCCTTATTTTCTCTTAACGCCTATGCCTTTTAACTAGTTGGAGGCGCGTTATCCAATATGGCCAACGTCGAATCCTACCGTATGAAGCTTACTCTTTCCTTGCTCCCCTGGCTGTGCTCTCTCTAGTTTACGCTGCAACGCGCAGGCACATCACTCCTCTTGCTTCATACTTCTACAGGATAGTCGACCCGAGACTTTTTTGTGCAGCAACTGTGTTTCTAAATAGCATAACATTTTCATGTTTGCTAGACTGCCCTGCTCTTGATTTTCTACGTACGGCCATCTTTGGCTACTCGCTCACTGTCCTGGACCTTTGGTCTTGTTTTTGGATGTTGCTTGATTATTGGAACTCCGCGGAGTTGATACGCGCCCTCATTCCAAGCACCTTTTTGCGTAAAACCAAACCAACAACAAGACTTTTATTTCACCATATTTTCCTATTGCTGACAACAGGTCAAACTTTTGCAACGCGATCAAAAACACATTAAAAAAACTGTTTCAAGCTGTCGCCGTAGCATCTGAACATCGCGTTGAAATGCAATGTGGAAGCCTCTATGCAACGCTCCTGTAGCACACTATTTTGTGAGACACGACACGAGCTTGACTGCTCGCGGCTTTACTCGCCAGAATTGACTGGAAACGGAGGGATTTACGGTCTAAAGCAGTTGAGAACGTGTACATTTTACACTAAGCATGGGGTATATTGAACAACCTCATTGATTAATCACAACATTCCCCTCATCACTGCCCTGTTTCAGCTAATATCATTGCATCTCAGCTAGTTGTGATACTGAATCCGATGAAGTACGTTGAATACCCAAAAGTTATCAATTGACATCACCCCTTTGTGCTCTTTACAAGATCCCTGAGTCATTTATCTACGCCGGCGCCGAGCAGAGTCATCTGTCACAATCAACCGTGAATCAATTTGCTCGGTTAACAAAAAGAACAACATCAAAGATTTTTTCAAGCTTAAAAAAGACTGGTTTGGTATTTGTCGACCTGACAGCTGCAGATGACATTGTCTCGTATTGTTGCCTTATCTGTAAGAGACTTGAGATTTCTTACAAAAAAACACATAATTAGAATAATCATGAAATTTGTCCAGAACCAAAGTTTCTCTTTTACTACCGGTGACAGCAAGCAAAGTAAGCTTTGCTGTCTGAGAAACGGTGTTTCTTCGGGATGGGTCTTGGCTCCTCTCCTTTTTAATATCTATACGTACGATCTGTCTTCCACAATCTTTAAAATGTTATTCTATGTTGATGATCTGGCAATGTTGCATTTTTCTGAAAACTGGAACGTTTTGTAAGTCAAGACATGATCTTGTTTTTAGTGTATCTCCAGACTAAAAAGTTCCAACTCAATCACACAAAGTTGATCACGGCAACTTTTCCTTTAACCCTTTCACTACAGTACTAAAGCATTACAAAAATCCCCTTCGAGAAGAAAATATGATTTTCTAAAGAATTGAAGAATATATATTATTTTTTATCAAGTGATACATACTGTTTTAGAATCAAGAAAAATTTTTTGAAGTTAAAAAAACGGAGGACAAATCCGTTTTTGGCAACTGACTTTAGGAAAAAGAGAATGTATCCACTTTTGACAGTAAAAGGGTTAAACAACCGGGAGAGGAATCAAACTTGAGCTAAAAGTTTACAACAATGATAGACTTTTATCTGTTTATCCAGTTGTGCCTGTTGCAATCAACTAAATGGATAACAACGGGGCCTGGGGGAGCTTCAAAGCCTTGACCAACTGCACTTCCTAGAAAACTTCGACTGTACTTTCAAACACAAACTTTATTTAAAAAAATTGGAAAAAGAAAATATAAAACCAAAGTTGAAAGCGAATGAGTCCAATGCCGAATCAGTCAGCACAAATTCCGCATAGCGCATAAAATATACCCAGCAAAATGAATTAAAAGATGGCTTTTCCCGGCAACCAAAGCGACAACTGATTTCAACGATTCAAAGCAGCTACAAAGAAATTACCAAAATTTAGTATAGGTTCGAATCAATCTGAAGTAGTTACAATAAGCCAATTCTCCAACAATGCCTTATCTTGACGCAACACTACACAGATCGCTTACGTTGTGTCACCAGCTTACGGCATTACGCAAATAGCTATTTTCACGCGTCACGCAGCTGTAGCGATTTAAAGGCTCCGAATGAGTGCTGGTACCAAAAAATTAGGTACAGATACCATAACTTTGGTCTTCTACAGCAAAATACTGCGCATCAATCTGGAGTCGAAGCGCACACAATTGCCTCAGAGTCAATGTCTTAAATAACGCCTCACTCAATGTCACTAGATACCTGAGTCCCACTCCTACACACCAATTACAATTTTTTTTCAGGCATCTATCCAGCAGAGCTTTGCAACTTTCTTTGGCTAATTGTAGCACTCTGACCCCTGACCATTTCCTGTATGTTTATTATGTAGGTCCTTTGACGTCTGCCAAGAAATGCAAAGATCTAGACGTCCGTTCGTGCCAGCTGGGCAAAAACTATTAAACAACCTCGCCAAAGTAGACATCCGCACTGCCTAGTGGACGAATTATAGATTAAACACGGAATACTGTGAAAATAATTCTAGGGCTTGTTCTTTGCTTTTCAAAAGCAATATTAAGCCAGTTGGAATGGGGTTGACGAAATGGATTCCATTCGTCTACGCAAAAATAGGATGCTACTTCTTCATCGGATTGCAGATGCGGTGCTACTGAACAAGCTGCAAATCACGTCTTTTCAGCGTGTTCTTGTATCGGGAACCACATAAAGTATAGAGGTTGACAGTTTAGAATGACGAAACCCACGCTAGCTCAACATCATCGTTGCTAGCAGTCGATGGGGCAGTACACCAGTCTGGAATAGTAAAAGGATAAATCTTCGGCCCCAGTCTCTGTCTGTCTCTGATTCTGAGTAAGTACAAAATTAATTATTGAAAGGGTATTTTGGGCTCCGTTGTTTGGGCACGGCCGTTTGGGCGTCAGCTGCATGGCTGCTACTTTTACTGTATTACCCTAATTCGGGCATTATTTGCTGTCCATCGAACGCCAGTTACTGCTTTGAACACCTTGATTTGGGCATGGCCATTTAAGCACCGCTTTTTGGGGACGACCAAATCAGCTAGTGCCGAAAAGGCTGTGCCAAAATATACCCTACCCCAGTAAATGCTCTTCCTTACGACGACGAAGTATAGCCTACAATAATACCCCAAAACAACGCAAAATAAAGTATAATCACAACAATAATAACAGCACCTAGTGTCAATAAAAACAATGCACTACCAGCGTAACTGCAATACACCGCTAAGCCGCAAGGACATACTGGCGGTGGTTCCGATATGCTGACCACATTATCGAGTCAGCTAATACGGATCGGGTAAAGTCAAGCAAAACCCTGCAGTAAAGGACGAAATAGGTCTGTTGGCAATTGCTTGTTGATTGACTTGACCATTCTTAGTTGGCACCTAGTATCTCTGTACATTTTGCTTTAATGTCTCAACCTGGACTCGAGAAGTAGAGGTTCGAAACCGATACTTCAAAAATACGTGTCTCGAGATATGTTTTGAGACCAAAACAGGTCTCGAGACATCCACTTCTGATGGGTACTGGCGATTTGACATCACTTCATTTGAGTTTTTAGCTTTGCATTCAAGCAATGAGGGTGGATTTACAAATCAAACTTATTTAGCGATTATTTGATAAATAAAACAAATACAAGCTGAAACATGGATATCGACTTTCGCCAAAAAATTGACATTAATTTTTAAAAAAGCAATAAAGAAATTGACATATGCCAGAAATGTTTTCCTTTTATTTGATTAAAATATTATAATTTCATCACTTATCAAATTTTTTTTGTACAAAAGCTTAATATGTTTTTTTTCTCTGAACGCTTAAGCGAGGTTTAAATCTTTAACATGGAATTAAAAATATAAATAAGGACATTAAACTTTTTAACGACTGTTTGTTGTCAAGGCGACTGTCGGAAGCCTTTTGGGAATTACTGGGAGTTTTTTGTCTCTTACTCCTCAAGAAGAAAATTCCGTAAATGTACATGTTATCCATGGAGACATATTAGAAACAAAATGTGACGTAATTGTAAACACAGTTGGAGATGATTTCGATTTGACTCGTAAGATTTTTTTCTTGCTATTAATAAAGTTTGTTTTTTTTCTTATGCCATTAATGTGACTGATATTTACAAGTTAAATTTTTTGTGCCAATACAACTGCTACAACATAAAAACGTATTATTAAGGCAAGTAATTGGATGACGAAGTTTCAATCTGTCGATTGATTGGCCATGATAAACTTCAAAATGCTTAACTTCAATTGTTTAAAAATTATCGAGAATCAGGAAAAGCTACTATAACAAAACCAACACAATTAATGTGAAAAAACATTTAAAAGGGATCCAGGTCAAACCGGATGCAACATGTGAAAAATCAATTCTCAACAAGTACAATGTATTCTCTAAAGAAATCACAATGTAACCGATCAAATGTAATTTCAACGAGTTAAATAGGAACAGTAAAAAAGCTACTAAAAGAAATTAACAATGGGGACGATTATTATGCGATAGGCCTGTTTCGGTCTTATGGACCTCATCAGAAATAAGTTATCGTAACCTACAGGGCGAAATGGTAGCGCGAAAAGTTAAGGTGAGAATTCCATGAAATGACTCTTCTGCAAATGGGAATTTTAATTAATAATCTGCAATTCCGAGGTTAAATATCAACAGTCAACATGGAAAAAGCACCAATCAAAAAGAGAATTGAAAAATTGAAGTTCGGACGGCATCGAATCATTGGGAATAGATTTTATCAAAAAGAACCTCAAAGCAGCATCAAAAAGATTTAATAAAATTTGAATTTCGGGCTTCATCGAATTAAATGGGACAAGTTACATCGGAAAAATTTACACTAGCCAACATCAAAAAGCACATCAAAAAAAACTAATCGAGGAAGAGCTGATAGAAAATAAATTTTGGATTAGAAAAGAAAAATTGAAAAACTTTAAAATTCATAGAATTCATCACTCCAAAATTCGTACACCATGAATTTTCCATTTCTTCTGAATTACTCTCTAAACTCAATATTCATTGTTCTTCTGGTAAAATCAGGCAAGTAAAACTTCAACAAATACAAAAGGCGTAATATTTATTAAAGCAGAACTCAACGACGTTTCGTCCGTTGCAATGCAACTCTGTTGCATCGTTTATTTGCGTTGCAATGCAACGGACGAAACGTCGTTGAGTTCTGCTTTAATAAATATTACGCCTTTTGTATTTGTTGAAGTTTTACTTGCCTGATTTTACCAGAAGAACAATGAATTTTAAAATAAGTAATATCCCTGGTAACAGTGTTTATATTAAACTCAATATTCATTGTAAAATAGAGAGACCGAAAAAGCAATGTATATAAACTCCAAAATTATGTAACTAAAGAACTTAAAACATTAAGGGTGATGAAAAAGGATTCAAGGCGAACCAGATGCAATAGAACGTAAAATAACTTCCAAATTACGGAGAATCAAATAAAATTTTTTAAGTTATTGAAATTTAAATTTCAGTAAACCTTTTTGATGCTGCTTTGAGGTTCTTTTTGATAAAATCTATTCCCAATGATTCGATGCCGTCCGAACTTCAATTTTTCAATTCTCTTTTTGATTGGTGCTTTTTCCATGTTGACTGTTGATATTTAACCTCGGAATTGCAGATTATTAATTAAAATTCCCATTTGCAGAAGAGTCATTTCATGGAATTCTCACCTTAACTTTTCGCGCTACCATTTCGCCCTGTAGGTTACGATAACTTATTTCTGATGAGGTCCATAAGACCGAAACAGGCCTATCGCATAATAATCGTCCCCATTGTTAATTTCTTTTAGTAGCTTTTTTACTGTTCCTATTTAACTCGTTGAAATTACATTTGATCGGTTACATTGTGATTTCTTTAGAGAATACATTGTACTTGTTGAATCGTTTATTTGCATTGCTTAATGTTTAAAAACGTGCCTAGCGCTGATATTGTTGAACTATTAATTCTTTTGTATGTGAGAAAAGTATTTTGATTCATTTAAAGAAATCGTTTATACGTTAGTAACAAAAAATTTTAAAAACTGTTAATAATATTTGTTTTTAGAGAGCCAAGTTTCCTCTGCTTTAATAGCAAAAACAGGAACTATTGTGATGGATGAATGCGCAAAAAATCCTTTCTTTGAAAGTGACATAATGCGAGTGACAAATGCACCAAATATAAATAGCAAAAAAATTGTGCATCTGGTTATTCCAAAAACAGTAAAAAAAATTACTGATAATTTGCTAGAAGCTTTTAAAGTCGTGGAAACAATATATAAGTTCCAGTCTATTGCTATTCCAGCTATTGGAACTGGTAAGATAACCAAACAAAACATTTAGAAACTTAGTACAAGATATCTTAGCTTTTATTTAGAACCCCATTATTTTTTCGAAAAATGCAAATGTTGATGCGGTAATAAAAACTCCAACAATAAAGACTCTGTTCAAACTTAAGCGAAAAACCCAGATTCTCAATCTTGCACGCTTTTTAAATTTACAAACGTTTGTGAGTGTATTGGCTTGTCAAATTTTCCAAGAGAGAAGGGATTGCAAGTCGAAAACATGATTAATAAAAGTGGTCCTAATCATAGGCCAAAAACTTTTCAAAACTTACATTCCAAATAAGAGTAAGCCTATAACGCTTTTTAGAGGGGCTTGCAGTTGCATAATTTTTTGTGCCTGACCGTAAACGCAACTACGATCAAATTGTTACTCAAAGAGCTTTTTAATGAGCGCCATCTGTTCAAAAGAAACTCCAAAACTAAAGATAACATACACAGTACAATTGTAAATTTTGTAATAACAACACGACAAGGCCCTGTTTCGACCTAATTAGGTCTCATCAGGTGTGTATAATTACGTACATATTACAAGATAAAGAACTTGATACTAGTACGATAATATACTGTAAAAATTATAAATGCATGCAGTCTTTAAAACTTCCTAGCGTACTATTCGGAAAAGAATTTCTGCTTTATAAATTCCAAAAGTTTCTTCTGGTCCCGCGAGAATTTATAAACTGTTTACGAGCGTCTTTTCCACAGCTCGAAGATTGGCTAACTGAAGAATTTGTTGACGATAACGAAAATATATACGCTAAAAAGTCTAAGGGCAAGCTAAACAAAGTTACAGTATATAGTTAACTACAAATGCATAAATTTGGCGATGATTACAACTTCGAAAATCAAAGATGAAAAAACAAGTTTGCGAAACTAAGTTGAATCTATCGTATACGTGTACAAGATGGTACCTTATAAGTTTAGTGTTTTTTGAGTAACAATTTGAGTAACAATTTGATCGTGAATGCGGCAGCGCTAATCACTAAACTTATAAGGTACCATCTTGTACACGTATACGATAGATTCAACTTAGTTTCGCAAACTTGTTTTTTCATCTTTGATTTTCGAAGTTGTAATCATCGCCAAATTTATGCATTTGTAGTTAACTATATACTGTAACTTTGTTTAGCTTGCCCTTAGACTTTTTAGCGTATATATTTTCGTTATCGTCAACAAATTCTTCAGTTAGCCAATCTTCGAGCTGTGGAAAAGACGCTCGTAAACAGTTTATAAATTCCCGCGGGACCACAAGAAACTTTTGGAATTTATAAAGCAGAAATTCTTTTCCGAATAGTACGCTAGGAAGTTTTAAAGACTGCATGCATTTATAATTTTTACAGTATATTATTGTACTAGTATCAAGTTCTTTATCTTGTAATATGTACGTAATTATACACACCTGATGAGACCTAATTAGGTCGAAACAGGGCCTTGTCGTGTTGTTATTACAAAATTTACAATTGAACTGTGTATGTTATCTTTAGTTTTGGAGTTTCTTTTGAACAGATGGCGCTCATTAAAAAGCTCTTTGAGTAACAATTTGATCGTGAATGCGGCAGCGCTAATCACTAAACTTATAAGGTACCATCTTGTACACGTATACGATAGATTCAACTTAGTTTCGCAAACTTGTTTTTTCATCATAAACGCAACTACTTAATATCAATACCCAGGAAACAATGTGAAATTGGCACGATATTGTATCAGTATCTTTTTACGGTGCAAGCAATTATTGGCCCAATACTTTGTGATAATCGTTTGCACATAGTATGGATATTGGCGCGGTATCGTATGCACCTAATATCGAGCCAATACAGTGCTGGTACAGTGCTACAGTATAGGTTATACATATATTGACCTGACGTTGTTTACTCACAATATGGGATATTGGCGCGGTATCGTAACTTTGGTGCATTTGATATTGAGGTACTACAACCATGATATATTGGTCCAATATGTTTGCTTATCTTTTTCCGATACCGATACAACCGATACTGTACTATACTGAAACAGTATCGGCCCAATAACCCTATGTTTCCTAAGTAAGAGTCGATTAGCGGTGCAAAACTTTAAGAAAGCTTTGAAAAGCGTGTTTATGCTATGAGACAGTAGCTAATATTATTGAAAGGTATGCCCCTTTGAAAACCTTAAAAATTAAAAACGTACCAAAATCACCTTGGTTTGATCATGAGTATATGGAATTAAGAAGAAAACGGAGAAAAGCTGAAAAACAGTTTAAAACATCAAATGATGCAGCTGATGAAAATATCTACTGTATATTAAATTTAGAATGGAAACCACAAAAATTGCAAGACTAAAAGGGTTGATTACTTTAGCGAAAAGATAAATAAATCTAACAATTCACAAAGAGAACTATTTAGAGTAGTTCAGTCCTTAACAAATTCCATCAATGTAAATCAGTTTCCTTCTGAACAACTATGAGACAAAACAATAGCTAAAAATTTTTCTAATTTTTTTGTTACAAAAGGAAACAGGATACATAATGCTTTACTCAAAAAGAAATGTGACTATCAAGTTCATTTTCCTCTTAAAAAAGTTGATGAAATTTAATCTAATTTTGTATATTTTGATAATTTCAAATTAACCTCTGAAGATGAATTATTAGAAATTGTTACTAATACTGGTATAAAATGTGGTTTTTCCGACTCATGTACGAAGTTTGTGTTAAAAAATATCTATCTGTGTTTTTACCAATATGGACACACATTATTAACCTAAGTCTTAGTACAGGCTCTTTGGATAATCTAAAGCATGCCACTATTACTCCATTACTAAAAAATGCTGATCTAGATTTCAATAAATATGAAAATTTTTGTCCAGTATCTAACTTAACATTTATAAGTAAATTAACTGAAAAAGTTGTTTTAAAAAGACTTTCAAATCATATGCATCACAATAATTTAAATATACCCCATCAACATGGATATAAAAAGAATCATAATACTGAAACTGTTTTATTAAAGCTAATTAATGATATTCACATTAATTTTGATAAATCGAATGCAACAGTTTTGTTTCTATTAGATTGGAGTGCAGCATTCGATACTGTTATTGTATACTGGTTAGTGTCTACTGGTTACTTAGTAAACAAAGGATCATATACAAAATTTGTATTATTGTTTATAAATGTTTGCATAATTCCGCACCTGCTGACATATCTTCACTTTTACACCTTGCCTCGAATAAATGTACCAGACTTAAGTAACTTTTAGTTAAAGAAAAGTTAGTGATGGTGCTTTTTCTATTTATGCTTCAAAACTATGGAATTCTTTACCTGATCGAATGAGGCAACTAGATGATTTTAGTGTATTTAAATGTGATTTAAAAACATATTTATTTTCTCAGCATTTCTTGTCTCATTGATAATATTGACTGTTGTTTACCAATACTGTTATCCATTTATTGTAATATATATGATTTAATTGTGCTAATATCGCTTTTCTTATTTTGCATCACTTTGGGTTGAATGAGATTGGTTGAATGTCGACACAAGGAATTTTTTTGCAGTTTAAAACTCATTTATTAACGCTCATTTACTTTCACTTGTGATTGGTTGTCTCTCTTGACCAATCAAACGCACTCTCGTTTTCTTTCCTTTTCTTTTCTTTTCTATTCCAGATTGGGTTCCTTTTTAATCAATCAGACTCATTCTTTTTGCCTATATAACCACAATCGGATTGCTCTTAGTTCATTCTGACGATTCCTCCCAATAAGTGTCAGATGAAAACTCTTTGAGGAATAAACACGCTTTTTAAAGCTATCTTATATTTTAATGGCATAGTACTTTGATTGAAAAATAATCGGCTCTAATTATCTTCAAGCACTCTGTATTACAAGTGAAATTAACTATATCTAGCTTAATGTTTCTCAAAGTAAGCCGCTTGGCTCCCTAGGAAGGAATTTGTAATCTGTAACAAAAATAATCTTTGAGGGAAGAATTTGAATAAAATGTAATTATTCACTCACAACAAAAATTGGCACGTCCTTTATGTTTGCATCTTGAAAACCTATAAAAAATTGCTTCACTAAAGTGAAGACCGAAAAAGATTGTTGTTGTCGTAGTATCGAAAGCCATCAACTCTGGGTCATATACAAACAGGAGTGGGGCCAAGATTTATCTTTTTATAACCCCAGGCTGCTGCACTTTCCGGATCATATCCTGCCAGACATGGTGTTGAGCCAGCATCGGGTTTTGTCATCAAGAACTATTAGACCACATACTCCATGTCATGCACAATGCAGGCTGTGGGGGACGCTGTTAAGACGCTGTTAAGACGGGACGCTGTGGGGGTCGGCGGTTTGTTCAATGTCAGGGATTTGCAATCCGGTAAAGGAGGGAGACAACGGAAGGTGATCGTAATTTGAAGTAAAACAACATTTTCCTTTTTTTCCTTTTTCTTTATCTTTACATTTATTCTCCTGATTTACAAAAAAATGTAAGAGGCGTTATACTTTAAATAATTGCCAAGCGATTACGTTGACCTGCTTTCATGAATTCCAAGATATACGTATGTCAAATGAATTGCCCAACACCACTCTGCCGGTAATTGATCTTAACCCAAGCTGTTCGGGGCAAGCCAATTGCAATAGGCCTGGTATTGGTCATTGGTATAAAAGCACGAAACCTGGATGTATTCTTACAATACTCCGTGTTCCATCTATGAATTTATCCAAAGGGCGACGCCAGACTGACGTGCCGCAGTATTCAGCTGTCGAGTAGGCCAGAGAGAGAGCTGTTGACAATGTTTTTGCCCAACAGCCCATCTTCGCAAGTTGCCTCAGCCAAGGCCACCTAGAGAGAAGGCCGTTCAGTCAATTTGCTATTTCTTGATGACATCATTAAACTTAGTCCGTCGCGGCGAGTCGAGCTTGAGCAGACATTCGAGTTGAATTGACATTTGCAACTAATAAGTAGTTTTAAAACTATAAAAGTTTATTTTTAATCTTTTTATATTGTACTTTCATGCAAGCCATGAAACAAGAGTTCGATTCTCAAGTAAAGTAATATGATGAACCGAGTCTATTACATAAGCAAACTACAAAAAATTTTAACTTTCAAAATAATCAGAATGCAATTCAAATCAATACAATATATTTCGTTTGTTTTAGTGTACCATGTTTACGTTTTTTTGATAAGCGTTTGGTGCATAAATCATCATTTTTTTTAAAACAAAGATTATTTAATAATACGTTGGTAAACACCCAAACAGTCATTTCAACTAAAGCGGTATAATTGTGTGCAGTGCTAAATGACCTTCATTGTTGTGGAGCATGCATTCTGCTTCAAGAACAGCTAAGCAATTATTTACAGCAACTTTGCGTTGCGATGAAGCTCTGTAAAATGTATCGATTTTAACAAGTTTTGTTATAGCTATGTAACAAATTAATGCAATACCAACAAATTCTTGAGATGGATACAAAAGGCCTCCTCTTGATAGACCTCGATTTAAACTGGTTTAGAAATTAGTGCTGCTTTCATAGCTACTTTATTGTAACAGGTAATTGTAATTTTCCAAGTCGAGGTAATTTCACGGATTGTATAAATACGTCCAGCAACATGTCTTCTCGTATACACAATGCAGCTTTAATGTGTGGACCAGTACTTGCTGAATCTTCAATGTAGCAAATATTCAATTTGTTCGATAGTTCTACTACTTTCCACGGTGGTTCAATTTTTAACTTTTCAGTTAACTCAATTAACGAAATAAAACGATC